>CM060125.1:10195900-10880900 GCA_030522415.1 Channallabes apus
CTCTCATTCTTTAAGAAATTCATAATGAAATTGTTGGCAAATCACTTAGTATAAAATGAATGCGACACTTTAGATAAATATATTTTGTTTTTCCTTTCATGTATGTTAAACTAGATAACTTTAGCCGAGTTAAACAATATTCTGGTTGATTGAGTTTCATTACTTTAAAAACTTTTTAATTGTAGGTTTTTTTTTTTTTTTAGTTTATAAGGATTGAGTGGAGACTGAATGGGTCAATCAATTAAACAGGGAACTTGTTGAGTCACACAATTTAATGAGACTCATCCCATTACTTAAATTCACTAGCCGTGGAGAAGCTGGTCTAGGCTATCGCCTGGCCACTTAAAACGAATCAATCAAATCCATTTTTTTCCCCTTTCACTTCATTGTCCTTTTGGCAGCTGTTTCACAAGGTT
Source organism: Channallabes apus (assembly GCA_030522415.1). Classification (NCBI taxonomy): domain Eukaryota; kingdom Metazoa; phylum Chordata; class Actinopteri; order Siluriformes; family Clariidae; genus Channallabes; species Channallabes apus. Next base: position 10,196,317 of record CM060125.1, read on the forward strand.
GGTATATAAACAAGACCAGAAATGATTTGTTGCTTGAAAACGCTGATAAGAGCTGCAGATACATATGTCATTTTGGTCTATTTTTAACAGGAGAAGAAAAAGAAGGCTGGTGTTGGGGATGGAGATGATGAGGAGGAGGAGGTGGTAGCGTACCTGTCAGGCTCTGATGAAGAGTTTGACCCCAGCACTCTACCTGACCCTGACACAGTTCGCAATTCAGATGACGAAAGGTAAGACGGTCATGATGGCAAAAAACTTGGACTGAATGGTTTTCATATTTCACTTATTCCTCTAGGTTTAAAAAAAAAACAGGTTTTGCCGTATTTCTTCTGCTGCTTCATCCTCAAACTGCTCTCTTTATTGCTTCCTGTCTTTTCATTCTCTCTGGAAGCCTACAGCCTCGTGAGGATTAAAATTCAATGGAATCGAGTTCAGTTCTATTTGACTAGCACTTTAAACAATACGTATTGTCACAAAGCAGCTGTACCGAAATTTGATTTTTATAACTTGTATTTAAAACGAGTTCTGAGACGATTGAGAGAGTTTAAGTGGAGTAAACTGTGAAGCGATTTGTTTGTTGCAAGCAAGTTTGTAGAGCAGTTTAGAAGCCCAGTTTCATCTCATGAAAGGAAAAAAGCTGCAATTGGTTCATTTAATATTTGTTAATTACTGTTAAAAGTTGTATCCCGCATTGTTTTTGGATATATGTAGAAAATTGTGCTTGTTTGTATTCATTATAAACAGCTGCAGCAAAGTAAATTAATTGATAAGAATGAGCATCAACTGAGCAAATATCTTTTATTACTCTAGTACACTTCCAGAGACTTGCAGAATCAATATTGTAGAAATGCATTTTTTTTTCTTCTCATTTGTCACCTCTGAGGAAAACATGCTGCATGCACTTTTACTCAAAGTCTTGCCGTTTTTTTTTTTTTTTTATTTTTTTTTTTATTTTTTTTTTATTTTTTAGTCGCCAGCATGAGAGAGAGCTGCTTTTGAATGTGAAGTTTTTCTGAAACTTCTGACCTAGCTAAAAGCAATTCAGGACACCTGAGTCAGTGATCTTTGATTTTAGACAGTTAACTCACTAGTACCTTATTTGACTACCATTAGTTAATGGATTTTGTAAAATGCAATTAATTGTGCTGACTGATCTTAGCGTTGCTTTACACGGCTTTTACCTTTTTTTCTCTCTTTTTTTTTTTTTTTTTTTTTTAACCTCGACAGTGTGGATATATCAAGAGCTTGATTTTCTGCCTTGTTACTTTTGTGTAATGTGCTGAGACATACAGTAAATCAGAAGCGTTCTATACTAAAGCGAAGCAGAACATCGAATCATAAGCCCCTAATTATCTGAAAATGAGAAATTGATTCTTGCTGTACTTAATTACTGCAAAGGCTCTCGCAGGGTCTGTTGGGTCTACACTTTGATTAGGTTTGCAGCACTGTCACTCCTGTGTGTATCAGCCTCAGTCTGCACTGCATAATTGCTTCTCAGAAGGAGTTATTCCCTCATAGAAGAACAAGATTCATTTATTATTGGCGGTGTAAAGCATTGATCCCTGTGCTGGCAGAAGACTGTCTATAAAACGTGTAATTACGTACAGATTTAATGTAGGAGATCCTGGGAAGAAGGCAATATGTCTTTAAAAAAAAAAGGGCTGTATGCGAGTTAGGGTTCTTTAGCGCGGGCGTTTCATGTGAATTTGTTCACGTTTTTTTAAATGCAGGTTGAATTTGGATTTTTGGAGCAGATTTTGTCCTCTGCATCCTACATCCACACGTCCATGATATTATTTACTAGATAAACAAAAGCCTATTGATTAAAAAGCTATAGAGGCAGTAGTTCACTCTTTGCTCTGCGGGTCTCCTTTTTTGTGTAAAAAGGTCAGGATTTCCTGTTCAGCAGGACTTTTCAGACAGCAGGTGAAAAATCATTTGCTGTATTATTTTTATTTGCTTTTATTTTTTTGCTTTCATAGGAACCAGCCGGAGGCGTTTTTTTTTCTTATTTGTCTCTGCCCATGCATTGTGCCAATCTTTGAAAATGAATGGAGGCTTCACAAATCCCTTAAGAGAAGAGCACATCATGGGTGGTGTCGATACAACTTTCAGCTCTATTTATGTTGCCAGTAAACACACAGTCATCTTACATGTCCAAACAACACCACCGACAGACCGACTTCTTTCTTCCCAGCTTTCTTGCTAATTTGGTCTAAGCCAGTTTCCAGCTCAGCCTTGATATCAACCATGGAGGGTTAGAGTTAACTTGCTTCCGGAGAGATATGTGAATTTGTCCAACTGCGGCTTTTTGAACAGCTGCATGTGTGTGTCATCTTACAGGGCTTTCTGCACTCTTCTGCATTCCTGAACTCCAAGCTGTCTACAATTTGTTTGTTGGTGTCTATTTTTATTTCTGGTTATGAATAACTGTGGCATCATCAGGATTCAAAGTTGTGAGCTGTGGATGTGTGACAAAGACGAGGATGGAACAATCTGAATCAAATAACAATTTAGTACTGTCAATCGATTAAAAACTTGAACAGGCATAAACTGTGATTAATCATTAGTTATTAGCATAAAGAGTGAATGAGTGCAGTTGTCATATTTACTCGATTGGATATGCCGTTACACAGAGATAGTTCTGCTTATTTACTGATGTCCAGTGGTCTCCAGTAAGAGCAATAAAAGTAGCTTCTGCCAAATGCATTACTTACTGTACATCACCTTATTCAGTGTCCCTTTAGAGGTAGCTCGGTTTGATCCAAACTTCCATCTGCAAGCTTTTTATAATGAAACTCACTGTTCAGCACACCTGGTGATCTGTTATTTTATTATTCATGTAAATGCCATTATCACACACAGCAGCGTGATCCTTTTTTCCCCCTGATATTTTCCTTTACTTCACATCTCTTTCCCTTCCTTTTTTTCCCCTTTCCATTGTATTCTTTATTTCCTTTCCATCTTCATTCCTTCTCTCTTTTTTTCCCTACTTTCCTTCCTTTTTCTTTGACTTCCTTCCCTCCATTCTGTCCTTTTCTTTATTACATTTCTTTCACTTCTTTCCTTCCTTCCTTTTTTCTTTCCTTCCTTGTTTCTTTTATTTCTTTCCTTCCTCCCTCCCTCCTTCCTTCCTGTCATTTCTGAATTTCCTCCTTCCTTCCTGTTTTTTTTTCATCTCTTCTTCGTTTCCTTTTTTAAATGCATTCATTCATTCATCATGAGTAAGCTGTGTATCCTGTTCAGCATCACAGTGGATTCAGAGCTTAGCACATGATCGTTCAATAATTCCTTTTTCATTCCTTTTCCCAGTTTCCTGCACTCCTCTGCTCTGGTGTTTTAGAGATGGAGGCAGGTGATCTGGGCCACTCCCCGCGCCTGAGACAGCAGCGCTGGCTCTGATTAATGCCCGTTGGCTGGCTGTTTACTGCATAGCTACACTTGCCGAATGCAGGAGCGGCTGTAAATCTGAGCGCTCCGTTCTCGGCCTCCCTCCACAGGCCAACCTTAATGTGAAGCAGCCGCTGTCGCGTTACATATGGGCCCAGAGCCTGGACTTGCACTACGGCCCCGGCTCATTTGTGTGTGCTACCTGTCCTCGCTACTCGCTCTGCTGCTCTCATGCACACCACCTGTCACTGACTTCTGGCTCCACTCCACATACTCCCACCGCCGGAGCCGAGCTACTTTATCCCCTGTCTACCTGCATTACTCACACCTTAAAATATATTGTTCTGAGCTTCGGCCTATGCTTTACGGATGGCTCCGTCGATGCCTCTTGTTCGGAATGGAGCGGAGCCAGCTCTTCCCGTCCAAATTGATATTCAGCAGTGTGTCTCAGCTCCGTTAGGAACTGGCTAGTGATTTATGGGAGTGAGTGGAAGTCAACATGCCTTAAAAGGCTAATGATGTGTGCTTGCTGACTGTTAAACAGATTGAATGACATTTCATGCCCTTTCATGCAAGTCTCTGTGACTGCGGATATGAAATGTTAGCATGCACATGTGAGGGAGCGACACGGTCTGCTTGGTTTTATATGAGTTAGATGCAGAATAATAAGCTACCCGTTCAATTTTTGGCTGGATTAATCAAAATATCTCAATCACTAGTGAGTAAACAGATTGATTAGCTGACCTAAATCACTAGTGAGTAAACAGATTGAGGTCAGACTGAATTCAATTTCTATCCTCTCGAACGAAGAGGGATAATTTGTTTAATGATTTGTTAAATAGAAGAATAATGATGTAGGGGAATATTCAGGACAGAAATGTTCTTTCGCACTTTTAATGTGATAAATGCTCATTCGCGTTTGCTTTGCCGAGATTTTATATAATTTGAGATTTGTTAAAGCTGTGTGAAATGGAAATCGTATTTTTTTTTTTCCCCACAAAATGAAACATTTAGAAGACATCATGTTCTGGTAGAAAATAATATCTGACTGGATTTAGTATATGGACTTATCCATCAGAGTTTTATTGGATTGTAAAAAGCTGCCATTCCCACATGTTTAACCTTTTGCTGTACATTGCCTTTTCCCATAGCTCTCGTCACCTCGGTGATGGGATTTTTTTTTTTACGGAAATTCAGCTATAATTTTGAAAACTTTATGTAGCTCTCTCTAGTTACCAACAGGCAAAAAAAATTTTTTATATAAATGATAAGTTGGTGTAAAAAAAAAAAACGGGCATATATGGGGGAATCAAACAAGATCAGATTTATTATTTATAAAATTGTGAATGTGGGATAAGGTTGAAATGTGGAGGTTTTGTAGTCCATGCATGGTATATTTTCATCTGGTTACAATTGTCAAATTCTTCATCAAATGCACTTTTTGAGCATTTTAATCATTTTCATAAAATCTTTTTGGTTTATTCATGTGAGCTGCGAGAGAAACCCATTAATATTAAATTATAACTTGCGCCTTATTATGGCCCGCAATTTCAGAAGGTTAATATTTTTCACTGCACAGAGACGTTTATGGGCAATCAAAAGCCCTTATTAAAAAAAGACCAAAAAAAGAAAAAGTCAAGTCCAAAAATTAAACTTTCCTGCATTCATTTTTTTAAAATTTATTTATTTTTACGTTGGCTTTATGCCGTTTCTTTGTGATTGAGTGATGGGAACATTTAGATAAGAGGCTTAAATAATTCAGCAACAGGCCTAGTTGTGGCTCATTTAGTGGGATGATGCACGGTTGTGCTCGCGCATACACGTCCCTCATCGTACAGAAGCTGGCGAGCTCTTTAAAGTCATCAGCAGTGTGGTGGGAATGCTTCTGGCACAGCTTGGTGGAAATTACAGTGAGTTCAGGCTGCCCACATGACCCAAGGCAGTGTGCATAGGGAACCTTTATTGGATACCTTAAGAGAAAACTAGCAGCATATACAAGCATTATGGGGTCTTTCAAGAGACACGGAATCACCTTTCGTTTTTTGCAAACATGTGGTTTATTGTTGCTGTGCTGAAAATCAACCCAGTTTCCCATAATGGACTGCTCTGTTTTTTTTAATGTTTTTTACTTTGTCTTTTGTGAAGCAGTGATGGCTCTGAGCTTGGGGGGAGGAAGAGGACCCACAGCAGTAGTGATGATGATGCCACACACTTGGGGAGAGGGAGGAAAAGGAACAGATCAGATGCTGCGCCTCTGGACACTGGTCTCTCTTTGGCGGAGGATGAGGAGCTGGTGCTGCAGTTGCTGGGAGGCCAGAGTTAGACTGTTTTTTACCGAATGCACGACCATGTGACTGTGATCACAACTTCTCTCACCTCACACTTTTCATATAATTGACTCTCATCATCGTCGTGTACCCTCGTACATTTCTACACCATGGGATTCGTTTATCTTTGTTTTTTTGTGAAATAAAATTAACAATGGACAAAGTTTTAGACTCGTCTTATTGGAAATTGCTTGACCATCTTTCTCTATCTGTACTTAACAGCATGTCTTTGTCCACCAGAGATGAATCTAGAAATTGAAATTTCATGTGGTTTCAAGTGTCAGTGGGATGCACAGATAACCGCACTGCTGATTCCAATCTTAAAGCCTCTGGCATACTCAATCCATTATTGCTTTTTTTGGGTCAATATGGTCTTGTGGGTACGTTCATATTTGCCTCCTTTTCTTTCTTAAGGTCAAGGCATATTTACCCAGAACAGAAAAAAACCGGAACAGGTCTGACATGAAGCAAAGTTACTGTTCAAACACTGAAGTTGATTATTTTCCAATAAGAGCATATTTTGAAGTGTTTTATTAATTGTAAACCACAGCAATTTGCCAGCATTTGGTTATGTACACATTACAAGCCACATTGCTCAGTTCTCAGTTTTATTATTATTTTTTCTGGTTACATCAGATTTCCATGTCACGATGGTTCTCACTCATAATTATATAAATGAATTTTCTCTGACTCTAATCTGGACGTGTCTGTCCTTTAAAACGCATGCGCAGATTGGTTTTACAACACATCAACAGGTTGTTCGACTGCTCGTTAATTACAAACGCTACTATGCGATTATAGCAAACGCATCGTTGGGATTTTGCTCTGGAGGTTGACAAGCAGTTAGTCAGCTGTACTTGTTGATGTCCAGAAAAAGGAACTTAATGTTTCACTTTAGCTGTTTTCTCAGGTATTGCTAGCACTGCTATGAAGTCTCCACGCTGCCGGTGCTCACTGAAGACGTCGGCACCCTGCACATGTTGCAGAATTCCAAAATGCCTGTTCTCATTCAAATTTGTATCAAATCTAGGACAATGTATGAAAGTGACTCAAATCTGCTCTGAAAAATATCATATTTGAGAGATCAGACAATTTTAATAATCTAATGTGAGCAATGATGTATTCAAAGGATAACATTAATATAAATGTAATTTCTTTTGCAGATGTTACTAATGTCAAAGCTGCTGTTTTAGAAAACTAATTACCTTCTGATCAATCAATATTGAGCGATCATAGCTCTGTGATGATGCCAATGGGCAAAAATAAGGAAGGTTTCATCTTTTAACAGTAAAAATTGTCTTCGTTTGCAGATTCTCCCTCTGCCTGGTAGGTTTCCCCCGGGTACTCCGGTTTCCCCCCACAATTTAAGGGCATGCGAATTTGTGTTTCCAAATTTCCTGTGGTGTGTAATCCATCCAAGTGATATCCCATCCCTTGGATGGACTCCAGGCCTCTCGTGACCCTGTAAAGGAAAAGACGTATATAGAGTGAGAGAGTGAGCAATATCTTGTGATCACTGAGGTTGTTTATACCTGAATTTTTATGGTCTTAGTTTTTAGTCCAACCATGTTTCCATCCAGGGGCCCTCCTGCCAGCATGATGTTTTATCTTATTGTAAATGAGAGTGTACAAGGAGACATGGCATGTTTAAGATTTTTCATTGCCAAAATTCCAGTATTTTGATGACAGAAAAAAATTCTGTATGTTTTATATTTGTGATATGATGTCCTGCTTTAACTGTGTACAAATGCATACAATCAATTTTCTCAAAGTTCTCCACCTTCAAAGCTACAACCTTCTCTTATTATTGTGAATAAATCTAATATAGTTAACAAGCTAGCCTAATTATATGGCCGATACTAGCTCTATCTGGTTAGAGTGTTATGGTTACTGTGTGGAAGTTGTGTAACCAAACCCCCTCCCTCAGACTTTGGGCAAAAAGCTCTACAGCTAGTAGTTTTCCTGAAAGCACTCCAAGCATGGCCTGAGTATGTGCACCAAGATGACTATAATTGGTAACTAGGAACACTTATGTTCAACTTTCCTGATTCTCCTTTTCTGGTTTTGGGCTTTTTTTTTTTTTTTTTTTTTTTTTTTTTTTTAATTCCCCGTCTTGAGAAGTGCGCTGACAATCTCGTGTATTTATTTGAATATTAGGCAACACCTACTGTATTAGGATAGATTCCGGGCTTGATCTTTTCATCCAGTTTAGCTTGTGATTTATCTGCATCATGTTCTTTATTTGAAATTAGCCCTATGTTTACTCAAGTCATGTCATACAAACTTTTAATATTTTACACCAGGACTGTTAAAATGGAAAACACATTCAGGTGCCATCTGTATCTTCTTTTGTTTTAACGGTTCTCGTTATTTTTATGTGCGTCGTCTTGCATCTGTCAGCTTCCGCTTGGCATGCGTGGTGGCTATTTCTTCCGTTCTTCTTGCTGAGTTTTGAATAGAAATGTCTAGAAGGCAAAGACACTGTAAACGGCTTATTATTCTCCGTCAGAGCACAAAGGCCATCTGCTGAAGAGCGCCTGTGCTTTGCCTATATGAGAAGAGTTGACTCTATGCCATGCTTTAGCACACATGTGACTTTTGAAGTAGCAGACATGGCGAGTAGTAGGATTTGTGCCATAGAGACCGTTACAGTTTGTCCTAATCTTGTCTTTTTGATTACTGCAGCTCTTTAAAATATACCAGCGTGCTTGGTTTGTCATTCAGTCAGGGGGCGCTAATTTCTGCTTGTTTTCTAGCCAGGCCAAAATCTGAAATGGGGCAGATGGTCTTGTGAAGTCAAACGTACTTGACAAATAGTTTGATCTTAACTCAGAAGTGATTCGTTGCACAGAAGATAAGGGAAGTAAGAAACATGAGATCGTGCAAGTTGACATGGCCGGCAAACGTGTATTGATGAATTGCGTTTACGTGCTGGAGTGAAACCCTCTGCAGTTTTTGCCGCCGATCATCCATCGTGTCTTGCCTGGAGAGCAATTCCATTCCCTATTTCTTGGTTTTAATAAACCTTTTCAGTGCAGAAAGACATGGAAAGGTTCAATCCTTCAATTCTGCGCCCGGGCCGTTTCTGAACAACAATAGACGAGAAGCACAATGGGAAGACTATCATTAGCGCTAATGCGCAGATCGCAAGTGCTCTCTGATAGATTGAAAACGCAGTGCTTCCTGCATGCAAATGCCAGGTTCCCTGAACAGCGGAGTATTTATTTATTTTATTATTACTATTATCATTTGAAGAGTTCATCCATGTTAAAAGCGGGGGTGTGGGTAGACCTGATTTCCGTGCATGCATTTTATTGCCTAGTGCAAAGCTGTCCTACACATGAATGGATTTGTGCCTTGGCATAGGATACACCATTTATTGACGCAGGTAATTACAGTATATGGATCTATGCCCGTGCCTCCTGGGAGAGGAGATGTGCTTGCTTGTCACAGTCCAATGGGCCAACACGGATTTATCGTATTTGGATCCTCTCCCTCAGTGAGTCACTCGCAAGGTGTGAGAGCAGCTCCTAATACCGTGGGGCTTTGTGAATGTCTCAGTTAATGAGTTGGCCTGGGGGAGGTTTTTTTTTTTTTGTATGTGTTTTTGTTTTGTTTTTATTCACTCTTCACATCCGTGAGTCGTGTTTGTTTTTTTTATGGTCAGAAAAAATGCTTTGGAATGAGATATAATGTGTTAAAAAAAAATAGCTGTTTTCATCCAATACCGTGAATATAGTCAAAAAGCCAAGATGTACTGTAGCTGTCAATCAAGTCATGTTCAATTGAATGTGTGGCTGGATCATCTCACACACAGCTTAAATAATTTTGAATTGTTAAACAAGCTGGGGTTTTGTTTTTCCGTGTATCCCGCGTGACTCAGACCAGGATAAATTGCTTATTGAGTATGAATGGATGAAAGCAAACGAGATAGAAAATGTGGAAAAAGGTGGTCATGCCTGTTTCTTTTTTGACCAATTTTACATTTCTTTACTCATCGTCTATACCGCTTTATCCTGTCACGAGGGCCTGGAGCCTATCACTATCTGGAGACTTGGTGCACAAAGCAGGGTACAACCATTGCCAATCCCAATCCATTGCAGGGCACACAGTCTCACACTCATTCACACACTACAGGCAACATGGGAACACATTTACATTTAGGCATTTGGCAGACGCTCTTATCCAGAGCGACTTACATTTTTATCTCATTATACATCTGAGCAGTTGAGGGTTAAGGGCCTTGCTCAAGGGCCCAACAGTGGCAACTTGGTGGTTGTGGGGTTTGAACCTGGGATCTTCCGAACCGTAGTCCAATGCCTTAACCACTGAGCTACCCCTGAACACCAATGAGACTAACCTGCATGTCCATGGACTGGGAGGAAACCGGAGAACCCTAAGGATATACCCACCAAGCACGGGGAGAACATGCAAATTATATGTACACAGACAGGAATCGAACCTGAACCCAGGAGGTGCAAAGTGACCGTGCTAACCACAGGACTGCTCTGTGTCGCCACACAGGTACATAACTGGGGAAAGAAAAAAAAGACGTGAATGTGGTTTATATTCTCCAGGTCTGTTTTCCGCAATAACAAAAATTGCTTTTGCTGAATAAATTTGAGAAGAAAATTGTGTCCAAGTGACTGGAGGGTGAAATTGCTGGAGTTCAGTTCACTGGCAGGCGCTGTTGGTCTTCAGACTCAGACTGTTCTGGATTGACAGGCCATACTTGGCATGAGATAAGCTGATAAAGTGCAGTCAGAGGGGTATTAAAGGGTGGGCTCCTACTCAGCATGGAACTTTATACCCCATCATGGCCCTGGGTGAGAGGTTTCATTTATTAATCTTACTGCACAGTTTTACAAATCTGTCCTTTTTTTTTCTTCTTTTTTTTCCCCCCACAGTTCTATTATCTGAAGATTCCCCTACAGGAAAAACACCTTTTTATTTGATTGTGATCATGCGATATTGCCTTTCACAATGTCATATGAACTTAAAATAATCAGCATGAGTTTGTACACACAATGCATGAAACAAAATGTGTAAAAAAAAAAAAAAAAATATATATATATATATATATATATATATATATATATAAAAATTTATTTTATATATATATATATATATATATAAGTGTAGATCCTTTGAAATGTTTAATAAATAACAAGCACAACATTTTAAGATCTTTGCATTAAAAAAAAAAAAGTTCCTCCTGAAGTCACATGATTTTTCAAATACTATAGAACTTCAGCCTGAGTAGGAACTCGTTCTTCTGGTAGAACCATGGACACTTCTTCTTTCCCCCCCCCCCCCCCCCCCCCCCTTTCTCTTTCTGGGTGGGAATTACGGTGTATTTTCAGACCGGGGGCCGCAAGCAGCAAACAAAAAGCAGTATCATTTTATAGGGTGAGACGTCTCACGATTTCACAGTGTGCTGTTGCCGCTCCTGGCGAAACGCACCAGTTTTTTTTTTAACGACGATCAAGTTATAGGGTTGTTATTTCCTGAAGTCATTTCTCACAATCTGATTTCTGATTTTTTATTTTTTTTATTAACCTTGTTCCTGCAGCTTTGTCTTTCTAGCCTGTCAAAGAATCTTCTGAATTCTGAAGCCATGATCCTGGAGAGCTAACTTCCAATGTCTTCTCTCTTCACAATGACTGATACTAATGTGGTGATAATGACATCGAACTTAATCGGGGCTTGTGCACTATCAGATTGGTTTCCTCAGTATGCTTTGCTTCTACTGAATGCTGTTGTAAATAATGAAGAATCGGTGCCAAATGCAAAAGCTTAGCTACATGACAGGCAGGACAGGAATGCGTCCCTGTAGGATCATGTCCAGATAAATGCCAACTGTCAGAATGCTGGAATAAATTTAATATGTATGGTCTCCCAAGCAATATTTGTGAGATGTCAATAATTGGGGATGTGGCTCTTTAGTTTTTATTGAATATTATAAGAGGAAGTAAAAACAAGATGAGGACAATGTGTGGAAGCCAGTCAGTATTAATTAGTCATATATATTACATGCTGCCTGGACAAAAAAAAAAGTCACTACCAGGATTTACTCACTTACACACTCATTGTCTATACCACTTAATCCCGTATGCAGGGTTGTGTGGGGCCTAGAACCTATCCCAAGAAAATTAGGGCATGAGATGGGGTGCACCCTGGGCATGATGCCAATCCGTCGCAGGGTACACACACTCATTTTCATTTACATTTAGGCATTTGGCAGACGCTCTTATCCAGAGCGACATACATTTTTATCTCATTATACATCTGAGCAGTTGAGGGTTCAGGGCCTTGCTCAAGGGCCCAACAGTGGCAACTTGGTGATTGTGGGGTTTGAACCTGGGATCTTCTGAACCGTAGTCCAATGCCTTAACCACTGAGCTACCCCTGGCCATTTACAGAGTACAGACAATTTGGAACAACAGTTAATCTAATCTGCATGTCTTTGGACTGTGGGAGAAAACTGCAGTACCCAGAGGAAACCCACCAAGCACAGGAAGAGCATGCAAACTCCATGCACACAGAGACAGGAATTGAACCTGGCTGGGAATTGAACCCGGACCCTGGAGGTGAAAGACAACAGTGCTAACCATTACATCACCTTGCCGCCTCACTAGGATGTAACTAAGTAAATAGATAAGGGTGTTCCATTGGATAATTACTGCAGTGATTAATAACTAATGCAATGAGTAGCTTCTCGTTTCTTAAACAACCATGTCAGAAGACACGTCCTGTGGTCATGACAAAGATGTTACTTGGTTTCAGAGGGATCAAAATTATTGGCCGCATTAGGCAAAGAAAACAACTAAGGACGTTGTTGACACTCCTAAAATTGGATTAAGAACTGAAAATGCATTATTAAAATCTGGCAGGATCATGATGAACCATCATCAAGAAATGTGGTCAGAAAAAATGTGAATAATCCCATTCGGGGATCATGTACAATAAATGTTTGATGTAAGCAAATTGTAAATAAAATTTACAGCTATGTTTAATAGTAAGAGCACATTTACACACAATTTGAAGAGAACTCGAGGGATTTAAACAGCTGTGTAGCCACTTATCAGTGCGGCCAATCGGGGGGGGGGGACTTCCCCCCCCGGAAGTCTTTAATTTGCTAGAGGGGATAAAGAATATGCTGTGGAGCATTCACAAAGGTCATGTAGTCTGGTTTACCCTGACTCCAGATTTACCCTGTTCTAGAATGATGGGTGGATCATGATAAGAAGAGTGGTGGGGGGAAGTAGTGTGAATGCACTTGTCATGCCTAGTGCCTACCGTACAAGTCTGTAGGATCAGCGTTATGATCTGGGGTTGCTTCTGTTGGTCAGGTCTAGGTTCAGCAACATTATGTACTCAAAAAAATGAGGTTCGCTGACAGCCTGAATAATATGACTGACCAGGTTTTTTTCTTGAATGGATTTTTATTGTATGATGGCATGGTTATATTCCAAGAGGATGATGCCAGGATTCATAAAGCTCGAATTATGACAGATTGGGTCAAGGAGCATGAGACATCATTTTCACATAGATTGGACACCACAGACCACCTCCACCTCCATTGAGAATCTTTGGGATGTGCTGGAGAAGACTTAATGCAGCGGTCTTACTCTCCCATCATCAATATAAAATCTTGGAGAGAAATTAATACGACTCTTTGTATTTGTACAATCTTTGTTATTCATTCATTCATTCATCTTCTATACCGCTTTATCCTGTATTAGGGTCGCGGGGACCTGGAGCCTATCCCAGGAGACTCAGGGCACGAGGCAGGGTACACCCTGGACATCGCAGAGCAAACCTTTGTTATACTGTACTTAAATCTTAATTTTATTCTTAAGCCAGTACATTCATTATGATCATTATTATTATTAGTCATTCATTCATTCATTATTAAGCCAGTAATATATATTTCTGATTTCCAAACATTAGTATTCAAAATAAACTACCAGTTTCTTGTGCCAGTGAGGTTTTTTGTCTTGGTGTAGCAGATACTGCAGTGATTTCCTGTTTAGTTCAGTGCCACCCTTTTTGGGTTGAGTGTAGCAATACCAGGAAGACCAGCAAAAATAAGATTAGTAAGATATAAAAGATGATTGTGTGGTGTTATAAAAAAAAGAAAAATCAGTGACAGGATGGTGTGATGTGAAGCAGAGGACCATTTCACAAACCAAGTTGATTACTTTCCTGCTATAGCGTACCCTGATGCATTTTAATCCTCTCATGGCGTATCAGTTCACCAACTTCTAAATCCGTGATAATTAAAGGATGACATTTCGCACATTTTATCCATTTATAATAACATTTGAAGTTGTGGAAAATCAATGAAACAGATTGCGCCCTCTCATCATGTTACAGCAGCTACTAACAGTTGTCTAATCGGCCTTTAGCTTTTTCTTTGTTTTTTAAAGGTAATGCAAAAATTGCAACTTGTAATGTATCTGGGATACTACAGTATAAAGTTCAAACTGTTCTATTCTGAAGTCTTTTTTCATGTCTGTAAACCTGAAGGCACAAAGTTACAAAGCACTGAGACTGGAGACTCCACCAAAATTGCCTAATAAATGTCTCCTTCCCCAAAGAAATTGGTTAAAAAGATTATCAATGGTTACACACATTTTTAAAGTCTGTCATGTAGACTATGCTGTGTAAGAGAGTTGTTACCATAGCAACAGTAATGTATTCGAACAAGCTAATATGTAACCTTAGTCCATGTGTGTAGGCACCATGCATGAAAGCACTTTGATTGACAAAATGCCTAGAGGCTGAAATTGCTTGAGTGTTAGTTCTTTGGCTCAGGCCGTCAGCCTTCAGGCTGTGATGTTCTGGACTGACAGGACACATTTGGCACAAAACCAGCTGCTGAAATAGAGCACAGTTAGATGGGTTCTGTGGATGGGAGTGTCACTACATGGCAGTTGGCACTTTATGCCCTGTCATGGGGCCCAGTGGCAGCCCTGTTCCAGCTGATCGATTAGTTGGACGGGTGTATTAGAGCAGGGAAGACAACAAAATAGGTAAGACAGAGATGACTCCATGGACAGGGCTGGCATTCACTTGTTTAGCCAGTCTCTAGCAAATTTTTGAGGGGAAAAAAGCACTTCAGTATTGGACAGTTTAAAGTGAGATCTCTATAAAGGCTGGATGCAGTCAGCAGTCAGTAAAACCTTAGGCTTTACTTACGCGCAGTGATCATAGGTCTAGTACATGACACTATTAGCCCTTCATGACAAATAATGTTTCTTTAGGCTCATTTAAATAAGCATCAATAGTCAAAGTCAGTTTTGGTGAATTCTGATTTCAAGCTAGTAAAAAAAACACAAGAGTTGGACGATTTTAAATAATTAGGATACAGGTTCACACTCTCATCTCAGATGCCCTCTTGCCCTTCACATTTTCACTACTCAGTCACATCCAGTTCATTTCAGAAAAGGCAGTTAATTAGCTGATTAGTTAAATCAGGTATGCTGGACAGGAGGGGCCTCCAGGGCAAGAAGCAGCAGAAGAAACAGGTTGAGGAATCCTTGCACTAGGAGACACTGATACTTTCTGATGGACATACAGTACATTCTAACATCAAAATGAATGAGACTTCTGTTTCATTTCACAGCTTCAGGCTTCCTGATTCACTCCTGAGGTCAGATATTTCTTTGGACAGATTTGCATGTTTTCACTGTGGTTTTCTTCAGGCTCTCTAGTTTATTCCTACCTTCTCACAACATCCCGGGTGATGAAATGATTCATATGATGATGCCAATAGCTGCGTTTTCTTTTCTGCATTTATGCAATAAAATACCTATCATGTGCCTCTTGTCCCTGCAATTGACTGACATCTCATAGTGTATGTGTGAGTATGAGTGTATGTTCCTGGTATAGGTTCTGGATCAAATGACCAAGGTAAAGCAGTACTGTGGGCTTCATAGACAATTGAAATGCCTTTGAGGGCAAGGCTGGCCTGTTAGGACAAGACAGTGTCCATCCCACTCTGTTCTCTCTTTTCTTAAAGTATACAGTAGCTCATAATCTAGAAAAGGCCTAGTTAATCGGTCACTACCCAGAGGCCAGGCCAGGGAGCAGACAAACAGGCTAAACCAACCGTCTGCTAGCTGCATAGAGTCGTCACTCAGGGTTCAATATATTGAGACTGTGTGTGTTGTCTGTAGAAAGACTCAAAGTCTGTTTTAGTAATTTACTTAATATAGAGACAAAAAAATTCAAAACACACTGAATACACAGCCAGCACCTTCTGATCTGAAGCTAGGACTGTTAAATATTAGATCTCTTGCATCTAAAGCAGTTATATTATGTTTAATAGAAACCTGGATTAAAGAGAATGAGTATGTAGCTCTAAATGAAGCTAGTCCTCCTGGATACAGCTTCATACACCAGCCTCGGCTAACTGGTAGAGGAGGAGGCGTCGCAGTTATTTACAATGATAATCTGTCTATCGTACAAAAACACTGACACAAATTTAATGCATTTGAAGATCTCTATAGTAACGTTAGCTACAAATATGAAGTCCGCTCAGTTGATCCCACTTCTTCTTTCTCTTTCGCTGTTCCCTTTCAGGGGTCGCCACAGCTAATCATCTGCCTCCATCTAACCCTATCCTCTGCGTCCACTTCTCTCACACCAACTAACTTCATGTCCTCTCTCACTGCATCCATAAATCTCCTCTTTGGTCTTCCTCTAGACCTCCTGCCTGGCAGGTCCAACCTCAGCATCCTTCTACCGATATATTCACCATCTCTCCTCTGAACATAACCAAACCACCTCAATCTCTCTGACTTTATCTCCAAAACATCTAACATGGGTTGTCCCTCTGGTGAACTCATTCTTGATCCTATCCATCCTTGTCAATCCCAAGGAGAACCTCAACATCTTCAGCTCTGCTACCTCTAGCTCTGCCTCCTGTCTCTAAGCTGTAGAGCATCGCTGGTCTCACCACTGTCCTGTACACCTTTGCTTTAATTCTCACTGATACTCTTTTATCGCACAACACACCTGACACTTTTCTCCACCCATTCCAACCTGCCTGTACTCGTCTCTTCACCTCCTTTCTACACTCTCCGTTGCTCTGGACCGTTGACCCTAAGTACTTAAAATCCTGCACCATCTGTACCTCTGCTCCCTGTAGCCTCAACGTTCCTCTTGGGTTCCTCTCATTCACACACATGTATTCCGTCTTGCTGCGGCTAACCTTCATTCCTTCATTTCCAGAGCATACCTCCACCTCTCCAAATTTTCTACCACCTGTTCCCTGCTCTCGCTACAAAGTACAATGTCAGCTCAGTCGATCCCACTATTTATAATTTATAGACCTCCAGGGCCGTACTCTCAATTTCTCTATGAATTTGCAGATTTCCTCTCAAACCTTGTCTCTGTTGACAAAGTGTTAATTGCTGAAGACTTTAATATTCATTTTGAGAATGCAGAAGACCCTCTGAGAACAGCATTTAGGAGAAAATCAGTAGGAGTAAATCAGTGTGTACTGTAGTAGGACCCACTTATAAAGCAGGTCACACTTTAGATTTAATATTATCCTTCAAATTAAATATAAGAAATATAATCACAATTCCACAGTCTGGATCTCGGAATCTCAGATCACTGTCTTGTCTCAATTAAAGTGTGTCATAGTAATAATGTACGCACAGCGCCGCGCTACCACATTAAACATACATTCACATCAAATTCCACTCAGAGCTTTATCAATAATCTCCCAGAGTTATCAACTTTGATTGGATCACCATCTGAGTCCACAGAACTCAATCAGGCGACTGAATATTTAGAGTCAACATTTCGTTGTACCTTAGATAATGTAGCTTCAGTTAAAAGGAAAATGATTAGAGATAAGTAACTAGCTCCGTGGTATAACGATCACACACGCACTTTAAAACAGACTGCTCGAAAATTAGAACGTAAATGGCGTCAAACTAAATTGTTAGTATTTCAAATAGCATGGAAGGAGAGCATCCTGAACTATAGAAAAGCTCTCAGTGATGCTACAGTAGATCATTGTAACTCTCCATTCTTATTGAAAACAACAAAAATAATCCTAGATTTGTATTTAATACTGTAGCTAAATGAACTAGAAACAAGATCACTGCAAAAATCTCCACAACACAAACATACAGTAGTGAGGACTTCATGAACTTTTTCAATAACAAAATCATAGGGAAAAAATTCAGGCTTTGAAACCGGACAATTTAAGTTATACAGATGATAAACTAACCACACCACATCAAAACCTAGAATACTTTACTCCCCTTGACGAGAGTGAACTAATTTCACTCATCTCTTCTTCAAAATTGTCAACCCGTGTATTAGATCCTATACCGACACATTTTCTCAAGTAGATAGTACCAGCAATTACAGAGCCCCTGTTGAAAATAATTAACATTGCACTCAGCAGTGGGTATGTTCCCAAATACTTTAAATTAGCAGTTATTAAACTGCTAATTAAGAAACATTGACCCTTGTCAGCTGTCCAATTACAGGCCAATATCAAACCTCCCCTTTATCTCTAAGATTCTGGAAAAGATAGCACAGCAACTATGTTCATATCTACATAGAAATGGCATAAACAAACTGTATCAGTCAGGATTTAGGCCTCATCACAGCACAGAGACAGCAATTGTTAAAGTAGTAAATGACCTCCTATTGGCCTCTGATCAGGATTGTGTCACTATACTTGTGTTACTCGACCTCAGTGCAGCTTTTGACACCATTGATCATAGTATTCTTCTTCACAGATAGTAGTTGGAATTAAGGGAATGGCCCTCTTGTGAGTCAGATCCTATTTGACTGATCGTTATCATTTTGTAGATTTAAGTGGTGACCATTCTGCATGTTCTAAAGTAGAGTTTGGCATTCCACACGGTTCAGTTTTAGGTCCACTGCTTTCTTCTCTTTACATGCTTCCTCTGGGCAACATAATTCATAAGCATGGTATTAGTTTTCATTGTTATGCTGATGACACACAGTTATATGTCTCAGCAAAACCTGATGAGAAAAAACTGCTTACTAAAGTTGAGCAATGTGTGCAAGACATAAAAGATTGGATCTTAATTAACTTCCTTCTGCTTAATCCTGATAAAAACAGAAGTTCTAGTCATAGGACCACAAGCAGCTAGAAGCAAGCTTTCTGATCACACATAACTTTAGATGGCCTTTCTGTTCCATTAAGTGCAACAGTGAAAGACCTCAGTGTAATTATAAATCCCAGCCATTCATTTGAAGCTCATGTAGATAATATCACCAGCATAGCATTCTTTCACCTCAGAAATATTGCCAAGATAAGAAATATACTGTCACTAAACTATGCAGAAAAACTAGTTCATGCTTTTATCACCTCTAGGTTGGACTATTTTAACGCCTTACTCTCTGGTTGTTCAACTAGTTGTATAAACAAGCTTCAGTTAGCCGAGAATGCAGCAGTGAGAGTCCTTACTAGAACCAGAAGATATCAGCACATCACCCCTATCCTATCTTCACTGCATTGGGTCCCTGTGAAATTTCACATCGATTTTAAAATACTACTTTTAATATATAAAGCATTGAATGGTCTCGCGCCGCAGTATCTGAGTGAACTGCTAGTGTCTTACGATCCGCCACGGATACTTCGATCAAAGGATGCAGGCTGCGTGTCAGAACCACGTATTATGAAAACTACAGCAGGGACAGATCTTTTTCTTACAAAGCCCCAAAATTATGGAATAGTCTTCCAAATAGTGTTCGGGACTCAGACACAGTCTCAGTGTTTAAGTCTAGGCAAAACCCTATTTATTTAGCCAAGCATTTATATAAATAGATTTGCCTTAGGTAAAGGAGCAGATCTAGGGGACATAGAGTATTATGGTAAACTGGTATGTTTAGATGCTGTCTTTCCCACCCTCATGGATAACTCAGGTTTGTTGACGTGAAGTGATTGGTCACTTTACATCTCAGAGAGCTCTCATGTCTGTGTTTCTTTCTGCCTTTCCCTTTTAGTTATGCTGTCATAGTTAGTCCTGCCAGAGTCCCTGCTTGCACTCTACAGTAAATATACATTCACATTATACATTGTTTGACTGTGATCATACCTAACTGCCATCTCTCCTTCTCTTCTGGATGTCCTGTGTAGTCTGCCTGGGATGCGTGTGGTGACTGGGGACGGTTCCACTTTTCCACGAAGACATTCCTGTCCTCGGCTGATGCAGACAGCTGTTCTCCGAGGACTTGTGACTTCAGTTGCTTGATAGTTCAATTAAATTTTATTTATTTGAGAGGAACCAGACTCAACAGGGAACCCATCCTCATTTGGGTGAAACAGATAGTTCAGGACTGGAGTTTCCTACAAGTCTACCTAAACCTCAAATAACGAACTGGACTCCATTTTAACTTAAACACATCTCCTGTTACACTGAACTTCCAGTCTCACACCGTATGATGCAGATCAATCGCTGCTATCTGCTTCACCCAAATGAGGATGGGTTCCCTGTTGAGTCTGGTTCCTCTCAAGTTTTCTTCCTATTACCATCTCCCGGAGTTTTTCCTTGCCACTGTTGCCATTGTCATCCTCGGCTTGCTCATCAGGGACAATCTTGTCATTTATATTCATAAGCGTTCACATTTCATACAAGCTTAAATAATTCTTTTGATTGTGTAAAGCTGCTTTGTCAATTGTTAAAAGTGCTATACATTCATTCATTCATTCATTTTCTATACCGCTTAATCCTGTGTTCAGGGTCGCAGGGGCCCTGGAGCCTATCCCAGGAGACTTCGGGCACTAGGCGGGGTACACCCTGGACAGGGTGCCAATCTATCACAGGGCACACACACACACTCACACACCCAATCACACACTATGGTCAATTTGGGAATGCCAATTAGCCTAACCTGCATATCTTTGGACTGTGGGAGGAAACCGGAGTACTCCATGCACACAGAGACGGGAATCGAGCCTGGCCAGGGAATCGAACCCAGACCCTGGAGGTGCAAGGCGACAGTGCTAACAAGTGCTATACAAATAAAATTGAATTAAAGAGGTCAACTGGAAAATTGCACAAACATAAAATGTTTCATAACTTTGTTTCGAGTTTTTATAAGACATCTACATATACTACATATGCAATTATTTATTTATTTATTTAAATAAACTGGGGCAGTAGTGGCTCACTGTGTTAAGGCTCTGAGTTACGGATCGGACGATCGGCGGTTCGAGCCCCTGCTCCGCCAGGTTGTCTGCTCCAGGGGCGCCGGAAAATGGCTGATCCTGCGCAGACCCCTGCCTACCAACAAGAAGCTGGGATATGGAAAGAATTAAGCATTTCACTGCATATCGTACTGTGCATGTGACAAATAAAATTTAAATTTTAATAAATGAGTAGGATTTATCCTTATATGTAACAGCTCTAATTTTGTATTTGGTTCTTAAACAGTTTCCTTATATCACTTGTAGAGTTCTGCAAAGGGGGTCCATCAGTGGGGCAGCTGATGATCTGTTTAGGTTGAACTGGTTTTCAAAGCACTGGGACCAATGGGAACAGCGCTTCGGGAAATTCTTTCTCTGGTTTCTTTATAGCTTACTTTATACTTGACAAAAACGATATACAGGATTTCTATACAGACGGAAGCCCTTCATTAGACATTCACTGTGGTGCTGAAATGATTATTTTTAACTACCTAACCCGAGTGAGTGCACTGATTGACCCGTGATGACACCAAGACTTCGGGATGGTGAAGATGACGTCAGTGCCTGAGTTCCTAGGTGTGCGTGATCTTGTTTTTATATCTAGGTGGGAACTAATTGTCCCCGTAAGGATAGGAATATCCAACCTCATGGGGACATCTGAATTGTCCCCAAAGACAAATGCTCTTCTTTTGGTTATTGAGATGACGTTAGCATACATATTACTGTAGCATATTGTTATGTAGCAGTATTCATATATTTTGTATTATATGAAGGTCCTTGCAAGGATAGGAAGACAAAGGTGTGTGTGTGTGCGTGCGTGTGTATGGATGTGTGTGTAAGAAAGAGAGAGAGAGAGAGAGAGAGAGAGAGCGGGGGACTCGGACAGCACTGCGCCCGCACAGGACCGCCTGCTGGAACACTGTGGGAACCTGGACTCTGCTGCTCCGTTTTTATTCAGAAACGGTTTTATAAAACGAACAGAATATAGTTTGTGTCCTCAGTGTCTTATATATTGATTAGCACTGAACAAAGGCGTCTACCAGCATCTGGACAGTCCCCTCTTATCCCGTTTCCAAAGCTGTCCGGCGAGCTGGGATTGTCGGTGGAACCAGTACATTACTGAACAGCCATTACCGGGGTTTTTATTTTTTTTTTGTCGAGAAAACCGTCGCTTAACTGACACCCAGTCCAGCGTCTTTACAGCGTGGGATCAAATCCCTGCAGTCCAGTGGAGATGAGTTTCAGGAGCACAGAGAGTTGGCGCTGCGTTAACGGCACTTGCGCGGAGAAAGTTGAGCCGTTCCCGCCGCCGCTCTCTTCCACATTCGCGCTCATCCTCCTGGGCGTCGCGATCGTCGGTATCGTGGCGCTTTCTCTCACCACGCACCACTGCCACAAAGGCAAGATGAAGAGGCGGAAGATCCAGCGAGCTCAGGAGGAATACGAGAGGGATCAGCTCAGCCCTGTCCCGGCCGCGAGAAAAGCGGATCGCTGCGTGATCGCGCGTCCTGCCGCCGGACGCACTGCACCTCCGCCTGGCCGTCAGGACACCGCCGCTGTATCCGCGCACACCGGAGCCGTGGAGGCCGGAGTCCTGGAAGCTGTGGCTGTATCACGATAACATGGAGATCTGTAACTATGCGGGACTTGTAGATGTCTTGGATGCATTGTGAAACACCCCATGCTGCTCCGTATTACTCATACCGTGGGACATGTCTGCATTTGTTTTTAATTTCGGTTTTCTTCTCCTCTATAGAAAAAATAGGAGTTTTAAAAAAACACACTCGTTTAGGCTATGTGAATATGTTTTACTGCTTTCAATATATTCAATAGCCATCTCTATATATACTGCACTGTGTGTGGATGTTATATAAAGAAGTTGAACATTAGGCCAGCTGTGGACTGTAATGAAGCATCAACCTTGAGGTGTGCAGGTTTACCGATTGCTGCTGTCCAAGGTGCTGATCGTATGATACTCCACATTGACTTGCCTCCTGCTCTAGAGCGTTCCTGATAAACAAAATAAAGTTTTTTTTTTTTAATCTAACACTCCTTTTCAATCAACTGAAGGGCTTTAAGATGTTTACTGAATTTAAAAACACAGTTGTTTTTGCCCGAACGTGCTTAAAGATTGAGAATAGTAAGAAAGCTGGTGAGAAAATGATGGTTAAATAATATTCATTTATGTTTACTTATTCATTTTATTAAGTCATGAGTCATTTTAGAAGTCAGCTTAGTCAGAAACAATTATAAACAGCAATTATACCAAATTTATATAATAAGAAATAATTTGTACATGACTATATAACTTACCATGGCAGTACACTCAAAATGAAGGAAATTAAAGGAAAACAGACTCAAGTGTTGAAAGTAATAATATAAAGTTTTACTTTTTTTTCCTAGTTTGTTTATTGAATATTTTATAGTGTAGTAATGGAAGCTAGCTATTGTAGTTGAAAATTATTCATGCTAAATAAAGCTTATTAAACTACATACTTGGTAAATTATTCATTATAAACCTCTGGCATGGAACTTCTGACTTCTTCTACTTCTTTCTCTGCCTCCTCTTCTTTCTCTTCCCCTTCCTCCTCTTAGGTAGATAAATTACATTCTAAGTAAAATCTCAGGTTTAGAATAATTTATAATGGCCAACAATTTCTGCTTTTATTTTAATCCAGAAAGCAAAAATATCATGGCACAAGCAATCATTATTCCTTGATAATCAGTTCTCAATAGCTCCCCCAAAAGCATAATGTCTGCTGTAAATGTCTACCTAAATAAACTTTAACATGCTGTGTGCATTTTTCATTGTAGAAGACAATGAATGTAAATTGAATATTTTATAAATTAATTCAATCACTTAAGCAATTAACACATGAATCATAATTGATATGTGACTCTTTTGAAATTTGAGAATGGTGTCTGATAGTTTCTACTATGAGAGGCTAGTAGAGGCAACACTCAGCCCTCTGCAGCATCCAAGAAAAGCTTATTAATGATTCCACAAATCAGTACCCTTGGGACTTTGCCAATATTAGTCTTTTTTTTTTTTTTAGCATGAAGCAAGAAGCTAGCAAAAAAAAAAAAAAACCCTGCAACTAGAAAAGTCAAGGATTTTTGGAGGATTTAAAAGGTTGAGGACTAAGCAGTATTACCCAAAAAGCTTGTAAACCCTTCCATTTACATAACAGGCTAAAGCAGGGTAAACAAGGCTTTGCGATCCAATATTGCCCTGAGATATTTTTTCTGTTACAGCATGTCACATACCATTCAACTGTGCCGCAGATATTATTCTCTTTCCTTTGGGCAAAAAAAAAAATCTATTTTGGAATAGTATTTCCACCTGCTTCTCACTGTCAAACCTAAGCTGATTCATGAGAGCAGAGATCTTTCATGGCAAACAACGTTCTTACTGTTTCATTTAGTGTCGTAAAATCCAAGGTGAGACTTCAAGAGTAAGTCGCTCAAGCTGCGTTCGGATTTAGGCAGTATTATAGGGCACTTTTCAGCATCAACAAAAAGTTTAGACAACTCTATTCAGGCCATGGGCTGTTGAGTCAGTCCTAACATGTCTGAGGCATACCAGTGCCTCTAGGGGAGACGCTGGTCTGCCAGTCAGCTTAAACATGTGACTTACACTGGCACAGAGCTACAGCAAATCAGCAGCAGCTAACGTGAGCAGCTTGTGTAAAGGCTGGTTTATTTAAAGACCGGAGAGAGAGTGGGACAGTCTGACAGCACCAGGACTCCTCTGCAAAGACCTGGACCCCAGCTCTGAGAGAATATGGCTGACAGAAATGTGAAATTAACTGGTGGGGCAGTCAGATATGGAGCCACTTATGGAAGCAACCCTCTGTTCACAGGGGCCAGAGGAGGTGGAGGTTCTAGCATAGTTCTGTCCCGTTCACTTGGCCTGGCAAGGGGTGCAGGAGCTTCTGGTGGGGGTTTTGGTTTGGGGATAGGAATTGGAGGTCTAGGTCTAGCTCTGGGAGCTGGTGCAGGTGCAGGTGCTGGTGCGGGTTTTGGCCTGGGTGGAGGCGCGCTTGCCTTAGGCAGTGGTTATGGTTTGGGAGCTGCAGGCGCCCGAGCTGCAGGCTTCAGGGCTGGTGTGGCTCCACTTAGAGCTCGTCTGGGTGGCCGTGTTTTCAAAGTTGGAGGTTATGGCTTTAACCCATCCTTCTTGAGCTCCACCACCACAGTGGATGCAGGTGTCAGTCCAGTGCCTACCATTGACCCCTCACTTCCATCCATGGACACAGTGCAGATCACACGTATGAAGGAGAAAGAAGAGCTGCAAGTCCTCAATGACAAATTTGCATCTTTCATTGATAAGGTAAGGTCACCCTCAATGTACTGTAGTACATTTTCTAGGTTCAAGAATTAACTACATATGACTAGGATGGTAACATCAGTAGTATAGCGTTTGTACCTTAGAAGAACAGAATTTGATCCAGTGAAACCATTAAGAGGTCAGCTACATTGTTATACCATGGGGCAGAATAGTATTGGGCACAAATATTTATTTCTGTCAGTCGTTTTGTTTCTTTGTAGGAATAAATGAATAATCTTTTGATGTCCTCAAGAAAATTCAATTGTTTTATTGAAAGAAATATTTCAGCAACAGAAACAAAAAGTGCAAGAAGAGACAAAAGACATGTCCATAAAATGTATTTTAAAAAACGGTTCCATAGTTACACATCTGCCCGAGGAGAAGCATCATGCTTATTCCAGCTGCCACTCGATTTATGATATTTACTATTAGTTGTCTTTAGAGACCTTAACCTCTATGTTATTTGTGACTGATGTAATTCAGGCTCGGTCGCTGGAGCAGCACAATGCTATACTGAAAGCCAAGATTGCCATGTTCACCAATCCTGAGCAGGGAGGTCCTGCCAGCCCCTCCATCCTGCTCACGTCAACTATCGGAAGCTACAAATCCCAGATTGACGGTCTTACAGCCACTAAAGAGGCCATCATTGCTGAGATCGAACACTATAAAGGCATCATTGCTGATGTGCAGGCCAGGTAAGAAATGTGTCCCGGACAATAAATGAGACGTATATATTTCTTTATCAAAAAGGTTTAGAAAGTAGATCAGTAAAATATTTATTTCCTCTCTCTAAATCTAAGATATGATGAGGAAGTGGCTCAGACCAAATCTTTGGAGTTGGAGTGGGGAACTTTAAAGGAGGTAGGATTTTTTTATTTTTCTTTTTACATTTTGATGATCTGGACAATAAACGGAATAAATGTTGATTATATGTTTTAAAAAATCAATGCAAAAAATAGTCCATAATCTTGAAGCAACCAAGAGGCGAAGGGTCCATATATTGCTACAACTCTAATGCTTTATAATTTAAAAAAGTTTAAAGGGGGTAAAAATTTACGTAAGGCATTGTATATCCATCTTTTATGTAATTTTTTTTCCAGGAGGTGGACAGCCTTTACCTCACTATTTTTGAGCTGCAAACTGGTATCAGTGGTCTGGAAGATCATATTGCTCTGTCTAAGCAGGTGTACGATGCCGTGAGTACACACACTTATCTAACAATGACATTTTAATTAATGCCTTATACATTGTTTCCTAATGTATTGAAAACCACACTGTATGTGTGGATGTGTTTGGTGTTTTATGTCTATTTTTAGAAAGTTAAAGAGGTCAGGAACATTGTGACTGGCAGTGTGAAGTCAGCTTTCTCCATCTCTGTGGATAACACAGCACAGGCACAGGACCTGACCTCTGCCCTCGCTGATGTTAAAGCTCACTATGAGGCTCTAGCACAGCGCAGCAAACAGGATGCCCTTCATTCTGTCCAGGACAGCGTAAGAGAATTTGCTCCAGATATTTCATAATCAAACTGAAAAAATCAGTCACAGTGTCTGCTTAAATTAACATCTTTAGTCATTGTAGGCGTTGGCATGGGTTATGTGATTTTCAGCCTGTGTCTCCCCCTAGTGGACATTTATAATAAGAACATTCAAAATATAATTATATTATAATAAACATACAAAATATTCTTTGTATAATTTTGCTGATGTTTTTGTGACTGCAGCTCTCCTTGATGACCGTTTCATCTCAGCCCAGCACTCAGTCCCTCACTACAGTCAAAGAAGAGCTGAGAGTCTACAAACTACAGATTGACTCTGTGCAGAGAGAAATCGACCGACTCAAATCACTGGTGTGTGTGTGTGTGTGTGTGTGTGCTCACTTACATATACTTGCGTGCAATTTAAACATTCGCAGATTTAGAGGTATACACCATCGTTTCCACTTAAACATTATTTAGTATATTTTAACAAATTTCCTGATATTTACAAAAGAAAAAGTACAAAACACATATTTTACATATACATATGTAACAAATATTTTTTTGGGGAAAATTATTAAATTATTAAAAAAATAAGATATAGAATAAAATAACCAATAGACACATGCAATGACAGTGCAGTGTAAAGCAGTGTTTGTTTAACCAACCTGAAGTTGACTATTTTGCAATTACAGAAATGTTTGACTCCTTTTATACCCATACTTAAATGCCCAATGCCCATACTTAAAATGTTGCATTTTTCATTTAAAAAAAAAAAATAAACAGCACATCATTTTAAAAATATGTTTCTATCTATCTATCTACTCTATCTATCTATCTATCTATCTATCTATCTATCTATCTATCTATCTATCTATCTATCTACTCTATCTATCTATCTATCTATCTATCTATCTATCTATCTATCTATCTATCTACTGTATCTATCTATCTATCTATCTATCTATCTATCTATCTATCTATCTATCTATCTACTCTATCTATCTATCTATCTATCTATCTATGTATCTATCTATCTATCTATCTATCTATCTATCTATCTACTCTATCTATCTATCTATCTATCTATCTATCTATCTATCTATCTATCTACTCTATCTATCTATCTATCTATCTACTCTATCTATCTATCTATCTACTGTATCTATCTATCTATCTATCTATCTATCTATCTATCTATCTATCTATCTATCTATCTATCTACTCTATCTATCTATCTATCTATCTATCTATCTATCTATCTATCTACTGTATCTATCTATCTATCTATCTATCTATCTATCTATCTATCTATCTATCTATCTATCTATCTACTCTATCTATCTATCTATCTATCTATCTATCTATCTATCTACTCTATCTATCTATCTATCTACTCTATCTATCTATCTATCTATCTATCTATCTACTGTATCTATCTATCTATCTATCTATCTACTCTATCTATCTATCTATCTATCTATCTATCTATCTATCTATCTATCTATCTATCTACTCTATCTATCTATCTATCTATCTATCTATCTATCTACTCTATCTATCTATCTATCTATCTATCTATCTATCTACTGTATCTATCTATCTATCTATCTATCTATCTATCTATCTACTCTATCTATCTATCTATCTATCTATCTATCTATCTACTCTATCTATCTATCTATCTATCTATCTATCTATCTATCTATCTACTCTATCTATCTATCTATCTATCTACTCTATCTATCTATCTATCTATCTATCTACTCTATCTATCTATCTATCTATCTATCTATCTATCTATCTATCTACTCTATCTATCTATCTATCTATCTATCTATCTATCTATCTATCTACTCTATCTATCTACTGTATCTATCTATCTATCTATCTATCTATCTATCTATCTATCTATCTATCTATCTACTGTATCTATCTATCTATTCATCTATCCATCCATCCATCCATCCATCTATCTATTAAGAGAAAGAGTAAACAAGATAAAAATAAAAGGAAATAATAGTGGTTATTTAAGAATGATTGTCTAGAAGTAATGTAGGGTTTGCTCAATCAGATATTTTTGGCCACAAGGAAATAGCACGAAATGCTACTTAATTTGAAACACTTTCTCTCTCTCTCACACTTCCATTTTTGTCTACTGTATATGTCTGTCTGGTAGAAATCTGCATTTTCCCAGACTTCCTCGTTGGCTTGCCTTTTTTGGAGTTCATATAGTATGAGACGGGGTGGTATACAGTATATATATAAACAAATTTTTGGTCCATTCACTTGCCACAGATCGGGCTACTGATACTCCGCATTCTGGAGATATCTCCATTATTTCATAGGTGAACTCACCACCCAATTTTCATTCACACACTATGGACAACTTGGGAATCATGCATGTCTTTGGACTGTGGGATGAAACTCACCAAACCCAGGGAGAACATGCAAGCTCCATACACTCGGACCCAAGGAGGGAATTGAACCCAGACCGTGGAGGTTTAAGATGACCACTAAGCTAACCACTATGCTAACTACTCAACCACTATATATATATATATATATATGTTATTTGAAATACAGCTAACACTGATGTCAGAACTTCTGTTATAATAAAAAATATAAAGACTTTTTTGACCAGACAGAATCAAGATAGAACGGAACTAAACAGTGCTGTGGTATTTAAGAGAATTCTTCATTTAAAAAGTCTTTTCAAGCATTATTCTTGACTCTTGACTATATAAAGCTATGTGGAATGTCAGTGTGTATTTGTTATATAGATTATGTTTTTTTTTCTTTTACAGAACCTCCAGCTCGAATCTCAGGTGGACGAGGCTGAATCTCACTCTAACTCACACACCGACACCTACCAGGAACAAGTGCAGACGCTCAAGTCTCAGCTGGATGACCTCAGAAAGGTCCCCAAATTTAATTATATTAAAAAACACAGGCTCATAACTTATTTGGTTTCAAATGTTTCTCGTTATACTTAATGTTTCTGTTTGGATTCACAGCAAATTACACATTATAGTCAAGAATACCAGGAACTTCTGGCCAGCAAAATGTCTCTAGAAGTGGAAATCACAGCTTACAAAAAGCTCCTGGACAGTGAGGAGAACAGGTAAAGGGATATCCTACAGGGTTTTCATGGTGGCCTGGAAATATGTGGAATAATAATAATAAAAAAAGTACTTCTGTACTGTTCTCAGTTTAAGTTTAGACATATTCCAGGTTTTCTATGTCATGCTTTCAGTTATTATTATTATTATTATTATTATTATTATGAGCAGCCAAAAGTATAACAATAACAACTGGATGTAGAGATGTGCTGTAATGTATGTACAGTAGTATTACGCACCCATCATGTCTTAGTCTTTAATTAACCATTACTATTGCCACAGATCAAGAAAATAGTTTCAGACAGCAATGAAATAAGGAAAAATATCTTCCTTCCTGTCAGATCCTAATCAGACTCTAAATAATTGCAATATTAGCAGTGTGATTACATCGTGGTAAATCTGTTATGTGTAAAATATAAATGTTCCACAAGCAGCTTGTTAGTCTGATAATCATTTTGCCACTTGTTTAGATTGAAAAGTACAAAAAAAAAAAAATAATTCAATTGAGTTCATATTTAACAATAATCATTTTATGGAGTACTTATATTTGTTCTTTGTTTAGATTATTCATTATAAATGAATAAATTAGCTATACATAGTAATATTTTTTGTTCAAGAAGCATTTCTTTTTCAACTATGTGCATTTAGATATCAGTGATTAGGCAGTGAATGTCAATGTAACGTGTGTGTCTGTGTGCTGTGACCTAGGCTGAAATCTGGGGGCGGTATCACAGTGCACATGTCTAAGACAGTAGTAGGAGGAGGAGGTGCAGCAGGAGGCGGCGGAGGTGCTCTGGGTCTCGGAGGTGCAGGAGGTGGATTCGGAGGAGGCGCAGGAGGTGGATTCGGAGGAGGCGCTGCCCTTGGCATTGGAGGTGGACTTGGTTACGGGATAGGCCTAGGTTCAGGAGGTGGTCTTGGAGGTGGTCTTGGTAGTCTTGGAGGTGGTCTTGGTGGTCTCGGAGTGGGATTGGGAGGAGGACTTGGTCTTGGAACAGGTGGGAGCAGCTATATGTCCTCCAGCTTGAGCAGCAGTGCTTGTAAGTATTTACCCCCTCACATTATTGATTACCCAATTTAAAATGTGAGTTATTAAAAATAAATGACTGGAAGTCACTTACAACAAGTGTTAAGATTACTAAATCAAAACGAAGTTGATGTGTTAAGAGAGGAGTCATTAATCACGTTCTTTTTCCTTTCTCAGTGTCTTCCAGTGTTTACTGAAGAAACAGTCATCCAGCCTCTTTAAAACACTTATGGACGAGATAAACAACATTGGCCTGAAAGTCCCTTAAAATATTTTTTTATATGTATTGTCTTTCACACAAACTCCTCTCAAGCATCAAGATTTCCCCAACTCTATGATGCACATTAATAAATACAAATTAATATAACATTCCTACTTTTTAAAATTCATGTTGTGATAAGACCCAATAAACAGTGTTTATTCAATTATGTTGAGAATATCTTTTTTTTTTTTTTATTGATGTGAGATGAGCTTAAATGTGGACAGTTTTGTTGTTGTTTTGATTAGCCAGGAGATTTTATTAAAACTAGTTTAGAAATGAGACAAAAACCTTTCCAAGCACAAACACTTATGTGAAAAAAAAATCACAAGACTTAAATGTTCTTCCGTTTCAACTGCCAGAAATTGTTGATGAAATTTTAATAATTTTATTAATAGTTTATCATTTTAATTTTAAGTATTTATTGCGGCACGTGGCGGCACTATGGTGTAGTGATTCGCCTTGCACCTCCAGGGTCCGGGTTCGATTCCCGGCCAGGCTCGATTCCCATCTCTGTGTGCATGGAGTTTTCATGTTCTTCCCGTGCTTGGTGGGTTTCCTCCCACAGTCCAAAGACATGCAGATTAGGCTAAGTGGCGTTCCCAAATTGACCATAGTGTGTGTGTGTGTGTGTGTGTGCTCTGCGATGGATTGGCACGCTGTCCAGGGTGTACCCTGCCTTGTGCCCAGAGTCTCCTGGGATAGGCTCCAGGTCTCCGCGACCCTAAATACAGGATAAAGCGGTATAGAAGATGAATGAATGAATTGCGGCATGTTAGCTTTGTGGTTAGCACGGTTGCCTTGCACCTCCAGGCTTTGGGTTCGATTCCCCGCCAGGTTTGATTCCTATCTCTGTGTGCATGGAGTTTGCATGTTCTCCCAGTGCTTGGTGGCTTTCCGCCCACAGTCCAAAGACATGCTGATTGGTGCTTCTAAATTGCCCGTAGTGTATATGTGTTTGTGTGCCCTGCGATGGATTGGCATCCTGTCCAGGGTGTACCCCACTTAAGTCTCCTGGGATAGGGTTCAGGCCTCATGCCACCTTGTATACAAGATAGATTAAAAAAAATTGTCAAATAGTGAGAGGTTATTAAATACAATACACACTTATCAGCCATAATATTAAACCCAATATTGTGTGGGTTCCCCTTGTGCCATCAGAAAAGCTTTGGTTCCGTTTTGTCAGTGGAAAACTGACCCCCTTAAAATCTATGGTGTCACACTTACTGTACATTCATCCAATTCTAAAACAGATGTC
Organism: Channallabes apus; assembly: GCA_030522415.1. Taxonomy (NCBI): domain Eukaryota; kingdom Metazoa; phylum Chordata; class Actinopteri; order Siluriformes; family Clariidae; genus Channallabes; species Channallabes apus. Next base: position 10,228,700 of record CM060125.1, read on the forward strand.
TCAAAAAGTTAGAACCAAATCTAGATGCTAGTAAATAGGTTGTCACATGCTGCAGTGTCACATGTAATAGCTGTCATGACCCAGCTTAAGGGAAAAGTATTGCTTAAGAATTCTAGGAGTTCCCTCTTGTGCCTTTATCTTTGACCTTTTAGTATGTTTCTCTTCTTATTCATATCACACGCAGGCTTTATTTATTCACATCAGTCTCACATTCATGTGTGGTGTGCAGGTGTTTTGCGGGTGCTGTTTTTCCTTAAGAGCACAGAGACAAGATAATCTACTACTGTATAATGTGTGAGGGCTTACTTATATTTCACTATAAAAACAATAAGATAATATATCATACGTCATGCTTATTGTAAGCATAAAGGTAATTTCCTAATTTCAGAAGATTTTGTTAATGAAAAATATATCTCCTGTCATTCAAAACATGCCTGTGTCTTTGCCTAAGAAAAGAAATCATTAATTAGCAATAAAAAATGTAAATCATATAAAAGTTTACTGTACTGGCATAATAATATAATGATTATTTATTTATTTGTTTGTTTATATAAAATTATCTTTTTGAACAGTGGTCTTGATTTTTGTATGCATATTAAATACCTTAAAGTTTACCTTAATCTTTTTAAATGTTATTTCTTTTCTCTGTGTACTAAAGTACTAAAGCACACTGTGTAGGATCATAAAACAAGCAAAATAAAGGTGTAAGTAAGTACACAAATGGGTGACCTAAACGCTTAAAGGTTTTACATTGGCTCAAAATGAAACCGTGATTATAGACTTTATGGCAGGCTTGTCTTATAACATCTCATATACTGTAGAATATAATTCATAAGTTCATAAAAAATGTATTACGCTCTGTATGGACTTACAAGAAACCCAAGAACAGATGTGATATAGCACAGGCTTTGTGGTGGTCTCCTAACCTGTGTCCGCCACTTAAACACACGGATGTGGTGAGGTTCAGTTTGAAACAGGAAACAGCATTTCTCGCTCTGTACTTTTTTTTATCAGACCTGAGCTGAGAGACAGAGAACGAGAGACTGAAAGCAATTGCAGCAGAAATGGGCGCACGCTGACATACTGTTTGAGGTAACCTTTAAAAAACGTCTTAAGCTAATAAATACTAAAAGTTATTTTAAGTTATTGAACGCTGTGTGACTAGTAGAAGCGGTGGCAAGAAAACTTTGACAGCATCAGCAATAAGCTTCTCGGGGAAAAAGTTGAATTTAATCTTCTCGAGATAGTAGTGAAGGCGATTGCACAAGAAAAGCAGAGAAATCAAGAGTTTAATCAGGTTCATCCATGTCTTGCATAAAAAAGACATAAATAGGAAAGGAAATTACTAATATCAGATGAAACCAAAAGTTAGGGGATCTTTCATAACCTATTTTAAAAAGCAGAAGTCGAGACGTATTTCACATGCATCTTGTTAGTGCAGTGGTTTAATGTCAATTATGGATTATAAAAATGTAGTTATGGTGTCATACATTTATATCCAAAAATTCAATAATCCTAGTTATTTTCGAGTACATTTCCCAACAACGTTATAGCTTAAGATAAGGTTCAGTCCTTTTGATGTTAAAGTGATAAGCACTGGACCTAATTTACATAAGAAGCTAGAAGACTAAAACTATGTAGTAAAAAAGAACCAAGTTGTATATATATATATATATATATATATATATATATATATATATATATATATATATATATATATAAAATTCTCTATATAAACCCTATTAGGCACATAAAACATAGCAAATACTGTACAGGATAGTGTCATATAGTTAATACTAAAACTATCTGTGATGCATCAGTATTAGGCTTAAGATGTATTAAAGTACAGCTCCCTTTAATAAAGCACTCATTTCATGTCTCCTTATGATTTTAGAGGAAACATAAATACAATTATTTAAGACTTAGACCAAACCTATGTTCAAAATAATCCCTTATGCTACAGTGCTATTGAATTATTAAATCGTTTAGTTTGGAAAGTATTGATTTATTATCTAGAACAGCAGCTCTGATGAAAGTGTCAGCTGTAAGACACACGTTGATATTAATGCGCTCCTTCCAATCCGTTCCCGTTCCTGTAATATATCACGTTCACAGGGACTTACATAAAGCAGCTCTATAATTAAAGGTTAATAACAAACAGACTTAAAATGTGGTGTTATTTAACAAAGTGTAAATGTTCCTGTAACTTAACAAGTTCTGTTTCTGTACTTAACATTTACAGGAGGTGTCTCCAGTGTCAGCAGTCTTTTTTTTTTTTTTTTTGTCCTTCAGTTTTCTCTCCACCAGAGTTCTGAAAACCAGAAGTCTTTGTGCTTTCGAGTTTCTTGTTAACATGACAAGTTGTGTTTTGCTTATCTTATAACAACTTCTAGAAAGAAAGGCTGGTGAGTAAACAACTGTTTATGGTAAACATAAGTGATAACCCGCAGATGTTTCAGGATTTGCTGTTATTGGAAAATAATCAACTTCTTGGTGGAAACAAATGCTGCGTCACACCATCCTGGTGCTGATTATTTTCCTTTACCAGCATGCCAATACCAATGCTGTCATAGACTGTTCCTTACTTATTATTTTACATTATATTTGGCAATCTGTACGTTTTCATTTTGTCTGCTTAAAAAAGGAAGAAAAAAAAAGAAAAGAAACTGAAGGTTTTTAATCGAAAGTGTATTTTCAAGAAATATATCCAAACAACCTTATTAATCAGATGGCTGAACATAACTTCTATGTCTTTGGTAATCTGATGTAATCTGCTTACTGTAGTATTACTGTATTTCCAAACGTATTTGTGGCTGGTGCTCTGAATGTAAATTTACTAGAAAATAGGATATAGCTTTAAGAACGAAAACTCGTTTACTCAGTAAAATCTTCTGTTAGTCACAGCTTTACTTTGAAGTGATGATTGAGGTCACAAGCCAGCAAGGTGCTGTCCTTGCCTTCCTGTCCCTCTCCACCATGGTCTTCGTCTGTGCTCTCTGCATGAGGTGTAGAAAGAAATCTAGTGAGTTCAACTGCGCACACACACACACACACACACACACACACACACACACACACACACACACACACACACACACACACACACACCATTTCATTTCTCTATTAACATATATTACTGGTAGAAAAGGATGAGAAACACTGTCGTTATCACTGCAGTGATTGTACAAGAGACTAACCAGCTCTATATTCCACATGTCCTGTAAGTTGTTTGAGATCTTTTATTGTTATTATTATTATTATTATTATTATTATAGATTTTAATAATAAAAAAAAGCATTTTATTCTCAAGTAAATAATGAATATCAGTGAGGTTTATGTTGTTTTATTCTGGATTTATCCAGTGAACGAGGGGGGAGCAGGATGGTTGTAACACGTTCAAAAAAAGGTGAAAAGCCTTTTAAAAAATTATTATTATTATTATTATTATAATTATTATAATAATTATTATTATTATTCAAGTAATTTTATTCAGCAATTATTCTTATTCTTACTGATTGTTATGGCGAAATATGCAAAGTAATTCTTATAATACTAATAAATATATACACCCAGATTTAGTCTGTAGTTGCATTCACCCCAAATATTTAAATTTTTTTTTTTTATGAAAAAAGTCTTTGAAATACTGGATTTAAATCGTTTAAAATAATCAACTTTTATATAATGTAGAGTATATATAATGTATCGGGGAAAGGTTTTCAGAAATGCAGCATATTTTCAAAAGTTTTTAAGGAACTAAACATTTGTTAATACAATCTAAAATGGGATTAATTATGAATTATGAACATCAAGACAAATAATTAATGAAAAGTAAGTAGTTACAATATGACTGGCATTAAATATCTGTGGAAATAAATTTTATTAATTCAAGTTTTTAATTTCCCTAAATCTCTGACACCAGTGTTACTCACCCCTTGATTTTAATTTTATTCGTCCTCATCTCGACATTAATGATGCACAGTCACATGTATAGCGAGCAACACGTGATACTAAATTTCCCTTCATGGTTCATAATTAAATTATACAATTTAAATTTCATTTAAAAAATTTTTTTTTTATGTAAATATGGCACATTTCTGAAAAAAAATATCCCTGATATATTATATATTTTCTCAAACAGTAAAGTGACTGGGTGTCCATAAATTTGAAATTATGTTTTTTTCCCTTGTCAGTGACGAGAATTAACCAGACGAACACGAGTCAGGGTCAGAGCTCTGGGTAATGATCTGCAAACCTTTTCACACATTTGTGGTTATCATAATAATCATAACCTGATCTAAGTTTTTCAGCGCAATTTAAATCAATCATAAATAGTAATTTAAATCACTTTATACTTTTTTTTAAATAGGAACTTTGCACACACATCTAACAGCCGCCTGGACTGTAAGTTACTGTACAGTAAAAGTACAGACATGTTTAAAGGTCAGAAATGATGGACAATAACACAGTAGATTTTGTGGCTTGTTTTTTTTCATCAGGTGTCCAAGAACAACCGGGCAGTTACCAGAACATTCCAAAGTGTAGGTTGATATTACTGCTGGCATTAATATGTGGTAATACTGCTGAATATGTACTGATGTTATTTACTAATGTTATAAATAATCACCAGCTGAATTTCTTTATCCTTTAAATGTTGATTTAACAGCCGTTCGCGTCAGTACGGAGCCGACTTATGTGTAAGTCATACAACTTTATTTGTTATAGGAGGAAACTGGGGGTGTATTTACTGTAGGTTAGTGGGTAAAATCTTGTATTGATGAATGGAAGGTTGTGAAACACTATGTGCCTTGTTTTGGAAAAAAGCTTCTACACAATCTTTAAATAAAACAGGTCTAAACAGGTTCCCAGTGATTACACATGAAATCACAGATTGAAAGGACAATCAGACTAAAATAGGCAGTCAATATGGACCAGAGCCTTGCAATACAGTGATGAATAAAAAAATAACAATACTAAATAAATATTCAAAAACGTAAATTGAAGCAAAGGAAGGTGTACTGAATATATGCCAAATGTATCTAATGGCACTAATTATAATTGCATTTATTGCCAGATTATTATTCATTTCAAGCAATTCTGTGAATTTCTTACTGTATTAAATAAAACGAATTCCAAAATATATTGAGGAATAGCCTAAATAGTATTATTATTTGTAAGTAAATGATTCATAGTGCGTTTTAAATGTTTTTTTTTTTTCATTTTCAAGCTTATTTTTATTACGCATTGCTCCCTAGCTTAAATATACTAAATGAAAACAGTTTTGGATGCGAGTATAAAAACGGAAGAAAATGTTATTTCTGAAGAAAATGCCCTTGCAAGGCAATTTGTCAGTGTTTTGTAACCTTGTAGTATATCTAATAATTCTCACATTACTGCTACAACCTGCATAATACATACATAATAGATTCAAAAAGATAATTATACAGTATCAGAAACCATACAAAATATATCTACGTTATTGAATTCAACTCGGTTAAAGGTGAACCCATTATGGTTCTGGTATGTGGTTTGCTTTAATACTAAACTACTTCCTTAGCCGATTAGCACATTAGTCATGTAATTTCGTTTAAAATCGAAGCAAATTTAGATATCAAGGACGTCTTACCTGTTCCAGTTTTCCCAGCTAATGAGTAAATTGTGTAAACTGTCCCTTTATTCCTGAATAACTCATTTTATTCCCACTCTGATTTGTTTTCAGAGACCCAATAGCAACACCACCACATCAAATCAGTGTCATGGCTGACGGTGAGTAAGACGAACAGTCATTTATTCTCTCCGTACCCCTCTTGAATGTCAACTGTATTAAAATGAAAGAAGAAAGGAAGCGTTTAGGTTGGCCCCTACGCTGTTGAGTGAAATGTCACGAGAAACCACGGAACCTGAAAGCTAGATGAAGATTAACACACTGCTGTAACTGCAGACTGCAGTACAAATTGTCAGGGTTCAGGTAAAGGTAGTGAGTCTACCAGAAATGTTACAGGTGTCAGTAAAGACAAGGACAGATTGCAATTGCTAATTCAATTTCCCACTGGTATAACGTATATACTAACTTTATATATTTTATACAGATGCAGAATATGCAAATATTTTAAAAACACAAGTTGTTGACCATGATTCAGGTGAGTACTATATAATTTTTATAACACACACACACACACACACACACACACACACACACACAATTATAAAGTACTATGTATAACTTGTTTTATCTGAAACTAATCAAAAATCTTCTTCCTGCCGATCTGGTACCAGACAGTTACGATTACGAGAACACAGAATTCCTGCACAACAGCAAAATGGATGACGATGGTAATGAGCTCTATTGTTTAAACTTTATTTAATGATAATTCTGATGTTGATGAAACACCAACACTCACATTTACCTCCATCTTCCAAACAGATGAGCCAGATTACGTCAACGCAGACACGACTGACGACTAACACACTTCAATAAAGCTTCGACATAGTTATTTAAGATAGATTAAATATCTATTAGAATAAATTGCAATATTTAATAGCACTGAACAAATCTATTGTAAACTCATTACATTTTCACTTTCAGTGAAATTATCCATGTATTAAGAGCATATGTCGCTACGAAAAAGACCTAAGAAAATTAGTTTTTATAGAATTTAAATTAATGTATGGTTCACTACAATGAAAATAAAAACGTCCTGATTTTGGTTTCTCTTCTTATATTTCATATACAGTGTTGGGTGTAGAGTACTTGGATTAGAGTAATCTAACGCATTACTGTAGGTCCGCCATTTAAGTTATTTAGCTATATTTTCAAAAATGTAATCCGTTATTCAGACAATTCATGTAATTCGTGAGCCAGACATCAGTGATTCCGTTAGTGTGTGTGTGTGTGTGTGTGTGTGTGTGAAATATGTCTTACAAGCCCTGCCTCCGATAACCCACCGCGCTCTATTATTCCTGCTGTTAATAGTTAACAGATTATGGGCCAAACTTCGCTGAGTGATGATGGTAGAATAATTGTAACGGTTTTGACTAAAACAACATGCAAGAGGAATCACAAAGGAGTTTTCATTTTCTGCACTGGAAAAGTACTCCAACTATTTACTTTTATCAGAAGGTAATGTAATGTAACTGATTACTTTATAATGAAAGTAATTTTGTAATGTAATTTGTTAGTAACGTCTTTGTTATAAGTAACTTTGTTATAAGTAACGTCCCGCAACATCGTTCATATATAGTACCAGTCAATATATGTTTGGACACAAGTTTGGATCCCCCCCCCCCTAAACTACACATATGGCATTAAGTAATTGGCAACAACAGTCCATTGTTATGTTAAGACATGAAGGGCAGTGTTCTTTAAATGGTTCTTGCAGAACAGTATTGTCAAGTACATTTGCAAAACCTCTCATGTACCATGAAACTGCCTCTCATGAAAACCATCTCAGGAAAGCAAGACCAAAACAGCAGAGAAGCAGCCTCAGAAATCACCAATTAACATCACCTCAGATTAAGAAGGCTTAAGAAGGCTTTACAGAGGAGGAAGGGCTACAAGTAGCAGACACATCTGAATATCAACTGTTCAAAGGAGATTATTATATACAGTGGAACCTCGCATTGCGAATAACGATCAAATATCCAGTATCATGTAGCATGCATATGTGTCTTGTTTTGACGCCGAGAGTAACGTGATCACAACTGAGCCAATGGTTTTTCTCCAAAGCCTCTTTTATTTTGTGTTTGTATTTGTGTGCTTGCGGGACCTGAGGTGTGTCTTTCTGCAGACGAGCTTTATGGGGATGCTGACTTCATTTTCCAGCAGGACTGCCCACACTGCCAAAAGCACCAAAATCTGGCTCAATGACTGTGGGATTACTGTGCTTGATTGGCCAGCAAACTTGCCTGATCTGAACCCCATATAGAGTCTTTGAGGTCTTTAAATATTGATGCCTGTAATATTTAAAGTTTCTGAGATTGTGGATTTGGCGTTTTCATGAGCTGTAAGCCATAATCATCTCAGTTATGACAAATCACAGCTTGAACTATCTTGTTTGCATGTAATGAGTCTCTCATATATTAGGTTCACCTTTAAGTTGCATTACTGAAATAAATGAATTTTGCACAATATTATAATTTTTCGAGTTTCACCTATATATTTTTTATACATACATTTTAGACAGTTTTGTCAATAGGCCACTTTAGAGCTTTTAGATGTAGACAGAAAATTTGGTATGCATTTGTCACAAGTTAGTCTGTTAATTAGAATAAAATACAGAATAAAATTAGCGTGACCCAGACCTTTGAGATCAAGGAACCTTCCTCACTGCTCCAGTGGGTGACTTTCCACACATGCTTTCCCCCAAATAGGCTAAGAAAAAATGGCAGGAGCAAGAACTGAATGTTTACTCTTTTCTTTTTAAATCCTCACTCAAAGGCTTTCAGTCACAGAGAGCAATATCATTTGCTTTTCCCCACACTGATAATTAGTTCACTACAGAAGTTCTGGGAAAATTAGAATCCAGTCCTGGTATATTAAATTTTATCTCGGCCTACAGAGGTGACCCTGATTTTAGAAAATTTTCCAAACTATACAAGCCTTCAAGAGTTAAGTGGAGTAGATACAGTGGTGTTCAAAATAGTAGCAGTGTGTTGAAAAAAGTGAGTAAAGCTCCATATCCATATAATAACTTTTAATTTAAATCAGAATTGCATTGGACATCCTGCACATTCTATTCTGAATCACAACATGAAGAAATTTTTTTTTTTAACAGTTAATTTCTGAAATAAAAAATGCTGTTTTTGAGGCAAAACCAAGAAATGCAGAGGAATTGTGGCGTGTAGTACAATTGTCACAGATATGAAGCAGTTCTCAGAAACCATGGTTATACAAATAATATTAGTTCAAAGATGCACAAGAAAGATTAAACTTCAAGAATTTCTGTTCAAACGGTAAATTCATCACTTTATAAAGATGAATGATGACACTGCTATTTTTTTTGAACAGGCAAATATTTGTTTTTCTTCACTTACATTAAACTAATAATACATTTAGCACATTTTTATTCATGTTGCGATTCAGAATAGAATGTGCAGGGTGTCCAATTCATTTGTGTGATATAAATTAAAAGTTATTATATGGATATGGAGCTTTACTCACTTTTTTCAACACACTGCTATTATTTTGAACACCACTGTACATCTTATTTAAAAGAATAGTGGGAAAAGAAGGGGAAAAAGTGGAGTAAAGGGGAAATTTTATTTAACAGCATTGAAAATTAACCAACTCATTGTCTTGGTCATAGTTTGGATGGAAAGAAAATAGCTGGTAAATTTTTTTTTATAAAACACTAATACAGGGCAGATGGCATGTTGGAAGTCCTGTGACATGGAGAAAGCAAACAACTACCATGTCGTGGGATTGTCTTGTGATTTCTATCTATTAGATGTTTACCAGAGACAGCATAGAAAAGGTAAAAAATAAATAAAAAAATTAAAATTTTGCTTGTTCATGGCAAGACAACATTAAACCTGCTTGGAGTTGTACACGTTTAGAATAATGTTAGTAGGCAGTAAAAAAAGCCATTGTCAATTTCCTCATCACAAAAATGTTGTGCCTAATATTGAACCAGTCTCTTAATGTGGTTGGACCTTGATTAAAAAAATTTTTGTTTGCTTTTTTTGGCAATCATGTTAAAACTTAGTTAACAATTTAGAGAAGACTACAAGTCAAAACAAGGGGCTGGGAGGCACCCAAGACATTACAGAAATTTTCTGATAGGTGCAAAATATTGTTTTTTTTTTTACGTATTGTGCAAGACTTTTAAGTTTTCTTCCCCCAAATAAACGGAAATTATAAACAAAGTAAGCACTAAATTCAGTTCATACAGAAGCCCATCCGCTAGAATCAAGTAAGGAAGAGTAGAAGGCTTGACGGCTATGATGTGTTTACTGGAAGACCTCAAATATGGAGAACTGGAGAGAGTAGAATGACAGTCTTTTTGTTGAATTGGTTTCATAACTTCTATTTAAAACATAAAGAAAAAACAAATTGCCACTGTTATGAAATGAAGACAAGTCATGTACTGTATTGGGGAATATTAGTAGGCTGTGTTTGGACTACAATTAAAAGTTGTATGCGACTTAAATTTCGTCTCAAAGAATCACAGTAAATGTATAATCTGTTTTATAGATGAATATTTAAACAATTAAAATATTTGTCAAAATAATTTGTATAGCATGACAAATCACCCTTAAAATAAGTGAATTAAAAAAAAAGGTTTTATGAACTTTGCAGAAAACGTCACCAATGCTTACAGTTTTGTGCAGTCACTAATCATGACCATTTAGAAACACATGTGCATCATATTTATCTTACTTTAACAGTCTCATAAAGCATTAGTTGTGTATCTTACACAATTAAAAAAGAAAAAAGGATAAGCCAAATATATCGTTAAATTAACATTTATACAGTGGCTTGCAAAAGTATTCGGCCCCCTTGAACTTTTCCACATTACAGCCACAAACATGAATCAATTTTATTGGAATTCCACGTGAAAGACCAATACAAAGTGGAGTACACGTGAGAAGTGAAACGAATACATGATTCCAATTTTTTTTTTACAAATAAATAGCTGAAAAGTGGGGTGTGCGTAATTATTCACCCCCCTGAGTCAATTCTTTGTAGAACCACCTTTTGCTGCAATTACAGCTGCCAGTCTTTTAGGGTATGTCTCTACCAGCTTTGCACATCTAGAGACTGAAATCCTTGCCCATTCTTCTTTGTAAAATAGCTCCAGCTCAGTCAGATTAGATGGACAGTGTTTGTGAACAGCAGTTTTCAGATCTTGCCACAGATTCTCGATTGGATTTAGATCTGGACTTTGACTGGGCCATTCTAACACATGGATATGTTTTGTTTTAAACCATTCCATTGTTGCCCTGGCTTTATGTTTAGGGTCGTTGTCCTGCTGGAAGGTGAACCTCCGACCCAGTCTCAAGTCTTTTGCAGACTCCAAGAGGTTTTCTTCCAAGATTGCCCTGTATTTGGCTCCATCCCTCTTCCCATCAACTCTGACCAGCTTCCCTGTCCCTGCTGAAGAGAAGCACCCCCAGAGCATGATGCTGCCACCATCATATTTGACAGTGGGGATGGTGTGTTCAGAGTGATGTGCAGTGTTCGTTTTCCGCCACACATAATGTTTTGGCCAAAAAGTTCCATTTTGGACTTATCTGACCAGAGCACTTTCTTCCACATGTTTGCTGTGTCCCCCACATGGCTTGTGGCAAACTGCAAACAGGACTTCTTATATTTTTTTGTTAGCTTTATAACAAATAGCTTTCTTCTTGCCACTCTTCCATAAAGGCCAACTTTGTGCAGTGCACGACTAATAGTTGTCCTATGGACAGATTCCCCCACCTGAGCTGTAGATCTCTGCAGCTCGTCCAGAGTCACCATGGGCCTCTTGGCTGCATTTCTGATCAGCGCTCTCCTTGTTCGGCCTGTGAGTTTAGGTGGACGGCCTTGTCTTAGTAGGTTTACAGTTGTGCCATACTCCTTCCATTTCTGAATGATCGCTTGAACAGTGCTCCGTGGGATGTTCAAGGTTTTGGAAATCTTTTTGTAGCCTAAACCTGCTTTAAATTTCTCAATAACTTTATCCCTGACCTGTCTGGTGTGTTCTTTGGACTTCATGGTGTTGTTGCTCCCAATATTCTCTTAGACAACCTCTGAGGCCGTCACAGAGCAGCTGTATTTGTACTGACATTAGATTACACACAGGTACACACTAGTCATTAGCACTCATCAGGCAATGCCTATGGGCAACTGACTGCACTCAAAGTGGGCTGAATAATTACGCACACCCCACTTTGCAGTTATTTATTTGTTAAAAAAAAAAAATATATATATATATATATATATATATATATATATTTGGAATCATGTATGATTTTCATTACACTTCTCATGTGTATACCACTTTGTATTGGTCTTTCATGTGAAATTCCAATGAAATTGATTCATGTTTGTGGCTGCAATGTGACAAAATGTGGAAAGGTTCAAGCCACTGTAGTTGCTTGGAATCAACCAGATAGTTGCCACAATTAATTTTTCAACAAGAAATAAATGGTTAAACTTGAAAGTATTATGATTTTCTAACTCCAATAAAACATCCTGTAGCCAAATCTATCTACACTAAAGTGCATATCTAATTACACCATTAGTAAGAGGGGGATTAAAATAATAATAATAATAAATATATTAACAGAAATAAAAAAAAACCCTAACGTACGCACCTGGGATTTGCATAAAAACAGAAAGGAACGAGTGTGACAAAGTTACCAGAACTCATTCTCCAGCGAGCTCAATAAAACCCAACAGCTGTTTTCTTATAAAACTGCACAAATCTGTTTCTAAAACTCCTGATTTTAAGCAATGAGTTTTCACTCCAAATATTGACTGTTTATTTTATTACTTAAATATTGCTCTTTATAGAAGTTTCTTTTATGCAGAACTGTTTTCAAACGCATCTTTTGCTTATGCCATAAGCAAAAGATGTACTACAAGTATATCCCCTGTACTATAAGTAAAATAGTTGTTATATTGCCATCTGAAAACTGGTCTGTCTTGTACTATATATATTTTTTTCTTTACAGCCATGCATATATTCTCCTGTAATGTTATTTATATATAAATTTTAAGTTATATATGGAAATACTGAATGATTTTGTACATAATTATGCAGACACGATAAACATATACAACAAAACTGGTATAGCATATAATATGGTGCCTAAGACTTTTTCACAGTACTGTAAGAAAAGGAAATAACGGGGTCTCTCCAGACAAATGTTGATTTGCTTCTGAGCAATCACCACCATCAACTTTATCTGGCTAGACATACCTTATTAGTAAATCTTATATATATATATATATATATATATATATATATATATATATATATATATATATATATAAACATGAAGAACCAGGAACCAGGACCTGCTCAGCTCGCCCACATTACCTTGACAAACACCTAACAGACTTTTACTATAGTGTGAACAGAATAAAAGTCTGGTGGTTGTGTGGTTTTTCTGTTTTAGCTGCTTTCTGTGTGAGCTAAAGGGCAACCAGTCTACATATAAAAATAATATTAATATGTTCAAAAGTAAAACATCACAAGTAAATGAAAAAACATTGTTTTATTGAGAGGTTTTTGAACTATTTACAGTTAAATGTACTCATGTTAGTTTACTGACGGTCTTTAGCTGGCCTCGGGTGCCGCAGTCTTACTGCAGAGACGTCCTAAAAGTCCAGCAAGCTGGAGCAGAGAGTTTACTCCTTCTGCTATCTTCATGTGGGTGTAGCCAATCTCCTGAGAAAGACAAATCATTTTAGCAAGTTAGCAGTGTAGATTAGAAAATCAGTATCTACTACACCAAGCAAAAAGTAATTAAAAATTAATTACAACAAATATATATGCATGTTCAGTGTAGTTAGATGCTGTATTTCAGTACAAACATACATTTTAACAAATATACACAAAAATAAACAGCTTATGCCAATGGCCTATGGTTTATGCAGAGTGTAGTAACGCATAGTAAAAACCAAGTGTGAAATGGGCAGTCTTGTTGATTTTAAGATCTATAACAAAGGTATTTAAAGTTCATTTACAAAATGTCTCTCAAATGTTATACATTAGCATTTTTCACATGCTTTACTGTATGTTTTTCTGGTTAGGGCCTGTTTGAGAAAACCCGAAGTACTGATCTAATGCTCACAAGGGATGGCAATTCTTTGTGTGCAAAAAAAAAAAAAAAAAAAAAAAAAAAAAAAGGCACACTGGAACAAATATCAGATTTACCTTGATATACTCAAGCTTCAAGTACTCCGGCATTTGGAAGGTCTTACACACCCTGAAGATGTTCCCTATTATATCTTCAGGAGAGTAGCCGAGAGACCAAAGCTGAGATATTATCTAACGAATGAAAGTACAGAACAGATCAATGTTTCAACACTGATACGGCGGCTTCAAGCATGCAGTCAAGACAATAATTACTTGGACATCACAATTCTTCGCTATTTTGCTACTGTAATGCACCTCAACTGGTCTGAAATGAATTCAAGTGGTTTAACACAAGTTCCTCCATTTGTAAAGGCTCAAAAGTCGTTGCACAATTATATTATATAATAATTGCTTTTAATACTTGGATAAAACTCATTTGCAGTTAATGACTGTGTGAAGTTTGGCATCATCGACATTAACTTAGTTTCGTTAAGATGCTTTCTCAGATCTTTACTGCAGTCGTTTTTATTGCTGCTTGTTTATAGGTCTTTTTGCCCTTAGTGATCTTTAGGAAATAACAAGCAGCTCAATTGGGCTATGGTCAGACCACAGACTTAACAATTTAAGAACATTCTATTTCTTATTTTTAGAAGCTCTTGGTTTGCTTTGTGAAATGCTTGGTGTAGTTATCAATCTATACTGTGACCAATCATGCTATGACTTTTACATTTGACTGAACAGAATGTATAACGCTGTTACTTCTATCAGCAATCACATCAATAAACATCAGTGACACAGTTCAACTGGCAGCCGTACAGACTCATGCAATAGTGCTGCCCCCATTGATTCTTAATGTGCTGCCCCCCTTGATTCTTAATGTGCACTTCCTTTCCCTCTCCATACTCACTTCTAATCATTTTGCCACGAACATTATTTCATCTGTTCAAAGAATAATTTATTCTGTCCTTTCTGATCTTGAATGTTATCAGTGGTTTGCATCTTGAGGTAAGCCCTACGAATGAATCCCCAAGACGTCTTTAGGTCACAGACTCTCACGATATTTACCCAAGTCAAGAACACTTTTAAAGTGGTAAGCATATCATTGTAAAAGGGTTTTTCTTCACAAGGGATCAAATCCTGCAATCATCCGCTTTAATTGCCTTCCAAGGTAAATGTTGATTTAGTGATGGAGTGTGTGATGCGTAGTGATGGACTCTGTCACTTGCATTGAATCATCTTTGAACCCATGCAGCTACCAATTGCAAATTCAACACTTGGAATCAATACCAGACCTTTAATCTCATTAATCTGTCATGAAATAATGACAACTGGCAATCAAACTGCTTATCAGTCAATTTTCCAATGACTTAGCCTGTGAAAATGTACTTTAAGTGCATAGTTGCAGGCTGGTGTCTTTTATGCAGACAGTAGTTCAGTGAAAAACCACAAGTTAGCACAGAGCAGTCTTTTTGATGTACAACAATATAAAAAGTCATTAACGATCTAGTTACATAAAATCTCTCAATAGTATACACCAACACTACTTTTAGATGCTTTTCTTAGTTAAGGGCTACGTAAGAGAACCTACTGTACAGCATCTATCTAGTGCCACAGACTTTCACGCAACTAAATATCAGATTTTGTAAAAATTTAAAGAATTTTATAAAAGAAAATGCCTGTAATTCCCAAAGAGTTAATGCAATATTTTGAACTATAGCTACAAGTAACTTCAGTTACATCTCGGTTATTTTAATTCTAATCCATTTTACAGAGGCAAAACAAACAAACAAAAAACAGAATAATAAATAAATAATTGATTCCCTTATGGTCCAAATAATTATGGGCCTAACTTTATGTTCTGTTGTATATATATATATATATTTTTTCAGAAAAATTGTCAATACCTTGTAGGCCTCATCAATATTGGCGCTGACACAGTGTTCAAGCATGCTTTTAACCAGCAGGGGGTGTGGCTCATCACAAACCTGAGGAGACAAAAACTCACACATTTAATGAAGTTTGCACACTTAGAATAACTCGCTCAGTCATCGTCTATACTGAGGCAGGGTACACCTTGGACGGGGGGCAGAATCCATTACAGGGCACACACACTCAGAACGCTCATTCACACAACTAAATTAGACTAATCTGCATGTCTTGGGATTGTGGGAGAAGACCGGAGTACAGGAATCACTCCATGCATCGGGAGAAACATGCAAACTCCATGCACAAGGTGATGGGAATCGAATATGGCCAGGAATCGAACCTGGACCCTGGAGGTGCAAGGAAACCACCACCGTGCCTCACTTAGTATAACTGTTTAAGTTAATTATCTACTCTAGCTGTAGGGGGAAAAAAAAGGAAGGTTTACCTTGAACACATTTTCACTGTTGATAAAACCAAATCCAGAATGCGTGGACTGCAGGTTGTTTAGTGCCTGGATACAAACATTAAACATTATAACAAACCAAACACAGTCATTGCTATTTAGTCAATTGCTGTTTAGTTTGAGACACCCATAAAATTCTGTTCATAAAGGGGAAAAAAATTGTAGTCTTTATGTGAATTACATATGAAAACGTGTTGCATTGTTTTTTAAGTAAAACAATGAGGATGAGTTGGGTTGTTTGCTTTGGAACTAGAAAAACCTTTAACACAAAACATGTCTTGATGATCCATCATATTTTAGTGCACCAATTGTACTTTTTCTCTACAAACAACTCCTTTAACTAAAAATTAATTTGCTAAATGTGTGTTCAGTGACCTGTCTCATGTCTCCTTGAGCAGTGAAGATAACTGCCTCTAGTCCATCGTTGGTGGTGTGCAGGTTCTCCTTCTCCACCACCTCCATCAGCCGCATCATGATCTGTTCATCCCTCAGCTTACTGTAGCGCAGGACTGCACAGCGCGACTGAATCGGCTCTGTAGAAACACACCAGGTTTGCATCTTCAAATATGGGACTTTAGCGCTCATGTTCAGCCAGCTCAAGCATCCACATAAACAGGTTACAAATGCACTCAGAAAGGTCGCTTACCTATAATTTTATCTGATGCATTGCAGGCTAAAGCAAATCTGGTGGTTTTAGAATAGATCTCCATTGTTCTCCTCAGCGCTTGCTGTGCTCCATCTGTCATGCTTATTTCAAAAACAGCAAATGTAATTGTGTGAGTTTCTTTAACTTATACACACTTAAGTAACTAAAGAACCTGTAAATTTAATAAACGCTCAACAGGAATAGAAGTTTTTACCTATCAGCTTCATCCAGAATGATGATTTTGTGACGTCCTTTGGGGAGAGTAACTTTTTGCTGAGCAAACATCTTGATCTTATTTCGGACAACATCGATACCTCTGAAACAACAAGAACATGTAAGGAAATTCCATGGAAAGGTCAACATGCTTTATGAAGGAAAACAAACTGCACGAACTGCTACTCAATGTGAAAATCGACCCTCAATTCTGGAGGTGTGAGGCTGCAGTGCTAACCACTATGCCACCAGGATATCCACTAGAAACATGCTGATCAAAAACCAATTAGGTTGAGCAAAAACTCCTAATGAACATGTACACCATTTCTTACAAATAATGTACATAAAATTAATTATGTAATTTGATCCTCACTGGTTGCCGATACTTCAGACACCATGTCCAACAAGTGATTTCAACTCTTAATATAATATAATCAACATTTATCAACAGCTTTTCATTTAACTGCACTGCACCCAACAACCAATAATGAATATTTTATATGCAACCCTGCTGCAAGACACATATGCATAATAAAAGAGTCAACTGTTTAGGACACACTGCAGTGAATTGAGAGAGGGAAAAGAAAGAACACAAAGGGTCTCTCCAGATCCTGATCTATTTGTACTAGAATGATGACGTTTCCTGGATAACATCCTGTGTCTGCAAAAAACCTAGTTCATCCAGCCATGAATGATATGCAAAGATCTCCGGCTTCTCCAATGGTTATCCTGAAACTAAGGGTCTTTTCCCCCCCAAACACTTTTAGCAGCCAGAATTCTATTGTAGTTACCGATCATTTGAGGCATTCAGCTCGAGCACAGCGTCCTTCATCGCTGGGCCCAGAAGCGCTCTTGCTAAACACAAAATGCTTGTTGTTTTTCCAGTGCCAGGAGGTCCCTGAAAAAACAATAAATCAGATATCAATGATGAATCAGATATTAGATATACTGCTGTGATAAGGTAGTCAAGTTAACAAGTTAAAATGTAACTACTACTCACAGCAATAATGATGTTGGGAACATTTCCCTCTCTGGCAAACACCTGTTAAAAACAACAAAAAGAGCTGGCCTCAGTGATTAACCCGAAATGTCTCTTAGAGTAAATGTAACCATAAGTGCATTCGAGATGGGAAACTTTTAAACTTAAGTTCTGCACCAGCTTAAAGTTACAAACAAACAGAAAATAACTCCAAGATTCTTTTGATAACTGAAGTACCATGAATTATACCTGTATTTGTAACAGCATGCATAAACAATTAGCTGATTTATGAGGTTAAGTCAAAAATGATCTGCACTCAGGATCAATTTATTTTAATTAAACTTATGTAGCAAATACATAAAAATCTGCTGCAATTTAAATACACTTTACCAATCTGTAAACAAGCTTTAGAATTCCTTAATTTAAAAAAGGTTTTCGGCTGAACTTCAAGCCACGAATGCACCGTAGTTGTTACTTTTTGCCAGAAGTGAACCTTCATCCTCGTTTAACTTTCAGGCTCCTAGTGATGAATGTGTGTCATCACCAGTAATGCTTCCCTTTAGGAAACTTTCACCTTCCATAGAGTATCTCTCCTAATGTTTGTAGATATCCAAACACACTTGTTTATGATCTTCTGTAAGTTGTTTCAGCACCAGGTACAGACCACAAAAAAAAAAAAAAACTAACCCAATGCATCACGTTCACACGTGAGTCAGTGTGGTCAACAGGAGGTTTGAGATCACCAAAGTTTGATCAGAGCCGAGTCTTGATCTAGGGGTTTATATTGAAATAATAATAATAATAATAATAATAATAATAAAAGAAGTTCTCTACATCATATCATCGCACAGCAGAAGCTCTAAACCTAATAACAAACAAATTAAAGAAATTATCTAAGTGTTGATATGGTGAGCATTCCTCCATAGAGAAAAATTATTAACTTTTATGTCCTTGATGTAACAGGCAGTTTTTCCCCCAGCAAAGACATCTGCCCTACTGTGTAAAAAAACTTTCCTTAAAGTTATGATTTATTTTTGGCAGTCAATCTACTAATTCTATACGAATACTAAACAACCCTTTACATCTACAGACAAGATTCTGAAAAAATGCCTGAAAGGCAAAAACAGGGTGCAAAAGTATTGATCTAAAATTATAAATACATACATGCATTATTTATACAACAACAAACACAAGTAATACATCGTGATATAAACGTAGGCATAAGTGGACAAAAAAAAGAGAGAAGACATGTTCAAAAATATAATAGCTGTCAAACTGCTGTGATACAAGGGGCAGAAAACACCAGTGAGCTTTTACAGTGATTACAGTTCCACTGCAGGGTGGCATCACACAATCTCATTGTTGATTATTTTCCCATCACTGCATGCTCAGTGTTTTATTCCTGTATAGTAGCAAATGAAGTGGTGATGGTGGTGTTAGCTACATGAGCTTTCTAACTCACCTCCAGTCTGCTCACAGTTTCTTCATTTCCAACTATTTCATTCAGCTTCAGTGGTCTGTACTTCTCAACCCTTCAAAACAAACCACTGTTAGAATAAAGCTGTGCTGCTGACTGTGATGTGTTCATTACTGTTTATGAAGGAAATCTCCTCGCAGCTGCAGGCTAACACTCTAGCGTTTAGCAGTGTTTATTTATCACGATAAAACTATTTATCTGGAACCTAACGTTACATTACCATGGGAGCTCGTAAGTGCTTGTCGAAGACTTCGTAGTCTCTTCATTTTTATTACTCTGTGCGTGTGTTTGACTTTGTTCGCCATCGGCTTCTTTCATCTCCACGTCCATGATGATTCCTATAGCATCAGACCTTCCCGCGCTACAGCGACACCGGAAGCGACGTCAAAGAAACGTCACTTCCTCCAACATCGCAAAAATACTACCGATATTTTTTGTTGTTGTTTGTTTATTTAATTAATTTAAGCTCGTTTAAAAATTTACAAAACGCCATCTGTAGATTTTTGGAATTAACTGTTTTTTACGTGTATCCGTGAAGTGTGCGAAATGAAGGCGTGAGATAGCTTTTATTAAGTAGATTTCAATTGCACACTCATAAGCGCGTATTAAAAATGTATAGCGCCATCTGTTGAATTTTGAGATTAACTAATTTTTCTCTCTCGATATTTAAAAAATATGATTTCTTATTCTTTATCAGTTATTCGCAAGTTTAGAATACGTCCAACGCCATCTGTGGTAATGAAAGTACACTTCTTCTTCTTCTTCTTTTTATGTGGAAAGGAGTTGAAGAGGCGTGTGCAGGCAGTTTGGAGCGGGTGGAGAAAAGTGTCAGGTGTATTGTGTGATAAAAACGAGAATGACAGGAAAGGTGTACAAGGAAAGGTGTACAAGGTGATACTCTATTGCTTAGAGACAGTGGCACGGAAGAAAAGACAGGAGGCAGAGCTGGAGGTAGCAGAGATGAAGACGTCGATGTTTTCTTTGGGAGTGACAAGGATGGATAGGATCAAGAGTCCATCAAACGCACAACCCATGTTAGAGATGTTTTGGACATAAAGTTTCGTTATGTTCAGAGGAGAGATTGTGAATATATTGGTAGATGGGTGCTGAGGTTGGAAGTGCCAGGCAGAAAATCTAGAGGAATACCAAAGAGGAGATTCATGGATGCAGTGAGAGAAGACATGACGTTAGTTGGAGCGAGAGGAGAGGATGCAGAGGATAGGGTTAGATGGAGGCAGATGATTCGCTGTGGTGGCTCCTGAAAAGGAACAGCCGAGAGAAAAAGAAGTAGCAGTAGCATTTGTAGCAGGTTTAACACACGGGTGGCACCAGAGACACACGGAAACAAGGCTTATTTTATTTGGAAAAGGTTCATTTTTGTTTGGAAAAGCAGGAAAGGAAAGGATTTTAAGGAGGGAGGAAAAAGGGGAAATCCCCAGCTGGCATGTGGGCACAAAGCTGGCGAGCAGTGGCAGCAGGCAGAGTGTACAATACCTTGTATAAAAAATTATATATATATATATATATATATATATATATATATATATATATATATATATATAAAGAATAAGATATCAGGAAGTGGGCAAATAGTTTTTCACACCACTGTATATATTTGTGTGAAAAACTATTTGCCCCCTTCCTGATATCTTATTCTTTTGCATGTTTGTCACACTTAAATGTTTCTGCTCATCAAAAACCGTTAACTATTAGTCAAAGATAACATAATTGAACACAAAATGCAGTTTTTAAATGAAAGTTTACGTTATTAAGGGAGAAAAAAAACTCCAAATATACATGGCCCTGTGTGAAAAAGTGATTGCCCCCCTTGTTAAAAAATAACTTAACTGTGGTTTATCACACCTGAGTTCAATTTCTGTAGTCACCCCCAGGCCTGATTACTGCCACATCTGTTTCAATCAAGAAATCACTTAAATAGGAGCTACCTGACACAGAAAAGTAGACCAAAAGCACCTCAATAGCTAGACATCATGCCAAGATCCAAAGAAATTCAGGAACAAATGAGAACAAAAGTAATTGAGATCTATCAGTCTGGTAAAGGTTATAAAGCCATTTCTAAAGCTTTGGGACTCCAGCGAACCACAGTGAGAGCCATTATCCACAAATGGCAAAAACATGGAACAGTGGTGAACCTTGACAGGAGTGGCCGGGCGACCAAAGTTACCCCAAGAGTGCAGAGACAATTCATCCGAGAGGCCACAAAAGACCCCAGAACAACATCTAAAGAACTGCAGGCCTCACTTGCCTCAATTAAGGTCAGTGTTCACGACTCCACCATAAGAAAGAGACTGGGCAAAAACGGCCTGCATGGCAGATTTCCAAGGCGCAAACCACTTTTAAGCAAAAAGAACATTAAGGCTCGTCTCAATTTTGCTAAAAAAAACATCTCAATGATTGCCAAGACTTTTGGGAAAATACCTTGTGGACCGACGAGACAAAAGTTGAACTTTTTGGAAGGTGCGTGTCCCGTTACATCTGGCGTAAAAGTAACACAGCATTTCAGAAAAAGAACATCATACCAACAGTAAAATATGGTGGTGATAGTGTGATGGTCTGGGGTTGTTTTGCTGCTTCAGGACCTGGAAGGCTTGCTGTGATTGATGGAACCATGAATTCTACTGTCTACCAAAAAATCCTGAAGGAGAATGTCCAGCCATCTGTTCGTCAACTCAAGCTGAAGCGATCTTGGGTGCTGCAGCAGGACAATGACCCAAAGCACACCAGCAAATCCACCTCTGAATGGCTGAAGAAAAACAAAATGAAGACTTTGGAGTGGCCTAGTCAAAGTCCTGACCTGAATCCTATTGAGATGTTGTGGCATGACCTTAAAAAGGCGGTTCATGCTAGAAAAACCTCAAATAAAGCTGAATTACAACAATTCTGCAAAGATGAGTGGGCCAAAATTCCTCCAGAGCGCTGTAAAAGACTCATTGCAAGTTATCGCAAACGCTTGATTGCAGTTATTGCTGCTAAGGGTGGCCCAACCAGTTATTAGGTTCAGGGGGCAATTACTTTTTCACACAGGGTAGGTTTGGATTTTTTTTCTCCCTAAATAATAAAACCCCTCATTTAAAAACTGCATTTTGTGTTTACTTGTGTTATCTTTGACTAATAGTTAAATGTGTTTGATGATCAGAAACATTTTGTGTGACAAACATGCAAAAGAATAAGAAATCAGGAGGGGGGCAAATAGTTTTTCACACCACTGTATATATATATATATATGTATGTATGTGTGTGTGTGTGTAATAGCTCATAGTGCCATACATTTGGTGTGCAAGAGTGGCATGAAATGAAGAAAGCCATGGAGTTTGAGACAAGCCATGTGGAACTTCGTATGGCTTTCTTTCAATAATGGCTTTCTTCTTGCCACTCTCCAGAAAGGCCAGATTTGTGCACTAATTGACAGATTCTCCCACCTGAGCTGAGGATCTCTGGGGCTTCTCCAGAGTTACCATGGGCCCCTTGGCTACTTCTTTGATTAATGCTCTCCTTGCCCAGTCTGTCAGTTTAGGTGCACATCATGGCCACGTCTTGTAGGTCTGCATTTGTGCCATTGTCTTTGCATTTTTAGATGATGGATTCAACAGTGCTTTATGAGATGTTCAATGCATTGGATATTTTTTAAAATAATCTAACCCTGCTTTAAACTTCTCCATGACTTTATCCCTGAAGCATGGAGTTTGCATGTTCTCCCCATGCTTGGTGGGTTTCCTCTGGGTACACCAATTGAGTCTTGTATGGGAGTGTCCTATTCCACATATACAGTATGTTTGTGTATCTACACTGCCTGGCCAAATTTTTTTTTTATTTTTTTATCACCATTTCTGAAGGAAATAATAGTACTGAATGCTCAACTTTGTGAAAGAAATGTGGTTTAATAAAATCATTAATTGAGATCACTTAAACACTTGGTGAAGTTGGTGGGTAACAAAAGTGAAATGTTAAAAACCATAGTTATGTTTAATAGTGAGAAGAAGAGTGTTGCCATACACATACAATGCAAAGAGAACTCAAAGGCTAGGGAGGAAACAGCAGTGTTTCCATAAGAAAATGAATAGTGAGAGTAAGCAGAAAAAAAGGTTTGTTAGGAAGCATAAAAATTGAACTTTGGAGCAATAGAAAAATGTCATGTGGTCTGATGAGTAGAGCAATGAGTGCATCAAAGTGAGAAGGGAAGCGCAGGAAGCGATGCACCTACTGTATTTTTCATAGTTGCTTCAGGTCTAGGCTCAACAACGTTATTTGGGAATAAAATGAAATCAGCTGATGACCTGAATGCAGTGAACGACCAGGTTAACTGAATGTGCCTGGTGTCACAGACATATTCCAGGACTTCTTCTTCTCTTCTTTGTCTTTCGGTTGTTCCCTTTCAGGGGTTGCCACAGCGAATCATCCGACATATTCCAGGACTTAAAGTGTGAAAAAGTCTCTCTGGGAGCATGAGGAATCATTTTCACACATGACCACCACATTGTGTGCTGAAATTAACACTAAAGGTGGCTGAATGAAATACTCACAAGAGCATCTGTGTGTGTGTGAAATGGGGAGGAGGAAATGTTGAGAGTCTGACCCTGACAAAAACAGGCTAAATATTAGCGAAAAGGCAATCATGGTCCATATCTATCCTTCAAAGTTTTAAAAAAAGAGAGAGTGTTTAATATCAACAATGCTGAATTTCCTGATGACTGAAAATCTCCCTTAAAATTTTTTCCACAGATACATTGCGTCCAGAAATTATTCACAATGCTTCACTTTTTCCACATTTGGTTATGTTACAGACTTAATCCCTAATTCTGCAACCAGTTCCCCATAATACTAACATGAAAGAAGGTGATTTGAAATCTTTGCAAATTGATTAAAAATAAAAAAACGAAGAAAAAAATAATCACATGTACATAAGTATTCACAGCCTTTGCCATGACACTCAAAATTGAAGGTCCCAATAAGCAGAGTGGCCCCCTTCTTCTATAAACCATTTATGGATTATGGAGGCCACATTGGGACTTTAAGTGCTGCAGAAAATCTGTATCTGTATCCTTCCCCAGATCTGTGCCTAGATACAATCCTCTCTCGGAGGTCTACAGATAATTCCTATATAGACAGGTGTGTGCCTTTCCAAATCATGTCCAGACAACTGAATTTACCACAGGTGGACTTCAAGTTGTAGAAACATCTCAAGGATGATCAGTGGAAAGAGGAAGCACTTGAGCTCAATTTTGAGTGTCATGGCAAAGGCTGTGAATACTTAAAGTATGTACATGTGATGCCCCACAATTTTTTATTTGTAATAAACTTGAAAAGATTACAAATTACTTTTACATGTACAGGAAAATAATGAATTTAATCCATTTAATCCTTGTAAAATAACAAAACATGGGAAAAGTGAATACTTCCCGGATGCACTGCTGTTTTTCAGTCTCCTAATTCTGTACTAACGCCAATCAACCTTTAAAATCCACAAGCAAGCTTCTGAAAAAAGTCTAAAAAGCAAATTTAGGATGTAAAAGTATTTTTCTAATTGTATGAATAAATATAACCAATACAGTTCCTTTGTGTACTTAAAACACTTTGTAAGGATAAAATGTTCCATAAACAATATGCTGAAATTCCCAGGAATAACCTCCGTCTCATCTGTTGATATTCACACACTGGCCAGTTTTGAATGACGACTTTGTGTATATAAGCCTGGATTCACAGCACTAACACACTGAATGAAACCATGAAGGTTGCTTCTGCTCTGCTTGTCTGTGCTCTGTGTTTCCTGGGCCTGAATGCTCAGTGCCCGGAACCGAACACCCTGAAAGACATTGAAGGCAACAAGATCTGTGCTCGCATGTATGAAGACAGCAACTACTACTACGAACAGAGCTGTGGGGGAGAGTACATCGATGCCTATCCCAATGATGACGTCCCTATCATTCCATGGCGCTGGAACAACCGCATATCTTCTCTGGTGGTCAACAAGCTGTGCAGTCTGACTGTGTGGTCTCGCGTCAAGAAGAATGGAAGCAAGAGGAAGTTTACATCTGGCATCGTGTACCGCCTTAAAGATGTGCAGCAGGGCCTGTTTGGCAGCTGGGAAAATGACATCTCTGCGTATTACTGCGTGTGCTAGATATTGTTGAAGCAGGCAGAGGAGAAGAGACTGAAAATCAACCAATGATCAACCAATGTCAAATTAGAAATATGCAGACTTAAATGTTTTTACAATTAATAAAATCAATGAATCTTTTTTTCCTGAAATGATTTCTGGATGATCCACTAGTAGGTAACTTCATAATAAGCTCAAAATATTGTCGAAATCCTGTCATATTTTTAATCTTTAATTGTAGTATGTGTGGTATGAAAACATGGGCAGGTTTTTTGAAGGTTTGTCTAAGGTACGAAGCTCAGTTGTAGCACTCTGACACTCCTTGCTGTGTGTAGACCAATAAATGAGCTAATGAGGCAGCTGACATTAAAGTCTGGAGGTAGAATCCAGACCCCTGTGGTGAGATCCACGACTCTAGTGCCACTGCTGACAGACTGTGGGACAAGTGACAGGAAGATCTGACTTTACCTCAGTTTCTTTGAAGGCGTGTATGCAAACAACTTTCTGACAGGTTTTGTTTCAACCCTAGAGCCAATAACACTTACATTATTAGATCTCCAATATGAACGTGAATCTTGAACGTTTTCCTTGCTATTTTTATTTGAACAGAAATGTTCCATGCATATTAGAGATAGTGAAATCACGCTTAGGTTATCGAGTCTTGGGTAACAGGTAAATATTTGGAGGTGGAGATCAGAAAAACAGATTGTATCTCTAGTGACTCTGGCGAGCCGCCGGCTCTTAGTAACATCCACTGAAATGGTTTCCAGCAGACTACGTATCTAGAAGCGGATATTTGAACTGAAATGTATAGTTCAGTATTTATTTTTTATGTGTGATGACATTACCTCATACTATTAGCTCATGATAACCATAAATAATAAAAAAACAAACATCAGGGCTCTAGTTTCTTTTTGCCTATCCATGAAAGATAGACTCAATAGAAGGTCACACCACATGAAGTCTGGGACTTACCTATGCAGCCCGATATGGGGGGAGGAATAAGCGCTAATTATGAGAGGAGGCAACCTTTCCTATCCCTCCTACCCACTTAACTCCTCAGTGTCTCCTCATTTGCTTCTGTAACGTTTGTAATGTGAGCTTCGAACAATCAGCAATAAAGCTCAGTTTCTGCAGTCAGAATCTCTAGCAAACTTGGAGCTTCTCTCCGGTAAGTCTCACATTAAACTTTTAAAACCTTCTCCATGCAGAATATGCAAGATTTAAGTGTTAATGTAAATGTTACATTTGGAAATTGTTAATTTGGAAAACAGAAAGAATAGAATAATGATGCAATGTATAGGATAATAAAATGTATTAAATGTATAGGATAATAATTATGCAGACTGAATATAATCAAATGTATGATCATGCAGAATATTTAGTCTATAATTGTATCTATAATAAAATAGTAAAACAGGAAAGGTGCACAAAAAGAGTTGGATAGAAATTTGTTTATATCAAATCAGATTTTTAAGTTTTAGTTTAATTTCAAATGATTTATTTTACCCCTTTCATTCAGTACAACTTATAAGTTCTTTTACTGAAATCTCAATTAGCAATACTGTGTTAATATTTCAATTTCTCAGTGTAAGCTACAGTTAATATAAAAGGTTAGGTAGACATGGGACACTGTGCGGCTTATTGACATCCTCATGAGGATACCTGTACTCGTGCTGTCTTCTCCCACTGAGCTTCACGCCTGCTATGCCAGCTGAGACCCAGACAGCCTCAGCAAAACAATTAATGGTGCTCCACCTCCACCTCACCATGGCCTTGTGAGAAAAGGAAAGGGAAAAAACAGTTAGAAAGCAACAGGTGGAAATGAAATAATTTAGCTTAATAATAATAATAACAACAACAACAATAATAATAAAATTAACAACATCAAGAACAATAATAATAATAATAATAATAATAATAATTATTATTATTATTGTAAACATAACCAGCTAGAGATTTAATTTTATTTTTCTGATCTTAAGAGTAAGCTGAAACCCCTGCTTAGGATTTAAGAAGTCTGATAAGCAGTATGTCCAACAACATGGCCAAGATCGCAGATGCCCGAAAGACAGTGGAACAGTTAAAACTGGAAGTTAACATCGACAGGATGATGGTAAGATCCAAATACTATACTGCAGACATCACCTAGGCAACTCCCTACTCCTGATTCTGATTTCTGATTTGTGCTTATGGATCAAAGTGTGTCTTTGTGTCTTAAGGTTCTTAAATACTTTAAATACTTTGGGGACAGGGGACGGGGGAGGGGGGCTTAAGTTTATTTCAATTCAATTTTATTTTATTTATATCGCGCTTTTAAAAATGTCTCAAAGCAGCTTCACAAAAATGAAAACCATTTTTAAAAAGAAACTTTAGGATTTTATCCCGGGAGACTGACAGACCTGGACAGGGTGTCAATTCATCACAGGGCACACACACTGACTGTACACTCAATTTTGGATTGCCAATTAGCCTAATCTGCATCACATTTTGATTGTGGGAAGAAACTGGAGTACCTGGAGGAAACTCACCAAGCACAGGGAGATCATGCAAACTTCATGTACACCTGGAGGTACAAGGCTAACCACTAAGCCGGCTGCGTAAGTCTTATGTCTCAAAAGGATACATAATCAGAAAAATAAAAGCATTACATTTTCATTTTAACCCTGGAGAACCCATGGGGTCATATTTGACCCAGACTTTTATTTCATCATCATATTCAACCCACACACCAAAGTAAAGATTTCTTTTTGCATTACAACCCAGTGTGCCCTATGTGAACCCATAACACTGACATTTAGTGGTAACTGACTGAACTAACCTGATTTTTTTCACATCAAACATGGCTGCTACTGTGCTTTTTATTTGGTGATATAAAAGCTGATGCCAGTGTTTTTAGTTCCTGCCTTAGAACAAAATTTTATGTGCATAGTCATTGATGAAAAGTTAAAATCAATAAATATATTTTGAAATGAGAATCTGGTCTTTCCTTACTAAGAAAGAACTCCTGCCTTTATGTCATGAGTGAAAGTTACCAGTTGGTAAAACATACTGGATATCCCAAGGGGTCATATATGACCCATGTCATTACATGTAGTAGGAAAGGGTTAATAAAAAAAAAAACCACCTGTTTTAGGGTTCACTGGGTCTGTATCATCATTTCAGCCAAAGGAGATAGATTTCCTATTAGGATAAGGTGGTCTGGGTTTTCTAGGGTTAAATAATGGTCTGTGTTATAACGCTAATGTTGGATGATAAAAGAAAACACACAAGTAGTCCCAGGCTCAGACATTCATACCACAAGCCACTGAGTATCTGATATCTTTTGTACACAATTTTGGTAAAAACCTTCAGAATCCTAAATGTTGCAGTCTTACTGGTTCTCTACACAGCTGTTCATCATTTTTTTCTTAAGACATAGTTTACTAGAATCAAATTTCTTGTTTTTGTGAAAATGGGCAAGTCTTACCCACATTTATTAAAAAATGTACCAAAATGTTCAATCGATCAGGTCTATGAGATCGGAGTAAAGAAAAAAATTCATGTTAAATTGCTAAATGACCAACACACACACACACACACACACCCACACACACACACACACACACACACCACACACACACACACACACCACAGTCTCTGTGCTATGCTGAGAATGGTCATCAATAGATGATACAGAAGGGAGCTAAAATACTATGTAGAAACAACCTGGCAACATTTAAATGTCTTTTTTTCCCCCTTCTTTACAGAATGTCCTACGTATGTACAGGGGTGTACCTGATTAATGGTTAATAAGTATAGATGCATGGTAGACACAGTTCATAAAAGTACCATGTGATCTATTTGCTCAACTGAGTTTACATTTCCTTTCTTTCAGGTGTCTAAAGCAGCCGCTGAGCTGATGTCATTCTGTGAATCTCACGCGAAAGAAGATCCGCTCGTCGCTCCTATACCCAACTCTGAAAACCCCTTTAGAGAGAAGAAGATTTTCTGTTCCATTTTGTAGTTTTCAACTCAACCACCTAATCACTGTTTGTTTAATGGTATTTAAATCCATGAACTTATTTAGCTCAGCTATACTTTTAAAGCAACTTTACCACCTCTTTATCTCTTTATCATGCGTTTCACATAAGCTTTTCACTAATGAACATGCATGTTTTTGCACATGTGAATCCAAGCAAATGTGACATCTGTTGCATATGTGATTAAGTCAAAAACTACTACTAGAAACGCTTGCTGCAGATAATACTTATAATACTAAGGTCACAATATTGACTACATTTCATATGTACTGTACATCAAGTGATTATTCATATGTGAAACTTGTGTTGTGTTTTTCTGAGCATTGTAATTTCCATGCAGGACTCTTAAATCACTCAGAACTGTTTTAAAATGACAAGTAACTATTCACTGAAAATGCCCTTGTGCTTACTGTATTTTTCACCTCCGTGTTTTCAACACTAAAGCCTGTAGAATTCTTATTCCAAGACAGAGCCAGATACAAATACTATAAAAGGTTTAAATATTTTTTTTTCTTCTCCAGCTTGTCACAATGCTATTGCATGCTCAGTGTCTAGATGGACATGGGAGATGTGAGTTTAAAATTGTGCTCTGCGCTGTTGATTAGATAAGAGCTAATGGATGAATCATCAGATTCATTTCACATTATGGTGACACTAAAGCTTGCTCATGGCTCAATTGAAAATGCATTTTGAGGTAGGGAGCAAAGTTCCCTTTGTCTTTGTTCATTCAGACACTTCTTGTCTCTTAACTTCCTTGAGGATGGTTTAAACATTAACCTGAAATACAACAGCCTCACCCATTCAGTTATCAAACAATAAAAAGATCCACGGAAAAGTATACTGTTACTGTTGCATTAGCTCACCTGGCATGTTACTAAGTGCACTGATAATAAAAATATTTGTATTTGCATATTTTGTTTTTGAAGATTAGTTATACGTGCAGGTGTGCTTCATATTATATGACAATACATTAGATTTTTTTGTTACAGTTTTCCCATTGCTGGCAATTAAAAAGGGGGAAAAACAAGTGTCATCAAATGGTTCTTAAATTAAATTCATTACTGGAAATTAAGTGATGGTATACATACAGTACTATGTACATCTTATAAGGTTCATGCAGACAGGTCATTTCCAGCTATCTCCAGAGTTTTTTTTCAGAAAATAAGACATTATATAAGACAAGTAAATAGATATGAGCCTTCCACTGGATAATTACTACGGCCAGGGGTAGCTCAGTGGTTAAGGCATTGGACCATGGTTTGGAAGATCCCAGGTTCAAACCCCACAACCACCAAGTTGCCACTGTTGGGCCCTTGAGCAAGGCCCTTAACCCTCAACTGCTCAAATGTATAATAAGATAAAAAAAAATGTAAGTCGCTCTGGATAAGAGCGTCTGCTAAATGTAAATGTACTGCAATAATTTATATGGTTTAGTTGGCAACATGTTACGTAACCCTAACTGATGCAGTGAGTAACTTCTCAATTCTTAAACTACTGTATAAGAAGACATATCCTGTGGTCGATGTTGCACTGTTTCAGAAGGGTCAAATTATTGTCCTGCATCAAGAACAGAAAACAATTAAGGAGATTAGTCATAAGTGTTGAAATGACAAAAACTGGGTTAAAACTGTAAAAGGCATTATTAATGAAAGGATAAGGCTGATCCATAATCTTTGAGGAAGAAATGTGGTCAGAAAAACATCCTGAATGAGCGTGATGTGTAGTCTTAAGAAAACAACTTATCAATGAGGCTAATCAGAAAAAGCTTTCAGTTTTCTAGAGAGCATAAGGTATGAGGTATGGACTGTGGAACTATGGATAAATATTGGAAATTGTTAAAGTTCCACCAGTTCAGAGCTTGCTCAGGAATGGCAGCAGGCAGGTGTGAGCGCATCTGCATGCACAGTGAGGCGAAGACTTTTGGACGATGGCCTGGTGTAAAGAAGCCACTTCTCTCCAAAAAAAAAAACATCAGGGACAGATTGATCTTCTGCAGAAAGTATGGTGAATGGACTGCTGAGGACTGGGGCAAAGTCATATTTTCCGATGAAGCTGTTTTCCGATTGTTTGGGGCATCTGGAAAAAGGCTTGTCCGGAGAAGAAAAGGTGAGCAAAGCATTCTGAGACCATTCATGTGTGGGGTTGCTTCTCATCCAAGGAGTGGGCTCACTCACAATTTTGCCCAAAAACACAGCCATGAATAAAGAATGGTACAAAAACACCCTCCAACAGCAACTTCTTCCAACAATTCAACAATAGTTTGGTGAAAAACAATGCATTTTCCAGCACGATGGAGCACCGTGCCATAAGGCAAAAGTGGCTCGGGGACCAAAATTTGGGATTCATGGCCTGGAAACTCCCCAGATCTTAATCCCATTGAGAACTTGTGGTCAATCCTCAAGAGGCGAGTGGACAAACAAAAACCCACTAATTCTGAGAAACTCCGAGAAGTGATTATGAAAGAATGGGTTGCTGTCAGTCAGGATTTGGCCCAGAAGTTGATTGAGAGCATGACCAGTCGAATTGCAGAGGTCCTGAAAAAGAAGGGCCAACACTGCAAATACTGACTCTTTGCATAACTGTCATGTAATTGTCGATAAAAGCCTTTGAAATGTATGAAGTGCTTGTAATTATATTTCAGTACATCACAGAAACAACTGAAACAAAGATCTAAAAGCAGTTTAGCAACAAACTTTGTGAAAACTAATATTTGTGTCATTCTCAAAACTTTTGGCCACGACTGTATATAGTTGGAATGACAATAAAAGCCTATTTGACTTAACTTGAATAAAGGACTATAATTTGTATCAATTTTGTTGTAAGATTAAAAAATATTATAATAATTTTAAATAAAAATTTAACAATTGACTATTTTGACCTAACAATAAAAAAAAGATATGAAATTCTATTTCCTTTATTGGCTGTCACTTTATTATAAAAATAATTTTAAAAATAGCTTTTTCCCCTCCCCTTCTTAATTAGTACTACATACTACAGTAGTAGTCAGTTCACAGTTATGTTCCTTTCTTTTTATGTATAGTAACAGGAAACCAGTTGTCTTTTTTGACGTGTAAATATGAATGAGATGGCACAGTGGTGTAGTGCTTAGCACTGTGGTCTTGCCCCTCTAGGACTGAGGGTTTGATTCTCTTATTGGGTCTGTGTGCATGGAGTTTTCATGTTCTCCCTGTGCTTGCTGGGTTTTCTCTGGGTACTTTTCTCCCACAGTCCAAAGACATGCAGATTAGGCTAATCAGTGTGCCCTGCAATGAATTGGCAGAGTTCGCGGTCATGATCTACCAATGAATTACAACAGCCATCCTGTTAGCTCAAACTAGGCTAACCATTGTCCTCTGAAAAAACAACAGTTCTGCAGATGGGAACGCCTTAATAATAAGAGTCATTACTATCAAGAGATTTTCACCTACATAACTGCTAGATGTTTTTTTGTTTTTCACATAATCATGTGTAAAGACTAAAGACTCCCAAGGGAGTTTAAAATTGATCCCCCCCCCCCCCCCGATCAAGACCTTGTGATCTCCCTGGACAACAATCATATCACTCAGTCACTGCCCGCAATCTTTGGGTAACATTGAACAACTGTCATTTCCCCCCCACACATTGCTAACCATACACGCTCTTGTTCTTCTGTACAACATCAGAAGTATTTGCCTTACTTTACAGGCTACTCAGGTGCTTGTTCAGTCCCTTGTTATTTCAAGACAGGACTACTGCAACTCTCTCCTGGCAGGTCTGCCTCAATCCATCATTCGTCCTCTGCATCTGATCCGGAATACAGCTGCACATTTCGTTTTCAACCTTCCCAAGTTCTCCCACACTGTAGCTGCCTGCATCAAATTCAAAACCCTGATGCTTGCCTACAGAGCTAAATACGGCCCAGCAACTAATTAACTCTCAGCTCTAATCACACCCTGCACTGCACCACGTTCCCTCTGGTCCTCCAGCACTGCTTGGCTGGTCCCACCATCGCTCAGAGATCAAGGAAGACATACATCTAGACTCTTTTCTGTTGTGGCATCTAGGTGGTGGAATGAACTTCCTGCTGTAAGATGTCCTTACAGCAGAGTCTCTTGCAATCTTTAAATGATGACTTAAGACATATCTGTTTCTTCAGTACTTGGGTTAATCCCATATCCTAAAACAAACAAACAAACAAGGAAAAAACTCTTCCAAATGCTATAGTTAGGAACCTAGTAACTCAGTGTAAGGATCTATCCAAAGACGGAAAGCACTTTTGTTAGTCGCTCTGTTTAAGAGCATCTGCCAAAATGTAA
This sequence comes from Channallabes apus, assembly GCA_030522415.1. Taxonomy (NCBI): domain Eukaryota; kingdom Metazoa; phylum Chordata; class Actinopteri; order Siluriformes; family Clariidae; genus Channallabes; species Channallabes apus. The sequence goes on from CM060125.1 coordinate 10,262,620, forward strand.
ATGTACTTAAACCAGTTCAACTGGAACCAACAGTCATTGGTTATTGTTTAATGTGATAAATAACTGAAGCTTTTGACTAGTAGATGTATGTTTTTTTATGCACCTCACTGGTGCTACACGACTGACTGACTGGATTAAAGCATGTCAGATTATATCATGTTCATTTATTAATATCTAATGGATGAGAGTTTCTATTTCGCATGAGCAATTATTCATGATTATTATATCTCGCACCTGCAAGTTCAAGGCAGCAAATAATTATATGCACGGTCACGTGTTTGTCTCGTGATTAAAATATGGTTTTAATCTCTTGGTTTTGCTTGGAGAATGAAGAAACGATGTGTTGGCAGTTGTTGCAAATTGGAGAAATGGTGAGTTTTGTAGTCAGACAGACAGTCAGATGGGGCGGGATCTATGAACAGGTAGACAGGTAACTCGGGTAACTCGTGTTCTCAACGCACGCAGACGCACGCACGCATACAGGCGCGAGCTCCACTTTTTCCTCCAGGGTATCAACGCAGATCAAAGCTCAGGTCAGTACAGTCGAAAAGACGCGCTATAGTTTGGGTGTTCGAGAGATGCAATACTTTGTAAATTGGAATTTATAAACAATATTGCTGAAATACCTTCTACGCAACAAGGTTGTAATTAATCAAAGGAAATGCTTTAGTTATTGATTAACCACCAGTCAGGGACTGTACACGCGCGCGTCATGACCGCGCAGCTGCAGTAATTACTGTAGGTTTCAGGAAACCTGTCGCGTCGGTTTTGGGAACAGGAAAGTAACTTGTTTTTTTTTCGTATCAGAGCGAAAATCCTGCAGAAGACAAAACTTAAGCCAATAGCATCGAGGGAAAGTTTTATATTGCAGATGGTTGGAGGTCTGATGTTGAGGCAGTGGACAGGTGTACACAGGTAAGACCAGGAATGTTAACGTTATTGTCTCATTTCTTTCTTTCTTTCTTTCTTTCTTTCTTTCTTTCTTTCTTTCTTTCTTTCTTTGTAAATATAACTGGAAATGTGCTATGGAATGGAATTGAAAAAGCAAACCTTCATTATGAAAATTAAATAATAATGCAAACATATATTATATATAAATAATAATAATAATATAACAATAATAATAAACATTTAGAAGTTTGGGCTGTATTATACTGGTTTTGCTGAAAAGGTTGACTTGTTGTGTTCTCATTTCTATAATAAGAAATCATTCACCTGGAATTATATAACCAATTTTTCACATGGCTAAGAATGTGTAAACAGAAACAGTTCTGAGAACAATTTTAGACCTAATTCAGTAATCCAGTTCTGCGATTTTAGAACTGTTCTCAGAACTGTTTCCATTAGTTTTCTATACATTCCAGAACATCTCCATAGGCTCTAAGATAATACATAAATATAAAATTTTCTAATTTAACAACAAAAAACATGCAACCATTGGCGTAGTGATGCATTCTGTTGGGAGGTCTTTATTTCATTATGGACGTAGTCTCCAGTGTCAGCGATTTTCAGAAGTCAGTAAGTTGTCCATCATTTGTGAGTTAGACCACTGTGTCATAATGTGACATATATAGGATAAAACATGACAACAAATGTATATATATATTATTGTAAAATTGCCCAGTTATGTGTCCTGGCTCTTTAAATGTGCATGGTTCATTGTTAATAGTCATAGTGTATTGTTGCCACAACAACACAGGGCATTTTGCAGATGAATTGACTGGTGTGAAGTTGATATTGAAGAGGCTTTACTTTTTTTTTTTTTACATTTTAGACTGTTGCTTTTAACCACAAGGTTTAAGGAGAACAGGCTGACATGCTAAATATAATGATAGGGTTGATGTATCAATAAAAAAAAAATGTAATAAAAAGATTGCATACATTAGCATAATTTCTAGCCTTAAAATAAGCCTTTGTTTTGTTTTTAAAACATCTATAACATTTGTGAAAGACTGAGAAGTGAACATTAAACATTAAGTATTAGATTTAAAAAATGCCATGTGCATACACACATCCTTACCAACATATGCACATATCTTTCATTTGCTTGTACAACAACTGTTCTTTGTGGAGTTGATGGAGTTCAGTTTGATTATTATCATGTTAAGTGTATCATTATTCCTCAAATGACTTTATGAATATTTTTGGAATAATACCAAATTGTAAAAATGAAGAAACCCCTTTTAAAAGTAGCGGCGTTTTTGAATAAGTGTAGTTTGTTTGCTTTTGTACAGTATGTAATCTTTTGTATGTAATCAATTCATCTTTCACAGTATTGCAATATTGTAACTGTCAGTTAAATGAACTGTTCAGAGTATGCCAATGGTATTCTGAGATTTTTATCTTTCTGGAGGAATATGCTGTATTTGTAAACGGGTCTATTTTACCAAGTCTTTTCACTCTTGTGCAGTAAATTTTAAGACATGAAGTACTGTACAGATTGCAGTATCAATAATTAGGCCATGCCCCACAATGATCTGTTATGTTTGGTTTTAGAGGCAGGGGGTAGCTTAAGAGTATGGTCTCAGGTTCAAACTTTAGCTCACCAAGCCGCCACTGCTGGGCCCTTAAACAGGGCCCTTAAACAAGGCCCTTATAACTTTCAACTGCTCAAATGTGTAATGAGATAAGTGTTAGTCATTGTGAATGAAGCTGTCTGGCAAATGCCATAGATGTAAATGTCATGTAAATGTTTGTGGTTTTCCGATTGAATCTATTTTAAATCTATCTTCTAAATATCTTCTTATGAATTTCATTTGTAGACGATTTTCTTTCTTCATGTTTCATATAATTTGGTGTTGCAGGAAGAACTAGAAGCAGATTATAAAATATGGCCAACTTCAAAGGACATGCACTGCCTGGCACTTTCTTCTTCCTGTTTGGTTTCTGGTGGTCTTTGAAATATCCACTGCGACACAGCTGGAAGAAGAAGCTTCATGGCACAAGGCAAAGTCTGCCTCCGTTCTTTAACAGGCTGGACCTAATTGAGGGGTGCCTAAAGATCTTTTTCGCATTTGTTGGTAAGCAGTGAACCTACACTTAACCACCAGTCAGGGACCTTATTGTTTGGTGTGTATTTTGAAGAAATGAGATCATGCTTTGGCACTCCCTCTTGTTTCAGGGATTATGGCCGAGCAGTTTGTACCCGACGGACCTCATGCTCACCTTTATAATGAAGGGTGGGTGAAACTAATGAACTGGCAACACAGCACCATGTACCTCTTCTTTGGTATCTCTGGCATTGCAGATGTTCTCACCATGTCCTCACTTCCTGTCCCAGCTGGACTTGACCGACTTGGACTCTCTATCGCTCTCTTTGTAGAAGGTACAGCCAGTCAAGCAAGGCTCTCTCTCTTTCTCTTGGACAGATATAACTTGGTGTTATTTTGATTTGCTTGCCCTTCTAGATGTTGCACATTCTTCGACAATATGCTAGCTGCTCCATAAAGCAATGACTTAAGTAGTCTAGTGGGCAAAGATGGGTACTGCACTAAATGCTAAGCGTGTTCTGAGAGTGCAACATGGTTACCAAAATGGGGAAGTTTAAAAATACATCAGATCTTGTTTTAATTGTATCAAAGAGTTGTATCAAATACACTATCCCGTTTTATGGAAGATTGCACATGGTAAACATGAACATTTCTAATATTCTAAACGTTTTACTAGTGGTGAATATACTTTATGTAGTGACCTAGAATCTTGTCCATCAGTTATAAATGAAAGCAGTAATATCTTTCTGGTCTTCTCTTTTCCAGGATTCCTTTTCTATTTCCACTTACACAACCGGCCTTCTCTGGACCAGCACATTCACTCGTTGCTGCTAGTGGTTGTATTTGGTGGTGCAGCCAGCACAATGATTGAGGTCTTTCTGCGGGATAATATTCTGCTTGAGGTGTTCAGATGCAGCCTCGCTATTCAGCAAGGCACCTGGTTTTATCAGGTACGGTCAGTGTGAAGGCACAGTTCACTCACATTTTAGTTTACTCCATGGTTCAGTGGGGTTGAACAGACGTACTCTAATCAACAAGAACACATTTTAGTGCCTTTTAAGGCTCTGAATAAAGACTTATTTCTTATCTTAGATTGGTTTTGTGCTGTATCCCCTAAATGGAGTAGAGTGGGAGCTGGAAGACCATGACAACATCATGTTTATTACTATGTGCTACTGCTGGCATTATGCAGTAGCATTACTTATTGTGGGCGTGAACTACAGCACTGTGTGGTGGTGAGTGCAAATCACCCTCAAATCTCTTACATTATCATGTTAAGTAAAAAAAAAAAAACAGCAAAGAGCTTTACAAATATTAATGTTCAACTTGAAAATTCCCTACCCTACCCATTTCTCCAACACATCCACACACCCAAGTTTACTCTGCACGGTCAGGTTAGTTGGTTAAAGTTGACTGGGTAGTTCAAGTGTGCTAGAGCCAGGAAACCTCTACAGAATGTAAAGCAAATGCAGTTTAGACTTTAATTTATGCAGGCTCATTTGCACATGTAAAGAAATAAATACTTTCCCTCTTATCTTCCAGGGTCACAAACCGGTACAGTGGAAGGCAGAGGATGGACTTGGAAATTGGCCTCAGGAAAACCACCAACTCGGACGCCAGTTCCCAGAAAGCTTTGCTTCAGGAATCAGATGAGGAATAGACTGATAACTAGCATATGTAGAGTTCAGCTGATATCAGTAAAAAAACAGTAGAGGCGTGAGCAGGATTTTAAATTATACCCCCACAGGTATTCGGACCAATAACGTCTGCTTCTTCAGAATTACTCACAAAACTACCTGCTCCAACAGTCCTTCACTTGCTCTTGCATTTTTCTTTGTAAAATGCCGTACAACATTCTCTTCCTGGTTGTGATGTTTACTAGAGTAAAGCAGTTACTATGGATGAATCTAGACATAAACAACCTGCTGCATTCCATACACACCCATGTTGAACCTAATGATCTACTTTTATTTTTACCATACTTTTTTTTTTTACTATAAGTTGTTTATGAATATAATCCAACCATTCAAATACAATAATGAATTGTTTAAGAATATTTTGCTGAACCCTCCACCAAACACATTAGGTCCAACTATTTATAGGCTGACTTTTGAGTTATTGATGGTCATTAAACCTATTGATTTCAAGTGACCAACCAAATAAGGTATTAAGAGCTCAATAATAACTTTATAATGGTGTGTTGTGATTTTCACCACTGTGTAAAAAAAAACACCATCACTTCATTTGAAGAATAGATCTAATCTAATAGATTAACTGCTTTATACAATTCTATATGACCAATACATATGTTTATAATCCACAAAGCACACATCAGAAAGCTTGCCTATAGCCACAAGGTAAAGCCACAATGTATTATGAAAAGCTCTGTTGTCAGTGGCTACAAGCCATTGTTCTAAACTTAATCAAGAACATATCAGTGAGTTTCACTGAAGCTGTGAATAGCATTTCCACCAAAGGTGCTTTGTCTTCAGCACCTGGAATAACTTGAATTTCTGGTTGATTCTCATCAAGATCCTAAAATGGTAACAACACCTGTGGGAAACTAGAGACATACTTTTCGCTCAATGATGTAATTAATGTGTGAGCACAAACAAGATTTATGAATATGGAACTATTCATTAAATGTATTATCCTACAATACACGCATATATGCAGTGTATATTGAGAAACATCCATTTCAAAGCATTATATATGAATGAAAAAATTTTAATTTTTTTGGTAGAACTGATGTTAATTCATGGCATTAATAGAATTTTATTGGCCAACTGAAAAAAGTGCTTTATAGTTTTAGCATTGCTAAAGATATAAGACTACATGAACAAATATTCAAGATGACATGACGCACTCCAAATTCAACAATAAATTTTTATTCATTTTAATGAACAGGAAACGCAAACCGGCTCTATATACAGACATACAAGGCAAAAAATTTGACTTTCAAATTCACAAAACAGGTGGTCTCTTTTCTAGGAAAAGGGTCATGGTTCAAGGTAAACTTCTATTTGTAATGTTTTTTTACTTTCTCACTCAACATGGAGCACTGAAACAGTATCCTCTATACTATGCTGAACAAGAGCTCCTTGTGAAATGTATGCCAGTATTTCAGCCGTTTGAGAGCTGTTGGAAACAGAATGGTGCTGGTTAAGACGTTAGTGCCATCACTGTGAATCAGGGGTTGTTTTTGCGGAGGGGGCAGTGGACACCACCACAGTGGACACTGTGGATTTAGGCGAGCTGGACGCTGAGTGCTGCTGCAGTTGCTGGGCTGGGACAGTCTGGATGTGAACCTGTTGAGGATAAACAGGGGAAAACATTTAAAAGTTTGAACACCTTATAATTCTTTTTGCTATGAGAGTTCAGTGTCTGTGGGGTTAGTCTAGGTTAATTGCTAAGCGCTGACCTGTGTGGCCTGGCCCTGTTGCTGTAGCTGCTGCAGCTGCTGAGCCGTAACGAAGCTGACAGGCTTATTCCCGGCGATGAGCTTCGTGCCTGCTGGCATGCTGGTCAGAATAATATTCCGGCCAAGATTACTGATACTGAATACAGAACACAGAGAGGTCACCTTAGACTGACATGCAGCTATGGAAACATCAGACTGCATCTTAACTGAAAACAACATTTTTATATATACACACACACACACGTTTAATACAAAACTCTGTATATACATAAATTATATATCGTGCTACATGAACGCATCTATGTTCACAAAAGTGAAACTGATGATTATGAACAACACTAAAGTTATTTGTGAAGTTTAGACATTTTAAACTTTATTGTAACCATTAATGTTGGATTTTCACAATTTGGTTATTTGTTTAAAATTGTTTTTTAATACACATCACTGTGTAAACGTTTTAAGCCACACTTCATTTGTTCATATGAAATGATGTATATTAAATTAAAGACATGGGGACAAATGTTTTACTGTGACAGGCGACAGAGTGCCTAAAGATGCAATTTAAAAATTGGCTGTTTACTTTATGTAACAACCGTAGCAGCAACCTCATTTCCCCTCTTGTCCGAATACTCAGCAATCAGCATCACCAGTATAGTAATCATAGTCCTGATCTCTTAAAGTCTGCACCTGTTTATCATTTCACACCTTAAATTATAGATATAGATTATTTATATAATTATAGATATTTTTTGTGGCTTAACAAACAGAAAACCAGTTCTGAAACTGGTCAGGTACAGACACTGCACTGAAATTGTGAGCAAAAAAAAGAAAAAAAAAAAGTGTGCATGGAGTTTGCATGTTCTCCCCTTGCTTGGTGGGTTTCCTCCGGGTACTCCGGATTCCTCTCACAGTCCAAAAACATGCATATAATTTTCTTAAATTTAAAATATGTTTTTTGGCCATTCTAAGAAAGAAAATCTTCATTAAGGTTTTATTGCTATTGTATTTTGCAAGAAAAATTTACTAAAATCGTAATTGAATAAATATATAATTTATATATTTGCATAATGCACTGATGTTAACTATATACACTTTATAAGCCAAACATATACTGTTAAACTATTTTACTTATATTAAGCAACTAAATACATTTTCTATTTGCCTTGAAAGAAAATGAGACCAAATCTTCCAAACAAGAAAAACAAGACAAACAATTACTCCTCTGGGGTGGGGATAGTGTAAGTTAATATCTGAGAATTCAAAACACCTCAAGTCATTCATTTCAGATTAAGATGTTGAGTCAATCATCTGCTTATTTTGTTGGATGAAAAGCAGAACCTTGGCCCAGTATGTAGTCAGAGGAACTCTAAAATCCATATTTTGGTTATCTTTTATCTATAGCAAAACATAATACGCATTTTAATAGAATATGTAAGCAGAATATTAGAAAACATGTTTGGGGAAACGGTTCCATTTCGTACCTCTAGACTCCATACCCCCCCCCCCCCGCCCCCCTACAACGGCAAAGATGAGTACATCCGTCAATACTCCCCCCAAACTGAATACAGCGGCAGGAGTCAAAACGTTTTCTTAGCATGCTTGGAAGAAGTCTTCAGTGTGTGCAATTTTAAAAATAAATTTCTACTCTTTTACGAAATTAACAGAACATTACAGCATGTTTTATTATTTATGCTACCTTAAGAAGAAATAGAAAAAAAGCTCACTTAGTACTGATGTTTCCTTTCAGTATTGGTGAAGTAACCATACTTTTGCTCTTCAGGGGCTGACTAAGAACGGACAAAGGCACTGTGATCCTCGCAGGTAACTTCCCCTGAAGAGGAAAAGAGGCAATTAGTAACAGGGACTGATGGAATGCTTATAATTTTCTCATCAATGCTTATAAACATCACTTTAAATCACTTCAGCAAACATGGTTTCTGAATAGAAAAACGGATAAAATAGAGAGAAAGAGTGGAAGCAGAAATCTTTAATTTCTCAATAAGAAAGTTTATGGTGAGTCTATAGCCCTGTTGCCGTTTAAATACATGGAAGTATGGTATTTCCAATTGTATTCACATTTTCATTTATAAAGACTAAATGTAATTAAATACTAATGAGTATGTGACAATTCTAACATACAATCTACACAGTTTTTGCCTGGAAATTTTAAACATCCCTCATTTATTAGTGATATTTGCCATGCCGATCGAGTGCCAGATTTAAGCAAACTTTGGACAGTATAATCTTCTTGGTAACATTTCAAATCCCCATAAAACATTTCATCAAAAGGTTTCTCTAGCTCTGGTCATAATAACAGGGTATTTATTTCATGTCCCAAGATGCACTGCAGCAATTGCCTTGAAAACAGATCTACAAAGGCTATCAAGGCAAACTTATTAATTTCACCTAAAGGCAGAGGGCATTTTATTTACATCATACACATCAGATATCACAAGAATAATGAGATATCAGGATCTCTTATCAGGAGGTAATATTAAGAGTAAGTTGAGATACCGGATAAAAAAAATAAATAATAATAATAATAATTCATGAGCTGTAGGCAGCAAGCATCGAAGTAAAAGAACGAGGCTTGAAATATTTCATTTGACATGTAATGAATCTAAAAATCTGAGTTTCACTTTTTCGATTAAATTACTGGAAAAAAAACTATGATATTGTATTTTTTCTGGTGCACTGTAAATCATATAGGATGTCATGACTAGTATGATGATGTTCTTTCGGCTGCTCCCAGCAAGGGGGTGCCACAGCGGAATATCCAGTCCGCACAACAACTTGGCACAGGTTTTACGCCGGATGCCCTTCCTGACGCAACCCTCCCATTTTATACGGGCTTGGGACCGGCACTGCATCCAGTGGCTGGGGGGTTTGGACACTGGCTGGGAATCGAACCCGGGCCTTCCGCATGGCAGGTGAAACACCTACCACTGAGCCACCAGTGCCTAGTGACTAGTATAAACCCTAGTATAAACTAGTATAACTAGTGTAAACCCAAGAAAATAAAACAAATCCATGCTTGATAAATGGATTTTGATTATTTCTTGTAACAATAAATAATTTTACACCCTGGCAAGTTTATGCAAGTCTAACTTTAAATAAAGCTGCTTTAAATAAAAGTGTCAGAAAAATGACAAATTCTAATGCTTACTGGTTGCGTCGCCACCACTGTAGCAGTGACAGGCACTTGTCTCATTGTGGCTGCAGCAGTGCTCAGAGAGAGCGGTGAGCCTATGGCAGAAGTGCCCAATGTCACCCCTTTAGCTGCTGCCACACCACTGGTTGCTATAGTAACCGTGGCAGCTCCTGAAGAAGCAGTGCCAGGCTTGGCACTTGTAGTGGTGTTGACTGGAACCGTCTGACCCTGTTTCTGTGGTATCACGCCCAGGCTGGGCACAATGCGAATGGTGGTCCCGCCAGCTTTCGAGTTCGAGGATGTGACTGTGGAGAAGGTGCGGGCTTTAGGGTCTGCCATGGTGACTGCCAAAGCGGGCATGAGACGGATAGCTGTGTCACATGTGGCCTTCACCAGTGTAGCGGTACCTGGTGCTGGCAGGGAAGAGGGAGCTTTGGCAGTAAGGGCCTCGGCGGTGGGTAGAGGAACCGGGTTGGGTGAAACAGTGGGAGGGGCTTGCTGTGGGGACACATGCAGGGTGGCAGATATGCCTTTAGTAGCGCTGTTGCTGGTGCCGGTTAGCATGTCAGGGGTGAGTTTAAGAGTAGCCATCATGTCCGGGGTGATGCGCAGCACCGTCTGTCCTTTAGCGTCAGTGGTGATTGAAGAGGGCGGCAGGCGCAGAACATCTTTACCCTGAATTCTAAGGTTGGTGGCAGTCAGTGGGATGCCTGCTGGGTTCTGGGCTTTCACGCCCAACTGACCTGTAATAGCAACCTGGAGATTTTTTTTTGTGGAAACAAAAGATGTTTTCTAAGTTATTCTCATACATGTAAGGAAACACAGTAAAATACAATCAGGTACGTAACTAAAATAAATACTACAAAATTAGCTCATGCTAATTTAATACTGAGTTTATACTTGTTTGATAATGTTCTGGCTGGTGACCCCCTGCAGCACTGCAGGAGATGGAGCGTTTGGAGCAGGGCTTCCCGGGGAACTGCTCTGAGCTTTACTGACAGCAACAGCAGAAGCCAGGCCTGGCATAGAGATGCTAGTTTGAGCTCTTGTCGCTTGTACCTGGATAGGACTTCCTGTTGTTTGGCTCCTCAAAGGCAGTGTTACCACAGTCTGCTCACATGACAAAAAAAATGTAAAGAATAATGAGTCAAGTAAATTGGGGATGTCTTTAAAAGAATTAAATTTTAACACCTTGTTCTTAGAATGGATTCTAAAAAAAAATGCTTTCATATACAGATTAAAATCTATCCTGACTATATTTAAATGTTTAAATTATATTCTTATTTCTTTGCCTGTGCACTTTATAATGCACATTGTGTTTGCAATAGGTGTCAATTTTATGTAACTTGGCTTATTTTAGCCAATTTTAGAGCCCTACTATCCATCCATCCATGCATCGCCTCTTTTCCACTGCATAGTACGGCACAGCACGGTTCAGTACAGCTCACTTTGGTTCGGCTCAGTTCGGCTCGGTTTGCGCTTCCACTGCAGTTTAGTAACGCTTTAGAGTGGGCGGGATTATTCACGTGTCATTATAGTTGCGCCGCCTCTACTGCCGTGATATCATCGTAAACGCGCCACAAACAAACACACAACAATGGAGCATATCGATGGAATGGTGTTCTTCATTCTCGGCATGTGGAAGTTTTTAACAGCGAGATGAGTTTGTTTCAAAAGAGGCTGATGGCAGCCAAAGAAAAATTTTGGTTAATACAAAAAGGTGCGTCCGATGATCCTTCGCTGGCTGTTCTAAATATAGCGGTTCTGTTGTGTCTCGTGTCGCAAGTTCAGTGACGCAGTAATGACGATTTTCTCCGGCCAATCAGTGACCAGCAGAGTTTACATCACCTTTTGGTAACGGTTTTGGAACCTCGGCTGAGGTGGTATTAAAAAAAGGACCAGGTACCATGTACTGTTCCCAGTGGGAAAACCCCCCAAAAGTGAGTTGAACTGAACCGTGTCGTGCCGTACTATGCAGTGGAAAAGCGCCATATATATATATTAGGGCTGCAACAACTAATCGATAAAATCGATAATTATCGATAATGAAATTCGTTGTCAACGAATGCCGTTATCGATTAGTTGGGCTGCGCACGTTATTGAGGAGCGCGACCACAAGATGCACACAGACACACACAGATACACAGTCGCTCGCGCAATGGAGGTTACAGAAGTGTTTGCAGGAAGAAGCGCGCGCCCCAAGTCCTCCAAGGTATGGGAGCAATTTACATTAAACACCTCTTATCGGGCGTTAAAAGCGAGCGGTTTTCTGCCGTTCGTAGTGTCCGGTGAGCGCGGATGAAGCGCGGAGGGTTTTCTACACATGGGAGCCCCTAGCGACGGGGAGGAATTGGCCACGACTAAAAAAAAGGAGTGAGTGAGAGAGTTCACACGGGCTTTGGTGACGTGCGTTTGTCCAGCTGCGCGGTTATACGGGGTAAAAAAAAAAAAAAGAACGTTGCATGCAGCTTTTTCTTGGTGTTCAAATCCCAACGAATGCAATTTATATAGCGCTTTTTTAACAATGGTCATTGTCTCAAAGCAGGAATGCAAGGAAAACACTTCTAGTTCGTTTTCTTCACGTTCAGTTTACACCTCGGAGGACCGGATATATCCCATCATCCTACAGAGGGAAATGCGGAAAAAGGGCAAAATAAACAGAGTGAACCCAGTAGCGGCCATTTTTCTCTCTCCCTACGTCGCCGTATTACGAGAATGTCTAGTATAGCAAAATGGTCTATATATATAAAAAATATTTTTTTTAATTTGTTGAGACAACAACAAAAAAAGGATAAAATACCCGAGAGGATCGAAATAATGTATAAACCGTGACAAGGATGTAGCAAGAGACACTTTCATTAAAAATAATATCATAATAATCTAGAAGTCTATTCTTCTTCTTCTTAAGTTTAATTAATTTAAGAGAATTTAAAATTGAGGTCATTCTTAACAACTGAATATGTCAGTGTATTTTTTAAACTACTGTGTGTATGTATGTATGTGTGTGTGTGTATATATATATATATATATATGTATGTATGTATGTATGTGTGTTTAAACACATACACCGTATCAACACTGTTAACTTGCCATCTGCAATTATTGTTAAAGAATTTTGATTTACATAAACTACATAAGGTTTAAATGTCAAAATTAAAGATCATTATACTCTATGTGGCTATTGCATTTTTTAAAGTTTACTTTTATACATAAATAATACCCTGATTTATGGTTTTATATTGTTAAGCAAAACAGCAAATTAAAGCGGCCACTTTTTATCCGATTAATCGATTAATCGAAAAAGAAATCGTCCAACTAATCGATTATCAAAATAATCGTTAGTTGCAGCCCTAATATATATATATATATATATATATATATATATATATATATATATATATATATATATATATATATATATACACACACACACACACAAAAGGAAATCACATTGTTTTGTATAGTTTATAATTCAGAATTTAAACAGGAATCTTTTCAGTCATAATATTTTTCATTTAAGCCCTGAAAGATATTCATTAGTTATTCATTAGTTTAAGTTTTGTTCAAAATATATTAATCAAATCAAATCAAACCAGTATCTTAAATCAAATTACATCGTGAATCTGTGGTAGTCCACATGTGAATGAGGAAATTACTTTATGTATAGTTACCCGAGTGCTGATCTCACCTGGGCCATGCCCTTAGTGTGGGCCACACTGACAGGCAGTCTGATATGGTGGGGGTTCTGGTGGTGGATCAGTGTGGCTGCCTGGCCTGCAGAAGCAGCAGGAAGGCCAGGCTGAGCAGTAACTACGCGCACCTGTGGCAGAGACCCTGTTGAAGCCGAATGAGCCACCACTCGAGCTGCAGGCTGCACTGAGGCCTGCTGGGAGGACTGAGGAGCGACCTGAGTGGCAGACAGCAAAGTGCCCAGCTGTGGCATGGAGGGAGGAGACACCAGCAGGACGCTGTGGAGAACGAGTACAATCACAATCAACACACAATCACTTCATGATAATGTAATTGTATCAAACTGTCTAATAATGATCCGATGTTTAATCTTAACAATTAAATCTTGGCAATTTTAGGCATTTGGCAGAATAATAACCGTTGAACAAATGCAGTAGACAAAAAAATTCCCCATTGAAATTAAATAGATGTACGGTACATGTATCATAGGTCAGAATGAGTTAGATATATGTAAGCATTAATCACCTAGGACTGGTTTTGACTGGATCTGGCATGCCTGCTTTGGTGGGTGTAGACACAGTAGGGGGTAGTGGAGATTTTGGTGTGCTTGGGGTGCTTGGCATTGGTGCGCTTGGGGGCTGAGGTAAGCTGACAACAGGCATAGAAATCGTTTCTGGTGCTGTGCTCTGGCCCTCTGTCGCACTGCCCTTCACAGCTGCTTCCTTGTTTCCAGACTTCTATCACATGCAAATATGTCAATATAAAAAATATTCAGTCCACATACAGTATATGTGCAATATGAGGATTATAAAAAGGCATTTTTACACTGAGTGTTTGCTGAAGTGTTTAAGTTGCACATCTTAAAGCAGAGTTTTATTTTAACAAGACTTTCACTTCATAGTCAACAAGATGCATGTTATGATGCTGCTTTCACTTAGAAGTAAAAGAAAAAATTAATTTTAATCAAATACTTTGCAAAATTACAGTAACATACTAAAGTCACTAACTAATTTTATATGCTATATAATTTAAGATAATAAATTGCAAAATGGTACGACTACTATGCAATTACATGTTGCACAAAGCGTTTGTACACTATGATAGTTTAAAACATTCATAAAATGTAATTTATATTTCACTATTCAACTGTCTCATACATTTTTAGGTGAATGCATTTTTAATTACAGCTGGCAGATCACTATGATTTGAGACTTCCAAGAAAGACATGAGTTGCCTGCCACTGAATGTGCTACTTCTAAAAATTACTGTAGATGGTTGGGCGCATCTATGCTTTCTAATAAAGGTTTTGTGAAGGGTTGGTCAAATTTCCATGAGGAGTTGTTGATGCCGAAACAAGATGATTCAATGTGTCACCTATGTTTTGCAGGCAGGCAACACAATGAAATAACTAATACACATCTTTTGCACATCTGTTAAAGTACTGAAGTATTAAACATGAACTATCAGCATTTAAATTACATAGCTTTATACAATAACAATATTAATAGCAACTAGCTTTTACATCTTCATACTATTTGGCTTCGCCATTTTTTTCTGCGATTTTGGGAGAACGCGCGAGTTTCCTCGTCGAAGAACAACAAACGGAATTCATCTCCAAACAACTAAAACTCCGTCTCAGGTACGTTTTAATGTCTACCGTTCAGCTTGTTCAGTGTGTAGAGTGCAGGATGTTTAGACATTCTTCCTCCATCATTAGTGATAATTTTATTTTTGTGATAGGTGTGTGTTAGTGAGCTCTCTGACTGAGAAGATATTAGCATTAGAGGAGCGCATCCAGACTTTAGAGAGCGTTAGAGAGTGTGAGAGCAGCGTTATTCCCGTAGCGGACAGTCTGGGTGCCGCAGGTGGAGATAAACCCCCGACTCCGGCATTAGAGCCCTCACAGCGGGGCGAGTGGGTGACGACTCGGCGGCATACTCGTTCAGCCAAAGCAAAGGCTAGCCCACCGGAGCACACCTCCTCTGCGCTTCACGTGTCCAACAGGTTTGCTCTCTTCAGTGATGCACCCGCTGAGAAACCTGAAAGAGCTCTGGTTATAGGAGACTCTATACTGAGGCACGTGAAATTAGCTAGACTTTTAGGGGCGCCAGCGGCAGTGGTTAGGTGTATCCCGGGAGCCAGAGCACCAGACATAGCAGGTAATCTTAGGGCTCTAGGACAGCACAGGTTCTCTAAGATAGTGGTACATGCTGGAGCTAACGATATACGCCTTCGTCAGTCAGAGGTTAGTAAGAGTAACTTTACAGAGGTGTTTAAATTAGCGAAGGCGATGTCCGATGAAGTAGTATGCTCTGGTCCCATCCCAATGAGACGTGGCGCCATAGCTTACAGCAGGTTATGGTCGCTGAACCGCTGGATGTCCAGGTGGTGCTCCGAAAATAATGTGGGCTACATAGACAATAGGAAGACCTTTGAGAGCAAAGCTGTCCTGTTAGGGCGGGACGGTGTCCATCCCACTCGGGAAGGTGCTGCTCTCATTTCCTGTAGTATAGCTCATAGTCTCAGTAGAGGTCTAGTTAATCAGTGACAATCCAGATCCCAGGCCAGGGAGCAGACAGACAGGCTAAACCAACCGTCTGCTAGCTGCATAGAGTCGTCACTCAGGGTTCACCTTATTGAGACTGTGTCCATTCCCCGATCTAAGCAAAAATGTAGAAAGACTCAAAGTCTGTTTTAATAATTTAATTAACATAAAGACCACAAACTCCGATCATACTGAATGCGCAGCCGGCACCTCTGATCTGAAGCTAGGACTGTTAAATATTAGATCTCTCGCATCAAAAGCGGTTATTGGTAATGAAATTATCACAGATCAGGCGTTTGATATACTCTGTTTAACTGAAATATGGGTTAAACAGGACGAGTATGTAGCTCTAAATGAAGCTAGTCCTCCTGGATACAGCTACATACATACACCAGCCTCGGTTAACTGGTAGAGGAGGAGGCGTCGCAGTTATTTACAATGATAATCTGTCTATCGTACAAAAACACGGACACAAATTTAACTCATTTGAAATTCTTTATAGTAACATAAGTGTATTTAAGTATATTAAGTCAGCTCAGTTGATTCCACTAATTGTCATTTACAGACCTCCAGGGCCGTATTCTGAATTTCTTAGTGAATTTGCAGATTTCATCTCAAACCTAGTCGTTTCTGTAGACAAATGTTAATTGCTGGAGATTTTAACATTCATTTTGAGAATACAGAAGAACCTCTGAGAACAGCATTTAAGTCCATACTGGACTCCGTAGGCTTAAATCAGTGTGTAGTAGGACCCACGCATAAACCAGGTCACACTTTAGATTTAATAATATTCTTCGGATTAAGTATAAGAAATGTATTCACAATTCCACTGTCTGAAATTATCTCAGATCACTATCAATTGGATACACACTCCATTCAAGTGTGTCACAGTGATAATGTACGCACAGCACCGCGCTACCCTATTAAACGTACATTCACATCAACTCCCACACAGAGTTTTACCTCCCCTTTATCTCTAAGATTCTGGAAAAGATAGTAGCGGAGCAGCTATGCTCATATCTACATAGAAATGACATACATGAACTGTATCAGTCAGGACTTAGGCCTCATCACAGCACAGAAACAGCACACTACCATCCCTTTCCCACTAACACCGTTTCTGATTGTATTGATGACATAAATGCTTGGATGACTAGTAACCTTCTCAAGCTCAATACTGACAAAACAGATTTTTTACTTGTTGGTTCACCTAAAACCACTGCAGCTCTCTGTACTGATACTGTTAACATTTCCGGGACCTTGGTTAGATCTTCCACCACCGTTAAAAATCTGGGTATAACTTTTGACTCCCATCTTTCCTTTCTACCTCACATTTCTTCACTTACTAAATCTGCCTTCTATCACCTCCGTAATATAGCTCGTCTACGACCCTTCTTAGACATCAAGGATGCTGAGACACTGGTCCACGCTTTCATTACTTCTCGACTCGACTACTGTAATTCTCTTTTCTATGGTCTACCAAATACAACATTAAATAAGCTCCAATACATTCAGAACTCTGCTGCTAGAGTCCTCACTTATACAAAGAAATCCTCACACATCACTCCCATCCTACACAAACTTCATTGGCTACCCATTCGCTCCCGCATCCAATACAAGATTCTCCTTATCACCTTCAAAGCACTCCATGGTCTTGCCCCTCCATATATCTCAGATCTTATTCATACTTACTCCCCTGCTCGCACACTTCGATCTGCAGATGATGGTCTACTGGTAATTTCTCGTCATAGATTAGCATCATTTGGAGGACGAGCATTTAGCATTTCTGCCCCCACACTCTGGAATTCTATTCCCAAACACATCCGTGATCTTTCTTCATTACAGAATTTCAAAACCCACCTTAAAACATATCTTTTCTCGTCCTATTTTTCCACTCTTTTGAATATGTGTTAGATAAACACTACCAGTTTTCATGTTTATCTATATTTTGTTTTGTCATTTTTCAAATGTCTCTTTCTATGTGTAAGCATTCTTGTTATTGTAAAGCGACCTTGAGTCTCTTGAAAGGCGCTATATAAAATAAACTTATTATTATTATTATTATTACTTGTTAAAGTAGTAAATGACCTCCTATTGGCCTCTGATCAGAGTTGTGTAACTATGCTTGTATTACTCGACCTCAGTGCAGCTTTTGACACCATTGATCATGCTATTCTTCTTCACAGATTAGAAAATGTAGTAGGAATTAAGGGTACAGCCCTCTCCAGGCTCAGATCCTATTTGACCGATCGTTATCAGTATGTAGACTTAAATGGTGATTATTCTGCATGTTCTCTAGTGGAGTTTGGCGTTCCGCAGGGTTCAGCTTTAGGCCCACTGCTTTTTTCCCCTTTACATGCTTTCTCTGGGCAACATAATCTGTAAGCACGGTATTAGTTTTCATTGTTATGCTGACGACACAGTTATATGTCTCAGCAAAACCTGATGAGAAAAACCAGCTTACTAAAGTTGAGCAATGTGTGCAGGACATAAGAAATTGGATGCTAATTAACTTCCTTCTGCTTAATCCGGATGAGACAGAAGTTCTAGTCATAGGACCGCATACAGCTGCAGTAGGAGTAAAATCTTAGCTCACACCGTAACTTTAGATGGCCTTTCTGTTCCATCAAGTGCAACAGTAAAAGACCTCGGCGTGATTATAGATTCCAATCTTTCATTTGAAGCTCATGTAGATAATATCACCAGGATAGCATTCTTTCACCTCAGAAATATTGCCAAGATAAGAAATATATTGTCACTAAACGATGCAGAAAAACTAGTTCATGCTTTTATCACTTCTAGGTTGGACTATTGTAATGCCTTACTGTCTGGTTGTTCAGCTAGGTGCATAAACAAGCTTCAGCTAGTCCAGAATGCAGCAGCGAGAGTCCTCACTAGAACCAGAAGATATGAGCACATCACCCCTATCCTATCTTCACTCCATTGGATCCCTGTGAAATTTCGCATTGATTTTAAAATACTACTCTTGACATATAAAGCATTAAATGGTCTCGCGCAGCAGTATCTGAGTGAACTGCTAGTGTCTTACGATCCGCCATGCCTACTTCGATCAAAGGATGCAGGCTGCTTGTCAGTACCGCGTATTAGGAAAACTACAGCTGGGGGCAGAGCTTTTTCTTACAAAGCCCCAAAATTATGGAATAGTCTTCCAAATAGTGTTCGGGACTCAGACACAGTCTCAGTGTTTAAGTCTAGGCTAAAAACCTATTTATTTAGCCAAGCATTTTTATAAATAGATTTGCCTTAGGTAAAGGAGCAGATCTGGGGGACTCATGGACATAGAGTACTATGGTGAACTGGTATGTTTAGATGCTGTCTTCCTCACTCTCATTTGATCACTCAGGTTTGTTGACGGTGAGGTGATTGTTTGCTTTACATCTCAGGGAGCCCTCATGTTTGTGTTCCCTTCTGGCTCTCCC
Organism: Channallabes apus; assembly: GCA_030522415.1. Lineage (NCBI taxonomy): Eukaryota > Metazoa > Chordata > Actinopteri > Siluriformes > Clariidae > Channallabes > Channallabes apus. The sequence goes on from CM060125.1 coordinate 10,281,857, forward strand.
TTTTAGTTGTGCTGTCATAGTTAGTCCTGCCGGAGGCCCTGCTTGCACTCTACAGTAAATATACATTCACATTATACATTATGTGACTGTGACCATACCTAACTGCCATCTCTCCTCTTCTTCTCTTTCTCCCCCTCTTTCTCTTTCCTCTCTCCCCCTTTCACTCTTTCTCTCTCTCTCTCTGTCGAGCTACACATGTCATCCCTGAGCTGCCAGTGATCCAGACTCCCTCCGGACTCCATTTTAACATCAATTAACATCAACTATTATAGCTGAACTGCCTGCCACCTAACACACTGTATAAATGCAGATCATTTCCTGCTATCTGTTTCACCCAAATGAGGATGGGTTCCCTGTTGAGTCTGGTTCCTCTCAAGGTTTCTTCCTATTACCATCTCAGGGAGTTTTTCCTTGCCACTGTCGCCCGTGGCTTGCTCACCAGGGACTATCTGACCATTTTGATTCATACACATTCACATTCCATACAAACTTAAATAATTCTTTTGATTGTGTAAAGCTGTTCTGAGACAATGTCAATTGTTAAAAGCGCTATACAAGTAAAATAGAATAGAACTATACAAGGCAGTTGTCCATGACACTACATTCATTAGTTATGCATGAACTGTAGAATACATTCATCATATCCTGCACTGCTGGTTACTGAGGAGAATAAGTTCAGCAAGGTAGTCAATCAAAATAAAATTTCAGCACAACAACTTTTTCTGAACATACATTCGATTTATCACAACAAAAATGTAGTGCCACCCTGTGATGTTATTTAGTATTACCGTATAGCCACATGACTAAATCTCTGGTTGTTACATTATATTGTATACTATATAAAAAATAATAAAAATGTAAAAGACAAGTTTTCAAGGTTGCTCACAATCCTATTAGCGGTTTTAGAGCAGATCTGACCGTCCCCTTATTTATGTGTAATAAATTGTCATTTCATAAAAAATAATAATGAAATAATTTGTGCATATTCATGCTTCCTAATAAAGATTCTGTGATGGTTTGGTCAAATTCCCATAGAAGAAGTGTGTCGATGACAGATGACCTAAAATAACTGATCGCGATCTCCCAAGTGTCACCTATGCTTCATAAGCAGGTGGAAAAAAAACAAAAAGCTTAGTAATAAAGGCTTGAGAGCAACCAAAGAAAACTTTCACTTTTGGGTGCTGGACATGCAGTCTGTTAACACCCTCTCTTTAAGATAATTTACATTTAAGTAGTTACACACTATGGTGGAGTCTTCAGCAGTGGTTACTGTCATTCTGGTGGGTATTGAACTTATTTGTTCAGTTGACGTGTGTAAGACTTAGTAAGACTTACGGGCTTGGGGGTTGGTTTGGGTTTCTGCTGCAGAGCTTTCCGTGCCTTGGCTGCAGCTGCTTGAGCCTGATGGATCCTTTCTGCACAGAAACAGCAACGCATCATCAGCAATAAGCTAATGAACTATGACAGCCAGACATACTAAAAAGGAAATAAAGCAGCAAAACTAAATGCTAATTGAATACCAAACATCAACTTCTGTTCAAGGTCACATGTAGACTTGTCATTGTGGTATGCCTCAAGTATGACAATTGGTAGCGTATTTAAATTGTTTATTCAATTAAATTCAGTTCAATTAAAATTTATTTGTATAGCCTTTTTAACAATGGCCATTGTAACAAACCAGACTCAACAGGAACCCATCTTCACTGATATCAGGTAGCATGATCACAATTCAGTCCCTCGGATATCTGTGTGCTATGAGGTTGAAAGTTAAAAGTAAAGTCCACTTTCATTGTTGGAGACAAAAAAATGTTCATGGGAATTTCAGTCCTAAACTATTGAGTGACTCCTTATACAACATCTATTTGTTGTGTAAATTTGAAAATCCGTCTGCAGGATGATTGAAGCACACATTCCTCTGCTTACTGTCCTTTTTTTCATTTACATCTTCAAGGGACATCCTGTTGTCACATTTCATCTACACTTTCATGGCGCAGAGCAGGTGTCTGCTATTTGTGTTATTCAGGAATTACCAAACTCCTCTTGACTCCGGTCTCGGTGCAGGTAGATCCACAGTTTGCGGCCAATGTCGTATTTCACGCATGGGTCCTTCTCATAGTGCAGGCGGTCGAGAGCACCACTAACAACTGTATTCACCTGATGAAGCATAACACTGGAAAAATTAGATCTAGAAATAAACAAGAAAAAGAGGTATGGAGAAGAGAGTGGAGTGAGGTTGCGACCTGTGCACTGGTGACATCAGGAGCCAAGAACTGGGAGTCTTTAAGCAGCTCGCATATCTCAGCTCGAGTGCCTTCACCATTGGGAAGTCTGGCAGCTGCATCCCGCACTGAGAACACAGAAGGGTAAGCATAAATTATTAAAAAGGAAACACTGCGACCACATTGCAGAAAAACAAAATGCTAATCGAACGCCAAACATAAACTACTGTTCCAGGTCACATGTAGGCTTGTCATTCAGATATGCCTAAAGTATGATATGAATACTTCCAAGCCGTTTATATAATTCATATGTATCATGATGTTTAGGTTTACCAGTAACACATTATAAACACCATAAATTATACAGTAGAGAAATTTTTTTAACTAGTTAGCTGAACTAAACTTATCTTACTGCTGCACTAGCAACTCAATTTATGATTTAAGATCCCAATAGTCATTTATTAACCACTAGTACAAAAAAAACTTTAATAGCAGGTAGACTGACTATGCTAAGATTATAAATTGTGTACTGTCTGTTATACCAACATAATTGCTGATTTCGAGAGACAGATTACCTAAATACAATTTAAAGTAACATTTTAAGATTTAGTTTCAGATTATGTCTGATTTGGCTCATGCTGCTTTACAGAGGAGCAGTGCCAAACTACATTGCCAAAGCCATCAGTGGAATAGCTGGAAAAAATATTAATTTACATGCCACTGCATGTTTCTAAATTATGAAAATAGAATACACACACATTTCATTTATTTACAGTTATAAAGTGATTTATTTTTCATTTTATTTTTGCTTATGCAAGTGTCTTTACTGCCCATAAAGATAATCTTAAGATGTCTTTTGGAATGTTTATTTTCTCCTAAAAGTTAGTTTGTTTGCCATACAATATTTGACAATGTTTCCTTATACAAATGATTTGACTGTGCTACTAACTCCACCAATTAAGAGTGACAGAGATTTATCAATGGCTGTTATGTACACCTGTGCATGTTTCAAATGATAATTACCAATTTTCTTGTGCATATTAGTGGGTCATGTGCAGGCATTCGTACAGTACTTGTTTTACAACTGATACCCCAGATACCTAGTTTAACCTATTTAAATAGTCTTACGAAACCCTAACATATACACAATTCATTCACCTCAAAAGTGACAGAGAATAAAGAATGATTAAAATAACGCGACGATATAGGTAACATTCAGTATTTATATGATGCTTACTAGCGCAAAATGTTAAAAGAAATGAGTGCACAGTTTTTTAGCTATATTACCCAGTGAGAGGATGGTGACGTAAGCTGGGCGGTCAGAGCGCAGCAGCGAGTGCTCACGGGCTTTGTTGAGGGAAGTCTCCTTATCAAAAACTCCCTTGACCGGCCCCACCACAGATTCAAAGCCGTGCATGCGGAAGGTGAAGGCCTTGTGAGGCTGATCATAGCGTCGCTGTTCCTGTGTCAGAAGCAACAGTCAACAGGCACATTCCAAACAATTACTATCCAATTGTTTTATTTGCCTAATGACCTACACTACCATTCAAAAGTTTTAGAACACTTGCAAATTTCTGTTTTTGTTTACTGATTTATTTTCTACATTCTACAACAATACTGAGGATTTCAAAACTATAAAATAACACATATGGAATTACACAACAACAACAAAAACAACAGTTAGTTGTTATTTTAAGACCTTTCTGTAATAGTTCTTGCAAGAACAGTATTGTCAAGTGCATTTGCAAAATCCGTCAAGCACCATAATGAAACTGGCTCTCATGAAGGCCATCCCAGGAGGGCGAGACCAAAACCTAACTCTGCGCCCAGACGAGAAGTTCATTTGGAGTTGTCAGCCTGAAAAATTACCAATTAACAGCACCTCAGATTAGAGGCGTTATGAAGTCTTTACAGAGCAGAAGTAGCAGACACATATCAATATCAACTGTTCAAAGGAGATTAATGCATTTTTGGACGCCTTCAGCATTCCTTTACAATGTAGAAAGAAATAAAAATCAGGAACCATCATGGAGTTAGAAAGTGAGCTAAAACTTTTGTACGGTAGTGTATATCAACCTTTTATAGCACCACACCTCGAATAAGCAAAGAATAAGTCACTTCTCAGTACATACCTGCTCTTGAAAAACGTGCCGCTCCTCTCCTGTGCTGGGCCTCACCACATAATCAGTCCATCTAGAATAACAACAGAAAACTCATCACAAAATGCAACACAAAATGGCTAAAAAAAGTATTCAGTATTAACACAAATCTACAAGACAGATGAATAGTAAAAGAGATCATCGCTGAAAGCTTGCTCACACTCTGGGAGCTGGAGGAGTCAGTTCTGCTGCTTCTTCCCCTTCTTGCTGTTAAAAAAATAAAATAAAATAAAATAAAATCATGCACAGGAGAAACCAGCATATTGAAGTCCCAGAGCCATTTCAATATGTATAAACATACATAATGTTACACATTGCACAATCAAAAAGAAAAAAAAAGAAGAACAAAAAAAAAGACCATCAACCAATGGAGAAAGCACATGTATAGAATTTGAGTGTCATAAATTCTCGCACTGATGCACAAAGATACCTTGACTACAACTTGATCTTTCGACTCCAGCCAAAGTATGCAAAGAGCATTGAGATCTTTTTCACTGTCCTGAGTGGTTCCTGAAGAAATGAGTTTAAAAATAATAATTGAAAAACAAATTAAGGATAATAGTAACAATGCAAAGTAAGTGGATCTATGCTATTGAACGGATTAAAATTTCTTTTAAAAATTTCTTTTCAAACTTCTATTCAATATATAACAATTCAACGCAAAAACCGTAGGTTTTGCACAATGTAGTTTTAAAGTATGAGTACAACTATACATAGAAACATTTGAACATTTTGTGTTGATACAATATTTTAATTGTTATAGTGAAAAACAATAAAGAGCAAAATAAACTTACCAATCCATTTCCACTGCTGTGTGAGCTCTATAAATTCCACATACGGAATGAAGCCACTAGGTAGAGCCATAGATCCAGCTGCGACAGATCCAAAGAGAGAGAGAGAGAGAGAGAGAGAGAGAGAGAGAGAGAGAGAGAGAAATCTTACCTACACCACCTTGACTTAAAGCTCTTGGCAGCAATTTCATTAATGTGTAGCATAAAAAAAAAAAAAAAATCAATCCTCTGTGTGAACTTACACTTGCTCTCCCCAGCTAGGAACTGTAGCGCAGGTATTACTAACTCTGACCAACAAGAGGCCATGGAGAACCAAGGGTTGAGTGCACTAGCAGCAGAAGCCTGCCACTGCTGTACCTTCTCCTCAATCTGTAAGATGGGATGGCAAAACATTTTTTACAAAACAATGTAATATATTTTTTTTCCAGACATGTACAATAAAACCTCGGATTTACGAGTAACGCGGTTTGCGAGTGTTCTGCAAGATAAGCAAAGATTTTTAATAAATTCTGACTTGGAAAAACAAGCATTGTCTTGGTTTACGAGCACCGAGTATCATGTATCACGCATGTGCTTCTTGATTTGACGTCGAGTGTCACGTGATCACAACTGAGCCAACGGTTTTTCTCTCTTTTGCGCTGCGGAATGGCGGGTAATCGTTTCCCCTGCTGGGTCGTAGTGCTCATCTCTTACTGGTATAATCAACATCCGTGTGCGTGTTTTTTTCTTTCTCTTGCGCTGAGGAGTGCGTGTTGTGTGCGCACGAGCGTGTAATTTGACACTGTGCTGGTTCTCTCTCTCGCTTTTAATGTGTGTGTGTTTGTGTGTGTGAAACAGAGAGGGGGGTGCTTCACTCACACACAACCGGCAAAGTGTTAAATTACGCGTGCACACACATAACATACACACTCGGCAGCGCAAGAGACAGAAAAACACACACACAGTGTCTGTGTGCATAAATGGAAACACTTATGTCAGGATTTATTTTTACTTTTTTTTAAGGTAAAGTGCAGGTTAATTGTGTTAATTATTTTTATGTATTAATTTTTTTGGGATGTGGAACGAATAATTAGTATTTCCATTATTTCTTATGGGAAAAATAAATAAATTTGGTTTATGAATGTTTTGGAATACGAGCCCGCTTCCGGAATGAATTATGCTCATAATCCGAGGTTCCACAGTACTGTAAATAATGAGTCAATAACAAGCATGATTAATTCTGTTAGTTGTTTTGTTTTAAAAATCAGATCAAACATCAACTGCCGGGATGGATGTTTACATTTGGTGGACAACTACTTTAAGACTTCCAGACACCTATTTGTAACTCTTATGTAAGTACTGGGGGGACATAAGATCCAGAATAAATTTCCATTTATTTTTATTATTAACAGGTTTGCAGTCAGAAAAGTATATTGGACAGATTAGACTGCAATTATTCACATCTTGTACTGCATACCCAAAGGACCAACCCTGAAAGCAATGCCAAACATTTCCTCCATGTAAACTTATCCATGTTCATCAAGAGTAACCATGGATGCTCAAAGCGATGAGTATACCAGTAAAGATGTAAGATTGTCCTGTCTTAGGATTTCTTCAAGCAGATGAAAGAAGCTAATAGCTATTTCCTCCACTGAATCAGGGCTGTTCTGGGACTCCTCCAGAGCTCTGTAGTGAACAGAAAATACAATCAGTGTGTAAACCTGGGCTGCAAACTCTGGCAAGTATGTGTGTGTTGGGGACATGCTCACTCTTCCTTAACACTCTGCAGGAGAACAGGTGTGCTGTCGCTAACGGTGGCAGACAATGATACTGCCGGTGTTTGACCCTCACAACCATCATCGGATTCGGTTTTAATGGGTCGCAACTTCTTCCTTCTTTTCTCTTCCCTGATCTTCTTCTTAGACAAGGCCAAGTCAATTAAGGCTACATGAAGGACAAATAGCACACATATAATAACCATTATGAAAATTGTTACAATTCAAGAGATTAGTAAAACATTCTACAAATAACTCTGCTCATAAATCTTACCTATATTGGATCCTTTTCTGCCTATATTAACCCGCGACATGACGTCACCAAGGTGCAAGTCCGATGTCATCAAGGCAGGATGATCCTAAATAATGATCAAGTGGGAAAAAAAATAATTACTGTTTTGGTGCTGATACTGATTGAATGCAAACGCTAAAGAAAAATTTTTTATACAGATCCTAGAAGTTTATTAAATTAGGTGGTTTTCTCCACAGTGGTTTTGCTAAATAAGATTGTCCAATTCTACTACACATGTTAACTACCAAAATATTTCAGACTATGCATTCTTGCCATGGAGAAGATATAGTAATTTTAAATAAACTAACCGGCTGTCGTTTCCTCTTCTCTTTATGTCTTCTCAGCATGGCTTTTAAATCCGTCTCTCCCAGCTCTGGCTTATCTGTAAGGAGAAAAAAAGTAAATGAATAAATAAATAACTTCCCTCAATCTGCCAGTATTCACTGATATGAGAAGGGTGTGTATAAAGGACAGGACACTGACCTATGGTTTTCATGTCCTGGGTGGAGAGACTGGGCAGAACCCTGAGAGAGACCATTTGTGTTGGAGAAGATGGGGAAGGAGGCGCTGACAGCCAAGATACTGTGTCTAAAATAATGACAAACAAATATCTAGTGTTCCAACTCGAATAATAAGTGTTTTGATTCTCTAATGTGCTCTAATTCTCCCAATGTGTTATAATTCTTTGGCGTATTCTAACTTTTCTAAATCTTCTAATGAGGGTTCTACTTTTTCCAACAAAAGTTCTATTTCTTTTAACAAGTATGATTCTTGGAAAATATTCTTCCAAGATCTGTTCTAGGGATAGGACTCACCTGTGACCACCTGGTATGTCATGACACCTAGGTGCCGATTCAATTAATAATTTAATTCTGTAAGTATCACGATTCAATAAATAATATTATATTAATATTACATCTTTATCTGATTTTGGTTCAGGGTCTTTTAAGACCCTGAAAAAAAGCTGTCATAACTTGAAAGTTTTATACCATAACTTTATTTAACAACTGAACTGAACATGAGAACACTTCATACAAGTGTTTACATTGAACTTCAAATTAAATTAAACAAAAGCAAAATTTTTACTGATCAGAACATCTGTCATCTGCAATAATTATTATTTCTAAACAAACTTAATTCACTCCTACCACAGGGGATGCCAGTGTAGGAATAGTTTAGAGTACCACCTGTAGGATTAAAAAGAAACTGCACCTCTTGCAGAAACTGAAGTCTTGCGTGCATGTTGAACACTGTGAGCCACAGGCAGCTTATACTGCGAGCCTGGTGTAAGTGTGTGTAATGAGTGGAACTAATTTGCTTGCAGAGTTTGCAATGTAATGCAATACAAATGTGTTTCTGCACAGAATTGGCTATGTCCAATGTGATCTGCTCCATCTGGAAAAAAGGCAATTCTGGTCTTCAGCAGATGAACTGGTGCAGAAAATTGATCACCCACCATCTCCAATGTTATGATTCTTTTAATGAGATTCAGTGTGAGCCTTGATTCTGCTAACAAGAGTGAGAGTGAGTGTATGGATTCCTTCAACTGTCCTTGTCCTTTTAACTTGTTCTAATTCTTCTTACAACTGTTCTAATGAGTGTTCAGATTTTTCTATGTTCCATGTGTTCCAATTTTATGAAAAAGTTTGCAAACAGGCCAGACAATCCAAAAGGCAAATTAGATAAGACCTGTAGCCTCTTGGCAAACACATGGTATAAACTACTTTTCATCAGACTCACCGTCTTCATCAGAAGACACGTTGCTGTCCCCACACTCAGATTTCACCTCACGCAGTATACAGTTCACTCTGCGCCTCACACGCTGCTCTCGCTCCTCTCTGTTAGAAGGAGGAGGGTAACGCCGTTTCAATGCTAGCTCGGGCCCACTGCGAACAGCCATATCCAACAACTCCTGCTCGGAAATAAAACAATGACATTACCTAATAGAAGAAGGAATATTAAATCTATTTTAAACATACTTCATTGAAATATCTTTTCTATATTGTCTGCTTGTTTAACATACCTTTCTGGAGACAAGGATTTGCTTAAGCAAGTTGTGGTAGTACTGCTGGAGACAGTAGATTTGACGCTTTTTCTGTGACTTTGCGCAGAGTTGCCTATATTTGACAACTTCCGGGTTAAAGTAACCATCTAAAGAGCAAATTTTTTAGCAATGTTATAACTTTATATTCTTTATATAATCCGCACTATTTGCAAATGCAAAGAGTTCTGTCAGTTCAAATGAACAGGACTCTCTGATATCATTTTATTTGAATTTACAAATTATAAAGCAGTATTTATAACTACATGATTCAATTAGAATACTAGACCTTCTGCATGCAGCTACTCTTGCAAACATTTGCACTAGAGTTGATTGTAAAGGGGCCAAAATCAACCAAGTCAAATGAGAACGTGTAGCAACAATTTTTAACTTTGTTTAAAAAACTTGTGATCCATAAAACAACTTGGCTGCATTTGTTATTTTCTCTAGAAAGTATACTGTAGGCTCTTTTAAGTTACTGTTACAAAGACCTAACCCTGGATCCTCTTTCGATAATTGTTAAATCATCTTGTACAAAACTATGCTGCATCAACAATTCATAGTTATTATTTGTTAAATAACAACTATATGATATATTATAATATATGCTGGGGACATAAATAATTATTAAATACCTCCAGATTTAAGAACAATTACTTAAATTAAAATAAACATTAAACTGTAAAATACTCAAATTTAAATACTTCTTAACATATAATGATTACAGCTTATCGCGCATGAAAATTAAAATTTTGTATCTCAACTTATTAGAATATCTCCTAATGAAATGTCCAACTTCTTAAAAAGTGTTATGGAGTCCATACTTGGACGTGTGTGTGTGTGTGTGTGTGTGTGTGTGTGTGTGTGTGTGTGTGTGTGTATATATATATATATATATATATATATATATATAAATAAATAAAATTTAGATAGTGGGGAAAATACCTCTAAACAGCTTCTGCGCAATATGCAATGGGTTTCCAAAGAAAAAGTTCTGGCCATTGAAGAGATCACTAATGACCCTGTCCTGTTCTGAAGAGTTATTCTCTGGAAAGTGTGGCAGGAGCTGGCAGAGGTGTTGTCTCTGGGAATCAGTCAGAACCTCAGACCAAGTGCTTTCACTCATCACAGAGAAGAAAATCTCTGGCTGCTCAGACATGCAATAACACAAACACACATAGGTTAATGACAAGTTCTTTTTTTTTTTTTTTTTATAAAAAAATTATAACGATAGACTAGTGGTGGCCATAAATGCTGACTGCAGTAAATTGGATTCTGTTCTTTCTAGAGAGACATGGGCAGTCTCAATGGCTGCTGCATCTGTTCCATAAAAGATAAAGATGATGCAAAAAGTGAAATCCTATTGTCTTGCAATGTATGAAGGTTGGTCAAAAATCATCAGCACTTTCCGTTCATGGCCGCTCTTTCCTCAGTCACAGATGTGTGGGTGTGAACGTGTTACATCCGCTCACTTGTAACTGCAATGTGAGCAAATATGGATTCCCCACATGTGATTTGCAAGAAAGAAGAGCAATGTGCAATGATTCTGATGGTCTGAGTGTGTACCTGATGGCGAAATACAGTTGTGCTCAAAAGGTTTGCATATCCTGAAAGAAACTGTTTAACATTGCCATTTATTTGAAAAAAAGTGACTGATAATGCAAAAGTTTTTTTTTCTTCTTTAGGGACAGTGATCACGTAAAGTGATTAATTATAACATTTGTTGACTCCTTTTTAAAACCAAATGATAATAGAAATCACCCAAACAACCCTGATCAAAAGTTTACATATTCTTGGATATTTAGCCACATTATATACACACAGGTTGAAATACATTTTGAATGGCCACATGTATTAAAGGGAAGTTTCCACACCTATGAATAACACACAACACTCGAAAATTCCAGTCAGTACTGTTCAAATAGGTATGCCACAAAAAGGCCCATTTGAAGTATGCCAGACAGCACCTAGACAAGCATTACAGCTTCTTGAGCAGAGTCAGAAAATACTGGCAGACAATTTACATTCTACAGCATTAAAGCTGTGCATGGGATGCTCTTGGATGTTCCAAAATGACAATGATCCAAAGCACATGCCCAAGTTGACCCTTCGATGGCTACAGCAGATAAAAGTAATGGTTCTGGAGTGGCCATCACAGTCCCCTGACCTAATTATCATTGAGCCACTTTGGAGAGATCTCAAATGTGCAGTTCATGCAAGTCAACCAAAAATTTTTACAGGAACTGGCATTTCGACAAGATGAATGGGCAGCTATACCACCTGCGAGAATTAAGGACCTCATTCACAATTATTACAAAAAGATCGCATGCCCTCTCTAATACTGAAGGGGGCAATGTATGATATTAAGAACTGAAGGTATGCAAACATTTGAACAGGGTTTATTTCCTAATTTTCTTTACCGTCATGTTTTGCTTGATGATTGTGTCATTCTGTTATGCCTTACATAAGAACTTGGATCTTATAAAAAATAAAATGCATTTGTTTTGCCTTCTACTTACTCTTTAAAATAAATAAATAAAATAAATAAAATGGCAGAATATGGAACGGAAACATCCTCAACCACCGACAAAGAGAAAGTTCAACGGTCAACCATAAGCTGCAAAAATCGATGCTTACAGTTTTCTGGGATCAACAAGGGTCAGTAGAGGAACATTATATGAAAAAGGGTTAAATAATCAACAGAGCTTAGTAATATTGAAGAGCTGAAGCCTAAATGTCGGATTAAATGCAGAGGACTGCTATCCAAGGCTGTTGTGATCCACCATGACAATGCACATCTATATACTTCTGCCCACACTGTCGACACTCTGCAAAAGCTTTTGCAGCAGGTACATTTGTGGCTTGCATCACAGCTAATTTTTTTTAAATTAAGGAATATGAAGGCTTGTTGACAGATGTATTGAAAAACTGTATTGAAAAGAGATCAGATAAGGAGATGTCAAACCGTATGTATTTGTCTTTTTTAAAAGTTTATTAAAATAAATTACACTCATAAAAAAATGACAGGCAGCACACTGATCACATGAGAGAACACAGGAATTAATTTCTGTGAGTCTGGGAATATGCTAGTACTCACATCTTCTAGAAAATCTTCTGGTATCCGAACTCTGCAGTTCCCCAACATGCATTCTTCCATCACACAGCCATCGTAGTCCATCCCTGTGTCTAAGGGATCTGTCAGCATGTGATCTAAAGAATCCATGTTTCAGACACCTTGGAAGAAAATATACACTGAGATGCATTACCACTAGGAAAGTAACTCTAAAAAGATTTTTAAAACATATATAGAATTAATTATATGTAATATGTATGCCATGACGTTCACATTGTAATTATGTATCTTAGATTGCACTAACCTACTGCTAGTTACATCCGGAAACAAACAGAAAGTGGGAAGCGTTAACACGAAATTCACATTATTATTACTCTTTTATTATTATTATTAGCTTGCTAGTATTCAACACATCCACAGCAGCTAAAACCTCAACTTTACACTCAGCTTAAACTATTACAATCTGTGTTTCTGACTACTAAAATGTTCACTGAGCATCTAACATTAGACTGCTCGTTTTGCTTTCTGCTAGCTTTTTCTTTAAATTAGCTTTGTCTTTAATAACAACGTGAGCCGCATTTTATTCCTCCAGTTTATATTTACGCCAATTTAAAAGAACTTACCGTACATAAGGGAAAGTGAAAATAAATAACGAAATCTAATAGTGTTAGTTATCTAGCTAGCCAAATCCCGAATTAGCATTATGAAAGACGGGTAGGACCAATAACACCGCTGCACCATCCAACGTTTCCGGTCCTTCTTCTAAATGGTTCCGACTTTTTTTATCCCCCTTTTCAGAAATATTGCTACCTTAAAAAAGGATAGGATTTTAGGCAAAGTCTGTTATTGGAGTTACTCATTTTATAATTGTAACTGACAAAAATTGGACATAAAAACTGAGTACATCTAATAATTAATTGATTTTGACATAATTATGGAAGTATAATAGTGCCAAAATTCCTGAAAGCAAAATAGCAGGTTGAATTACATGAACTGAAAAAAGCGTGTTGAAATAAAATTTTAGAATTTTTCTGCATTGCAATTTATTGTGGTTGTATATTTCAAGTGAAAATGTAATTCAAGCATTTAAAATTCAATGCAAAAATATTCAAGTTAATAAATTGCTGTTCAAAAATATTTTCAGGTGTTAAAAATACAATCTTTATTATTTTTCAATCTTACAAATTCAGGTGGACAAAATTCAGGTTGCAAAAACTCAGGTAATAAAATTCAAGTTGCTAAAATGCTGGTCTTCACATCCGGGATATCACAGGAAGGAGCAGTGGAGTGCCGCGTGCTGCTGTCCGTGCAGAAGTGTACTTTAAAGTGTGCTTCCTGATCCCTGTGCAGTCTACTTCCCAGAAAATACTTACCGATCGGAACACAGCACTCTTAAAGGGCACCTACGGTGCTACATGGACTTTTTCAAGCTGTTTGGACTGCATTGTGTGTTAGGAGAGTGTGTACACAACCACTCCACAATGATAAAGAGCCGCCCAGCGATTTTCTTTTAATTTAATAATATAAGATGCCCCTTCTGAAATCAGGCCGTTTTCAAAAGCCCGTCGGTGTGAAGTCACACCGACAGAGGCCGCTCCTACTATAGTTGATTGACACTGGTGTTTTAGCAAAGACCCGCCCCGAGTGAAAAAAGAGCCGACGGCCATTGTTTTTCTACACTGGAGCAAAATGGCGCCTACATGAGTGTGGTATGCAGTTTGTTGCTGTTGTGTGGTGGTCTAGTGGTTAGGATTTGGCACTTTCACATGAGAGACCCGGGTTCGATTCCTGCTCAAGGTACATGCTTTTTTTGCACTACATATTTATAAAGTCTTTCTAAAGTTCGTTTAGTAACGAGGCGAGTGCGCTATGCTTCGGTAAGCTTTTCTGACACCAGGAGAGAACTCAGTCAAACACACACACACACACACACACAATGCTTCGCGTGTATGATGTCCTATTCCCGGCATCTATATGACTCAGTCACACACTCACACACGTTGTCTGTCAGAAAGGTCAGCAAAAGATCGGTATAAATATGTTTGATAAACGCCTGTGCTATAGACATATGTTACTACAAATGAACCATTGTAAATGTCCTGGTGAGATCCCGAAAAAAACAATGCTTCGCGTGTATAAGGTCGCGGGTTGAATAGCCGGCATTTCCGCAATGGTAACCGTTAATCCTTCGTGGTCTAGTGGTTTGGATTCCACGCTCTAACACGATAGCCCCGGGTTTGATTCCCCCTCAAGGCACATGCTTTTTGCACTACATATTTATAAAGTTTTTCTAAAAGTTCGCTTAGTAGACGAGGCGAGTGCGTTATGCTTCGGTAAGCTTTTCTGACACCAGGATAGACTCAGTCAAACACACACACACACACAATGCTTCGCGTGTATGATGTCCTATTCCCGGCATCTATATGACTCAGTCAAACACACACACACACACACGTTGTCTGTCAGAAAGGTCTCTGTTTATTAACAGCAAAAGATCGGTATAAATATGTTTGACTAAACGCCTGTGCTATAGACATATGTTACTACAAATGAACCATTGTAAATGTCCTGGTGAGATCCCGAAAAAAACAATGCTTCGCGTGTATAGGGTCGCGGGTTGAATAGCCGGTATTTCCAAAATGGTAACCATTAATCCTTCGTGGTCTAGTGGTTAGGATACGGCGCTCTCAGTGCAGCAACTCGAGTTTGATTCCCGGTCTGGGAAGGCAAATAGTTTTACAACCAGATTCACATGTAAAATTTTATATACATATATAACTATATATATATATATATATATATAAATGAGTGCATAATAAAAATATTACAAAATATAGGGGAAATATATATATAAAATATGAGGGCATAATAAAAATCTTATTATGCCCTCATTTGTACATTGTATATTTGTACAACTATTTTACTAGTTACATTTATTTTCTTTAGTATTTCTTTTTATTGATATTTATTCCTTACGTATAAGCTTTTATTTTCTTTTTAAGGTCACTGGCTGTCGTATAAGCATTTCACTGCATATCATACTGTGTATGACTGTGTATGTGACAAATAAAATTTGAATTTGAATCAAAGGAGAGGAAGATAGGTGGAAGGAGACAGAGGGGGAGAGAGAGGGGGAGAGAGAGAGACAGAGTATGGGAAGGTGAGCGTGAATGAACAGATGCAAGAGGAGACAGGAAGATAGCAGCAGGGAAGATTTAACACGTTAATATCAGATCTATGAGGAAGTGAGCAAGAGAGTAGAAATAACTCCTTTATATATAAAATAATTCTAACATCATGTAAAATAATTTTTAACTGTTTTTTAAAAATATTTTTAACTGTTGTCAAAGCTATACCCCACTTGTATTGTGAAGACACGCCCCACAGAACTGGGGGGCGGGTTCAGTAGAGGTCATTAACATTTAAAGGAGCATGTACTGAAACAGGTTGCTGAGAACAGAGCTACTTTTTACCAGGTAAAAGTAATGTTTTTTTTTACACAACAATTGAGAATTTTTAATTAAAGTATATTACAAACTTTTCATTAGGACCCTAAAGAATCATATTAACCTATGCAAAATTGAGACTGTATGTCTCCTTTAACTAACAGGCTGGGTTGCCAGTTGCACAATAAACGGTTAAAATTACCCCCCTTCCGTAAACGGATCCCCCCCCCCTAAAATATCTATCCAATTTTATATTAGAACATAAATTCTCAAGTTTATTATTAAATATATTATTACTATTATAATTAACCCTAGGCATGTCACAGCCGTACACTGCAGCACGGACAGCAGCACGCGGCACTCCACTGCTCTTCCTGTGATATCCCGAATGTGAAGACCAGCATTTTAGCGACCTGAATTTTAGCAACCTGAATTTTGTCGACCTGAATTTGTAAGATTGTAAAATAATAAAGATTGTATTTTTAACACCTGAAAATATTTTTGAACAGCAATATATTAACTTGAATATTTTTGCATTGAATTTTAAATGCTTGAATTACATTTTCACTTGAAATATACAACCACAATAAATTGCAATGCAGAAAAATTCAAACATTTTTATTTCAACATGTTTTTTTTTTATTTCATGTAATTCAACCTGCTATTTTGCTTTCAGGAATTTTGGCACTATTATACTTCCATACCATAATTGAAAACCATGTGTTCTTATTTATGGGAGTCATGGGTGTTACCGGGAAGAGAAGTAAAAAAAAAAACATATTTTTTAATTGCATTTAGCTCTACTTTTTGTGGATTCAGAAAGTTTAAATGTAGTTATAGTATTGGTATTAAAGAAGTTCTAGGTGTGTGAGAAGAAATACATTTCAAGAGATTTTTATGATCCAAATTCCACCTTTTCTGTAGAATCACCCCTATATGTCTATTTGTTAATTGTTGTATTGTTTATACCATCTGCCAGTTTCATCCAAAGTAACTATGCATTAATACAAGTGTTTTATTGCTGTCCTATAAATAAACACAGAAATACAGCATAATTACTGATGTAAATATTAAAGAACCCCACTTGCTTAAGTCGCCATTAGGCATCAAATCATATGTTTTGTTTCAGAAGATTACTATCAGAGAACACACTTTGAGTTTATGTGATTTGTAATCTAAAGCCATTACACATATTAAAAACAAACAATTAGGAGACTTTACTAAACTGAAACAGTTTCTGTGATTTTTCTTCAAAAAGGAAAATGAATACCACTATACTTAAATTACTGTATAACTATAACTGTATAGAACTGTATAACATTGTTTTGTAGTAAAATAGAATAGAATTAAAGATGGAAATTAACATAAATGGACAAAATACAGTAATTTATGCTTCTACTATTGTTAACACAATACAATTGTTAATATAAGTAGAAAGCAATTATAACCCAGTACCTGACAACAAAGATGAAATAATACACAGATATATAAAACTTGATGAATATTTGATCATACATACAGATCACAGCTTGCTATTGCAGACAAGCTCACAGGTAATAAAATACAAGTTTATCCGAAGTCACAACTCATTACACCAGTGTCCAAGTCAAATCTTGAATCTTTAATCTCGTGTCTTTGTGTCAAGTCCAAACTCAACACAGAGTACAGTATCTGTGTAGGAACACTGTATTGTTTACAGTAAACAGAATAAAATAATTAAAAAAGGTCACTATATTTGCCATATTCCAAGTGCAACTATATATTTACATTTTTTAACACTTCTTTTCAAGAAAGAAAAGCCTGAACAGAATGCCACTTGAGACATAAAAAACGTATTTTGTTTTTTAAAATACACATTTTTACACACTTACATCTACCAACATTGAGGTCTAACATGGCAATGGAATCATCAACTTACAATCATCTGTAACTCTCACATATCTTGTTCATGGATAGTCATGGTCTTTACAAGTTACGGCTGATGAGTCCAAGTCAATGCATGAATCATAAATGTTAAGCTACAAGTCAAGGCTCTATTTTCATGTGACTAAAATGTGATTTGATTTTGAGTTGCAAACTAGAATGCCCATTTCATTGTAAATGTCATATCTTTTCTTAAATACTTCATAAAAGCTAATAACACTACCTGGTATTATATTCATCATCATGATCAATCAGGATGCCTAAGTACTGATTCAATTTGTACTGCGATCCAAAGTATCATGATTTTATAAATATCCTGACTCAATATTAATTTCTTAGATTTTCTTAAAATTCCAAATAAACTTCACAAACAATTTGCTCCTACAATAGAGGATGCTGTGCTGCCAAATGTGTAAATCATTTACAGGACCACGTTTAGGATTAAACATGGTGTAGTGGTTAGCACTGTCGCCTTGCACCTCCAGGGTCTGGGTTCGATTCCCGTCTCTGTGTGCATGGAGTTTGCATGTTCTCCCCGTGCTTGGTGGGTTTCCTCCGGGTACTCCGGTTTCCTCCCACAGTCCAAAGACATGCAGATTAGGCTAATTGGCGTTCCCAAATTGACCATAGTGTGTGTGTGTGCTCTGCGATGTATTGGCACGCTGTCCAGGGTGTACCCTGCCTTGTGCCCTAAGTCTCCTGGGATAGGCTACAGGTCCCCGCGACCCTAAATACAGGATAAAGTGGTATAGAAGATGAATGAATGAATGAATGAGTCAGTGTGGCGATACATGAATTGCCACAGAAAAGAATGACAATACATCACTGAACTGATTCTCCCCCTATCTCTAGTAAATAATAATATGGATTCCAGGAATATAAAACTGGTCCTGTCATTTAGATTATACATCAAACTGCAATAAATAGAACAGAACCCGTCTGACTGGGTATCATTAAAACTCCAAAGGAGAACTAACCAGAATCATGAGGGTAAACTAGAGGTACAGTAGGTGTGTGTGTGTGTGTGTGTGTGTGTGTGTGTGTGTGTGCCAAAAAGTTGCAAAAACATTTTTTTTATGGGTGTGAGCAGGAAGTTATATAGGAAGTTGGCCAGATTGGTCAGAATGCTTTAGGAGTGGTTAGAATGGTCGAAATAGTCAGAGTGGGATTATAAAAACTTCTATAAAATTAGCATTTTATACCCCACTCTCCTTTTGGATCCAGCTGCGGAACTTGGTGACCCGTGTGTAAATACCAGGCTTCCCTTTTCGGCCACAGCCTTCACCCCTGCTCACAACGCCGACCAGAAATGAGCGACCAGTTGCTGAGGTTACAAAGGTCATGGGTCCACCGGAGTCACCCTGAGGGCGGGAAGGGGAATGCTTTTATAATAAAAGTACATAAAAAAAAAAAAAAAAAAAAAAAAAAAATATATATATATATATATATATATATATAAAAGCTTTTCTCTACCTGACAGGCATCCACTCCTCCTGTAAGAACTCCTGCACAGACGATCTCCGGGGTTATCTCATTTCCTGTCAGCTGACTGCATACTGTTTCATTGATAATCCGCACCTCTGCTTCTTGCAGCACTGTTGCTAAAGCTGAGGCAAGAGCAAACACAAAATACAAAATGTACACAATCCCCCTTGATGACCCATCATTTGCAAAACCTATCATGCATTTGCAAAACCCTTCATGCACCAGGAAGGTATGCATTTGTATAGCATATGTATACATTGCAAGAAATGTATTGCATATACTGTGTATTAATACTGTGTATTGCGACAGTGACAATTGTTAAATGCACTATACAAATGAAATTTAATTGAATTGAATTTAATACATCATATGTATATACACTTTTATGATTTGTACCGCAGAACAGTACAAATTCACAAACTGATAAGATCAGGGATTACTGGGGTATGTCACTAACCTACTGTATAGTGATCTGCAGCTTGTCAGCAAGGTCTATAATTTTTTTTTGTATTGCATCAAGACAACTTCAGGAAATGGGGCCACAATGGCTTTCCTAGTATCAAGCCACTGCTGAACCAGAGACAATATCCAAAGTGCCTTACCTGGGGTAAGGAAAAAAAAGAACTGGCATGTTAATTTTTAAGATGTCCCCGAGTCTGGAAGTGGAGAAGCACAGAATTCAAGTAGCTTAAAGTCCAGATTGAAGTTTTCAAGTTTGGAGAAAGAAGTGGAGAGGCACAGAATTCAAGTTGCTTGAAGTCTAGGTTGAAATTTTCACAGTAGGTGAGGATTTGGGGTTCCATGCCATCTACCAAGACATTTTAGAGCAATTCATGCTTCTGTCTCTGCTGACAAGCTTTATGGAGATGCTAATTTCATTTCCAGTAGGATTTAGCATCTGCATACAGTGCCAAAACTACCAAATGCAAAGTTTACTTTTATCTGAAAGAAGGGCTTTGGTCCAGTTACCTTTCTCCATAGCCCAGCCAAGACACTTCTGATGTTGTCTCTGGTTCAGGAGAGGCTTGATACTCAAATGATACATTTGTAGACTATGTTTTGAAGATGTCTGTGCGTGGTGACTCTTAATGCACTGACTCCAGCTTCACTCCACTCCTTGTAAACTCTCCCAAGTTCTTTGCTTGACAATCTTTTTAAGCCTTCAGGTTTCCTTTATTCACCTCTTCACTTCCCATGAATTTGCTTCAATACAGCACTTTGTAAACAGCCAGTCCTTTCACTAATGAGCTTCTGTACACACACCGATCACATTAAAACTGCTTAGGCTTTGAGTTTAACTTGTTCCAGCAGGGTGGTACTGCCACCCAGAGGTTAGCACTGGATCCTTTTGGTCCGGTGGGGCCTCTGTGGATCGGACTATGTGTACAGCAAGTATACCAGAAAAAAAGCGATATCAATTTGAAGGCTTTACACCATTACACCTTTTTAAACATGACAACTTCATGTCTAACATTTGCATTTAGTACTGCCTCCAACCATTTCAGTATCTTCTAAGAAAATGTTGGTTCCTTTCCACTTCTTCATTACCATGCACATTCCTGATAAACCTGTTTTACACACCCTGTTTTCAAATCAGCTCTGGAGATTTTAGAATTTTTATCATTTTTTTCATATGCAGTACTTTTCATATTCCTTTTTCTCGTTGATTATATCATTATATAATCATTTGGTTTGCTCATGTTGCACATACAGTCAGGTCCATAAGTATTTGGACAATTTTTTATTTGCACAATAAAATAAAGAAATCAAGATTGATTGAAGTGTACTTCAGCTTAAAGGATTTAATGAAAAAAAAAAAAAAAGATAACTGTTTAGGAATAACATCTATATTAGTTACAAAGTCACGCCCTTTTCACAATTTCAAAAGGAAATTAACTGATAAGAAATTTCATGACTAGTTGTGGCCTGTTTTTCATTTCATATCGAATTAAGGAGACAGAATGTCTCGATTTGAATTTGATAGCTGACCACAAAAACTATTTGAATATTTGCTCCAAATATATGATGATTCAAGTGAACGAGGACAACAATAGATAATAATAATAAAATAAAAAATCAGGGCAAGTTCTGATACAAGCTCAATTAAGAAGTGGACCTCAACCCTGCTCCTGTAGGACCTCCTGACCTCTTGTCTTGCACATTAAAAATGGTTTCTCTGCTCCCAGTACATCTGATATAACTAATTAGCTAATTAACAGTCTCTTCTGAATTTGGTGTTGTAGAGCAGGGAAAACACGCAAGGACAGAGAGTTCTCCAGGACCAGAGTTGAGGTCTACTGGTCTAAAGCATACAGTATGACATGTTTATCATCATCAAACGTGTAGGAGAAACAGTGGTGTCACAGAAAATGCATGATGTCAGTTTGGAGTAATTTGCTTGATTAACTATTTATACTTACATCCCTCTTCTCTGATTTTGCCCCAACCAGTAATCCACACAGACTGGCCCACAGGTAACACCCGTGTGGCTGCAGGTAGGCAGATAGGCCAAATATTTGCGCTAAATGGCACAGGACTTTCCAGCTCCATCAGAGCAATGTCATTATTGCCTCTCACGGGGTCATAGTCAGGATGACAGATGATCTGTTTTACTCGCTTATGCACTGTGTTCTCAGTGTAGGTCTCACTCTGACTGTGCAGTCCCAGGTAGACATTCCATTCGTCTGGCCCAGAATACCTGCTCAGATGCACAACCATAGAGTAATATTTGTTTAATGTCAAGCAATAGTAAAGTGTCTTGTGTGGTAGATGCACCACAACAAAAAAAATTAAAAATGCCTTAATTTTTATATTTTGAGTAAACTTTTACTGTAAAGAATGTTTGTAAAGAGTCTCCTTTGTCAATAGGCAACTGTCAGAGGTAAAGCTGTAAATAAGTTATCCTACATAAGAAAGGCTTCAGGACAGAAGGCTGTAAAGTTGCATTTTTTCTCTGTTAATTTTAAAAGAGAGAAAATAAATGCTTCTGGAGTCTATGATGTAAATTTAGATCTTTTTGAGAGTTTTTGTTTTCAGAGTTTTTGAATCCGTACGAAAATGAGCTGAATGCACTGATCAGCCATAACACCAACACCACATAACATTAACATATAAACTTTGATTATCAACTACTAATTATATCAGTAAATCATGGGCACCCAAGGCTTAAATGTTAGCCTGTCTGATAAAATTCTATAGGAAAGCTAATGCAGCATAATGCGGTGAAAAACGTCAAATGCTGGCCACAGTATAAATGCATCAGAACACGTACGTATGGGGCCTGGTAGGCAAAAGGCCCAAGAATGAAAGGAAAGGTGTTCAAGACAGTGGTGAGACCAGCGATGCTCTACGGCTTAGAGACAGTGGCACTGAAGAAAAGACAGGAGGCAGAGCTAGAGGTAGCAGAGCTGAATATTTTGAGGTTCTCTTTGGGAGTGACAAGGATGGATAGGATAGAGAATAAGTTCATCAGAGGGACAACCCATGTGAGATGTTTTGGAGATAAAGTCAGAGAGGCCAGATTGAGGTGGTTTGGACATGTTCAGAGGAGAGATGGTGAATATATCAGGAGAAGGATGCTGAGGTTGGAACTGCCAGGCAGGAGGTCTAGAGGAAGACCAAAGAGGAGATTTATGGATGCAGTGAGAGAGGACATGAAGTTAGTTGGTGTGAGAGAAGAGGATGCAGAGGATAGAGTTAGATGGAAGCAGATTATTCTATGTGGCGACCCCTGAAGGGGACCAGCCGAGAGACAAAGAAAGAAATTGGCAAATAATATGCTTTTATTATATAAAATAATAAGAGAAGAATGAGAATTTTGGGGTGGTAACATTAACCCCAGTCAAACTACTTAATACCCCTCATGTTTGCTGTTTATTATTTTCCTATTATAGCAGTCCTGATCCCTATTCCTTTCTTACGTAATTCTGTTATTTATAATAATTTGGACACTAATCTCATAAGATGTTTGCTGCTTAACAATAAATATCTAAAATTAAAATGCAAATTAATGCATACAGTACTTAAAGCATAGAGTGTACCTGTTGGTCTCATATATACAGTGTGCAGCAGTGACAAGCCAGAGAGGGCTGATTAGCGAGGCTCCACACACATGAGCTCTATTCATCAGGTGAAGGCTAACCTGCCAGGGCCAATTACCTTCAATGGCTGCCTCACCACCCACAATCATAGAGGACTGGTATGGGCTCATTCCACATTCTGTAAAGGAATCCGGGCAAACACAGTTCACACAGTGATGTACCATTTAAAATGATGTCCATAGACAGACAATATTCCTAATTTGTGTTCTAGTGGGTTCTTGATTTATATTGATTATTTTCAGTCAGTGTCAATTAGTCTCAGTGTTTTGTACATTAACAGCCACCGAAAGTGGTAGTCAGGTGACTTTCTTTGTAAAACAACCAGTATACATGCTGTATGTTTTTTTTTTTGCCTTGCCTTGCCTTGCCTTGCCTTACCTTTTCAATAGAAAAAATGTTGTTGAGGGAATGGTTGTTTAATTCATATCATAAACTAACTTGTTCTGTGGACCTTCCACAACATTAGATGTAACTATGAGTATAAAAAGGATGTGTCATTTTCTCTACAAATATATAATATCAGATCAATATCAAAGAGAAGGAAAGGAATTATACTGTATGTTGATAAAACCAGGTACACCCAACCCATCTATTAGCATGATATGGGAAATGGGAGAAAATCTGGGAACATAGAGAAAGCCAATGCAGACACAGCAGGAATCTGCATGAACATTAACATAATATTCATGGAGCTGCTTATTTACAGTATTTGGAAGGCTATTTTTTGCCCTTACGTTTGAGGCATTTGATTATGCTAACGAGAGAATCTGTGTTCAACTCCACTCAACTCAACTGCAGAACATTACCTTCACAGACACACTCACATTCAAGTTCACCAGAAGTCTGCGTTCATGTACATGGACTTACTACCTCCACATAGTATTTAAGAACTCTAAGCACAATTACATACTACATATGTGTTTTGATACCCGTTATTGCCAAGGATTGTTTCTGAGTCATCTTGTTTCTGGTTTTCCCTGTTTCCATCTTGTTTGCCCTACCCTATATTGTTTGCACTTTGCCTGAGCCTAGAATATACTGATCTTGAGTTTGTTCGACATATTTGATTTGTTGGCTAAGTATAATAAAATCTTTGATGTGTTCAGAATGGCCTCCCAGGCACATTTTATATATGTATAACATTACCTTTTCCCTGGCCACAAATGCTGGCACTGGAAAAGCCATAAATTATTGAAAGTAGTTTATTAAAGTGCCGTGCGGAAGGCCTGGGTTTGATTCCCACTCAATGCCGGAAGGGCATTGGGCGTAAAACCAGTGCCAAAGCTGTTGTGCGGATCAGACGGTCCGCTGTGGTGACCCCTCGACAGGAGAAAAGACTGACAATAAACTGATTAAACTAAGCTTACCACAGCCTTCTTCATCTGAACCATCCTCACAATCTTTGTTTCCATCACATTCTGGGTTCTGCTTGCTGATGCACATGGTGTTCTTACACTTGAAGGTAAACTCGGAGCAGTTGGGGACTGTGGCTAAACACATCAGACAACAGGTCAAACCAGCTCCTTATTGATTAAATGTACACTCAATTTGTGAGACATGCATGACAGAATATACAGTATTTACACTGCCTAAACATGTTCATTCATTCATTCATTCATTCATTCATTGTAGGGCTGTACACACACACCATGCACAAGCACAGCACAAGCATTTCAAAGGAAAACATCTCTGTTCACTTTGTCTGACGTCAAAACATGGAGACAGCAGCCTAAGTGTGTATTAGGATAAGTTTCATCTGAATGCCTACAAGTGGAGATGCTTTAGAAAAGATGCCATGCTCCTTTCCAACACATTGGCACGTTGTAATCAGTCTGAGAGGAATGCAGTTGATATTATTGATGTATTTATATGGTAAGATGTCACTGATTTTATTTTATGGGTCTCATGAAACGGATTTATTTTATTTGTTTCTTAATAATAAATTTTTTTTCTATATGAATTGTCACTTATGTGTATTTTACTATTTTGTTGGAGGAAGGTTATTGAATAAAGGGATAAAAGATTAAACCTAAAAGTTATGGCTATTATTTATGGGCAAGTTCATAAAAGGATTCATCATCCAACCAGAAGATTCACAATTAACTAAAAAATAATTGCTTGGTGCAGCTCTTAAAAATAAACATTATAATATAATAATAGATTAATCGATTAAAAACAATGTTAAATAGGGGGTTGTGTTGAAAACTATATTCTTGCCACAGATTCTAGCTGGTCCTGGTAAATAGTTCTTCCAAAGCCAACTGTGAAACATACAGTTACCAAATGGTCCTGGAACTAACCTGGGTTTGCCTTCAGTAGGGTGTGCCTGTTTTACAACCAACCAGGGGGCATATTTTAAAGATACCTGAATCACCACCACTGACTTCTCTAAAAAGAAGGAGCAGCTCTCCCTGGAGCTCCTCAACAGACAACAAGCCCTCCAGCAAAAAAAAAAAAAAAAAAATTCTATTGCCTTTTCACTTTGCATGGTTAAAAGAAAAAATTCATCATCTGCATCATATGTTCTCTAGTCCTCCAAATAAATGCTTTCATGAATTCCCCAGTAAACGCACCCCAAAAAAATGTATAGATTGACAAATTGTTTACATTGTATTGGGTTGGCTTACATTTAGTGCACTGGGATTCATCTGTACCATCCTCACAGTCATCAAGGCCATCACACATTTTGTGCTCAGAGATACAGTGGCCATTTTGACAGGTGACTTCCCCAGCTTTACAGTATTCTGCAGATGGAACACATACTATACATTCTTATCAAACTTTAAGGCTTTATATCTAATAAATGTTTTAGTACCTTCTTACCACAGTTCTCCTCGTCTGTATTGTCACCACAGTCATTCACTCTGTCACAGAGCCAGTATTTGGGCTTGCAGAAGCCATTGTTACATTTGATGTAAGATTCATTACAGGCTGTTTAGATACAAGAAGACCATCATCACTCAGCAAAGTTTGGCCCATAATCTGTTACCTACTAATACCCCTATCCAGAGGTGTCAAGTAACGAAGAACAAATACTTCGTTACCTTACTTAGGTAGAAATTTTGGGTATCTATACTTTACTGGAGTAATTATTTTTCAGCCGACTTTTTACTTCTACTTCTAAATTTTTAAGCAATTATCTGTACTTTCTACTCCTTACTTTTTAAAAATAGCCTCGTTACTCTATTTTTATGATCAGAACGCGCAACCCCCCCCCCCCCCAGTCGCATGATAAGAACGCGCACAACGCACCCAAACCATCCCCCCACCCCCCGTCGCATGATCAAAAAGCGAGATCTTAATGCTTTTGTTGCCCCTCACGGTACTTTTACTTTTATACTTTAAGTAGTTTTGAAACCAGTACTTTTAAACTTTTACTTAAGTAAAAAGCTTGGGTTGATACTTCAAGAATACTTTAGAAGTATTTTTGAACCCTAGTATCTATACTTCTACTCAAGTAATGAATGTGAATACTTTTGACACCACTGCCCCTATCTCATCTATGGGATTTCGCGCGGTGGCTGTAAGTACAGTTCATCATGATTCACAGTGAGTTTTGGTGCTGTGATTATGTTTCCATCTTTCCGCGCGTCGGTCCTCGCATAGTCTAACCGCATAGGTGAGAAAGGGGTCTAACAGCAGGGGGGCAGGTTATCGGGGGCAGGGCTTGTAGGACGACTTTCACTCACATACACACGCACGCACGCACGCACGCACGCACGCACGCACGCACGCACACACACACACACACACACACACACACACAAAATAACGGATTAGGATTGACGTCTGGCTCATGAATTACATAAATTGTCTCAATAAAGGATTACATCTTTGAAAAAATAACTAAATAACTGAGTACTTAAATTGCGGACCTAATGTGCTAGATTACTCGTTATATCAAAAAAGTAATCCAAGTACTCTAACGGGTTACTTTGTAATATGGTACACCCAACAATGAACACCAACAAATCACAACCTTCAGAAATATTTAATAATGTCAGGCTGATTTATGCATTTGTAGCCTATAAAATTCTGTACTGTGAAAAATTCAGCCTCAACGCTTCTGTGCTAAACTAAAGAAGCAAACTTTAGATAATACATTACTTCATGAGCATTTAATATTTTTGGGCTAAAACGTTTACTTAGATTAGTCAAAATTTTGAATGTGAACAGACCACAGTTCTTCTCATCGGTCAGATCTCCACAATCATCATAGCCATCACATCTCAGCTTCTGATTAATGCAGGCACCATTTTCACAGTGGAATTTATCAGGACAACCTACATATAAAAAAAAACAATCATATTACGCAACTACATTAGCATGTTCATATGTTTATCTCAGTGCATGTTATGAAGTATAATAATTCAGACAAAAGTACACATTTACAAAAAGGAGTGAACATACGATCAGTGGGATAGATGGCTTCAAATTCCGCAGAGAAACCCTCCTCTACAAAGGACATGTCAGAGATGAATCTGATATCTGTCTTATGGGTCTTGATGATGAGGGGTATGTTTTCAAATTTTTTCCCACACATCCTTAAACACAAGAAATTAAATATATTGTGTGTGTGTGTATATATATATATAGCTTAATGGCTGTAGAGTGGTAACTTGGCAGTACTTTTAATTAACTATTTTTTTGTTGACAATTGCCAAAAATTTGAACTTAAACTGAAAATCAAATTCCAACATTTACACCTCAGTTGAGGAAATTTCATGATATTTAGTAACAGGAATATGCATGTGGCATTCCACCTATGAACCCTATGCGTTCCTAGTGCTGGACCCAATGGGCAGCCACCTGAAATATGTGGATCCACTGCGTTGACCCTCAAATTAATTCTTTCTTCACATATTTTAGCCTGGGGGCTGGGGTCTGAGCGCATGGTCAGCAATGATATAGCGCCCCTGGAGGCGACAGGGATAAGGACTTGGCTCAAGAGTCAAAAATAACAGTCTGGTGCTAAGACTTGAACTGCCAAACTTTTGATCAGTAATCCCAAGCCTAAACCCTCTTGGCTACGACTGCTATAGTGAAGCTTTAGGTTTATGCTATAACTACAAAACACTTATTGCGGATCTGCCAAATCCCTAAATGTAAATGCTAAATCATAACATGAAACAAAAGTGTTTTACAAAAATTCAACAAGATTAATAATATGCATAAAATGTTTTTAGTTAAATATATTAAAATTGCTAGTGTTAGCAAACAGCTATGGAATAAGAAAAAAAATCTCAAATAAACACATAAAATGCATGCCCTGCTCTTATTGGTACATAACCAAATCTCCTTACAGTGGTAATGTGTCACATCATACAACCGCATCTGGCACCGCAATTTTAACTTTGTTCACTTATGTTCATTAATGCTGAAGTTCCTGGTTTGTTCATGTTAACTAACGCAGTTAATAATGTTCACTCACTTAATACATTAATTAACCTATTCAAAATACAGTAACTATGTTACTAAGGACAAACCTGTTGCCATTAATCTCCAGATAATCATTGGTACAGTTGTTTGGGCTTGGTCCTTGTTCAGTCAGTGCAAATTTCTTGAAATTTATTATGATGTGCTTTCCCTCAGGAACCTGGAAGAGGGCATACAGACGAATTAACAGAAAAAAATATTTATATGTCTCTGTGTTATCTAAGGACTCAGCACAATATGCATGTCCAGGTTAAGAACTTGATTTGTTACATTAATATTCCAAACACACTGGATCTGGGGAGGATAACTGGAGGGAAAGCCTGGAGACGTAAAGGTGCCATTCATCCCAGTTAGTTTCCCACCACAGCCTGAAAGATGAGATGTAAGACTTTATACATTGTTAGGACTTTGAAATATAATGCAAAGGCTCTAAAGAGCTATTCCTCTAACATCACCTTGTGAATGTACCTTTGATTTCTGCAGGCACCTGAGAGTAATTTGCACTGAAGCCAGGGAAATGATTTTCTCCATTTGTGACCAGAGTAACTAACATGACATTCCCAGATGAAAGGAAAACCTTCTTTTTATATTTCTGTTCATAGGCATAGTATCCACATTTCCTGCATGCATACATAAGTATGGATTGGTGACATCTGTGTTTCACATAATTATAGCAATGACACTGCAGCCATAAGCAAAATTCCAACAAATGAAAAAAGTAACATGACAATCTGATACATAAAAATGTGCTTTGCAATACATCCCTCCACTTGCTTTTATTAATCAATTTCTTTAAAGTTTCTATTTATATCTTTCTGGCCCAGAAATGTGATCTTTTGGAACACATCTATTGGATGTGAACTTTTCAACAATTCCTTTCAAATTCACTTAGCAGACAACAAAAGTACTTAAATGACAAACTATGCCATTATCTGACTGGGAAAAAATGGGGCAGTGTAAAAGTTTCCATTTAGTTCCTATTAATATCCTTTGAAAGCAGAAAGCATTCTAAATTTTTTGCTTCAATTTTTGCCACTATTCCAATGAACACTGAATGATCACTTACTCTGCCATGACCTGATTCTCACTAGGGACAAGAGAATCATACAATCTAATGAAGTCATTTTGGCAGTCATTCTCCAGGTCTATCACTGTAAATTCTAGCTGAATTCTATGGTTGGGGTTGCTACGGAGCTGCCACTCAATGTAGGTGTTGGCGGTGTACAAAGAATTAGGAAAGCCTGGAGACTGGATGATGCCTGTCTCACCCGCATGAGAGTGGAATTGCTTGGAGTGACCTGATGTGAGTAAGAACATTAGCAGGTACCATAAAATGATTTTTACATTTATTTTAGTTTTGTAAAACAATAAGGTATATTACCTTTCAGATTTGAAGTAATCAAGCGAGGATCTACAGCTGTGACAATGGATTTAACCAGTTAATTAAAAACAAAAACACCTCTATGTATTTGTACACATGTACACGACAACAAATCTAATAATTTTACAGACCAAGCTTTTGTGCAGTGATCTGGAAAAACCCACTGGATATGACTACAAGTTAAACCAGACAAAAACTGGGACCATGTGTATGGAGTAACGCATTTCACAGTGAAAACTAAAAAATAAAAACCCAATGCATAGATTAGGTTCTAAATGTTTCATAAAAATATAAACGACATGTAATTGTATTTTTTCTCCTTGCATTTTTTGCCATGTTATGGTTGAGACTGTCTCCAGTCCTTTTGCCAATCCTTTTGCTATTACTATATGCTAAAAGAAATTTAGGTTTTAGATAAAAAGATGAATATGAGACGACAGATTAGAATTTTAGCTTTCGTTTGTAGACCTTCTGAAATTGTCATTTACTTTAGAATGATCTGTTTCAATACTTATGCTCTCTTATCAGTAAGTATTGGAACAGCATTAGAACATGACCACCAAACGGGTCATGTTCTAAATTACAGTATCTCACAGAACTAATTGTATCAAGAAAGATCACGAAATTAAAACAGAAATTCTTATCAATTGTAGCATATTCATCTTTTGATCTCAAACATAAATGTCTTCAGTGTATAGCAAAGACAAAAGTATTAACCT
The DNA here is from genome assembly GCA_030522415.1 of Channallabes apus. NCBI lineage: Eukaryota > Metazoa > Chordata > Actinopteri > Siluriformes > Clariidae > Channallabes > Channallabes apus. The sequence goes on from CM060125.1 coordinate 10,312,676, forward strand.
TACCGTGTCAACACTCTTGCAGGGTATGTGCAAAATAAAATTTAACATTGTACACAAAATAAAACATTGTACTATGTGCAAAATAAAAATTCTATTTAATTCAGGGAAAGCCTGTAGAAATGTATGTACTACATTTTTTTTTAATTTTGAGCATGTGATGGGTTTACCCAGGAAACCACATGGAATGAAAGTATATTACATATTATTAATACTAGTCTTACTTACTTGCAGACATCACATTGTAGATAAGCATTGTAGATGTGTTTCCTGGCCCATTGGTATGCATAGACTCAATGGCTTCATCCACAGCAGATACCTGAGCCTCTGGCACACTGAACTCAGACATGTAGTAGGCTTTAACACTGCCATCACTGAACTCACTAAAATAAAGTAACATATTGTTGTTACTTTGAGTTTCAATGTTTGCTTCTAACAAATGTTTTTCATTTTGTGTCTAAACAACATAACTTGCCCAATTTCTTTTTTTTTTAAATTTATTTTGCTGCATATACCAGATGACTGCAGTTTTCACTTCAGTTTTGTTATTTTTTACATTTTCATTTTCCAATCCAATTACAATACACACAAGACAAAGATGACAAATATAGTTCAGGTGGGGGAAGAACTACTTTCTAAAATTTGAAATTGTGAATGATCTTGGAACACATTTAAACATTACAAACTGCATTTTTATCATGCACTGTACTGTATATGTTTAAATCTGCTTTAAATCAGGCATTAAAACGCGTAATATACAGTAGTATAAGAAAAGATGTTTGTTCATTTAAGTAACTTACAAATGAACTCAAAAAATTATGATCTAGCAAGTAATAAGTATGATGAACTGAAAATAATTTTCATACCTGAAGGCTTGAATACTGGAGCTGACATGATACCTGGACAGTAATGGCACACGGCTGTAAATTTTTTTTATCTAAAAGACACAAATATAGCTTATAGCAACTTAATGATGATGCAGTAGAGTGAGACAGCCTCACAATTCAAGGATGCCTGGTTCGAGGCTGAGCTTGGGTTATTGTCTTTGTAGTGTCATAAGTCCACCTCATACCCAGAGACTCGTAGGTGCTTAAATGTTAAAATAAAATGATCGGGATAAAATGTCATGCATGACTCACTTCCTTGGAGAGTTGAGATGCTAGCTCAGTAAACTGAGCACTGCTCCTGTCCTCATAAGCGTCTATGAATCTCTGATTGGCAACCATCAGAGAACCTCCAAAGACCTTTTTTATTTTTCCCTCTGTTCTCACTGTATGAGACAGAGAGACCAACTTCAGAAACATCTAATTAAATTAGTGTTTTTGTTTGGATCTGCAAATTGTTGAAAATAAATACTTACAATGAAAGTTCCGCACTCTAAATCCTACTATTAGTGTTACGACTGTTGCCAGTATGGTCAGCATGATTATTAAGATGGCTCTTATCAATTTCTTCTTCTTCTTCTTCTTAGCATGAGGTGCAGGGAGAAATTGCCTTGATGGGTCCAAGCCATCATCCTACAAAAGACAAGAAAAATCAATCAATCAATCAATCAATCAATCAATCAGTCAATCAATCAATCAATCAATCAATCAATCAATCAATCAATCAATCAATCAATCAATCAAAATTATGACAGAACAAATGCACAATTATGTAATCAAGAAAAATGTCTTAAATAACCCAGAAAGGATTTTCCATTCCTTAAAGTAGTTTTTCTTTAATGACAGCTTTGCACCCTCTTGGGTTTTCAACAACCTTGTAGGAGTTCCCAGGGATGTTGAGTACTTTTGGCTGCTTTTCCTTACTTTTCTGGTCCAACTCATCCTTTTGTGGAGGTCATATCTTCTGACGCAGCACTCTATCACTCTCCTTCTTGGACAAATAGCTTTTACATAACCTAGAGGTATGTTTGGAGTGATTGTTCTTTTCTAGAAAACAAATGATGATCCCACCAAATGGGATGGTATGTTGTTGCAAAATGCGGTGGTATCCATGATGGTTAAGGTTTCCCTCAATTTTGACCAAAATCATCAAAATGCCACCAGCAAAGTAACCTCACATCATTATACCCAGAGGTGGAAAGAGTAATAAAATTTTGTACTCAAGTACAAGTACTGTTACTTCAGTGAAATTTTACTTAAGTACAAGTAAAGTTACCCTTATAAAAATCTACTCAAGTAAAAGTAAAAAGTAGCTCATTAAAAAATTTACTCAGAGTAAAAGTTACCGAGTTACTTTTTTATTTAAATTTTCTTAACAGCGGGGGTGATTCTTTTGCTGAATTGTTTTGCCCTTGGGTGTTTCCATGTTCACTCTTATATTAACAGATTATTGTTTGTGTTTAAATGTTTGCTGTGGGTGTCGATTGTATATTGATCTGGCTCTGCTTTTTTTTGTGTTAAATATAAAAAAAAAAAAAAAACCCACAGCGGGGGTGGGATGAGGCATTCTAGCATAGTTCAAAAAAGATGAGCAGATATAAATCTCAAACTACTTGTTTTTAACTGAAGGAACACCTTTGCATAACAAAGCTGTTGTCTTTGTTGTGCTTGAAAATCAAAGTGGTCACTTAAATATGGTGTTACGTCCCAGTCTAGGGTCATACAGCAAAAGAATGGTTCAGGGTTCTATTTTAAACTGTATGGAAATGGTGGTATATGGCAGAAAGAACTAGATCCAATCATTAACTGATGAAATAATGAGGTTTGCATATACACACACACACACACACACACACACACACACACACACACACACACACACACACACACACACACACACACACACACACACACAACAGGAGGAGGAGGATCAGAGTCATGATGGACCCAGGCCAAAATAACAAACAAAATGGTATTTATATTTAGTAGGTAGATTACCTGCAAAAAGAAACAACAACAAAAAAACCCAGAAACAAAAATACAGGTACCTTCCCGGACTCCCTAAACCAAAAACAATGAAATTATCTACAAATATATACAAAGACCAACCAAACCAAAGGGACAAAGCAATAATCAAAGTCAATTGGAGGCAAAAAGTCAAACCAGAATACACAACCAAATATCAAAACGCCAAAATCACAACCTCTTTCATCTTTCCCGCGTCTCTCTCCGGTTTATATATGGTCGCGCTAGTCGATGACGTCACTCAGGGCGGAAGCGACCGTGTGGAAGGTCAGGTAGATGCCGATGTCAGAAAACCTGGAGTGGAGTCTGGAGCGGCGCGTGACCAGGACATGATACACACACACACACGGCGCAACGGAGCATTTATTTTTATTATTTTATCATTTTCATTCATTTATTCTTTACTCAGTAGGGAACATGATTTAAAATGTAGCGAATTACAATACTTCAAACAAAACGTACTTAAGTAAAAGTAAAATTACAGATTTTTAAAACTACTTTAAAAAGTAGAAATACACAAAAAAGCTACTCAATTACAGTAACGCGAGTAAATGTAATTCGTTACTTTCCACCTCTGATTCAGCAACCATCTATTCAACACATTTGGACTCATCAGCCACCGAAGGACAGTTTTCCACTGATCAAATGCCCATACTTTGTGTTTCTTGATCAGTCTAATAAACTTATCCTGTGCACCAGAGGTATCTCTTGGTCTTCTTTTCCTGGGAAGGAGCAAGTTTTATCATAGCGTTTGATGGCTTTGGAAACTGCACTTCAAGTTTAGTGTATGGGTTGACTGACCTTCATTTCTTAAAGTAAACTGTCTTTTCTGTTTACTTAACTAAGTGAGCATAATATGGATTTGGACAATAGTTGTAGTAACACTGCTGCTATTGTGTTACTCTGTAGCCTCAACTCCTCTGCACAAGATAACAACTAAAAAATATTTGCAGTATTAGTTAATAATTATATTCAAAGAAACTATAATCCTTTGCAACACAGTCTGTCGTGTGGAAACAAAATTAGCTGAGTTAGCCATGTTTGAACAGAACAATCACCAAATTGTCCATGACAACCGCACTCCAGAATATGATATCCATGTATCAAATGCTTGATCACAAACTGTTTTATTTTTAATTATTATATTTTAATGGTAGAAAACAAGATAGAAGTTGTAAGTTGACAAAACAAAATTCACAGCTCAAATCAGTGCAATATGAAAATATTAACATTTCGAATAAAGTGTAAAAAAAAATCTTCAAAAGGTTGAAAAGTCACAACATATGCATTAGGTGCATAAGGCAAAGATTACTGTTTTAATGTTAACTGTTTTTTTCTCTGAAAAAACTATAATAACTGTATCTTTTCTGTGCACTGGGTTGGCACTCTCAAGGGGAATGTTTTACTTGTAAAAGTCCATATAGAGTATGCCATATAAAATATTTATAATATAATTAACAGTTAATTTAAGATACATGAAATGTCCCCAGGGTCCAATTATGTACCATATAATAGTTCATTATTATTATTTTTATTTATTTATTTATTTTTACAGTGACTCATTACAAATACACTAGAGATATGTATACAAGATGTACCTACTATTGAAACCCACTGACAACGAATGGTAAAACTTAGTTAATGCCTACAACTAGAAAGTTTTTAACCTTATATAGTTAAAAAAAAATTATATACAACTGTGAAATTTGTGAATGAACACAAATATGAAAGGGCCGGTCATTATCATAAACAAAATTACTTTGTTTATTTCAATATTACAATAAATGAATTACAGTATGTGCGAGTGTGTGAAACACAAACCATGAGCTTTGGGCTGTCCTCCAATCCACTCCCGAGAGACTCCATGGTATTCTCTGGATGAAGGTGGACTTATTTAAGTGTTATAACTTCAGATATTTAACACAGGCCAAGCAGAAAACACAAGGTGTTATCAGAACCTGCGATTTACCTGCAACGTAGGCTACTACTTTGGTGCACTATATAGTAGGCTAAATTGCGGTTTGAGTTTACCCCGGGTCTGTCGCTCCGACTTACTGAGAACAGGTGTCTGGAGGCAGTGTGTTAACCAAGTCGAAGTCCGATGAGAATCCAATACGACTTACTTACAAGCACAAAGCCGTCAGTTTAAAGCTAAAGGAATGATAAGATCGAGTAAAACAATGACGTTCCTACACAGGTCTCCGGTACTTCCCGTTCAGCAGGTGAAGGCGTTATAGGTCTGCTGTGCCTGTTTTCACCTGAACATGAACCTGTAGAGCGGTGTACAGGCGGGGCAACATGACCTGCCCAAAAACACATTCTACTCTAAACTGCATATTTACACAGCTATTTTAAATGTATTTCATTTACTTCCATAGCTATTGTTAAAATATTTACTTGGCTCATACAGAAGGGCCCATAAAATGTAAACACACTCCAACAGTTCTTAAAATCTATCTAATAACTGAAATATGGCATCATGACAAATTCCTGACAATGATATTGTATTCAAATACACTATACTTTAATATAAAGTTCACACCCCTTTTGCTGCTATAACAGTTTCCACTCTTCTTGAAAGGCTGCCCACAAGATTTTGGAGTGTTTCTGTGAGAATACGTGCCCATTTGTTCTGTAGAGCATTATGAGGTCAGGTTCTATGGCCTGACTCGCAATCTCCGTTCTAGTTTATCCCAAAGGTGATAGAGGTCAGGGCTCTAGATGCGGGTCAAGTTCTCCCACACTGAACTCATCAAACCATGTCTTCATAGTCCTGCACTGGGGCACAGTCATGTTGAAATAGAAAAGGGACTTCCCTAAACTTTTACATAGCATTTTCTAAGATGTGTTGGTATGCTCACGCATGAAGATAGACTTCACTGGGGATAAGGGGCCTGACTGAAACACTTCGATTCAATAATTAACAGGTTTGGCCAAATACATTTGTCCTTTTAGAGTAAATGTGCTTAAAACCCCCTTAAAAATTGTAATATTAAAAAAGGGCATGTGTAGTCACTTGACAGCATATCCTTTTTTTTTTTTTTTATATAGGTGACTAAGAGTTGAAAAGAAAGAGCCACAAGCAAACAGATTCTGCAAAGATCATGAGAGCTTCACACACTTCATATTGTGCATAACTGTGCATTGTGCACAAAACTTCGGCTAGAGTTCTGGTCTGTGCAATATATACCGGCATCGTATGTATGTCATTTCTTTATTTTTAGTCTCTCTGAAAGAGGACATTATTAAAATTATTATTTGTTGTAGTTACTCATCCATTTGCCTACAGATATATCATGGTCTTTTTTTGTTTCAGTATTCCTTTAAGGAGTTATTGCATTGGTAAACTTGATATTAGATTGATCACTTGATGTAGATTAAATGAAACGAAATTAGACTCAATTTTGTTTACCACCACTAGAGAACGGTGTTTAACACTTTTCTTTTTGCCCACTGCCCCTCTCACACAGGCCCCTCTCTGTAAAAAAAAAAAAAGAAAAAGAAAGTTGCATAAGAAAATGGCTCGGGTGTGCAGGAGCTTTGAAATGAATGGATGATAAACTGCTGATTGTAAAACGTTTCTGTTTGAAAATGTTAATATAGTAGTTATACTAGTTTATTAGCACTCACATAAAAACATGCTATGTTAGTTGTATAATCCAACATAGTAATATACAGTGGTGTGAAAAACTATTTTCCCCCCTCCTGATTTCTTATTCTTTTGCATGTTTGTCACACAAAATGTTTCTGATCATCAAACACATTTAACTATTAGTCAAAGATAACACAAGTAAACACAAAATGCAGTTTTTAAATGAGGGGTTTTATTATTTAGGGAGGAAAAAAATCCAAACCTACATGGCCCTGTGTGAAAAAGTAATTGCCCCCTGAACCTAATAACTGGTTGGGCCACCCTTAGCAGCAATAACTGCAATCAAGCGTTTGCGATAACTTGCAACGAGTCTTTTACAGCGCTCTGGAGGAATTTTGGCCCACTCATCTTTGCAGAATTGTTGTAATTCAGCTTTATTTGAGGGTCTAGCATGAACCGCCTTTTTAAGGTCATGCCACAACATCTCAATAGGATTCAGGTCAGGACTTTGACTAGGCCACTCCAAAGTCTTCATTTTGTTTTTCTTCAGCCATTCAGAGGTGGATTTGCTGGTGTGTTTTGGGTCATTGTCCTGCTGCAGCACCCAAGATTGCTTCAGCTTGAGTTGACGAACAGATGGCCAGACATTCTCCTTCTGGATTTTTTGGTAGACAGTAGACTTCATGGTTCCATCTATCACAGCAAGCCTTCCAGGTCCTGAAGCAGCAAAACAACCCCAGACCATCACACTACCACCAACATATTTTACTGTTGGTATGATGTTCTTCTTCTGAAATGCTGTGTTACTTTTACGCCAGATGTAACGGGACACGCACCTTCCAAAAAGTTAAACTTTTGTCTCGTCGGTCCACAAGGTATTTTCCCAAAAGTCTTGGCAATCATTGAGATGTTTTTTTTTAGCAAAATTGAGACGAGCTTAATGTTCTTTTTGCTTAAAAGTGGTTTGTGCCTTGGAAATCTGCCATGCAGGCCATTTTTGCCCAGTCTCTTTCTTATGGTGGAGTCGTGAACACTGACCTTAATTGAGGCAAGTGAGGCCTGCAGTTCTTTAGATGTTGTCCTGGGGTCTTTTGTGGCCTCTCGGATGAGTTGTCTCTGCGTTCTTGGGGTAATTTTGGTCGGCCAGCCACTCCTGGGAAGGTTCACCACTGTTCCATGTTTTTGCCATTTGTGGATAATGGCTCTCACTGTGGTTCGCTGGAGTCCCAAAGCTTTAGAAATGGCTTTATAACCTTTACCAGACTGATAGATCTCAATTACTTTTGTTCTCATTTGTTCCTGAATTTCTTTGGATCTTGGCATGATGTCTAGCTTTTGAGGTGCTTTTGGTCTACTTCTCTGTGTCAGGTAGCTCCTATTTAAGTGATTTCTTGATTGAAACAGGTATGGCAGTAATCAGGCCTGGGGGTAACTACAGAAATTGAACTCAGGTGTGATAAACCACAGTTAAGTTTTTTTTTTTTTTTTTTTTAACTATGGGGGGCAATCACTTTTTCACACAGGGCCATGTAGATTTGGAGTTTTTTTCTCCCTTAATAACGTAAACCTTCATTTAAAAACTGCATTTTGTGTTCAATTATGTTATCTTTGACTAATAGTTAACGGTTTTTGATGAGCAGAAACATTTAAGTGTGACAAACATGCAAAAGAATAAGAAATCAGGAAGGGGGCAAATAGTTTTTCACACCACTGTATATATATTAATCTGTCAGATTTCTTTCTGGCTTGAAAAAGACTACTGCAGCATTCATGACTAAAAAAACTCCCATACTGTATACAATATCAGAACCTTCCCTACATCTAGGCATTTGGCAGACACTCATATCCAGTGCGACTTACATTTTTAAAATCTCATTATACATCTGAGCAGTTGAGGGTTAAGGGCCTTGCACAAGGACCCACCACTGGCAACTTGGTGGTTGTGGGGTTTGAACATGGGACCTTCTAAACCATAGTTTAATGCATTAACCACTGAGCTACTACTTCTCTCCTTCAATATTTTTGGATTTTCTTTGACTACATATGATTTGTTTTCCCAAAAGACAGTATAATTTAAATACAAAGCCACTTAACTGTAAGTCCTGAACATAAAAAATGAATAAAAATGCAATTGTTTAACCCAGCAAAGTATGCAAATACATATATAAAGGGGGGAAATTTAGGGCAAGAGCTGATAAGACAACGGCTGATAAGTACTTTAAGGATCTACAATAAGGGTTATTTACTCTGTTTTTGTTTTAATCCAACTGTTTTCCCTGTGCTTGGTTGGTTTCCTTCGGGTACTCCGATTACGTCCCACACAAAGACGTGCAGATTAGGTTAACTGGCATTCCCAAATTGCCTGTAGTGTGTGTGTATACGCATGTACACATGTGTGTGAATGTGTGCCCTGTGATGGACTGCCACCCTGTCCAGGGTGTACCATGCCTTGTGCCCTCAGCAGTGGTGGTTTTAGGGTAGGGCGAAGTGGGCAGCCACCCAGGGCGGCATTTATTATTATTTTTATGTCACGTGGGGGGCGGCACACAAACCTGGAATAAAAAATAATAATCTGTGCCGCTAAGCGGTTTTCTATTATCCGTGATACCTGCGACCGCGCCGCCCCTGAATGAGCCGCACAGAAGCTGAGCGAGCGGAGAGGACCGGGGGGATGGGGGGGGTGAGCGGAGAGGACAGCTGATGGGGGGGGGTGAGCGGAGAGGGGAGCGAGAGGGGATGACGGAGGGGGGGTGGTGGGTGGATGCAGAGTACAGTTCACCTCTCCCGAATTAAGCGGACAAGAAGGGGGCTAAATTATGTCTACCTGACTTTCTTACAAATAACGCACATTTCATTCAAAATATTATAAACACACACCAGTAATTTGCACTTTTTTTTCATTTATTTAATTGTGTGAAATGGCTAATAAAAATAGATAATAAAAACGATGATGCTGTGTAGGTGAATTGGTTTAGTCTTGACTTCTGGTCGTGACTGACAGCGTTGGGGGAAATCTATTGATTGTCGAATCGTCGATAGTAACACAGCGATGGAGAAAAAAAAGGCCAAAGCTGTCAGGGGCCCAATTTAGAAAAAAAAAGAAAAGAAGATGAGGAGAAATGGGCAAAATATAAAGGTATGCAACAATGTTCTCTCTATATGATTAAGTTATTCATGTCATCATGTTAATTAGTGGTATAACGTTAACTCTTAGGTTTGTTAGCCTTCTTGCTTATGATGCTTGCTATGCTTACCTTGCTAAAAACACACACACACACACACACACACACACAATAAAAGCCTAATTTACAAACCATCACAGAAATTCTAATGGTTTCTATTAAATACCACAAAATGTAACCACAAAATTATGCTTTGCAGCAAGACTGTTGCAAGTACAGTTATTTATTTTCATTGTTTATTATGTTAATGTTGGCTATAGCCAATATATTTACAATATATTTACAGTATACTGTAAATAGCCAGTTTAATTTACATATATGTAGATAGTTTAAAAGACATTTTCCATTTGCTATAACTCTGTTATGTGACAAAGCATATAATTTGAAGCAGTAAATTAACCAAGGAGCTAATTGTTCCTCCCTTAGATTAGATTATATTAGATTAATAAAGTGTCCAATGACTGCCATCAAAAACCATGAGCCTCTTTGAGCTTATCACTTTTATGCACGATAAGGATCTATCTGAGATCTACCCCAACTTTTGGACTGCTCTCAGGATTGCACTTACATTGCCAGTGACTGTAGCTCAAGCAGAGAGGAGCTTTTCCAAAATCAGGTTAATCAAGACATACCTGAGGAGGGAGTCTCGCCCAGGGAGCAATTCAGTGTAGAACCGCCACTGGCCCTCAGTATACTGTGACATGACCAGGGCTGTTTACTTCCTGATTGAATCACGAGAAGAAGGTGACTGCATCAATGCTCCTAAACAAAATGTTAGTAAAGTAAGTTTAGATAAAGATAGTAAAATGATTTTTGGTACACATATTTAAGGTGACTAGTACATATATGACCCAACTTTTATCTCTGTTCTATCTTATTGTTTTATTTTGACTATAGTTCTAAATATTTTGCATCTACTGTAAGTGACATCCCAGATAAGCAAAATTGCAGTTATCTTTAAAAATGAAAAGGGTATGATATGGATTATGAGGAGAAAGGCCATTCACCAGCCAGGCCATTCATCTCACTCCAAGCTTTTCTGAAAAGTTGGCAGCTATGGGTTGGCCAAATACTTTTGTACATATAATGTAGGTCTTTGAAACTAACAATGCACTGATGCATGAAGCTTTTGCCTTTAGCAAGAATCTCACAGGTGAGGTCCTGTTTAAAAAACTCTACATATATCTCACATCAACACATATATTACCTGTAATAAATTGGAGTTTGTGTTTTTTTTTAATGTACATGATTACAAAGAAATGTAGTGATGTTTGAAGAATTTGTGTAACTAGTGGCAAATCATCTGAACTGGAGTGACAAAAGTTCAAAGTATTAGGTGAAAGAAAAAAACAGGTAAAGTACAGTACAAATACTAAAATCCAGACTAATGTACAACACCTATAGGCTATCTACAGGTTTATCTAGGCCAGACCTTCATGATCCCTATGATCTCTTTTAAAGAAATGAGCATATAGCCTTAATACCAAGTAACTGCTGCTAATTAACATTTAAGATAACTCAATTTACTGGATTTTCTTATTTATCACAAGATAAAAACTTATCATTGGAGGGGGCGCAAGATGGCGGACAGGGAGTAGCAGCAGTATTCACGAGCTCCCGCTCCAATCAGCCAATTACTTAAATATTTAATTCATGTAGAACGCAATCACGCAGCTGTGGCTATGTGATCGTAGTATTATGTCTTTGGAGACCTTTTGGCCACAATCTTTTTCGAAAATGCATACTCGTACTGCAAAGAAAGCTAAAAAGAAGGACCCTTCCCCGACCGGGCCTCGTGATTCTCCGGAGCATTGTGAGGGTGAGGCTAGTGACGACCTTGAGCTAAGTCCGGCCATGGCGAAGGCGTTTCAACATATGACGGAGACGATTTTGAAAACAATAAATGCTAAACTCGACCCTTTGGCCGAAGTTATACATATTCACTCTCAACAGCTAGAGAGTTGCAGGGCCCGACTGGATGAGGCCGAGCGAAGAATCGCCTCAGCGGAGGAGTTAGCTGAGCGTACGCAAGCACGTGTTCTAACCCTTGAAAGTCAAGTTGTATCACTCACTGAACACGTAGACGATTTAGAGAACAGAGGACGACGCAAAAATGTTCGCATTCTCGGCTTACCAGAGGGGACCGAAGGCTCTAACACGGTGCCATTTCTACAAAAATGGATCCCGGAGTTTCTTCATTTGCAGACGAAAGGAGGCTATATCAAGATTGAAAGGGCCCACCGCACTCTAGCGCCCAGACCAGGTGTCAAGGAGAAGCCCAGGCCGATAGTGGTGCGCATGCACAACTTCGGAGATAAACAGAGGATTCTTGATGCAAGTAGAAAGTTGTCTATGGATGGAAGTCTACGGTTTGAGAACAGTAAGATTTCTTTCTATCAAGATTTCTCCGCCGCGGTGCTCCGAAAGCGTAAGGAATATGATTCGGTTAAACGTCACTTGCAGGAGATCGGAGCTCGCTACGCAATGTTATACCCAGCTAAACTGCGAGTAACAATTGGGAATACCACAAAGGTCTTCGGTACGCCTGCAGCGGTCTCAGAATTTATTTCAGAGAAGGGGCTACATGCACATCCTGCTGCAACGGAAAGATCTTCTCCGGATAACTCTACGACTGATTCTTGAATAACGGGCTATTTAAACCAGGCCTTGTGGTACCTCTCTTCGTTGGAGTGAGGATGGAGTGCGTTTCTTTTTTTTCTTTTCCCTTTTCATTCTATTTGCGTTTTGATAGTTTTGCTGAGCGGGGCGGACGATGTGGGTACGTTTGTTTACTTCTTGGGTGAGTTGTGTTTGAAAGCGTTCTGTTTGAACGGAAGGGATGCCTGTTTGGGACTTGATTTCCTTATTTGAGAAAGGAAAATGCCTCCTTTTCTTTCTAAATGTTATTATTATGGTTATTGTTATTATATGGTTTTGTTGTGTGGTTCCTGAGTTCCAATGTATGTTTTATTGCCCAGAAATGCTTGTTCCCCTTTTCCCCCTTTTTTTTCTTTTCTTTTTTCCCCTACGCGAAATTTCAGTGCAGAGTATTGTATCGATGAAAAGCTTTTTATCTTTGCTTGCCTTCCTATGCTCTCATTACATTAAAATGTATATGAACAGATGGTTAATAGCAATTTAAGAGTTTCCACATGGAATGTAAGGGGTTTGCATGGTAAAATTAAAATCCGGAAGGTTTTTGATTGGCTGAGTAAAGAGCGTGTTGATGTGGCCCTGTTGCAGGAGACCCATTTGAATGACAAGGAGCACTCTAATCTTAGACATAAGTGGATAGGTCATATTTATTTTTCCTCTTTCACAACTAGTAGTAGGGGGGTAGCTATATTAGTGAATAAAAATGTACAGTTTAAGATTTTGAATAGTGTTAAGGATAAGCGAGGCTGTTATGTTATTGTTAGGGGGTTATTGTTTGGAGAGGAGATAACCTTTTTAAACATATATTCTCCGCCAAACTTTGCTCCTGAGCTTCTCACTAAGGCTTTTTCAGATCTATTAGATATTGCGTCTGGTACAGTGATTATTGGGGGGGATTTTAATTGTTTATTGAATCCTTTACTGGATAGACTCCCCTCAAAAAATGTCCCTCCCTCTAAGCAAGCTAAAACATTATCTGCTTTATGTGAAGAGTTGGGTTACACTGACGTTTGGCGTGCTCTTAATCCATTGCGAACAGAATTTACATTTTACTCCCCTCCTCATAAATCATATTCTAGGATTGATTATTTATTTGTCCCTAGTGCGAATCTGCAATTTGTCTCCAGTTGTTCTATAAGTAACAATGTTGTTTCTGATCATGCTATGGTAACACTACACGTGTTGGTAGGAAGACCTTCAAAAGTTACTAAGCGCTGGAGATTTAACACACTACTGCTTAAAGTAAACAAGTTTCTGTCATATTTTATTTCTGAATTCAAGATTTTCTGGTCAATTAATTCGGAATCGATCAATGATTCATCCATGCTATGGGAGACTTGTAAAGCCTACATCAGAGGACTAGTCATTTCATATTCCATTACAAAAAGACGGAAACAAGGCGAGAAGCAGGAACACTTAGAAAAAGAACTCAATAAGGCTACAGAACATCATGTAAATGACCCTTCTTCTGTTAATTTGGAGAAATTGAGTGCAATACGTGCCTCTCTGGATTCTTTGTTGTCACAGCAGGCCAATATTAAAATATTATTTTCCAAGCAAAGATTGTATGAACATGGTAATAAACCTAATAAGTATTTATCTTATCTATTAAAGAATAAATTTAGCCCACAATTCATTACCTCTATTAGGGATTCTAAGGGAGAGAACTCTTTTGATTCTGGGGTTATAAATTCTGCATTTAGGCAGTTTTATTCTGATTTATATAATTCGGAATATTCTTCTCAACAATATACTGCTATGAAAAGTTTTTTTGACGACTTGACGCTACCTACTATATCTGATGAACAAAGAATGGCCCTAAATGCCCCCATTTCAAAAGAGGAAGCCCTAGCGGCTTTACATAGGTTACAGTCTGGTAAATCCCCAGGTCCAGATGGCCTGGGGAGTGAAGTGTATAAAGAGTTTGAGCATTTGTTAATAGACCCCCTGTTAGCCATGTATGACCATTCTTTTCAGATAAATAAGCTACCCCAGACACTTACAGAGGCCAATATCTCTCTTATTTTAAAAAAAGGGAAAGATCCAGAGAACTGTGGGTCCTACAGACCGATCTCTTTGTTGAACGTAGATCTAAAGCTTCTCTCCAAAATCCTGGCTTTACGATTGGAGAGAATACTTCCATCCATAATTGATGAAGACCAGACAGGCTTCATCAAGGGTCGAAGTTCTAGAAACAATATTCGACGGCTTCTTAATGTTCTTGAGCTTTCTCATACTTGCAACATGGATACCCTTATCTTATCTTTAGATGCGGAGAAAGCCTTCGACCGTGTAGAGTGGCCATACCTATTCTACAGTCTGCAAAGGTTTGGCCTTGGTGATAACTTTATTCGTTGGGTTCGTTTACTATACTCTTCACCTTCAGCAGCTGTTGTCACTAACGGTCTCAGGTCAGATAACTTCTCTCTGTCCCGGGGCACTAGGCAGGGTTGCCCCCTTTCCCCGCTGCTTTTTGCTCTAGCGATAGAGCCACTTGCACTGGCGATTAGGGGGGAGGCGGCCATTTCTGGGGTCTCGGTGAGTGCTAAAGAGCATAAAATCTCCCTTTATGCCGATGATATTCTGCTTTTTATTTCAAATTTTGAATCATCAGTGCCGAGCTTAGTAGATATTATTAATTCATTTGGGAAATTCTCGGGGTACAAAATAAATTTCTCCAAATCTGTCGCTTTGCACTTAAAGCACCCAAGTACACGTGTTATTGATATGTCTTCCTTTGCATTTACGGTTTCGGAATCTGGTTTTACATATTTAGGAATTAATATAACCCCCACGATCTGCCAATTGTCGAAAGTTAATTTTATCCCACTGTTGGATAAAATTCGGAATGATCTAATTAGATGGTCGGATCTTCCTCTTTCTTGGCTTGGAAGGATTGCTGTAGTTAAGATGAATGTAATGCCTAGGCTTCTTTACCCATTACAGATGATACCGATTTTATTGTCGAATAAAAGAATAAGGGAATTAAATGGGTGGCTTAGTTCATTTATATGGAATAAGCGGAAACCTAGACTAAAATTTTCCAAACTGCAGCTTCCTGGTTCTTCAGGGGGCTTAGATTTGCCAAACGTTAGAAAATACCAATTGGCCTGTCAGCTTAGGTTCGTAGCGGACTGGATTGGAGAAGACCCTAAATCTACTTGGTTGGATTTGGAGGCTTCACAGTCATCTTGCCCTCTACAAAATTTATTATTTATAAAAAGTTTCAAGGTGATTAAGACATTATGTGATAACAGAATTGTATGTAATACGTGGAAGGCCTGGTCTATTATACGTAAAATGGAGGGCAGGGCTGACTTGTCTTCTTCTCTAACCCCCATCTGTAATAACCCAGAGTTTTTGCCTAGTCTTTTAGATTCGGGCTTTAAAACTTGGAACTTTTATGGGATATATAGACTTGGTGATTTGTTTGCCGAAGGTTCTTTAATGTCTTTCGAAGATTTGGTTATTAAATATAAGCTGCCCAGATTAAATTTTTTTAGATTCCTTCAAATTAGGGATTACATTTTTAAAAGTACTACTCTTATCAGTAATTCCTCCATGTCAAGTATAGAAAGGATTTTGTTGAATCCCCCATCGCACAAGCAGATTTCGTGTTTTTATATCAGTCTTTGTTCATATGAAGTGGTGAACACCCAGGAGCTCAGAAGAGTATGGGAGGGGGAACTTCAATTGACCATTACAGAGGAAGAATGGGAACTGGTCTGGAGACGGGCAAATGGGATCTCTATTTGTAATAGGGCCAAAGCTATTCAACTTAGGATTGTGCATAGATTACATATTACACCCCTTCTTAGAAGCAAGTTTGACTCAAGCAATTCTCCACTGTGTGTTAAATGTAAGGTGGAGGTGGGAAATTATACCCATTTGTTATGGAATTGTCCTGTTATTAGAACTTATTGGTCAAAAGTTACTGTCTGTATGAGCCGTATGTTTGGACTTGAGCTACAGTTGGACCCATTGTCTTTGATTTTAGGTCTTCCAGTTGGACAATTGCGGAACAAATTCAACAGACGTTTATTTGATATCCTGGCCTTTGCGGCCAGGAAAAATATTTTGCTAACTTGGATCAGCGACAAACCTCCATCTTTGAAAGGATGGCACAAGATTATTAAAGAAATGATTCCCTTGGAATTTTTAACTTGCCTTATTCATATGTCTACTGAAGCTTTTCCGCAAGTTTGGACTCCATACCTGGATTATATTGATGTATCGTTAAGTAATATTTTGAGTTTTGGGATGCAATAATGCCTTTAAATTATTTATTATTTATTATTATTATTATTATTTTTTTTAATTTATTTATTTTTATTTTTTTATTTTATTTATTTATTTATTTATTTTTTTTATATATATTTTTTTTATTATTATTATTATTTTTTTTTATTATTATTATTTTTTAATTTATTATTATTATTATTATTATTATTTTTTTTTTTTTCTTTTTTCTTCCTTTCCCCTTACCCCTAGCTGCTAGCATTGTAAAGATGGGCAATGTTTGTTTGTTGTTTGTTAAAATGTTCAATAAAAAAAAAAAAAAAAAAAAAAAAAAAAAAAAAACTTATCATTGTGGGTGGCCATTTCACAGTATTCAGTTTAGAACATCCAGTGGCTTTTTGCACAGGAGCTACAAATCCTGATATAAAATGAGTACTTGCTACTCTGCTATTTCATGTAGTGTTGTATTACCCTTTGCTGAGATTTCTAACTAACATCTTCCATGTACATAAATTAAGAGATGACCATAACACTCAGAATAAGGGTCTCTCAGTTACTGTACATAATTTTTGGCAATTCTGGATCTCCTGATTATGGAGTGTCTTGTAATACAACAGAAACTACTCTTCTGTTATTCAAGCTAGTGCACAACATTCATACGTACGTTAAAAAAAATGAAAAAGGTCATTACTACAGTACATAAGCCATTACAGACTTGCTAAGCCCTGTCCTGTTTCCAGTTTCATACCATTCCCTGACCAGGAGTACCTGCATTTTAGGCCTCTGACATTCCTCATTCATCTCTAATTTGATACTCTTGGGTGGTAACACATGACACACTTTCGTGGCATAAATATTTTTGTTTGTCAAGCATAGGTGAGTGAAATACAACAGGGAGATTTTAAAATCATCCCAAAGCATAACATTTAATGCATTAATTATTCATACACTGTCTTACAGCAATTTATGGAACCTGCATCATCCAGCTGATAAACAAGATTCCTCTATGGGACGACAAAGACAATGCCCTGGAGACTGGTTCCATCATGCTCTTTGAAAATGATTAAACTTAACGGAATAGCACAGAATAGAAAAGTTTACCAAGATGGTGTTGTGTGGCATTTTGTCTCAAATTTGTTTCCAATTTGGTCTACGTAGCTACGTTTAGTATTTATGAATCAGAACATTGTGTTCCATTGGTTTTGCCTATTTAAATGTTTGAAATATATGTGTAAATGATGATAAAGGTCTTGCTCTGTAGTTTCAAAGTTGCTGTCCTTAGGGTTTTAATACACCCTAGTTCGTGACACAGGAGACAGAGTGTTTTTCATAAACATGACAGGATAACACACATGATAGACAGTTTATGATAAATAATTAATGGATGTGGTAATGAAGGCACGAGGGAAGTGCTGGGATTTGAGAGATTGTTGATGCATCTGTACCCATGAGCTTAGACCTATCCATTAGAGCTTTTTCATAGTTGCTGCCCATTGGGAAGGGTAAACTAGTGAATTAATCTTTTTTTTTTCTTTAGCGTAAATGACAGGTTTTTCAGATGACACAGTTTTGCTCTTGAGCTAGAACTTTCAATCATGTCTACCTTTACACTGATCCCACAGTTATTCCTAAATTGTATAGTACTGTACTGAAATGGAGCTGCACATTAGTGGTGCTGCCATGTCACATCAAAATCTCTGGTTCAGTTCTGAGCACTGATGAAAAGTTTTGATGCATTTTCTGCCTATGTCTGAAGCCAAACTTACTTGGCTCTTGTGTTTAAATGAACACAACCATATTCCAAAATCTAGAAAAGAGCATTTCCAGAAGTGTGGCAGTTATTATAACAGGACTATTTCTGAATTAATGGCCCTTGTTGTGGGTGTGACTGTCAGCTGTCCACATACTTTTGGTAATTTTTATTTCATAGGGGTTAGCCCCATCTGAGGTGACAATATATGATTTTTTGCTGACAGTGATTCACAGTTCAGGATGTCACCTGTATGTTTACAAGTTTTGGGAAAGTTTCTATCTGAAAATCCATAGTCATGTATTCCACTTGTCTGCAGCATATGGCCACAATCAACATCACAGATGCCATGCTGTCATTCACCTACAGTATGAGCAGGTCTACAAGGTCTTTGATGCTACCACTTCTGATATCTCTTTTTTTTTGTCAATATAACCTGCAAGTGCTTTTTGCTTTAGGGAGTAAAGCCATGTTTCATGAATCACCACAATACATTATGTTTCTGAGAAAGAAACTTTTTGTGGCCAAGTGGCAGGCTGATAAGTCTCAAGGGTTTACTATTCTCTATTTTGTGTCAGTCACTGTGATCATCCTTTTTATTTATATCAGTATTCTGATCACAGCCAGGTCTGTTTTCTCTAATAAAGAATTTGCTACAAAAGATCACAAGACTGTGCTGCTGCATCTCATTCAATTGGGACTGTGCCTCACTTCTTTTCTATATGCCATAGACAAACACTTTATATGATGACTGAAAGCAACAGCTCCCTTTTCGTCACTTGCGCTATCTGAACTTTCTCATCGTTTTGATTTTGTCCCGCTGCCTGAGACCACTCATTTATGGTCTCAGAGATGATGTGATGCGACCTGTATTTAAATAAAAATTTTTTGTTATAGAACTCACAAAATAAAGCCTGTAGTCAATCTTATTTGACAACAAGGACAAAGGTGTATTACTTTTGTCACATGTCCAATGTAAGCAGGCATTCAGTAAAGAACACTAACCTGAGTTTAATATGTTGTTGGCCCAACCTCAGCTTCAACTCTTCTGTGAAGGTTTTGCAGGGTGAGAGAAAGGAACCTGACGTATTTGGGTTGAGATCACAGCAGATAAGAAACACTTGTCCAGATCTCATTCAGCTGGATCTGTCCCTCACCTCTTATTTTTATTAACATTATTGAGCAAGCTGCTTCAATGGGTGGCAACAGCAAACTTTTTGCAGACCTGTGTTATATACCGTAAATTATTTGTTCGTACTGATCTTGCCACACAGAACTCCACTGATTTATGGACTGCGTAGATGGATCTATGGAGACGATGCTGTGCATTCCTTATTCGCATACTACTTTCTTTGTGCCACAGGAAAACACAAGCCTACTGTAAATGTTCACTAAATAGAAAATACCAATTGCTTAAAATTCTAAAATGTCATGATCTTTTGTTTCAGGAAAACATAGCTGGAATGCATGTGCATACATTGTTACCTAATTCTGTAATAATCATCGATGCTCTTCCATCTGCTCAGTTTAAAGCTGCACTCTGTGCACTCCCACAGACAGCACTGGGTCTTCTTTTACCATTAAAATATTCCATGTTTAAGTATTTTTCAAGTAATTCTCCTGCTCTGCCTATGATCTTCTAAACAGCTACAGCAAGGTAAATAAATAAAAAAATATTATTACCCCATTAGGGTCAATGTATTTATTTTATGTGGGTGAAAACCAAAGTTGTTACAACACTCTACGGTGGCCCTGAAGTGCAAAGCAAATTAACAAAACTGAAAACAACAAAACTAAACTGAAAACAAAATAACAAAACCCAAAACAAAATATCAAAACCCAAAACTAAATAACAAATTAAAAACAAAATTAGCAAAATGGAAAACAAAATAACAAAAACAAAAACAAAACGTCTCGGTTACTTGCTGTAACCCTGTTCCCTGAAAAGCGGGAACGAGATGCTGCGTTGGAAACGCTATGGGAAACATGTCGGCGGCTGTGAAGCATGTGTGTACAAACACGCCAAATTTTGGCTTATATAACCTCGGTCAGGTGACGTCATCTGATTAGACTCAGCTGCAGGTTATAAATATCGGTTAGCTCGAGGACAAACTTTTTTTTTTTTTTTTTCAGCAGCAGCAGCAGCAGTTCCAGCACTGAACACTTCAGCAGTGAACTGAGTCTACCCGCTAGAGGTGACGTGGTACTGTGAGGCACATAGGCTCTTTCACCCAAAGGGCACATACTGGACACTGTAGATGAAGTCTTACCTGCTCCGAAGCTGTAACAGGCGGAGGACAGAGGCTTCAAGCTACAGTATATGGGCTGAAACACTTCGTATGTACGAATCTTTCACATACATTCATTTCTGAGGGCATAAGCTCTTCTAGGAGAGGGAGCCCTAGAATAGTCTTAATTACGCTGACTGCAAGACCAGCTTGACTTAGACTCCCTGGAAGCAGCGTTATCAGGAAAAATGTATAGAGACGTAACCTGGGCACAAGGGCCAAGGTGTCCAGACCCAGGGGTGGGGCTGGAAAGTCAGAGAGCAGCAAAGGGGACATTTTCTGGTCTTTCGAGGTAAAGAGGTCCACCTCTGCTAGCTGAAATCTCTCCCAGATTGACTGACTACTTCGGGGTGGGGTTTCCAATCCCCGTGTGTCAGAGCTTGACTGGACAGTACAGATGCTCCTTATTTATATGCCCTGAAATGTAAATCGCTCTGAGGGAGAGGAATCTGGTGCGCTAGCTGTTTAATGGCGCGAGCACAGTCTTCCCTGGCGATAATATGTGGCTGCAATAGTGTTGCACATCCACACTAGGGCATGGTAGCCTCTCAATTGCTGGAGGAAGTGCTTCAGGGCCAGAAATAGGGCCATCATTTCGAGGCAATTGATGTGCCGTACGAGATGAAAGCCTTTCCAGCTCCGTGGGGCTGGATGGTCATCCAAAACCGCATCTTAGCCCCTAAGGGAAATGTCGTTAGCATCTGTGACGACAAAATGAACTTAGAGTGGGACCCAAAGTAGAAACCGGGGTCTGAGCCACCTAGGGAGGGTACGAAGCACCTGGTGCGTAACCCTTGTTGGGGATTGGCCCTAGATTGAACTCCCCTATCTTAGAACGAAAAATGAGCTAGGACGACATGCTGATGTCGAAGCGCTAGCTACTGAGACTGGGCCAGCCAGTCATATATGTAATTCAATACATTCATGTAGAGAGCTAGGTAGAAATGGAAGGATCTGATACTGGAAAGCTTCGCTCCTGAAGTGAACCTCAGGTCCTTCCCTGTGTTGTGGCAATATGAAAATAAGCATCCTTCAATCAATTGTCACAAATCAATCACTTGGTAGGATTTGAGAACAATCACTTTGACAGTCAATTTTGAAACTGTATTTATTTATTTAGATGTTGGTAAAAACCACAAAATCTGAAAAATTGGACGCAGCCCCACTGTTCCTATAGGAACTAAGCAATACCTGACTCACTATCTGGTAGGGGAACATGTTCTATGGCCCCGTTCCTCCAGCAGCCTATGTCAGGAGATGCACACTTTCCGGTTTCAAGGAAGTGGAGACCACGCCATCCTGAACACACGGAGAGTGATGTAATGCTATCACTCATCATTTGATGAGTCATGGGGGATCATGTTAGCTGTTCGGCATCCTGGAATACAGCAGGAATTTAACCGAATGAGCTAAGATGTCGTTGAGGACCGGCGTCGTCCGAAACACCAAAGGTGGCGGAACTAAACATCGGTCCCGTGGTTTGCCCGGGGGGGGGGGCGCATGTTCTTAAAGAAGAAAATTACGTGCTCTCCCCCGGGGAAGACCCCACAATCCTTCAGGGCCTCTTCTTAGAGAAGAAGACGGCGCGGCGGTCTGAGCTTTTAGAGGCGATCTGTGAGGGGCGGTGAGCCGTACCCCAGTCCTTACGGGGGGGTGCGCGGCTACTGACGCTCTCCTTCTGCGCCTCTCGCCTTTCTGCGAGACTCAGCTTTGGTCGAGGCTGGGTGGCCGACGGCCTCGGCTCCTGAGTACGGCGGGGGAGGAATTTTCCAAAAGCCTGTTTATAGACATTGGCATCTCGAAACTTGGTGGCAACGGAATTAACGGCGTCGCCAAATAGGCCTGATGGTGAGACAGGGACATCAAGGAGGAATGATCGATCCTTATCCTTGATGCCCGTCAGATTAAGCCATAGATGTCTTTCTGCACACACTAAGGATGCCATAGAACGGCCGATAGCACGGGCTGTTTGTTTAGTCGCACGCAGGGACAGATCAGTAGCCCGGCGTAACTCTGTGAATGCTTCTTGATCCACAGTGCCGCTCGTGCTCAAATCATTCAGCAGATCAGCCTGGTACGCTTGCAAAACCGCCATGGTGTGCAAGGAAGCGCCAGCCTGACCTGCTGCTTGAAACGCCTTCCCTACCAGGTTAGAAGAAATTCTACACGGCTTGGAGGGGAGGGTTGGCTTCTTAAATGATGATGTTCCAGGAGTGAGATAGCTAGCTAGCGTCTCCTCAACCTGTGGCATCATCACATAGCCCCGTGTCTTAGCATTAATAATGTTGGAAAAGAACGAGGTTGGTGGTACAAAAATACGGGATGAAAAAGGTTTATCCCATGAACGGGATAGTTCACTATGGAGATCATCAAAAAATGGGAGAGAGCGGCGTTTTGGCGCCCTCTCCTGGCCACCCGACAGAAATCTGTTGTCTAATTTTGAGTGTGTGGTGAGAGCTTGCTCCTGTGGCCAGTCAATGTGAAGCCGTTCGACTGCACGCGTTATGACTTCCAGCAACCTTTCATATTTTCTGTCATTACTAGAGGGTCGTTCTGAGGTGGCTGCTGCCATTTCTACAGAAGCAAGGGACAGGGTCTCTTCCATCGACTCACGAGAAGCACAGGAATGCGCTCGTGAAGTGGAGGGAGAGACTACGTGATCGGGGGAGGAGTCGAGAGAAAGGAGAGGCTCCGTCCCTCGTACCTCGGCCAGATCAACCTGTGATCCCCAGGAATGCAGCGCGGCGCGTGGTTCCCTGAAGAACGCGAGGCGCGCGCGGAGCATTTTTACCGGGAGATTGTCACAATGCTCACACTCTCCTTTAAATCCATCGAGAGCGTGGCTCTCACCCAAACATTTAAAACAAAGAGTGTGCGTGTCGCCTTCGGAGAGAGAGTTCTCACACGGACATACAGCGCTAAACTCTGCCATTATCTCAGTGATAATTTTAATTTTTTAAAGATATTTGTTTTAAATGTCGTTTTTTTTTTTTTTTTTTTCTTTGTGCTTGCACACGTTGCGTTCACAGTATCGTGAAGACAATGAATCTGAGGTCGTCGCCGGCTAACCGATATTTATAACCTGCAGCTGAGTCTAATCAGATGACGTCACCTGACCGAGGTTATATAAGCCAAAATTTGGCGTGTTTGTACACACATGCTTCACAGCCGCCGACATGTTTCCCATAGCGTTTCCAACGCAGCATCGAGTTAGCTTTGAAAGGGAACAACAAATTTTGTTTTGGGTTTTGATATTTTGTTTTTGAATTAGTTATTTTGTTTTCCATTTTAATTTGGTTTTGAAATTGTTATTTTGTTTTGGGTTTTGTTGTTTTGTTTTGTTATTTCATATTTTCATTTATTTTGTTTTCAGTTTTGTTAATTTGTTTTGTACTTCATGGCCACTATACTGTCTGCACTGATTAGGACCTACCAAAAGTGGTCCAAAGAAGAAAACTCAGGAATAGTGACAGGGTCGCCTAGTTTTCTTCTTTAGCTCACTCCAAGGCTCACTGATGCATATGGGCAGTGAAGGCTGGCCCATGTAGTCCGATCCAATTGAAAAGCTACTGTAGCTCAAATTGCTGAAAAGGTTAATGCTGGTTTTGATAAAAAGTTGTCAGATACAGGTAACACAGTGCATCAACCTACAGTACTTAATAGTAAGTGGGTAGCCATATACAGTATACAGTACTGTGCAAAAGTCATGCAAGTACAGGTAAGTGCTATAGAGTAAGGATGTCTTCAAAAATATTCTACAATAAAAACTACTATAAAAAGCAGTAAACAGTAATTAATAAGATCAATAGTTGGTGTGATGACCCTGTGCATAAAATATAATCTCAGGTGCAGTTTGTGCAGTTTAATTACGAAAATTGCATCGTAGTTTTACTGAACATCCTACAGAACCAGCCACAGTCCTTTCATGCATGAAAATCCCCAGAGCTTTCTCTTTGCAGTGCTACACACACACATACACTAACACACACGAGTGCCATAACAGCTTGAATAATTAGAATTTTATTTCAAATTTAATTTATGTAATGTACTGTATTTTTGTATCTAATTAAAAAAGACTCTGGATTATAGATTCACTCCATGTTGATTTTAATATTATAAGCCATTTTAGTTTTCATTTAGATGATTACAGCTTACAGCACATAAAAACCCCCCCAAAAAAATCCAATATCTGGGTCTTTAAAAATATTAAAACTTTTTACAAAGTTATGTCGAACTAAATATAAGGCTTACAAATCCCACATGGCTTTCCAAATCCTGTACGAGATGGAAGATGTCAGATATAATCTCAAGAGATTATCTCCCTGAAAGAAGATAATTTAATGTCTACATTTCTTTAATTGTTTACTATTCATTAGTGCATGTAACATTTAATGACAGTATTATGCAAAATGTGGCCCATGGGTGCCCAGAAAGGCATGCATTTGTTTTACTATTTTCCTTTATTATTTAAAAAATATATCAATATCAGGATAGCTAAAAAACAAAAATGCTTTTGACTTGATGACACTTATACGCATGTGCACACACTTGTTTTTCTTTATTGCATTCCCACAAGGAATGATGAATGGTTCTAATTATTCTACATAAGTCCAGAAATGCAAGTGTCCTTTCTATTTGGTGGAAGACGTGCAGCTGGATGTTGATAGTGGTATTTTTTTAACCTAAAAGCCAGGTTGGTATTGCACAAACAGATTATTATTATTATTATTTTTTTTTTTTACATTATATCTAGAAAAATATTACTCAGGAATTACTCAAATAATAATTGAAAATAATGTTATCCCATTTACTACTTTACATGACAATCTGTGTAAAGTGAGAGTAATATGGCTGAAAGTAATAGCACTGAGTCTCTTTTATGTTAAAAGCAAATACACAAAAGGTGGTGAAGCAGTATTTGTGCTTTATTAAATGGTGTGTTTAAAGAAACTATTAAAGTTTTTAAATTAGTAATTCACTTTTAATCTGTAATTTAGATCAAAGGATTTTGTAACCTCATCAGTCATTATTGAATTGTCCTGTTGACATGCCTTCTGAGTCAACATTAGGTGCTAACCTTATTAATGCTCTTATGGCTAAATAAAAACAACCATATTTCAAAATATAGCAAATTGAACTTCCTAGTTGAAGATGTTATAAGGAAAATAGACACACACACACACACAGACTATTTCTATGTTAATGCCGATTGTTATGATGCCGATTGTCAGCTGTCCACATATTTTTGGTTATGGTTATTTCCAACTCAGATAATATATACAGGGTGACACAAAAAAACGGGAACTTTTTTTACAATCCAATAAAACTAGAAGTGATAAAATAAATACATTTTATTCATAGTAATTGAAACCTAAAACTCGCCATTTACGAAACATTGATGGAATAAAAATTACGTCATTTGGATGGCGTCCTCCTGTACGAATAAATTTAAAAGTTCCCGTTATTCTGTGTCACCCTGTATATGTCTCTTTGCTGACAGTGACTGCAATCAGCTCTTAAATGAGCAACAGGGTTGAAAGTAACAATTTATTTATCTATTATTTATTTATTTAATAATACACACAAAGTGTTGTAGATTTACCTAAAAGATGCTTATACTATAAATAGGCTGTTGTGAAGGACAACCTGTTTAAAATGTTTTAAAATACATATTTACATATATAGCATACATATTTGTTAAATATAAGAGCAGTTGGACCTGTATGTCTAAGTTTTGGGACGATTTAATATGAAGTCTCATAATCCTCTATTCCACTTGTCTGCAGCCTATGGCGACAATCAACATCACAGATGCCAAGCTCTCATTCACCTATGAGCAGGTCTACAAGGTGGACTTTGATGCTACCACTTTGACAAAAATTGTGGTCGCAGTCCTAATGTCTCTGTTTTTTGTCTATATAAACTGCACCATGCTTTTTGCTTTAGGGAGTAAAGCCCTGTTTCATGAATCACCACGATACATTCTGTTTGCACACATGCTTCTCAATGATTCAATCCTCCTCCTGGTCACAACTGTAATGTATGCCATGTCTCTTGCCCTGGCTAATATAGCCAGAGCTCTATGCTTTCTTTTAGTCTTCATCTCCACTTGTACTTTCCAGAATGCTCCTTTGACCCTAGCCCTGATGTCACTGGAGCGCTATGTGGCTATTTGCTTCCCTCTGAGGCATTGCACTATTGCCACACGAAAAAGCACAGGCATTGCGCTTGGAATTGTATGGTTCATCAGTTCACTTGAAATTATGACAGACATCATGTTTGACTTAATTACTGATCCAAGCCAGTTACTTAAGATCACATTTTGCACGAGAGAAAAACTTTTTGTGGCCAAGTGGCAGGCTGATAAGTCTCAAGGGTTTACTATTCTCTATTTTTTGTCAGTCACTGTGATCATCCTTTTTACTTATGTCAGCATTATGATAACAGCCAGGTCTATTTCCTCTAATAAAGAATCTGCTACAAAAGCTCACAAGACTGTGCTGCTGCATCTTATTCAGTTGGGCCTCTGCCTCACTTCTTTTCTATATGCCACCATAGAAAAAACACTTTATATGATGACTGGAAGCAACAGCTCCCTTTTCATTCACTTGCGCTATCTAAACTTTCTCATCGTTCTGATTTTGCCCCGCTGCCTGAGCCCACTCATCTATGGTCTCAGAGATGATGCGGTGCGACCTTTATTTAAATATTATTTTTGTTATAGAACTTACAAAATAAAGCCTGTAGTCAATGTTATTTGATTAGAAGGACAAAGTTGTATGACTTATAAGCTAGTGAATCACTCATCCAATGACCGTCAGCCTGCGTTGAAGTAAATAGGCATTCAGTAAAGAACCTGTATTTATTTAATATGTCGAAAGGGAAGTTGTTCCATATTCAGATTATGCTCATGTTTCCAAATAGTCTCACTGGGAGAATCTTGTATGGCATGTATCAATTTCCCTAAATAGTAAAGAAGCGCAGCAATTTTAAATTATGCCAAATACATGTGAATCAACTTTTTTTTGATAACATTATAAAACATTTATAATTTTTTTTTTATTTAAGTATACAATATATTTAATGGGTTATAAGTATGGGTTATAATGTATACAATATCATTGTCAAAATTCAAAGGCATTAAAATTGTTGTGTAAGACAATCTAAGAAATGGTATGGTGCTTTTCCATGTACTGTATGTGCATTACCATTCAAATAAAATCATAAAAGTCATATATGAAGAAAAGCAAGGAAAATAATGTACAGATTTAAATCTGTTTCGTTTTTTTTTAGAAGTAGTTATTGGCCCCAAGAAACTGGCACTGGGTATTTTTCTATTAATTACATAATAAAAGTGAGCAACATTGATTGAACAGTTCAACACACAACACTTTTCAAAGAATTGTTTCAAATACGCTTCTTATTCTGAATCCTACTAAGGTGGTATGGTGGTAAATTGTCAGTGCCTAGCTTCTATACATGCGCTAGGGTGTTTATAGATGGTTCCCCCATCTCAATATGTGACCCCAAAGGCCCCATGATCCTTCCGTAAACCGCTGTCATCCCTTTTTTCCTCACGTCTATCATATCTCTCCACATGTGATTATGTGTTCCCATGCTATCATGCTTTTTCCCACACCCCCGCACCACGTCCCCAGCATACTGGTATCCTATTCACAACTACTTTCTCCCAGCATTTGAAGTGCTATGGGCTGTCTCGCTGCTGGATTATTGTGTGCCTCCCAAGTCCAGTATTCTCGCTATTTCTTTTCCGCTTTTTTCCGATCTCAACCTCACCTGTTTTGATTCTCGTTTCTAGTCACATGGTTTGGATCTTGTTTTTTGAATTGTGGACTTGGCTTTGATCTCCCTCTTCGTCTAATGATTAAGTCTTTGCTTAACCCCTTTGGATTTCTGCACAGCTGGCTGATTTACTGGCAATGATCTCCCGCTTCGTCTCACGATGACGAAAGTGTTTTCTCCTCTTTTTGACCTTTGCATAATACACTTTGTTTTATGGATATGAGACTGTTTGATCGAGTCAAACGCATGAATACCTTAATACCATCTCAACCACATGAGCCCCTTCTACCTGCTCCAATATCCTATGATGACAACCCTGGCACCTGCTGGTCTTTCTTGTCCCAATACTCCCTAGTTCTAGAGCTGCAAGCTTCGTCCTTTCCCCTGAGAGCACCAAGATGGCCTATATTATTACTCTACTTTTGGGAAGGCCCCTGAATGTAGCACGGCCTAATGAGACCCCCAAGCTCAAGATCCATGCTGCACAGACTTTCACAGATCCTGCACAAGTCTTTCACCGGTGAGATTTGACCATTTCATCATCAGGAAGGATGCATCTGGCCAAATGTTCAAGCTGTGCTAGGGATCTCATTCCATCTATGATTATGCGATTGAGTTTTGCACACTGACTGCCTCCAGTGGTTAGGACGAGTATGCTTTGTGTGATGCCTTTAATAATGGCCTGGCACAGGAGTCAGCAACCTTATAAAAAAATTTTTATAAAAAAAACTTTTTTTTAATTAATTTTGTTACAAAACCCGCATGAACATTACAGAATATCAAGTATATATCCTTACAGAGGCTGTGCGGTGGTGTAGTGGTTAGCACTGTCGCCTTGCACCTCCAGGGTCCGGGTTCGATTCCCCGGCCAGGCTCGATTCCCGTCTCTGTGTGCATAGAGTTTGCATGTTCTCCCCGTGCTTGATGGGTTTCCTCCGGGTACTCCGGTTTCCTCCCACAGTCCAAAGACATGCAGGTTAGGCTAATTGGCATTCCTAAATCGCCCGTAGTGTGTGATTGGGTGTGTATGTGTGTGTGCCCTGCGATGGATTGGCACCCTGTCCAGGGTGTACCCCGCCTAGTGCCCGAAGTCTCCTGGGATAGGCTCCAGGTCCCCCGCGACCCTGAACACAGGATTAAGCGGTATAGACAATGAATGAATGAATGAATATCCTTACAGAGTATATTCCTCACCCCTACAGCTATCCAAAATAAATAACGTTTGAACAATGATGAATTCTAAAATAGTATACACAAATACAAGAAATAATATAATAAGATTAGAAATTAAACAGAATATTTTATATATAAAAAATAATAAAAATAAATAAATTAAAATAAATAAATAAAATGTGTTTATATATATATATATATATATATATATATATATATATATATATATATATATATATATATATATATATATACACATATACATACATACATACATACACACATATATACATATAGTACATATACATACACACATACACATCAGTATGTATACTGTACTGTTTGAGAATTCAAATTACAGTCATTACGTACCATTCCACCTTATCTGTTTACCTATTTCTTAAAAGGGGACCACATCTTTTTAAAAATCTCCGCTTTCCCTCTGATTTTATATGTACATTTTTCAAGAGCAAGGTTGTCAGACATTTCTTTAGTCCACTGTGAAAGAACAGGCCTTTGGGTGCTTTTCCATACTAAAGCAATCACGTGTTTAGCTTGTATCAAACTAAAATCTATGAGATTCCTTTTGCTTGCATTTACTGACACATTTTCAGGATATATATGCAATAAACACAGCTTTGTTTCCATAGGAATATTTTCATTGGTCATTTCACAAACCACACCAAGAACCTCCTTCCAGAACTTTTGCAGCTCTCTACACTCCCATATACAATGAAACAATGTACCAACTTCATCCTTGCATTTTGTACACATATCAGGAATTTAGAATTAATCCTATGTAGTTTAACAGGGGTAATATACTGTATGTCCTCATCATCCATTTGTATTGTAATATTCTACACCTAGTATTGATAGATTAGGTATGAGCTGAAATGCAGGCAAGCTCCCATTCCTCAACAGTGATATGCATCTGTAAATCTCTCTTCCATGCTGAAAGATATGAGCTTTCTTTTAGTCCAGCCAGTAATGTCTTATAGAACAAGTACACCATTCCTCTATCGTTCATGTGATTTAAAGTAATTTGTTCTATAGAGAATTGGGGTTCCAAATAGGTTTTAATTCTTTAATATATATAACTTATAATTTGACTGCATTTAAAAAAATGTTTTGGTGGAAGATCATATTTTATAACTAACTGCTGGAAGGTCATGAATGTACCTCTTTCATATAATTTTTCTACCATACATAATCCTTTCACCTGCCAGTTTTTAAACCCCATGTCATTTCTTCCAGGTACTGTATAAAATAGTTATTGCCCCATATTGGTGAGAAGGGAGAGATACAGTAGGTAGGTCCTGTCTCTTTCAAAAAAGAATGGCCTCATGCCAAACTGATAGGGTAGTCCTAAGAAAGGGATTAAGGGTGGACTTTCTAAGTATTTTAAGTTCTGCAGAGTATATATCTCATTGTAGGGGGAGTGGCGATTCTTCTTTCTCAATATCAACCCAGGATGGTTGGTCTGTGGAAAAGTAAAACATAGTTGTTCGGAGCTGTGCCGCCCAGTAGTATAATTTTATGTTGGGTACTTGAAGTCCTTCTCGATCGTATGGTAGGTAGAGGAGAGAAAGGCATAGCCGAGGTCGCTTATTATTCCATATAAACCTGGTAAAGGCTTTTTTAAAGGGTAGAAAATAAGGTATTGGGTAGTGGGAGAGGAATAGATTGAAAGAAGTATAAAAATTTAGGCAAGATCGACATTTTAATTATACTTATACGTCCCGCTATGGAAATGGGCATTGTATTCCATTTTTCTAAGGATTCTATAGCTCCCTTCAGTTTAAATTAAAGGGGACTGTATCATCTATATTAGGTGTTATTTTAATCCCTAAAATTGTATATGACTCAAGGGGGCTCTTCTCTCTTGATCATTTAATAAAAGTAGAATACTTTTACTATTATTGACTTTATTACCTGAAAATCTTCCAAATTTTTCCATAATGTTTGTAAGTGTGGGAATGGACTTCTTCAATTTAGTTAGGAATAGAACGATGTCATCCGCAAACTGAGATATGCGATGATCCCTCTCTCCTATCTTCATACCCTTTATGTCTGGATTTCTTCTAATGGTCATGGCCAAGGGTTCAATTGCAAATAAAAACAATAAAGGTGATAATGGGCACCCCTGCCTTGCGACACTCGATGGCATAATCATAGGCTGAATGTGTCCCTTGACGGAGTCGTAGCATCTGCCCAGCTGCCTCCCGGTCTGAAAGGGAACGGTCAAAGACTCTCCTCATTTCATTGGTGGACGCATTGTAGTTGGTGCAGCATGGATCATCAGCGTCCCATAGCGCTGTTCCCCACTCACATGCTTTTCCAGAGAGGAGGGTAATAATATAAGCTATCTTGGAATGTTCTGTGGGAAATTTTAAAGCCTGTAATTCTAGAGAAAGGGAACATTGCGAGAGGAAAGATCGGCAGGTGCCAGGTTCTCCATTGTACGACTGAGGGGGGGGGGCAGGCGAGGTTCCCGGGGAGGGGGGAGTGGAGCTGGAACTAGGGGGGATGGAGTCTGCATTTGTTCAATACGGGAAGTGAGCGCACTGAGGGTGTCCGCCATGGACCTTAGATTCTGATTTACCTGCTGAATCTCCCCTAGGTGTGTGCCGAGTAGGGTGCCCTGTGCCTTAAGGGCAGTCCTAAGTTGTCCTAACTCTGCTGGGTCCATGGTGGCCGAATTATTCTGTCACGCCGGGCCTGTGTCGGCAGGCTAAAGGACCCACATGCAGACACAACAGATAAAGTGAAATAAAAAGTATTTAATGGGAGATATTCTGGGAGCAGATAAGGGAAAAATTAGGTGATAGACATGTGTCTGTATATACACACACACACTATACACACACATAATATATACACACACACACACATACATATTGTAGCGTTTTTCAACGCTATCAGGGATCTTGGAGGACGAGTGAGCTTGGTGGCTACTCAATGTAATGACTGGGAGTATTTTATTAACTCAGCACAAGCATAAACACACATACAGGTCAAACACACACACCACATGCTTAAACATGGCCGAAGCCGATAACCTAAAACCAATATCCCACCCATGGTGAACACAAACATAATGCTGGCCCAAAGCCGGCGGTCGCCAGCCTGGCCCACGCCACACTGCCCCCACCCGAGCTGTGACCGTCCCCGGTCACCCCTAATTCCTCAGTCTCTGAGACGTGCAGGCGGTCGGCGCTGGCGCTGTGAACGCCGGAGCCCTGCTGTAGACGAAACGTGAACATTAGCCTGAGGCGGTCGGGCCTCTGCAGCAGTCGCCGTCTCACCGGCATGCGGCTGGTAGGGAGCGAGACGGTCTCGGTGAAGCACAATCATCCACGCTCGCCCCGCCAGCCGCACCCGGTAGACGACATCCGAAAGCCGAACGATCACCGTGCAGGGTCCCACCCAGTGGGACATCAGTTTGGGTGATAGCCCTCTCTTCCTTCTCGGAGAATAAACCCATACCTGCTCTCCCGGCTCGCCCCCGGCTATGAGTGTCATAAACCCGGCGCTGCTTAACACCGGGCGTCCGCCAAGTGTTTGCGCGCCAACTCGTGAACACGGAACAGTTTTTCTTTCAAGGAACAAAAATAATCCAACCCCGGTTCCGTGGGTAAGTCCAAACATGAGAACAGCTGGCGTTAGCTGCGATGACTCCTGTACTGCTGTGCGATATGCCCAAAGCACGAGAGGCAAATGTTCATCCCAATCGCGTTGCCGATCGCTGGTAAGTAAGGCGAGTTGTGTGGTGAGCGTCCGATTGAAGCGCTCCACGAGGCCGTCACTTTGTGGATGGAGTGGCGTGGTGCGGGTCTTTTTCACCCTGAGGCGTTCGCACACCGCCGCAAACACCTCCGCCTCGAAGTTGCGCCCCTGATCGCTGTGTAATTGCTCTGGAGCGCCAAACCGGCTGAACACCTCATCCACTAGCACTCGGGCCGTGGTGGAGGCGCTCTGATCAGGCACAGCGAAAGCCTCCGGCCACTGAAGTAATCCACAACGACCAGCACATAACGATTACCCCGATCGGAAACGGGGAACGGTCCAAGGATGTCCACGCCCATATGCTCCATGGGTGCCCCCACCCGAAAGTCCTGCAGCGGTGCACGCGAGCGCTGGGTAGGGCCCTTCTTTGCTGTGCACGAATCGCATCTGTGGACAAAGAGTTCGCTATCAGTATGACAACCTGGCCAGTAGAAACGGGCGCGCAACTGCCGCAAAGTTTTTGTCACACCGAAGTGTCCCGAACCCGTATGCCCGTGAACCAACCCCAACACGCACGCCCTCAACGTCCTGAGTACCAGAAGCTGAAAACACTCGCCAGCGCCGCACGGCCGCTCCCAGCGGCGGTAGAGTAGACCTTCACGCAACGCTAGGTGGGTAAACTGCGAGTGGAGAGCCTTTGCCTCTAGCCCCAGATGAGCGATCGCGGTATAATCCGGTCTCAGGCCCGCTTTAACCCAACCCAGTACTTGCTGCAGAACTGGATCACCCTCCTGCTCGGCTGCGAGCTGATCATTGTCCAGCTGTGGCACAGGTGAGATGATGGTGGGAGGTGCCCTAGGCGAGGCAGTGACTCGGCTGCATGCCGGAACGGTCGGCTGATCACACCCGGGGGTTCCGGAGGATTGAACGGGAGGGATGTTGTGCATCAGTGGTTCCGGGGGCTGGCCCGCGTCGCAACCGCGCTCCTCGACCCGCTCGCAGTACCGACAACGCGCTTCGCTGCATGGCCGGCGAGATAACGCGTCGGCGTTAGCGTGTAGCTTCCCGGCTCGGTGTTCAATGGTGAAACTATAGTCCTGTAATCGCTCCAGCCAACGCGCTAACTGCCCCTCGGGTTCTTTAAAACTGAGCAGCCACACTAGCGAAGCATGATCGGTCCGCAGCAAGAAGGTTTGCCTGTATAAGTACGGCCGGAAGTGTTTTAGCGCCATGTGACGCAATAATTTCGCTCGGGCCCAGACAACGCGCGGCTGAAATACGCGACAACCTGCTCTTGGCCACCGGAAACCTGAGACAGTACGGCCCCCAGCCCTACATCGCTCGCGTCTGTGTCAAGGATGAACGCGCGCGCTGCATCCGGATAGCCGAGGACGGGACACGTGACCAAAGCTTCGCGCAACCGAGCGAACGCGCGTGCATGTACAACCTCCCAGCGGAACGGCTGGTTCTTTTTAGTCAACCCATGCAACGGACTTGCGACGGTGGCGAAGTCTTTCACAAACCGGCGGTAGTACAAGGCTAACCCGAGGAAAGTGCGCAGCTGCGACACATTTACCGGTTCTGGCCAATTCTGTACTGCAGCGATTTTGTTTGGGTCGGTAGCGATCCCGTTCGCACTAATTATGTGGCCCAGAAACGCGGTCTCTCGACACAACAGCTAGCACTTCCTAGGATTGAGCCGCAAGTTCGCCCGTCGGATAGCCAAAAATACCACCCGGAGATTAGCTAGCGCGACCTCAAACTCCTTGCCGTGCACCAGCAAATCATCCAGATAGACGACGCAACGGTTACCAGGGATATCCGCCAACACTTTCTCCATCAACCGTTCAAACGTCGCCGGAGCGTTGCATAGGCCGAAAGGCATACGCCGGAATTGCCACAGCCCGTGCCCGATCGAAAATGCGGTTTTAGGGCGGTCTTCCGGAGCGAGCTCTACTTGATTTCCGAGCGGTCTGTTTTAAAGTGCGCGTGTGATCGTTATACCAGGGAGCAAGTTTCTTATCTCTAATAATTTTTCTTTTAACTGGAACTACATTATCTAGCGTATAAGGGAACGTCGACTCTAAATATTCAGTCGCCTGATCGAGTTCTGTGGGGTCAGACGGTGATCCAATCAAAGTTGAAAGCTCTGGGAGATTACTGGTAAAACTCTGTGTGGTAGTTGATGTGAATGTACATTTAATACGGTAGCGCGGTGCTGTGCGTACATTATCACTATGCTGTTGTTGTTGGTCTTTCGGCTGTTCCCGGCAAGGGGTCGCCACAGCGGAATATCCAGTCCGCACTACAACTTGGCACAGGTTTTACGCCGGATGCCCTTCCTGACGCAACCCTCCCATTTTATCCGGGCTTGGGACCAGCACTGTATCCAGTGGCTGGGGTGTGGGCACTGGTTGGAATCGAACCCGGGCCTTCCGCATGGCAGGCGAAACACCTACCACTGAGCCACCAGTGCCCTTGCGTACATTATCACTATGGCACACTTTAATTGAGACAAGATAGTGATCTGATATAACTTCAGACAGTGGAATTGTGAATACATTTTTTATACTTAATTCCGAGAAATATTCATTCATTCATTCATCTTCTGTACCGCTTTATCCTCTATTCAGGGTCGCGGGGGACCTGGAGCCTATCCCAGGAGACTTCGGGCACAAGGCAGGGTACACCCTGGACAGGGTGCCAATCCATCGCAGGGCACACACTCATACGCACATTCACACACTCATTCACACACTACGGTCAATTTGGGAACGCCAATTAGCCTAACCTGCATATCTTTGGACTGTGGGAGGAAACCGGAGTACCCGGAGGAAACCCACCAAGCACGGGGAGAACATGCAAACTCCATGCACACAGAGACGGGAATCGAGCCTGGCCGGGGAATCGAACCCAGACCCTGGAGGTGCAAGGCGACGGTGCTAACCACTACACCACCGTGCCGCTCCGAGAAATATTATTAAATCTAAAGTGTGACCTGCTTTATGAGTGGGTCCTACTACACACTGATTTACTCCTACTGAGTCCAGTATGGACATAAATGCTGTTCTCAGAGGGTCTTCTGGATTCTCAAAATGAATATTAAAATCTCCAGCAATTAACGCTTTGTCTACAGAAATTACTAGGTTAGCCAGGAAATCTGCAAATTCACTAAGAAATTCAGAATACGGCCCTGGAGGTCTGTAAATTATGATTATCGGGATCGACTGAGCTGACTTAATATACTTAAATACACTTATATTACTATAAAGGATTTCGACTGAATTAAATTTCATTAGATTGTCACAGATTAACTAGACCTCTACTGAGACTATGAGCTATACTGTACTACAGGAAATGAGAGCAGCACCTTCCCGAGTGGGATGGACACCGTCCCGCCCTAACAGGACAGTGTCACGGTGCGGGGCGAAACGAATGTTTTAAGTCAAAAACATAAGCGCGTGGGGGAGTGACAGCGTGGGAAAAGGACAGCAGACAGGGCATGGAACATGACAGACAGCTTTGCCCTCAAAGGTCTTCCAATTGTCTATGTAGCCCACATTATTTTCGGAGCACCACCTGGACATCCAGCGGTTCAGTGACCATAACCTGCTGTAAGCTATGTCGCCACGTCTCATTGGGATGGGACCAGAGCATACTACTTCATCGGACATCGCCTTCGCTAATTTAAACACCTCTGTAAAGTTATTCTTGCTAACCTCTGACTGACGAAGGCATATATCATTAGCTCAAGCATGTACCACTATCTTATGGCGCTTTTCCACTGCATAGAACGGCACGACACAGTTCAGTTCAACTCACTTTTGTGGGGTTTTCCACTGGGAACAGTACCTGGTACCTGGTCCTTTTTTTAGTACCACCTCAGCCGAGGTTCCAAGCGCGCCGAACCGTTACCAAAACGTGACGTGTAAATTCTGCTGGTCACTGATTGGCCGGAGAAAATCGTCATTACTGCGTCACTGAGCTTGCGACACGAGACACAACAGAACCGTTATATTTAGAACAGGCAGCGAAGGATCGGACGCACCTTTTTGTATTAACCAAAATTTTTCTTTGGCTGCCATCAGCCTCTTTTGAAACAAACTCCTCCGTCTCGCTGTTAAAACCATCCACATGCCGAGAATGAGGAACACCATGCCGTCGATATGCTCCATTGTTGTGTGTTTGTTTGTGGCGCGTTTACAATGATGTCACGGCAGTAGAGACGCCGCAACTATAACGACACATAAATAATCCCGCCCACTCTAAAGCGTTACTAAACTGCAGTGGAAGCGCAAACCGAGCCAAACTGAGCCTAACCGAAGTGAGCTGTACTGAACCGTGCTGTGCCGTACTATGCAGTGGACAAGAGGCATTAGAGAACCTGTGCTGTCCTAGAGCCCTAAGATTACCTGCTATATCCGGTGCTCTGGCTCCCGGGATACACCTAACCACTGCCGCTGGCACCCCTAAAGGTCTAGCTAATGTCACGTGCCTCAGTATAGAGTCTCCTATAACCAGAGCTCTTTCAGGTTTCTCAGCGGGTGTATCACTGAGGGGAGCAAACCTGTTGGACACGTGAAGCACAGAGGAGGTGTGCTCCGGTGGGCTAGCCTTAGCGTTAGCTTTGGCTGAACGAGTATGCCGCCGAGTCGTCACCCACTCGCCCCGCTGTGAGGGCTCTAATGCCGGAGTCAGGGGCTGATTATCTCCGCCTGCGGCACCCAGACTGTCCGCTACGGGAATAACGCTGCTCTCACACTCTCTAACCCTCTCTAAAGTCTGGATGCGCTCCTCTAACGCTAATATCTTCTCCGTCAGAGTGCTCACTAACACACACCTATCACAAATAAAATTATGACTAATGACGGAGGAAGAATGTCTAAACATCCTGCACTCTACATACTGAACGAGCTGAACGGTAGACATGATAACGTACCTCTGTGTCGGAGTTTTAGTTGCTTGGAGCTGAATTCCGTTTGTTGTTCTTAGACGAGGAAACTCGCGCGTTCTCCAAAAATTGCAGAAAAAATGCGAAGCCGAATAGTATGAAGATGTAAAAGCTAGTTGCTATTAACACTAGACATATTTGAGATATTTGCTTTAATACCTGATTAGTGTTTTCAGGGTGGGTTAAAGGAACCTGGCGTGTTTGGGTTGAGATCACATTAGGTAAACACTCATTTCTGTTATTCCTTGTTATCCACTATATTTCAATCATCATTTTAAAAGTATTTGTATATGTATTATACAGTAACGTTAGTATAAAACTTTAGTTAAAATACCAGAAGTTTATTTTCAAAGCCTAAACCTTTGATATGGTTACATACTATACTAGACAGGTGTAATAGGGTCATGTTTGTTATTTCCACTGAGAAGTGTGTCATCATCAATCCATGTGCCCCACATGTTCATTATAAAGATCTGTTATTCATATTCAAAGCTGAGCTTGCATATGAAAGTAGGGTTCTGTGCAGGACATTAACAATCTGTACATGCACATCATTTTTAAAAATCAGGACCTGTAGGAAGGTGGCGTTTTTTAAGAGGCTTACATGTGTTGCTGTTTATCTGTAAATATTGTGTGATTATATACTGTACTGTACTATATTATGTTGGTTGCTAATGAGAGCAGTGGTGAGATTTTATTTCTGCAACAAATATTTCAGGTTGCGCTGTCTGAGGGAGTAATAATGAAAATTATTTTGCCAATTTTCCTTTCTTCATTTTTTATCTATTTAAATATCATCATGGTCTACACTCTTTGGAGTAAGCCTGTTTTTAAAGAGACTCCTCGCTATATTCTGTTTGTCCACATGCTTCTCAATGACTCAATTCAACTTCTCTTTTCCTCCCTGTTACTCATTTTCAGTCTGTCTTTACTGAAGATAGTCACTGCTGCTTGTGCTCTTTTAGTTTTTGTTTCAGGTACAACTTCCTGCAACGCACCTTTAAACCTGGCAGTGATGTCACTAGAGCGTTATATGGCCATATGCTTTCCTCTAAAACATGTTCAAATAGCCACCCAAAGAAGGACGTATGTTGCTATAGGAATCATTTGGTTTATGAGTTCTGTATACTTTATAATTGACATATTTTACATAATAGTAATAGATTCTAACTATCTAACCTCACAAAACATTTGTAAAAGAGTAACACTTTTTGTTACACAATGGCAAAATGATGTTCATCATAAACTTGGCATAATTTTCTTTGTTTTAGTCTCTATGATCATCCTTTTCACTTATATCAGCATTTTGATCACAGCAAGGTCTATTTCCTGCAATAAGGACTCTGCCATAAAAGCCCACAAGACAGTGCTGCTGCATCTCATTCAGTTGGGTCTGTGTCTCACCTCTTTTCTTTACAACATTATTGAGCAAGCTGCTTCAATGGTTGGCAACAGCAAACTTTTTGCAGACCTGCTTTACTTAAATTATTTGTTTGTGCTGCTCTTGCCACGTTGTCTAAGTCCACTTATTTATGGACTCAGAGATGATTCTCTACGTCCCTTATTCATGTACTACTTTTTTTGTGCCACAGGAAAACACAAGCCTACTGTAAATGTTCACTAAATTAACTATATCAGTTGTTTACTTTTTAGTGAGTTGGAAAATATCATTGAACAGCTTATGCATTCCTTGTAACCCCACTTTCCTGTAAAACACAGTTGCTTCTATTAGCTCTAGTGTTTCTATTTACCATGAAAACACTTCTCTGTTTAAGCAATTACACTATGTTCTGTCTATATTCTACTGAACAGCTACAACTTAGTTACAACTAAGTTTACAACTTAACTTAGGTCAATTACTTTTTTTATGGGTTATTATTATTATTATTATTATTATTATTATTATTAAAATGCTTCAATAAAACTCAGATTACCCAGATTTAAAAACTTCCAATTATAAACTATTACACTCCTATAAATGCCACCCCATATTAAATGTTTTGAGAAGATGTTTATCATGAGCAATATAGCTTGTTTATAAAGAGTGTCAAACAAACTCAAATTCTGTTGTCATTGGGTTACATGAAGGCAGTCTTCCACATAATCTCCCGAGTTGGAATCCTGAAAGAGATTCTGACTGATAAAGGCACTATGTTCATGTCACACAGTATGCAAGCTCTATGAATTATTTGGTATTAATTCAATTTGTACCAGAATTTACCATACACAAATGGATGGTCTGGTTGAAATATTTAATTAAATACTTATAAACACATGATTTGTAAATTGATTCACAAGGAATTGGGACACATGAATAGAGCTCCGGTTATTTGTGGTGTGAGACGTCTAGCAAGTCTCTACAAGCTTTTTTCTCAGGTGAATTAGTGTATTGATGCAAGCCTCATTTCATTATTGACATAATTTTGAAAAATTGGGAGGAGGAGCCTTCTTCAAGAAAAAATTTATTTACATCTCACCATTACAGAAGGTGCAGGTTGCCAAGTTGCAGGAGAAATTTTCCAATGGAAGGAGCAAAAAACATTGGGCAGTTTGCTGGAGAAATTTTCCATTCACTTACCCTCATAGAGCACCATATGGAGATGCCTCCCAAGTGTGGTTGCGCACGGCTGACCATAAAGGTTACAGGAGCAGAAGAAAAATGTGTTTCAGGATGAACTTAAGACAATGCTCAATGTAGGGTAATTGAGGAGTCCAACAATGAGCTCAAGTGAAGTGAGAACCACTTGATCAAACAATGCCGATTAGATGAAGGCTGCTATCTAAGCAATGTGGTCTTCGGTAAAGCCCTAGCAGTGCTACAGTACAGGCTCCCTGTGGAAACAACAGAAATGTATTATAAAGATATTGTATACGTTTATTAATATACAGTAACATTTGGGGTAAGTTTTAAATAGTCACAAGCAAGCTGTTCTTTTCCCATTTACGTTAAAGCCCAAACATTTGCATATAAATAATGCTTGGCAACAGCAAACTTTTTGTCGACCTACGTTACATAAATTATTTGTTTGTGCTGCTCTTGCCACGCTGTCTAAGTCCACTTATTTATGGCTTGAGAGATGATGCTGTGCGGCCCTTATTCGTGTACTACTTTCTTTGTGCCACAGGAAAACACAAGCCTACTATAAATGTTCACTAAATTAACTATATCAATTGCTTAAATATCAAATTTTAGTTTATTGGCATTATACTGTGCAGAATCTCAAATATCAGTGGAATTTTTTTTTTTACTATGAAAAAACTCTTTATTTAAGTAATTACATATTGCCTATGTTCTACTGACCAGACAAAGTTTAAAACAAGGGTCAATTACTTTATTTTATATAGTTGAAAACCATACTGCTATGTTAAGACAAATTTGAAAATATGGCAAAGAAGTTAAATTATAAACACAAATAGAAACTTAAAACTCAATATATGACTAAATTTTGTAATGCATGTAAATGAATGACACACTTTTTCTTCTTCTTCTTCTTCTAATTATTATTAGTATTATAATAATATTATTATTTAAATTATGACATAAATTTGGTTTATTGTTTCCATAAACTGATGTGTTTTATATACGGTAATAGTAATTGATTCTAACCATTTAATCTCACAACTAACTATAACTATTTTTGGTTGTTACTGTGGGCATCACTTTGTGCTAGTTCAACTGGACTATGCAATACAATCCAAACACCAAAAGCAGTTTCTCTCCACAATATCTCAGCATGCTGGGTTGCAGAGGCTGTCTTTCACATCATCTCCCAAGTTGGAAGCCTGAAAGAGGTTCTGACAGATCAAGGCACTACATTTATGTCACACACAATATGCAAATTCTATGAATTATTGAGCATTCATTAATTGAGAATTTGACTGTTTCTAAGTGGTCCAAAGCTATCTGGTTTACTTACATCATATTGCTGTGCTTGACTGGCCAGACAACTCACCTCACCTGAACACTATCGAGAATCTATGGGGTATTGTTAAAAGAAATGAGAAACGACCGACAAAACAATGTCCTGAAGAGGTGTGTCATCATCTCACCCTCTGGCCACAATGATGTCCATTATTAAGATCTGCTCACACTGGTCTACATAGTCAGAGCTGAACTCACATATGAAAGTGGGATTTTGTAAAGGACATAAAAAATCTGTACATGTGCATAATTTAAAATGCTTTTCTATTCTGTTTAACAAATATTTCAAGTTATGTTGTTTGAGGGAGCAAAAAGGAATTTTTTTTCAACATTTCTGTCCTTATTCTTTATCTATTTAAATATCATCATGTCCTTGTTTTGAAAGAGCCTTCACGTTAGTCACACTGCTTGTGTTTTTACAGTTTGTGTTTTGGGTGCATCTTTTCGTAACTCACCTTTAGACCTGGCAGTGATGTCACTAGAGTGTTACGTGGCCATATGCTTTCCCCTTAAACATGTTCAAATAGCCACTCAGAGAAGGACTTATGTTGCTATAGGTGTCATTTGGTTTATTAGTTCTGTAAACTTTGTAATTGACATACTTTACATAATAGTAATAGATCCTAACTATCTGTAGCAGGATGAGCTGTGGTCTCATCATGTTGGTTATATTTATGTGGGTGCCTTATTTTTGACAGTCTGTACTGTTATATGGTGCCATACTCTTGGTTGGAGGACTTCCGGGTTACCTGGTTCGTGTCTGAGATTATTCCAGACACTAGTCAATCGGCTTGCCTGTGGGCTGTTATGAAGGTAGCGGAAGAGCCTTTCATTGCCTTATTGGTGTCAGTAAGTTGCTCGTTCCCTGTACGTCCTGGTTGTACCGGGATTGCTAGGGGTTGTTCATTCAGCATCCGGGAACAGGAACTATAGGTCGAAGTGGGTGCACGTCTGCCATCATGGCAACCTTCTCTTTTCTAAAGCGTGTAAGCACACCGATGAGTGAATTTGTTAAGTCTGGTCCTTGTAGGAGCTCACTATTTAGTGATACTCCCTGATAGCTAGCAGCACAATCAAAAACCACCCTTACTTTGTTCTTTTGCGGATGATACACGCCATGGTGAGGTATGTACCACACCTGGCCATCTTGTCGATCTAAATGAGGTGTAGGAACCCTGACTGCATGACCCTATTTAAGCATGTCATTGATGACATTGTTACTATTGAATTTTCTTTTGAGGTTTAATGCGCGCTGCATGGCTACACCTCGGTTATTGGGCATTTGAATGACTGCATTTTTAAGTGAGAGGCCAATATGGAAATGATCATCTATAAACTGCAAAGAGTTTTTCACAGAGTCTAAAAGCTGATAGTCCTCCTGTGACCACTCGACCTTATCATCGCAATTTCGTTTGGAAAATCATGGTTAAAGTGTTGTATAAACATTTGTTCTACACTTTCGATGGAGGTTCTGTTGACTGTGACGCTCGCTCGTTCGTTATTGGGCATGCTGTCTTCGACGGGTTCTCGAAGAGGTCCATTCAAAGTCCATCCGAGGGCAGTCTTTACTGCGTACGGCCCCATGTGTTTGCTATTAATCACTCGCCAT
The DNA here is from genome assembly GCA_030522415.1 of Channallabes apus. Classification (NCBI taxonomy): domain Eukaryota; kingdom Metazoa; phylum Chordata; class Actinopteri; order Siluriformes; family Clariidae; genus Channallabes; species Channallabes apus. Next base: position 10,356,472 of record CM060125.1, read on the forward strand.
GGTTCTAGGAGCTTATACTCTGTGTTGCCTATGAAAATTTCAATTCCACCGTTAATCTGAGGCAACTTTACTTCACTAAGGTATGGTCACTTATCAATGTTGTGCTGTTGTTGAATGTTTTCCACTGTAACTGAGATGCTCTTTTGTGTAAACACTTTGGGAAGTTCGACAAAAGTGTTTTCATCCAGACCACTAATCTCCAGATCGGTGAGCACGTAGCTTTCTACTAATTTCTTAGAGTTCATGGTGCTCAACATCACCTCAACTTTTCTGCCTTGGTCATTTAACTGCCTTGCTAATGACTCTGTACAGAACGTGGCAGAACTACCTGGGTCCATAAATGCGTAAAATTCTATTATTTTGTCGCTTTTCTTGGACTTTATTTTAACAGGTACCATGGAGAGAATGCAATTATGTCCAGCCCCGGTGAGGGCGCTTATTTCATGACTCACTGCAGCAGGCGGTTTATTTTCCATTTCAGTTTCGTCAGCCCTTGCAGTTGTCTGAGCTGTGTCTTGCACTGCAATGTGCAGCATGCGAGGATGTCTCTTTGAGCACGACGGGCACGTGATTTTTTTTGTACAATCTTTGCTTAAATGACCCTTCACTAAACATCCAAAACAAAATCCATTCCTTTTTAAGAGGTCTACTTTATCATTATGTGCCTTATTGTTAAATTGGCGGCACTCATCTAAGGTATGGTCTTTCTTACAATATGCGCATGGTTTAGTGACGGCGCTAATAACTAATGCACCAGCATTCTTTGTTGCAATCGAGTCTTTATAATTTTTACCAACCTGTCTGACCTCGGTTGCAAAGCTGACCTCGCTCATCTCGCCGTAAAGAAGAAGCCAGCAGGGCAGCTCTGCTGGCCAAAGTAGCAACCCTGAATGAACGGCTTGAGCTAGAAATGGAGGAAGCACAACTAAAGGCACGACTAGAAGTGGAGGAAGCACAACTAAAGGCACGACTAAAGGTAAAAAGGCAAAGGCTGGAAATCAAAACGGCGTTCGCGATGTACGATGCCAAATTAAGTGTTTCAATATCAGAATATTTATCCCCTCCCTGTCTTTCATTGTCTGCCATCCACTGGTAAGCTCCAGGTCTTATCTAATGTGACTGTTTTAGTATGTTCATCATTCTTAACTTGGTATATTCTTGATATTGCCAAGCTAAGCTATTTTTACTATTGTTATACATAATTCTTGGATTACTCCATTGTGTGTGATTGTGTATGCTTGTTTGTGAGAAAATAAACGTTTATGTACGAAATCCATGCCTCTTGCATCTTCAGTGAACGTACCTGGGTGCCTTAGTTAATTTAATAATTAGGGTTGTTTATTTCCTTGAGTGCAATTCCCAAGGTGGCGTAATTGGCTACAGTTGTTAACAGTAGGGGGAGCAGCAGAGCTCGAGCCAGCGCCCCCCTACCGCTCGCCACATATCTAACCAACTATAACTATCTAACCTCACAAAACAATTGTAGAAGAGTAATACTTTTTTTTTTACACAATGGCAAAATGATCAAATTCAAAACGTTGATGCTTGCCTACAAAGCTAAAAATGGCCCTGCACCCACTTACCTCTCTGCTCTAATCACACCACGCACTGCACCACGTTCATCCAGGCTCTTTTCTGTTCCGGCACCTAGGTGGTGGAACGAACTTCCTCTAGATGTCCGTACAGCAGAGACTTTGACTATCTTTAAACGACGACTCAAGACGCATCTGTTTCTCCAGTACTTGGACTAACACCCCCCCCCACCCCCCGCAAAAAAAAAAAAAAAACTCTTCCCAGTTGTGTTCGACTAATGGCACTTAGTTATAAACCTAGTTAACCCAGTGTAAGTATGTATCCAGTGATGTTAACTTTAAAGCACTTTTTGTAAGTCGCTCTGGATAAGAGCGTCTGCCAAATGCCTAAATGTAAATGTAAATGATGTTCATCATAAACTTGGCATAATTTTCTTTGTGCCTTGGAACTGACTACCATTTCCTACCAGATGCAAATACAAAGAGCACAATTGTTATACAGTATATATATATATATATATATATATATATATATATATATATATTTTTTTTTTTTTTTTTTTTTTTTTTTGCAACTATGATATTGCTATTACAGCTGATTTGTTTTTTTCAGGGTGGGAGAAAGGAACCTGGGATATTTGGGTTTAGATCACATAAGATAATGTGGCATGGACGGGGCGGCGGCTGACGACCATCATGCCATGCAGGGTTTCTTAACGTGTTCACCCTATTTGGGAAAGGTGTTTGGGGTAATGGTTTCGGCCAATGTTGGGTGTGTTATGTGTGTGTGTGTGCTTTCTCTGTGTGTGCTATAACAGTGAATATGCTGCTCATGCTATACAGTGCGGTGAGACTAAATAAAGTACTCCCAGCCATTGCATTGGGCAGCAAATAAGCTCACTCGTCTCTCCAACATCCTTTCCGGCAGTGAAAAATGCTACATTGGTGTCAGAAGTGGGATGGAGGAGTATGAGTTGAAGCGCACTGTTGAGGACCTGCGGAGAATCCAGGTCGGTCGGAGAAACTACGACGGAAGAAAGAGCATCTTCCGGGCGAAACCAGCACGAGCAAAGCAGCGCGACCAAAGCGGAGCGGCGAGATGCCCAGCGTTGATGCTGCGCAAGCGCCGGAGCAAGGTACAGCTCTGTGCACCGTCAGCCGATGATTCGACTTGCAGCTGCGCCTTCCTTCCTACAACGGCGCCGTCGAACCCTACGTATTCTTCGCCCAAGTGGAGCTAGTCGCCGACTTCGAAGGCTGGTCTCCGGCGGAAACAGCCGTCAGAGTAGCACTCTCCCTGGAGGGGCGCTGGAAGACCTCCGGGCCGATGAGCGGAAGGACTGGTCAAAGCTACAAGAGTCGCTCCACCTCCGGTTCGGCGCTGGTGACCGTAAAGAAGCAGCGTGCAAGGAGCTGGTGGTCCGCGAGCGGGCCATCCAGAGTTCGAGCCCAATAAGCAGGAAGAGCTAGCTCATTGCGCATTTCTCCAAGGACTCCGACCGCCGTGGCACCGCGAGCACATCAGGTTAGCAGCACCAACTTCCCTTACCAAGGTGCTACACGCAGCACAGTGCGCTGAACCCATCACGGCGAAACAGCCGTGTACTGCAAGCGAGTTGAAGAGCGCGTGTGCGAGTTACTGACTCGCCTAGAGCGCCGACCGTAGTCGTTTCATCTGTGCCATAGCTGGACAGTGACCGATTTGTCCACCGACCTCTACACGGCAAAGAAGGGCCCCACCCAGCGCTGGCGGGCACCGCTGCAGGACATTCGAGTGGCCGCACCTATGGAGTGTATGGGCGTGGATACTCACAGGCGTGGGCGAGACTTTGCTACTGGAGAGCAGGTATGGGTTTATTCCTCTGGAAGGAAGAGGGGGCTCTCGGCCAAGCTTATGTCCCATTGGGTGGGCCCCTGTACTGTAATCGATCAGCTCTCCGATATCATCTACCGGGTGCGGTTGGCGGGGCGGTCGCGAGTTCTGCTCCACAGAGACCGTCTTGCGCCTTACCAGCCACACGCCGGCGAAACATCGAACTCTGCTGAGGCCGGATCGCTCCAGGACAATGTTGCGCTCCTCCACAAAAGGACCCCGGCGTTCACAGCACCAGCGCCGACCGCGTTCACGCCTCCAAGACTGAGAGAGTCGTGGTGACTGGGGACGGTCACAGCTCGGGTGGGGGCAGTGTGGCGTGGGCGGGGTGGTGGCTGACGACCATCATGTCTTGCGGGGGTTCTTAATGTGGGAAAGGTGTTTGGGGTAATGGCTTCGGTCAATGGCTTCAGCCAATGCAAAAAAGCTCACTCGTCTCTCCAACATCCTTCCCGGGGGTGAAAAACGCGACAATAATAAAACACTTGTAGAGTAGACTGATATGGTATGTAATGGCCAGTGTTGGGGGACGTTACTTTTTAAAGTAACTAATTACCTTACAAAATTACTGTGATTAAAAAGTAATCAGTTACATTACATCATTACCTTCTGATAAAAGTAACTAGTAATCATTTGCAGAAAATGAAAACTCCTTTGTGATTTCTCCTGCATGTTGTTTTAGTCAAGACCTTTATAATTATTCTACTATCATCACTTAGTGAAGTTTGGCCCATGATCTGTTAACTACTAAGAGCAGGAATAACAGAGGGGGGCGGGTTATCACTCTGGAAAGCAGCTGAATGATGGTTAGTCATAGCAAGACAGAATGCATGTGTGTGAATGAGAAGGACTCGAGTGGAATGGTGAGGCTACAGGGTTCAGAGGTAAAGAAAGTGCAGAACTTTAAGCACTTAAGGTCAACGATCCGAGCAACAGAGAGTGTGAAAGGAGGTGAAGAGTCATGTACAGGCAGGTTGGAACAGGTGAAGAAAAGTGTCAGGTGTGTTATGTGAAGAGTATCAGCAAGAATGAAAGGAAAGGTGAACAAGACCAGCGATGTTCTACGGCTTAGAGACAGTGGCACTGCAGAAAATATAGGAGGCAGGAGGTAGCAGAGATGAAGATCGAGGTTCTCTTTGGGAGTCACAAGGATGGATAGGATAAAGAATGAGTCCATCAGAGGGACAACCCATGTTAGATGTTTTGGAGACATAGTCAGAGAGACCAGATTGAGGTGGTTTGGGTGTAGGATGACGTGGAAGAGATTCTGACTAATCGAGGCACTAGAATGCAAATTCTATGAACTCTGGGGTCCAGCTAGGCTCTACAGGTTTTTTTTTATTTTTATTTTTTTATTGTATGGATGCAATCCTCATGCCATTGTGTACTACTTTCTTTGTGACACAGAAAAATACAAGCCTTATGGTAAATGTTCAATAAATTAAATATATCAGTTGCTTTCAGTATTATATTGTTGTGTATTGGCATGATGTTGTGCACACCCTCAAATAGCAGTGGAATCATTGTGAATCTGTCAAGCCATGCCCTAACAACCATTTCAGAGCACCTTAGCAAAAAGGCCCAGAAGCCCAGAGTTTTTCCACGGGAAGCACCACTCACATTTTCTTCTTCTTCTTCTTCTTATTATTATTAATAATAATATTACTTGAATGCTTCGCCAGAAACCTGTGTTTTTAGACAAAACATATTTAATGTTATATATAACAATATTTAATCATGTTAATCACAAATATATTCACTAATAAAGTACTAAAAATAACCATAGAGCCTACTTCAAGAACTCATAAGGTTTGCTGCTAATATAAAAAACTAAAAACACATATGAGATAAACTATAACACTTGCGACGTGCTTTTGCACTCATTACTTACAGTACACTGCATGGAATAAAGGTTAGCCTTGGCCAACTCAGATTAGAAATATACAAACTTGAGGAGAGATGCCATGCCAAAGCGTTCCTGCAACGCACCTGTAGATGCGGTCATATTATTTCACCAGTTTTGACGCGTAGCTCTGGTTTAAAGTTTCACTCACACGACAGAAGTCCAATCTCTTTGTATCTTGTAGTTTCTTTTGTCAGCATCAAAGAATCAACACTTCATACAGTCGTCTTGAGTAAATCCACTGTGATTACAGACACCAGTTGCTGCATCTTGCAAATCTCTGACTTTTACAACAACCCATTTGCTGTATCTTATAAATTACAGTCTTAGCTTACGTATATAACAACACTCTTGTTGTATATCTCTACTTACGGGAGCTTACGGTTACAACAACCTAGTTGTTGTATCTTACATTCTTAGCTTACCGGGAGCTCACGAGCTTACGGTCAAAAGCTTGTGTTTCCGTAGCCTTCCGCATCTAAACTGAACTCTCTATCATATGACAGTCATACAAATGCATGTAATAGTGGAATGACATCACAGACCAACTTACCATTGTCAAAATGGATGCATAACTTAGAAATGTAAAGCTTATGGCTTATGTAACAAACTTAATGCTTAATGCTTTACTAATGAATAGAACAAGGTAGAATAAATGAAATAACAACAAGTAAAATAAAATAAACACAACAACAAATTCATAACAAGTACGATATGGCTCTTACAGCACCTTTAAACCTGACCGCTGTCAATGATTCGGGGAGGAGGAGCAGGGGGGGTGGGTGGAACCATGGGTGAGGTGGTGAATGGTTTCAGCTGTGAAGTGTGGAAGACAGGGTGGATCCGGAGCGCCGCAGGCAGCTGGAGCCGGTAGGTGACAGGGTTGATCCTGAGGGTGATGCGGTATGGCCCGATGAACCTTGGTGATAATTTTTTGGACTCTGTGTGCAGGTGGAGGTTTCTGGTTGATAGCCACACTTTGTCACCTACGTGGTACAATCGTCCCGGGGGATGCCGGTGGCGGTGTTGGGCCACATAGTTGGCGTTGGTGCGTCGGATGGCTAGGTTGGCTTGGTGCCATAGCCGCCGGCACACTGTTGGGCCGATGGTACGTCAACCTTCGGTTCCTGGTGGGTGAACATCGGAGGCTGGAAACCATAGCACACCTCAAATGGGCTCAGGTTGGTGGCTGAGGAGACATGGAGGTTGTGAGATAACTCGGCCCACTTGAGGTAGCGGGCCCAGGAGCACTGGCGGTCCGACACGAAACATCTTAGGTAGCGCTCCAGCTGTTGGTTGACTCGCTCCGTCTGACCGTTCGTCTGAGGGTGGTAGCCAGAAGACAAACTGCAGGACGAATCGATCAGACGGCAGAAGGCCTTCCAGAACCGGGCGGTGAACTGGGGACCTCTGTCCGAGACGATGTCCTTTGGGAACCCATGCAATCGGACTACGTGTTCCAAAATCAGCTCGGCTGTCTCTTTCGCTGACGGGAGTCCGGCGAAGGCCACCAGGTGCACTGCCTTGGAGAAGCGGTCCACAATGGTCAGGATGACGTCTTTTCCATCTGAATCCGGCAGGCCCATGATGAAGTCTACGGCAATGTGGGACCAGGGTCGACGGGGAACTGGAAGTGGTTGGAGTTCCCCTGGAGTTGGTTGATTAGTGTCCTTCGCCCTGGTGCACATTGGGCACGCCCGAACGAACTCGATTATTTCCCTCCTCATTGAGGGCCACCAGAAGGCCCGGCCGATGAAGGTGGTGGTTCTCCGGATTCCCTGGTGTCCTGCGACAGGTGACGAATGGCCCCACTGGAGGACCTCAGATCGGAGTCGTTCGGGGACGAAGAGCCGTCCGGGCGGCACACCTGCGAAGTCCCTGGTCAGTGCCTGGCGGACCCTCGTTTCCAGGTTCCACTGCAGGGGTGCGATGATGCGGGTGGAAGGACAGGCACGGGGTCCGCCCGGGGCGTCTCTCGCTCGTATTGCCGGGAGAGGGCGTCAGCCTTGGTGTTCTTCGACCCCGGGCGGTACGAGAGGTGGAAATTGAATTGTTCGAAGAACAGTGCCCACCGTGCCTGTTGTGGGTTCAACTGCCTCAAACTGCGGATGGTGATCAGGTTTTGATGATCCGTCCAGACGATGAATGGCTCACTGGCGCCCTGGAGCCAGTGACGCCACTCCTCCAAGGCCCACTTTATGCCCAGCAGTTCGCGGTCCCCTACACCGTATCGCTGCTGAGTGGGGTTAAACTTTTTGGAGTAGAAGCCACATGGGTGCAGCTTCTGGTCTGGACCTCGTTGGGAGAGAACAGCGCCGGCGCCCACCTCCGACGCGTCCACCTCCACAACGAACGGTTGACTGGCATCTGGATGAAGCAGGATGGGTGCGGTGGTGAACAGATGACAGAGTCGGTGAAAAGCTGAGATGGCGGTAGGGTCGAGTTGGAAGGAATGGTTGGAGAGCCTGGTAAGTGCAGTGAGCGGTGCTGCAACTGTACTGTAGCCCCGGATAAAGCGACGATAAAAGTTCGCAAACCCGAGAAAGCGTTGGAGCTGTTTGAGTGTCCTGGGTAGGGGCCAGTGACGTACAACCTCCAGCTTCTGCGGGTCCATGGCCACACCCTGGGGCGAGATGACAAAACCCAGGAACGTGGTGGAGTGCTCGTGAAAAGCACACTTTTCCAGCTTACAGTACAGCTGGTGGGCGAGCAATCTCTTAAGGACAGCTCGAACGTGTTTGGTGTGTTCAGCGGGGGTACGTGAATAAATTAAAATGTCATCCAGGTAGACAAACACCCATCGGCCTAGCATGTCCCTTAGGACATCGTTGATGAAGGCTTGGAAGGCCGAGGGTGCGTTGCAGAGACCAAATGGGATGACCAGGCTCTCATAGTGTCCGGTAGGGGTGATGAAGGCTGTCTTCCACTCATCACCCTCTCTGATGCGCACCAAGTTGTAGGCGCTCCGGAGGTCCAACTTAGTGAACATGGTGGCACCAGAGAGGGCATCCAGGGCTGAGTTGGTGAGAGGAAGAGGGTGACGATTTCGGATGGTGATCTTATTTAGCCCCCGATAGTCGACACACGGACCAAGTTCGCCCCCTTTCTTCTTTACGAAGAAGAACCCCGCAGCAGCCGGCGAAGAGGAGGGCCTGATGGTGCCATTTCGCAGGGCGTTGGCGACATACTCCTCCATGGCCTGGGTCTCGTTGGTAGAGAGGGAGTAGAGATGGCCGCGGGGGTGGCTGGAGCCTGGCTGGAGTTCGATGGCTAGGTCGTAGGGTCGGTGAGGTGGAAGGTGGCTGGCCCGGCGTTTACAGAACACCTCAGCCAGGTCTCAATACGGTGGAGGAATGGCGTGGATGTCCACGTCGGGGGCCTCGGACTCCCCGGAACATGTCCCAGCCTGGGCCTGTAGGCATAGGTCGGTGCAGGTCGGCCCCCATTGAAGGATCCGGTTCTGAGACCAGGAGATGAGTGGGTCGTGCTGTAAGAGCCAGGGATAGCCGAGGATGATGGGTGGAGAGGAGATGGGTGTGAGGTGAAATTGTATGGACTCCTGATGTTGGCCGAGGACGATAGTGATGGGTGGAGTCTGCTGGGTGATAGGGCTGGATGAGAGGGGCCGCCCGTCGACTGATGTGATTCTCACAGGCTGGGATAACGCCTCAATCTTTACCCCCAATCCTCTGGCGTATGTTGAGTCAATGAAGTTACCCGCGGCACCGGAATCGATGAACGCAGTACTTCTGACCCGTTTGTGGCCAAGGTGGAGGGTTACCTGAACCGTGAGTCGAGTAGCGGTGTTGTCGGTGGTGGCGGAGAGGTGGATGGTACCCGGGGAGTCTCTCCTATCTCTCACCGGGGCTGGGCGTTTCCCGGACGGGACGGGCAGGTGGCTCGGTGGTGCGCTGCTGAGCCGCAATAGGCGCACAGTCCCTCGCGGTAACGTCTCTCGCGTTCCGCCACGGTCAGGGAGGCGCGCCCTAGTTGCATGGGTTCCCCGGCTCCGGTGTCAACCACGGCAGGGGGTGGAGATCCGACACGTTCAGGAAGAGCAGTGGTGACGGTGGGTGATGGCCTTGGTGCAGTGTAGGCATAAGTGAATGGTGGCGGCAGGGTTCGGGGTGCTGGCTTCGGACGAGAGAGGAGGCGCTGGTCGATCCGGAGGGCTAGCTGGATTAGCCCCTCCAGTGTGGCTGGGAGATCTCGTCCGGCTAGCTCGTCTTTTATGCGATTAGCCAGCCCCTCGAAGTAGGACGTCCGGAGGGCTGCGTCTCCCCAGGAGGTCTGGATGGCGAGGGTCCGGAACTCGGCAGTATATTTACTCACGGGCAGTCCTCCCTGCCGCAGGTGGTAGAGCTTTGTGTCGGTCTCCACCTCGCCCTCGGGATGTTCAAAGGTTAGCTTGAGCTGGCGGGTGAATTCATTGTAGGAGTGCGCGGTGTCTGTGTCTGCGCGCAGGACTGCCGTGGCCCACTCTGCTGCCTGCCCTGATAGCAACGAGACGAGGAGCGCAATGCGCAGCCGGTCAGTGGAGTATTTGGTGGCATTGAACTCAAACACCAGTTCCAGCGATGTTAAAAACACACTGCATTTCCCATCTGTGCCATCCCATTTGTCTGGAAGAGCTAAAAAAACGTCAGAAGGGGGGGGGGGGGGTGCGGCGCCGCGACCGCCGCGGCGGGCGGACCGCTAGCCAGCCGACTAACCGCCGCCCGAAGGCTCGCGTTCTCCTGCCTAAGCTCCGCGACCTCGCGGCGCAAGGCCGCGGTGTCTTGGACACTCCGGCGCAGAGAATCGAGCTCCGCGGTTAGCGTATTAATGAGCAAAGCATGCTGGTCAACCACATCGCGAAGGCGGGCGTAATCCGCTGGGTTTACTGCTCTCGGCTCTGTCATTCTGTCACGAACTAACCGGGATGACCAGAATGATGATCGCTCTATCTGTCACGAACTAACCGGGATGAACAGATAGCTTTAGCAGTTAGCCCTGTAGCGTGAATGGTAAACCCAAACGCGGATAAACACGAGCAGGCAGGATAATCACGCGATTTGCTATAAGGACTCTCACACTCAGTGAGCACAGGAAAGACACAATCTAACCCTAGTCCTATAAACACACACTCAGTCTGAAAAGATAGCCAAGAAAGTGAGTACTCACATATACTGGAACGATTCCGAAAAGACATGGGCATAACTCAATGACAGAGCGATGTGCGGCGCCATCTTGTTTCCTTTTATGCTTTCAGGTTCGCGATCGTCTTACTTCCGGGTCCTAATGCCGGTCGCAGCTGAGTGTGCATGACATCACGACTGGAACCTACAACATCTCCCTAGCAACTCGGGCTTCCGCCCCTTGCTGCGCCTCGCGGCTGCCGTCATCCGCTCTTCAGGAACTCTCAACGAGACTTCGTGCCAGAACTCCAAGGTCCCACAACGAAGGAAACCTCAGGAGAAGTTCCAGAGCGTAGCCATCTGTAACCAGGCAACCAACGCCTCACCGAAGGGCTTTCCCGAAAGACGTCATCTCTATAACAACCAATCAGCAACGCCGTGATTCCCTTCACTGGAGGCGAATGCACGGATGAGAACGAAACATAACGCAATTAAACAAACAAAGCTGCATACCTTGCTGAAGTTGGTGCTCGTTTCATATCTGAACTGTAAGATTAAACCCAGGACTCTGCTCTTGTGACTTTCTTTGATCTAGTAAACAGTACTAGAATAACTTAATTAATTTTTCGCTTTCCAAACTGTTTGTATGTGTGTCTGTTTGTGTGTGTGCACGTGTGTGTGTGTGTGTGTGTGTGTGTGTGCATGCGTGCGCGTGTGTTTAAGTAGCGTAGTTTCATGTATCGTAGATTAGTCAAATAAATTCTCGTTTCTTTATAAAGAACTGTTGTCTTGGTCATGTATTTTAAAGCCTAAACATTTGCCCAGATCTTGTTACCTTGCTCATAATCGGTAAATTTTGATTCAGTTAATCAAATTATTCTGAATCGTTAAAGATTCGATACAACTCTGACCCAGAGCTAAACATTCATTCATTCATTCATTCATCTTCTATAATGCTTTATCCTGTATTTAGGGTCGCGGGGACCTGGAGCCCATCCCAGGAGACTCGGGGCACGAGGCAGGGTACACCCTGGACAGCGTGCCAATACATCGCAGAGCACACGCGCGCACACACACACACACACACACACATTCACACACACTATGGTAAATTTGGGAACGCCAATTAGCCTAATCTGCATGTCTTTGGACTGTGGGAGGAAACCGGAGTACCCGTAGGAAACCCACCAAGCACGGGGAGAACATGCAAACTCCATGCACACAGACGGGAATCGAGCCTGGCCGGGAATCTAACCCGGACCCTGAAGGTGCAAGGCGACAGTGCTAACCACTACACCACCGTGCCGCCCCCAGAGCTAAACATTACATATTAATAGTGAAGGATGCGTTGGCATTGTGTCGACAATACGACCTTCCTTCGTTGTCTTTATTATATGTAAACCCTACACCACCCAAAGAAAGACTTATGTTGCTATAGAAATCATTTGGCTTATTAGTTCTGTAAACTTTATAATTGACATATTTTACATAATAGTAATAGATTCTAACTATCTAACCTCACAAAACATTTGTAGAAGAGTAACACTTTTTGTTACACAATGGCAAATTGATGTTCATCATAAACTTGGCATAATTTTCTTTGTTTTAGTCTCTATGATCATCCTTTTCCTTTATATCAGCATTTTGATCACAGCAAGGTCTATTTCCTGCAATAAGGACTCTGCCATAAAAGCCCACAAGACAGTGCTGCTGCATCTCATTCAAGATTCAAGATTATTTATTTGTCCCATGCATAGTTATACAAGTACATCACGCAGTGAAATGTATCCTGAACCGCTCCTACTTTGTGCAAATGACAGAAGAAACAAAAGAAATAATAATCTATTAAATCGAAAAAAAAAATCTTTAAAAAATTTGCAAAAAAGTACAAAATGTAAACAGAATAATAATAATAATAATAACAATAATAAACTCTGATCTGCAAGAATGTATATGCAACAAGATAAAATGTAGTGCAAGTAATGCTTATAGTCCAGACTAAAGTGCAGTGTGCAGTGTGCAATGTCAGCACAGCAGTGTGTGAATGAGCTGATACCAGTCCTATGAACTGGAGAGTGGCACATGGTTGAGGAGTCTAATCGCCTGTGGATAAAAACTCCTCCTGAGTCTCTCTTTTGGCCATAATGACCCGGAACCTTCTGCCTGAATGCAGAAGTTTGAACAGTCCGTTATTGGGGTGCGACAAGTCCTTAATGATCCAAGCTGCCCTGGTTTTACATCTCCTGATATAGCTGTCCTGCATGGAGGGGAGAGTTAACCTGCAGCAGCGTTCAGCTGCCCGGATCACTCTCTGGAGGGCTTTCCTGTCCTGTACACAGCTATTCCCAAACCAGGATGATTCTGTTCTGTGTAAGGATGCTCTCAACAGCGCCCAGGTAGAAAGCCTTAAGGACAGACTTAAGGACAGCAGGGGAAACCCAGGTGGTACAGACGCTGCTTTGCCCTTTTCGTCTGAGCAGAGATATGCTCAGTCCATGTCAGATCCTTGGAGATGTTAATGCCCAAGTACTTAAAGCTGCACACCCTCTCCACTGGAGCTCCATTGATGATGAGGGGTTTGTGGTCCTTTTGTCTCCTTCTGAAGTCCACCACCAGCTCCTTCGCCTTACTGACGTTCAGCCGGAGGCAGTTCCCTAGCAAGGCTACACTCGATGCTGCGTGAAAACGCTATGGGAACCAGTTTGTCGCGTTGCCGGTTGTTGAAGCATGCTGTGAAAACACGCCAAAGTTTTTGGCTATATATAACCTCGACAGGTGACGTCATCTGATTAGATGTAGGTGGAGGTTATAAAAACAGGTGAGCCGGCAACGACCTCAGATCATTTGTCTTCAGAGCCTAGTTGTGAAGCGTGCTTGTGATAAACCAGCAAAATAAGAAGGTGTTTAACTAACCGATTTGACGAGTTTAAATCCCTCCGTGTGTGATAATCCATATCGGAGAGCGATCTCTACACTGCTTCGACTAGTGCTGCGAGCCGCCGCGCGTTCCTGGCTTAAAACTCGTGCATCTGACAGAGCTGCGGCAGATGGAGGTAAGAAAACTCCTTTCTTCCGCGTTGTCATCACGAGGATTCCTCTCTTGTTTACCGGAGATGAAAATAGCCTTAAGCACTAAAACAAGCAGTAGACGGCACCTTCTGTCGGGTGGCCAGGGGGCGGAGCCTCAATGATGCTCTCTCCCCCCCCACCCCCCTCTCAGCTCTCTTCATATGAGTTAACCCTTTCATGGAGTAGGCTGTATTCATGCTGTGTTTTTCATGCCATCGACTTATTTGTTTATTTAAATATAGTCGATATGGAAACGCGGGATTGTATGATGACGCCCAGATAGCAGAGACGCTTCACAGGCTATCTCTCTCCTGGGACATCATCCTCCCTGGTAAGCTTATACTTCCTTTCTAGCTGTGTAGACTTTTATCTGCCCTAGAGGGAAAAGCTTTTCAGGCAGTGGGTCAGCTTGGTGCTCCACTGCACACAGGAGGTCAGACTGATTTAAAAAAAAAAAAAAAAATTATATATATATATATATATATATATATATATATATATATATATATATATATATGTGTGTATAAAATAAAATAAATGGGGGTGGCCCCCCCAATAGGGAAAGGCACCCAGAATTCCTTTTTAACGAATAAGTGTTCTCCCTGGCACCCCCAGGAGGTCGGTGTTTTGCTCCGCCACCACTGGTGTTCGGGCAACACCAGTCTCCAATAGGCTGTTAGTTCTTCGGTTTTTCCTGCCATGCTTCAGGATGCCGAACATCTAACATCCCCCCCCCCCTTGATTGATACCTGAAAATCAATGAATACAGTTCAGTTCTTGACTGTAAAGGTGATTGCTCTCAACCCTACCAAGCGATTGTTTCTGACAATCGATTTAAGGACGCTTACTTTCATACAGAAACATTGCCACAACACAGGGAGATCCTGAGGTTCGCTTTCGGGGGCGAAGCTTACCAGTATCGGGTCCTCCCATTGGTCTAGCTCACCCGCACACATACAAAATGCACGGATTTAGCCCTGGTTCTTATGGGAGTCCCAGGGCATCCGGTGGCTAGTGCTTCGACATCAGCATGTCGTCCTAGCTCATCTCTCTTCTCAGGACTGGGACCCAACGCCACGAAAGCGTGCTCTTTCCTGTGCAGAGGACAACACATTGGGTGCTATATGGGATTCGGTCGTAAGCGGGCACAGCTGTCTCCCGCTCGTATCGAACCCATTCTCAACACCCTCAAGGAAAACAAGCTAGACCAGAAAGTGACCATCACTTTCAGACATCCTAGCTCTCATGGCAGCTGTATCCACGGTGACACCTTTGGGCCTTCTGCACATGAGAGCATTCTAAGTTGTGGCTAAGAACCAGGGGATATCACTAGAGCCAATCCCCAATATGGGTTACGCGCCAGGTGCTTCGTACCCTTTCTACGTGGTTCAGACCCCGGTCTCTACTCTGGGTCCCACTCTAAGTTCATCTTGTCGTCGCTGAGGCTAACGACAGATGCTTCCCTCATAGGCTGGGGTGCGGTCTCTGATGACTGTCCAGCCCAAGGGAGCTGGAGAGGCTATCTTCTCGCATGGCACAGCAATTGCCTCGAAATGATGGCTCTATTTCTGGCCCTAAAGCACTTCCTCCAGCAGTTGAGAGGCTGCCATGTCCTAGTGCGGTGGACAACACTATGGCAGTCTCATATATTATCGGCAGGGCGGACTGTGCTCGTGCCGCTAACAGCTAGCGCACCAGGTTCCTGTCCCTCAGAGTGATTTACATTCCAGCATGGATGCGGGAGCAGTAGTACTGTCCAGTCCATCTCTGACACACGGGGAATGGGAACCCCACTCCGAAGTAGTCAGGGAGAGATTTTCATGTAGCAAGGCGGACCTCTTGCCTTCTAAGATATGCTTCGCCTTTTACTGCTCTTCAGATTTATGTCCACCGCATCAGCTAGTGGCGTAGGTCAGAGCAGCTTCTACATGTTTTGGATGAGAGATGCTATTGCCCTCTCCTATGAGGCGCGTGGGCTCACTTCGCCTCTGGGAATCAGGGCTCTTTCAACCCTGGGGATTGCCTCATCTATTGCATTAGCAAGAGGTATTCCCCTGCAGCAAGTGTCTGCTAAGCAGGTAAACTCAGTCCACTGCCGAATTGTTTCAGTGCTGGAGTTTCCCTCCTCGCAACAGGCACCCTATTGCTCTTGAAGCCTTCTGTCCTCCGCGCTTACAGCTTCGGAGCAGGAGAGACTTCACTTGCTGTGTCCAGCTTGTGCTCTTCAGATCTACGTCCACCGCATCAGCTAGTGGCATAGGTCAGAGCAGTTTCTACATGTGCTGGAATAGACATGCTATTGCCCTCTCCTATGAGGCGCGTGGCCTCACTTCGCCTCTAGGAATCAGGGCTCTTTCAGCCAAAGGGATTGCCTCATCTATTGCACTAGCAAGAGGTATTCCCCTGCAGCAAGTGTCTGCTAAGCAGGTAAACCCAGTCCACTGCCGAATTGTTTCAGTGCTGGAGTTTTCGTCCTCGGGTCTATGCCCTAGCACTTTCAGGACGTGCGTAACTGCATCCTCTCTCAACTATCTTCCAAAAGCTAACAAAAAAAAAAATATATAAACCCAACAGGCACCCTATTGCTTTTGAAGCCTTCTGTCCTCCGCGCTTACAGCTTCGGAGCAGGAGAGACTTCACTTGCTGTGTCCAGCTTGTGCTCTTCAGATCTACGTCCACCGCATCAGCTAGTGGCGTAGGTCAGAGCAACTTCTTCATGCTCTGGATGAGAGATGCTATTGCCCTCTCCTATGAGGGCGCGTGGGCTCACTTCGGCTCTAGGAATCAGGGCTCATTCAACCAGGGGATCACCTCAGCTATTGGATTAGCAATAGGTATTCCCCTGCAACAAGTGTGTGCCAAGCAGGTAGACCCAGTCCACTGCCAAAATGTTTCAGTGCTGGAGCTTCTGCAGGAAAAGCTTGTCCTTGGGCTTGTGCCCTAGTACCCTCAGGATTTTCTTAGCTGCATTGTTTGAAGCCTTCTTCCTCCGCCTTTTACAGCTTCGGAGCAGGAGAAACTTCACTTACTATCCAGTATGTGCTCTTCAGATTCACGTCCACCGCATCAGCTAGTGGCGTAAGTCAGAGCGCCACTATACTGGGTGAGAGATGCATATTGCCCTCTCCTATGAGGCGCGTGGGTTCACTTCGCCTCTGGGAAGCAGGGCTCACCCAACCAGGGTGATCGTCCCAGTCTCACCAGCAGGAGGTATCCCCTGCAGTAATTGTGTGGCGCGAAGGGTTGGTTCCTCCCCGCACACATTTCTTACATTTATAAATCTGGATGTTCATGCTACTCCGGGCTCACTGCCCCAGAGTTAGCTGCCCAGGCATAGCTCTGAGACCTTCTTGGCTTTGTGCGCACACGCTACACAACCTTTGGGTCTAGACACCTGTAGTGCGGCGGCGTTGGTATTCTCGTTCCCATAGCGTTTTCACGCAGCATCGAGTGTAGCCTTGCTAGGGAACGTCTTGGGTTACATTTCTGTAACCCTGTTCCCTGAAAGGCGGGAACGAGATGCTGCATCGCAATGCCGCACTACCACGTGACCGGACGGCTGTTCAGACAAATTAATCTGAGGTCGTTGCCGGCTCACCTGTTTTTATAACCTCCACCTACATCTAATCAGATGACGTCACCTGTCGAGGTTATATATAGCCAAAAACTTTGGCGTGTTTTCACAGCATGCTTCAACGACCGGCAACGCGACAAACTGGTTCCCATAGCGTTTTCACGCAGCATCTCGTTCCCGCCTTTCAGGGAACAGGGTTACAGAAATGTAACCCGAGACGTTTTCTTGACACCATAGTGCCAGGTTCTCCACTTCATCCATGTAGGCCGACTCATCGTTGTTGGAGATGAAGCCCAGCACCACCGTATTGTAGCAAATTAGCTCAACAAGGGAATATTTACAACTAATTATAACTAGTTATAACTAATAATAAATATTTAGATTAGAATTAACTGCAGCAGAATTAACATACAATTATCTGATCTGTCCGTCTACCGAGCAGATACTATAATTATTTATGAATTCTAGGAAAGGTTGTTCCTGGCCAAGGAAGGATAGCTTTCCTACTTTGCAGTACTAGCAGTAACTTAGCATGTAACCAACGGATCAACAATTCAGTGACTTTAGATTGTGAGCAGCACACAGAGGCAATCTATTGTGAAAATAATGAATTTAATAAAGGAGGCTAACATATAATAACATTAAGCAAACACCTACATACAGGGTAAAGGACAGTAAGGAAGAAAGAAAAGAACAAAAGAATGGCAGTATTTCATATCAATTAACCACAACCTAGTGAGAATCATCAAAGAATCAAGGTTCACCTTAAAAAGGGGCTCAAACTTAAACACGCATCTAAAGCGTTTTAAGGGATACTTGCATTGGTCTTTGTTTCTGGAAAAGAGTCCTGATTCAGTAGACACGAGGGTGTAGATGATCGACCTCAAGGTGTGCGCTGGAGATTTTCCTCTGGTTCCTCGAGAGGGAGGAATAGTCCACAGCGAGTTGACAAAGTTACTTGAAGGTAAAAACTGCAGAAGGTTAAACTCAAGAGATGAGTTTTTCAGAGAGTAGAAGAGTGTTCGGTTCAAAAGAAGGGATCTTTTTTGAGCACCAGATAGCCGGTGTTAGGGCTTTTTGATAGTGTCCCGACACACCCACCGTTTGGGTGGAATGGCCAATCAGAGGCATGTATTTTTGGTGGGAAAACTTCCTTTGTCTCCTGTTTATGGCCCCTTGGAAGTTTTACTGCCGGTCCAGAGGTTGTTGCAGTTTATTTCAAAATGTTGTAGAGAGTATATGATGCCTTACATGATCACATAGAATATGTCATTGTTTGAGAAATAAGGAGTAGATAATTTTGATACCAAGAAAGGCACCTTTAGGAAATAGGAAAACGGAGATACATTCATACACTCGAATATAGGCAATTAGAGTCTAACTAAGGCAAATAAAAAGTTGTAAATAGTACCATCAGATGAGGGCACATACACACAATGCATGCATATACGGGATACCTTTATAATTGCATAATCATGGTATAAAATAGGGTAAATGTCCTTATGTGTGTGCGTGATGTGTATTGCAAGTGTGGAGCCAGACCCCTGGTCTGGTTAGGCCATTGATGGCTGGCACCGAGGTCTCCTGCTAGTCTTTGGAATGTGTTTGAAGTTTTATGTAGAGACTGGGGAGCTAATCTGTTTAGCCTCCTCGTGATAAGGGTGGGGGACTCACTGGCAATAAACATCCATATAAATGTAGAATGTGGGTCCAGGTCTGTAATTCATATGCAAATGTCAAAGGCTAAAAGGGTCTCTTGCAGACATAGAGTCCAAACGATCAGCTGTGATCCTAAGCAGACGCTACAGCTCCCCCCTTTTGGCTGAAGATGTTCAACTAGGAACATAATCAGACAACATTGGACATTGATGGTCGGGTGGCAGGTGGATCATCAAGCCTGTGAAACTTCAGCTCTAGCAAAATGGTGGTTTTGTTTGAACGTCCCAGGAAGTGCAGTCGTGCACCTGTTCATGGACCTTCGCACCACATTTACTCTGTTAAACAGGACAAAGGCAAGGCCGAGCGTTAGGGTTGCTGTGGTGAGGCAAAGTGCTGTGTCTGCCGAAGTCCAAGATCGGGCCACGGGAAAGTTGGTCTTGGCAGGCCGCCGAGACAGTGCTTTGTTGATTGGGGTGATATCAATCATCTGGAACCCCCCTTCGTCAATGCGCCATTCCAATTCAGGCTCCCGGGTGAGACTGTGATCCTTGAAGAAAGATGGAATTTCCACCTCGGCCTGGTACTCTTCACTTGGAAGGTGGTACAGCGCTAGGTCTCCGACGTGGAGGATGGCACCTTTGGGCACTTGAATCCACATACTCTGGTTGGGCAGGTTGACACGGGTGGCAGTGTCATGCTGATCATAGGTCAGTGTGGCGGTACAGATGGGCGTGTTAACCAGCCACTGATTTCCCACAATCTCTGCTTGTGTTTCTGTAACTTGTGCACGAGGTTTGGCCTCGGTGGGACAGTGCGTCTCTTTCGGCATGGGCTGTAACCCGCATATTCCTTCAGTATTGTCACGGAGGAAGGGTTTGCTGGGGTAGAGATAGTGGATGTCTTTGGTCAGAGTACCCATGCGGAGGTTTGGGTTTGCTGGTTGGAATTGGCAACAAACAAGGCATCCTTTCAGATACTCTGCCACATCTTGCTGCCTGCCGGGACAGTATGCCACTTGTTTCTGTGTCTCGTAAGTGGCTCTTGTGCTGTGGTGTCCTGCACATGGTGTGTCGTGAGCATACATCAGCCTACCCCCCTTTAGGCACTGTGGCACCACAAGCCTTGGCACAGTGAGGTCATCAGGGCTATAAGCTAGGATGTTGTCCGTCACACGCAGCATTGGTTTCATGTTTAGTAGTGGTTTGAGGTTCTGTGTATTGATTGGCAAGCATTCAGGACCGGTCTCACATGGCTCTTCCGGGAGACAGACCACCAAAACAGCACTCTCGGGTATATTAAGGTCCTGGCTGGACGTGTGATGCTGGACATTGGTTGGCTCTGGTTGTTCGGTAGGCATCCGTGGTGGTTGTGTGATATCATCACTTGGTGATGGGATCTCTCGTTGTGTGATTAACAGAGGATTAGCCTTGAGTTGGTCGGGAGGTTCATTTTGAGGGAACTCTGATTGGGCATTAGGGTCAGACGTCAAGCTTAGTCATAACTGATCTGACTCATCCTTTTTGTCTCTTTTGTAGTGCTTTTCCTGGAGGATTTCCTTCAACATTCTCATAATCTCTGCTGATTCGGATGTGGCTTCCGGGTTCGGATCTGCTGACTGCAGTTTATTTCAAAATGTTGTAGAGAGTATATGATGCCTTACATGATCACATAGAATATGTCATTGTTTGAGAAATAAGGAGTAGATAATTTTGATACCAAGAAAGGCACCTTTAGGAAATAGGAAAACGGAGATACATTCATACACTCGAATATAGGCAATTAGAGTCTAACTAAGGCAAATAAAAAGTTGTAAATAGTACCATCAGATGAGGGCACATACACACAATGCATGCATATATGGGATACCTTTATAATTGCATAATCATGGTATAAAATAGGGTAAATGTCCTTATGTGTGTGCGTGATGTGTATTGCAAGTGTGGAGCCAGACCCCTGGTCTGGTTAGGACATTGGTGGCTGGCACCGAGGTCTCCTGCTAGTCTTTGGAATGTGTTTGAAGTTTTATGTAGAGACTGGGGAGCTAATCTGTTTAGCCTCCTCGTGATAAGGGTGGGGGACTCACTGGCAATAAACATCCATATAAATGTAGAATGTGGGTCCAGGTCTGTAATTCATATGCAAATGTCAAAGGCTAAAAGGGTCTCTTGCAGACATAGAGTCCAAACGATCATCTGTGATCCTAAGCAGACGCTACAGTATCGTCAGCAAACTTAACGATGGTGTTGGAGTCGTACATGGCCACACAGTCTGAAGTATAAAGAGAGGACAACAGTGGAGAGAGAACACATCCCTGTGGAGCACCTGTGTTGATGGTGATGCTGCTGGAGACGCACCTGCCCACCCTCACCGCTTGAGATCTGTCCGAGAGGAAGTCCAACACCCAGGCACACAAGCGTTTGTTGAGTCCTAGATCTCTCAGCTTTGTGAAAAGTCTGTGAGGCACTATTGTGTTGAAAGCAGAGCTTTAATCAATAAACACCAATCTCACATAGTTACCTTGCTTCTTGTCCACATGGCTGAGAGTGGTGTGCAGGACGTGGGAGATGGCATCCTCATTGGATCTGTTGGGGTGATAGGCGAACTGAAGTGGATCTATGGAGCTGGGGATGGAGGAGGAGATGATGTTTTTTAGCACTCTCAAATACCTTCATGACCATCGATGTCAGTGCAACAGGCATGGGCATGGGGCATGGGGGTTTGTTGGTCTTGGGCACGGGGACAATGGTGGATCTCTTGAAACACGCCGGGACCACAGATTTTGCCAGGGACTCATTAAAGATACAGGTGAACACACCTGACAGCTGGTCAGTGCAGCAGCGCAGGAGGCGCCCAGACATGCCATCTGGACCCGCCGCTTTCCTGGTGTTCACCCTTCTCAGCACCGTGCGAATGTCGTGCTCTGCGATACTGATGATGCATTCCTCGTGATGATGTCATCATTCTCAGTCACCAGGCTGCTAGCATTAGCCGCCTGGCTATCCTCGAACCGGGTGAAGAATGCGTTCAGCTCGTTGGCGAATGCAGAGTCGGCGACGATCGTCGTCGTGTCTTTGGCAGACTTGTAGTCTGTGATTGTGCGGAATCCATGCCACATGCGGCGTGTGTCACCATCTGTCGGAACCGTCCCTTAGCTTCCCTCACCGCTCGCCTGATGCCATAAGAAGCTGCTTTATATGCGCTCATATCGCCGCTGATGAGTGCGGCATTATAAGCAGCGGTCCGGGCATTCACAGCATCGCGTATTGATTGGTCCACCCAAGGCTTCTGGTTCGGAAACGATTTGAACCTCACTGTCGGGACAACTTCATTTACAAGCGTGCTAACGAAGCTAACTGCTACATCCGCAAACTCGTTGATGTCTTCTGCGCAGGCTCGGAACATGTTCCAATCTACGTCATCGAGCGCGTCCTGCGGCGTAGCTTCTGATTGGGCAGACCAGCGTTGCACCTCCCTCATGACCGTAGCTTCACGACGAAAGCTTTGATGATATTCCGGTATGAGGAAAATGGCGTTGTGGTCTGATTTCCCGAATGCAAAAACAGCTTTGTAGCCCCGTGTGTGGTGTGTAGCAGTGGTCCAGAATGTTGAGTCCCCTCGTCAGACATGTAACATGTTGATGAAAGTTTGGCATAACCTGTCTGAGGTTCGCTTTATGAAAGTCACCTGCTACAATGAGCGCTGCGTCCGGGTGTTTGTTCTGGAACTCACTCAGCACATCATGTAGTTCAGACAGAGCAGTGCCTGTGTCCGCGTGGGGTGGGATGTAGACCGCTGTGGCAATGACCGAGGTGAACACTCGAGGTAGGTAGAAAGGACGACACTTAACACACAGATATTCCAAATGAGGCGAGCAGCTACTGGAGAGAATGGAAACACTCCTGGTATCGCACCACTTGTTGTTGACCATGAAGTACACACCTCCACCTTTAGTTTTGTTAGACTCTGCCGTCCTGTCCATGCGGAACACAGAGAATGAGTCCGATGGGGTTATGACTCGGTCCGGCCCGAAGGGGGTCAGCCATGTTTCTGTAAAACACATAAGATACAATCCCTGATATCTCGCTGGAAAGTAACTCTGGCTCTGAGTTTACGTTGTGTCTGTGTCTCACCTCTTATCTTTACAACATTATTGAGCAAGCTGCTTCAATGGTTGGCAACAGCAAATTTTTGCAGACCTGCTTTACGTAAATTGTTTGTTTGTCCTGGTCTTGCCACGTTGTCTAAGTCCACTTATTTATGGACTCAGAGATGGTTCTCTACGTCCCTTATTCATGTAATACTTTTTTTTCTTCCACAGGAAAACAGAAGCCTACTGTAAATGCTCACTAAATTAACTATATCAGTTGTTTACTTTTTAGTGAGTTGGAAAATATCATTGAACAGCTTATGCATTGCTTGTAACCCCACTTTCCTGTAAAACACAGTTGCTGCTTCTCTTCCATTAGCTCAGTTTAAAGTTCCAATCACTGCATGATACTGTGGATGCTCAAATAGCAGTTGGTTTTCATTTACCATGAAAACACTTGTCTGTTTAAGCAATTACACTATGTTCTGTCTACAAACCGGATTCCAAAAAAGTTGGGACACTAAACAAATTGTGAATAAAAACTGAATGCAATGATGTGGAGATGGCAAATGTCAATATTTTATTCAGAATTGAACATAAATCACGGAACAAAAGTTTAAACTGAGAAAATGTATCATTTTAAGGGAAAAATATGGTGAATCAAAATGTCATGGTGTCAACAAATCCCAAAAAAGTTGGGACAAGGCCATTTTCACCACTGTGTGGCATCTCCCCTTCTTCTTACAACACTCAACAGACGTCTGGGGACAGAGGAGACCAGTTTCTCAAGTTTAGAAATAGGAATGCTCTCCCATTCTTGTCTAATACAGGCCTTCTTTGTCGCACCTTCCTCTTTATGATGCGCCAAATGTTCTCTATAGGGGAAAGATCTGGACTGCAGACTGGCCATTTTAGTACCCGGATCCTTCTCCTACGCAGCCATGATGTTGTGATTGATGCAGAATGTGATGTGGCATTATTTTGTTGAAAAATGCAGGGTCTTCCCTGAAAGAGATGACTAGATGTTGTTCTAGAACCTGAATATATTTTTCTGCATTGATGGTGCCTTTCCAGACATTCAAGCTGCCCATGCCACACACACTCATGCAACCCCATACCATCAGAGATGCAGGCTTCTGAACTGAGCGTTGATAACAACTTGGATTGT
Source organism: Channallabes apus (assembly GCA_030522415.1). Taxonomy (NCBI): domain Eukaryota; kingdom Metazoa; phylum Chordata; class Actinopteri; order Siluriformes; family Clariidae; genus Channallabes; species Channallabes apus. The sequence goes on from CM060125.1 coordinate 10,380,454, forward strand.
CCTTGTCCTCTTTGGTCCGGATGACATGGCGTCCCACATTTCCAACAAGAACTTCGAATCGTGACTCGTCTGACCACAGAACAGTCTTCCATTTTGCCACACTCCATTTTAAATGATCCCTGGCCCAATGAAAACGCCTGTGCTTGTGGATCTTGCTTAGAAATGGCTTCTTCTTTGCACTGTAGAGTTTCAGCTGGCAACGGCGGATGGATTGTGGATTGTGTTCACTCACAATCGTTTCTGGAAGTATTCCTGAGACCATTCTGTGATTTCCTTTACAGTAGCATTCCTGTTTGTGGTGCAGTGTCGTTTAAGGGCCCGGAGATCACGGGCATCCAGTATGGTGTTACGCCCTTGACCCTTACGCACAGAGATTGTTCCAGATTCTCTGAATCTTCGGATGATATTATGCACAGTTGATGATGATAACTGCAAAGTCTTTGCAATTTTTCGCTGGGTAACACCTTTCTGATATTGCTCCACTATCTTTCTGCGCAACATTGTGGGAATTGGTGATCCTCTACCCATCTTGGCTTCTTAGAGACACTGCCACTCTGAGAAGCTCTTTTTATACCCAATCATGTTGCCAATTAACCTAATTACTGTTCATTGGTCTTCCAGCTCTTCGTTATGCTCAAATTTACTTTTTCCAGCCTCTTATTGCTACTTGTCCCAACTTTTTTGGGATTTGTTGACACCGTGAAATTTGGAATCAACATATTTTTCCTTTAAAATGATAAATTTTCTCGGATTAAACTTTTGATCTGTCATCTATGTTCTATTCTGAATACAAAATTGACATTTGCCATCTCCACATCATTGCATTCAGTTTTTATTCACAATTTGTTTAGTGTCCCAACTTTTTTGGAATCCGTTTTGTATATTCACCTGAACAGCTGCAACTTAGTTACAACTCAGTTTACAATTTAACTTAGGTCAATTACTTTATTTTATGATTTGTTATTATTATTATTATTATTATTATTAAAATACTAAAATTATTCAATAAAACTCAGATTACCCAGATTTAAAAACTTCCCATTCTCTTCTTGGGATTATAAACTATTACACTCCTATAAATGCCACCCCATATTAAATGTTTTGAGAAGATGTTTATCATGAGCAATATAGCTTGTTTATAAAGAGTGTCAAACTAACTCAAATTCTATTGTCATTGGGTTACACAGGCGGTCTTCCACATAATTTCCCCAGTTGGAATCCTGAAAGAGATTCTGACTGATAAAGGCACTATGTTCACAGTATGCAAGCTCTATGAATTATTGGGTATTAATTCAATTTGTACCAGAATTTACCATACACAAATGGATGGTCTGGTTGAAAGATGCCATCCGGATAATCTTATCTGATTTGCGATCAGATATGAGCATCTGTGAAACGAAGCTGCAAGAAACTTCACACGGCCAGATGCTTTGAGTTAGACCCCAAAATCAAGGGTGTAAATTGGCGATCCGGGAAACAAAACAGAAAGTTCTACAGCTTCACCCCAAGCTATGGGGGAGAACCACCAATTCACATCTGGACACTATTTTAAACATCGTTAAAGTGTGCCAGTAGGGCAAAACGCATATACATATATTTACTCAGTATGTTTTATTCTTGTGTGTATGTTTGATTATTCTTCATAACTTTAAAGGTGTAATCAGCATTTACAAACCCCTTTTATTAGATAAAGGAAGGAATGAGTCGGTAAAATATGTAATGTTTGATGTCAATCTAAAGCTGGCTTTATTCCAAGAATGTTGGTGAACATGGAAAATTGGTAGCATGAACAGAGCTAATGCAAAATTACTTTATAAAAGTATTAAAAACTCCAACCGGATGGGTCACGCGTGACAGCCGAAACACCGGGCTAATTTATGGACAAAAGGAGGAACCACGTGAGGCGTGGCTAAGCCCCGCAACCACATCCGATTGGACCAATCACCTATGGGACGGACTGACCCTGAAGGAACAAAAACCCTAAGGAGCAGGGCCGCTGCTGGCCAAATCGGTGCCCTAAGCAGAAATTTACTTTTGTGCCCCCTCTCCCAAATATTACGGAAGTAAAAATAAAGTAATAAAAAAAAAACACCTACTATAGGGGCCAAAATAGAATTTTATTAAAATAAAAGTAAATACATAAATAGATTGTATCATTTATAAATTACAATTGTAGCTCTACAGCAAAAAATACAAACTAAAATATCACTTTAAATAAAACATTTATAATAAATGAAATAAACAAGCCCTGCGATGGATTGGCACCCTGTCCAGGGTGTACCCCGCCTAGTGCCCGAAGTCTCCTGGGATAGGCTCCAGGTCCCCCGCGACCCTGAACACAGGATTAAGCGGTATAGAAAATGAATGAATGAATGAAAAAAATAAACAATAATAAACTGAAAGAAAATCAACACTGTCATCTGCTGGAGCTTTCCAAAATTCTAAATTTACAAAGGCACACTTCTGTTTTTTCTTGAGGCAAAGTCGTAAATGAGCTCTTCATATGATAAAGCCTTTGATAATTCAGAGTTGATGCTGACAATTGCCAGACCACTCATGCGCTCTTGTACCATAGTTGAGCGTAAGTACGTTTTGCTGAGCTTCATTTTAGAAAAACCTGGCTCAGCAGAGGTAACAGTTACAGGGAGCATCACTGTATCATATTAAGAAAGATGCGTTAGTCGTGAAATTATTACCGACATTAAAACACATTATTAATGTCGACAGAGTAAAATAAAGTTTCACAGGATTATGAACATACCTGAAAGTGATGCACGGGCTTCATCTTGGGCTTTTTTTCCCTTTAGTTTCTCGGCGCCGGTTTCTTTATGTCTCTTTACAGGACCAGGCATATTGTTCAATTATTATCATTTTTGGCCAAATAGGCAGCCGTAATAGAGGTGAGGGTGCGCGCATCATCACGTGTGCTTAGCCTACTCTGCATTTACCGTTAAATGCAATATATACATGTATATTTTTTTATTTGTATATGTATATTATTAATATAAATTTATTATATATATATATATATATATATATATAATTTTTTTTTTTTTTTTTTTTGAGCAGCTGGGATGGTGCCCCCCTGGGAGTTGGTGCCCTGGTGTGTACTCTGCGTATAGGGAGCTGCGGCACTTCTAAGGAGTAAGAGTTCAAAGAAAGAGAAAATATCACGACTGCAACCTACTGTACAACATCTTCCAAGCAGCTCGGGCTTCCGCCCTTGTGGCGCCTCGTTTCATGTATCGTTATTAGTCAAATAAATTCTTGTTTCTTTATAAGGAACTGCTGTCTTGGTCATGTATTTTAAAGCCTAAACATTTGCCCAGATCTTGTTACCTTGCTCATAACTGCTAAATACTAGATTTTATCGTCGTTGGCCACGTGATATGTAAACCCTACATATTATTATTATTATTATTATTATTATTATTATTAAAATGCTTCCATAAAGCTCGGATTACCCAGATTTAAAAACGTCCCATTCTCTTCTTGGGATTATAAACTACATTTATATTTAGGTATTTGGCAGACGCTCTTATCCAGAGCAACTTACATTTAAAAATTTTTTAATGTCATAGTGCCCTGCGATGGATTGGCACCCTGTCCAGGGTGTACCCCGCCTAGTGCCCGAAGTCTCCTGGGATAGGCTCCAGGCCCCCCGCGACCCTGAACACAGGATTAAGCGGTATAGAAAATGAATGAATGAATGAATGTCATAGTTACAAAATAATAAATTTTTAAAAATGTTTGGCCTCAATTTTACACTTTGCACTTGACCTGTCATGCACACTCAATCTGCGCCTGGCACTAGGACCCGGAAGTAAGGCGGGCGCCAAACCAGGAAGTATAAAAGAGGTAAACAAACGATGGCTTACCGCTCAGTCATTGAGTTCGGCCCATGTCGGTTTCGGTTGTCGTTTCAGCAAACCGTGAGTACTCACCATTTGGTTTATCTGCTTTCTGCTATTGTGTGTGTATTTTAGGACGCGGGTTAAATTTGTGTTTTTCCCTTGCTCCGATTTTGTGAGAGTCCTTAGATTAAAGTCGCATGGTTATCCTGCCTACTCGCTTCTCTCCGCGTTTGGGTTTACCATCCACGCTACATTGGGCTAACCGCTAAAGCTACGTCTTCTGGTCCTCGAGGTTAGTTCACTCCTGACATGACCTGAACCCCACCGGGAATCTACTGTATGAGGTATTGCCAAGAGTAGTGAGAATCACCTGACCCAAGAATGCAGATGAGATGAAGGCTGCTAGCAAAGCATCATGGTCTTCAAAGCTTTAGCAGTGCCACAGGCTGATCGCCTCCACGCCATCTCGTACTGATGCAGTAATTCATGCTAAAGAATCCCCAACCAGGTATTGAGTCCATAAAATTACATCATTGTCAGAATTTCTGTGCAGCAAATTTTTTTTTATTGATCTTGGGAAATATTACAATATTTTGAGATACAGGAAATTTAAACCTATCCCAGGAGACACACATGGTGGGGTACACCCTGGATAAGATGCCAATCCATCTCAAGGCACACAAGGGTTCTGTATATATGTTTAGGCCCTTCATGGCAACAGCGCAGTATGTACAGTATATGACACGCTGGTACTATAATATACAGATGTCGCCTTAAAGACTGCGCGTGTTTTCCCGCGGGATGCCGCAATTTAGCGCACGGCGTGCCCCGACTTGCCGGAGGCAACATTCAGGAATTTAAAATAAATGTGTTGTGCTTCACTGAATATCCGCCAGATGTCGCATGGAAGGACTTTATCTAAAAGCCGGACCAAGTATAACAATGAATGTAACGACGCGGATGAACAGTGCTGAAGCGAACATGAATTTTATTTTGTTTTATAATAGATCTTTCATGATGAATGAGTGTATATGTGCTTCATATTATCAAACACAGGCAAAGGAGACAGAAATTATTGAGGGATAGGTCACTGAAAAAAGTAAACCTAGCTATCGTTCGTTTAATGTGTTTTTTTCTCATTCCATTAGTTAAAAAAAATTATTTGCTCTTTTAAACTCAAGTGTCTAATTTATGCTTATGGGTGAATCTTTTTTTTTTTTTTTTTTTTTTTACTTTAGTTGAATGCTATTTACAGCAGGGAACCAAAGTGAAATATTTCATTTTGATCAAGGCACTTTTATTAGGTAGAGTGTGATTTGCGCATGCGCAGTCTTTAAACCGTAGTTTTGCCGGTATAATTTTATTTCCGCCTCAAACCGGAGCATGACGTTGAAACAAGTAAGGAAGGATATCAGAACCTGTATTTCAGTTACTGTTAGTTCAAGCCGCTGATTAAATTTAATCTAACCCATTCACAAAGGACATTTCTGCTTCAAACCAAAGTTCACCGTGTTCACCTCATGACGCAGCATTATCACGGACTGAATAACGTCCTGCTGGCGGCCCGAGTTTCTCAAAGAAAATTCCTTTAAACCAGGTAAGAAAGCAAACTCATGTCATTTCGTTGTTAAATGTTTCTCTTATATGAGCAAATTCATGGTTTATGTCAGGAACAACTACTTTGTAGATTGAGTTTTGTGTCCGTGTTTGCTGCTGTAGCTAAAAACACCTATATTACTTACATTAGCATTAGCTAACTAACGCGGTTATTTTCAAAAACACCGGAGTTTCTACAGTAAGTCAGCGGCGCCGAATAACATGAAAATAATTATATTTAAGTACTGTTGATTAACGATGTAAAAATTAATAGGAAAGTGATGCAAACATAGAACAAGCTAATTTGGAGTGAGTGCTGTTTGTAGTGTATTTATAGTTATTCTTAAAACCTTCTGGACTTGCTAATGTGTAAGTAATGTAATATCACTAAAACTATATTCCCTCGTATGAAACGGGGCTTTAGCACATGTTCCTGACATACTGGTGACACTTTATCACACGTTTTTAACCGTATCAGTATATAAATATCGGCATAAGTTTGACATGTTGATTTAACGTTACTTCAAGTACATTTTAGCCATTACGATGTCATGAAACAACTTTAAAAGTAAACATAATCTTTATGCACTTTTGTGTTTACAGGTCTGTTAGCTTTTCTGAAAGGGCATTATTTTACCCATACTGCTTTCTATACTTAAATACATACTGTAATTAAGATTTGCTAACATAAGAACTTGAGCCAGTCCAATTTTTGTTTTTACCTTTTTTTTTTTTAAAGATCAGTAATGAGTTTCTGAGAATTATATCTGCTCCACTTCAAGCTAGATTACTGGTTTCCTTGGACAAGCAACACTACAAGCTAATTGAGATCATCAGAAACTAGGGAGGAACCCGTCAGAGAGAAGACCAGAGATATAATCTTCATCTTCAAGTTTTTCATCTGGTATGTACGCGCTCAAAAAAGCAGAAATTAGCTTGGTGTCAAATGTAATATTGTGAATGGAAGCCACAGGACCTGAGCAAGGCATCCACATCAAGTTGGCTGTGATGCACTAAATTAAAACATAACTAGCAGAATAAAACTCTTTAGTTTAACTTGTTCACAGGTTAGTGTATGCTGTCTGAATACAGGTTTCAATGTCTGCCACGTTCATTTTATCACGCTTTTCAAGCCTAACATAACCAACAATACTATGTTTGTTTTTATATCCCTAGAGCCTGGAGGTGATTATCTCCTGAAATGTCTTATGGTGTATTTGAGTAGCAGATGTGGACCAGCTGATTAAGCACTGGTAAGCATTTGTTCATGAAGCATTTCATCCTTAGGACTGAAAAATGTTACTGAATTGATAACTTAGCCTTGTTTAAAGGTCCAGGTGGCAGCTTGGTGGTCCTGGGGTTTGAACCTGTGAGCTTCCAATCAGTATACCAACATCCAAAAACCATACAACTACCTCTGCCCCTTCATATTGACAGATATGAGGTCATTGGCCTTATCAGCTGCAGCCTACAACCTTTTTTATTTTTATTATTATTTTTTTTTATCAGTATGTATTAACATTAGTTACATACATTCTCCTAAACCTTGTGGAAAGAATTCACAGAAGAGCAGAAGCTGTTGTAGCTGCAAAAGCCCAACATCATATTAAACCCTATGAATTAAGAAGTGGATTTTACTCAAGTTTATATTAATACTTAAAATGATAAAGTTTATCATTAATACATAATGTGTGTGTGTATATGTATGTCAGTTGTTTTGGCGTATTCATTGAGCTAATTACATTTATCATGCTGCACCATAATCCTAGGTATTTTTTTCACTCATAGGGAGCATTAAGTGATTTTACATGCATACATCAGACACTGTTTTGCCAAATGGAGCAACTTGTCTAACGAATGTCCATTCTTTTATTAGGTTGTTGAGAAAGATGAAGCTCAGGCAGAACTTCACAGGAAATCGGGATTGTGACTTATTGAGTTTCCATCAGTCGCACATGAATGTTCCATGTTTTACCTCTGCTGATTTTGTTTCAGGAACATTTTCTAATTTTCTTTTCAGTCCAATTAATAAATGTATGTTGCAAAGTTGAGTGTTACTATTTGTAATTTTATGGAGTAATTTATTTTAGTCACAGAGTATTTAGTTTGGTTCCTCTTCAGCAGGTTTGACAAGGACAAAATGTACCCATTGCAAAATTTAATTTGTGGTTAAATGCAGACATATCTTTTTTTTTTTTTCCTCTCAATTTCAAATTCAGTTAGCAGTGTTGAATGACTGTTGGTGTTTAAGATTTTTTTTTCTAAATGTATAATGTTAACATTTTGGATGAAAATATGTTCATTCCACAATAAATGTTTATATAAAGAAATGTGTTTTGAGTGTAAATCAATATGTAATTAAGTTTTTTATGCTTTTATATTTAAATTATGAATGCCTTAAATCTTTATTTGATGCAACTTAAAAAAAAGGTAATTTGCTCAACCATTCAAAAGTGGTTTATATCAAGTTTATAATTTCAGGTTAGATTTAGTAGAATATTTACATTAAGTAATATTGCCAACTCATTTATTTAGAACAACTTAAATTTGGTTTGTTTCACCTTCAGAAATTAGTTTACATGAACTACATGAAAAATGTTAAGTTAGAGTAAAAGGTTTATTTACATTACGTCAATGCTAAAATATTAGGTGTGACAGATTACTTCAATTGTTTTAATATAGCTTTTAATCTTCAATATAGCCAGTGCTATATTTTTTTCAGTAGGGTCAATCAGATGTACAGTGTCGGGTAAGTGTGGTGCTTTTATTGAAGGGATAATGACAGATTAATTTTTTTTGGGGGGGCTGAACAATTTCTTTAATGTTTTTGGAGTTGTGGCTGTTCAGTAGAAAGTAATAGGCTCACCAATTTACAGTATGAGCTTTCAATTTAACAAGTGTAATGTGAACAAGTTAGTTATTATGAGTATGGAAAACATATTTTCCTGCATTTTTTTTTTCGGAAACTTTATTTGCCATCTACATACATTAACTCATGCTAGGGTACTTTTACTATGCTGAAATACAATTGAAAGCTATTTATTCGTTTATCTTTGATTTGCTTACTTACGTAGAGAGATTCAGGTTGATTTTGCACATTTTTAATCCTTTTCAAATGCAGATTAACGTGCATATCAGCTGGATAACTAGCGAATGCTTTAGTAATGGGCTCTAAAAGACTATGGAACATTACAGAACGTGCGAGTTGACGCCCATGCACAGATCAGATTCTCACTTTCCACGTCACTATGACATACATTGCCAGGATAAATACAGTCCATCCACACATACAGTAGAAGCATTTAAAAATGACCAAGATCAGTAAGCTTCATTCTCAAGATGCAACATGCATCCCCCACCCCCAAAGACTAAGCTCCTGCTGGTATATAGCTCTTAAAGGGCACCTACGGTGCTACATGGACTTTTTCAAGCTGTTTGGACTGCATTGTGTGTTAGGAGAGTGTGTACACAACCACTCTACAGTGATAAAGAGCCGCCCAGCGATTTTCTTTTAATTTAATAATATAAGATGCCCCTTCTGAAATCAGCCCGTTTTCAAAAGCCTGTCGGTGTGAACTCACACCGACAGAGGCCGCTCCTACTACAGTTGATTGACACTGGTGTTTTAGCAAAGACCCGCCCCGAGTGAAAAAAAGAGCCGTCTGCCATTGTTTTTCTACACTGGAGCAAATGGCGCCTACATGAGTGTGGTGTGCTGTTTGTTGCAGCAGCCTTGCAGTAGTGTGGTGGTCTAGTGGTTAGGATTCGGCGCTTTCACGTGGGAGACCCGGGTTCGATTCCTGCTTAAGGTACATGCTTTTTTTGCACTACATATTTATAAAGTTTTTCTAAAGTTCGTTTAGTAACGAGGCGAGTGCGCTATGCTTCGATAAGCTTTTCTGACATAAGGAGAGACTCAGTCAAACACACACACAATGCTTCGCGTGTATGATGTCCTATTCCCGGCATCTACTGTATATGCCTCATTCACACACACAGACACACACACACACACACGTTGTTTGTCAGAAAGGTCTCTGTTTATTAACAGCAAAAGATCGGTATAAATATGTTTGACTAAACGCCTGTGCTATAGACATATGTTACTACAAATGAACCACTGTAAATGTCCTGGTGAGATCCCGAAAAAAAAACAATGCTTCGCGTGTATAAGGTCGCGGGTTGAATAGCCGGCATTTCTGCGGTGGCAACCGTTAATCCTTCGTGGTCTAGTGGTTAGGATTCCGCGCTCTAACGCGGTAGCCCGGGTTCGATTCCCCCTCAAGGCACATGCTTTTTGCACTACATATTTATAAAGTTTTTCTAAAAGTTCGTTTAGTAACGAGGCGAGTGCGCTATGCTTCGGTAAGCTTTTCTGACATAAGGAGAGACTCACACACACACACACAATGCTTCGCGTGTATGATGTCCTATTCCCGGCATCTATATGACAGTCAGAGACACACACACACACACACGTTGTCTGTCAGAAAGGTCTCTGTTTATTAACAGCAAAAGATCGGTATAAATATGTTTGACTAAACGCCTGTGCTATAGACATATGTTACTACAAATGAACCATTGTAAATGTCCTGGTGAGATCCCGAAAAAAACAATGCTTCGCGTGTATAAGGTCGCGGGTTGAATAGCCGGCATTTCCAAGCGGCAGCCATTAATCCTCCGTGGTCTAGTGGTTAGGATACAGCGCTCTCAGCGCAGCAACTCGAGTTCGATTCCCGGTCTGGGAAGTCAAAAAAGTTTTACAACCAGATTCACATGAAAAATTTTATATACATACAGTGGTGTGAAAAACTATTTGCCCCCTTCCTGATTTCTTATTCTTTTGCATGTTTGTCACACTTAAATGTTTCTGCTCATGAAAAACCGTTAACTATTAGTCAAAGATAACATAATTGAACACAAAATGCAGTTTTTCAATGAAGGTTTACGTTATTAAGGGAGAAAAAAAACTCCAAATCTACATGGCCCTGTGTGAAAAAGTGATTGCCCCCCTTGTTAAAAAATAACTTAACTGTGGTTTATCACACCTGAGTTCAATTTCTGTAGTTAACCCCAGGCCTGATTACTGCCACACCTGTTTCAATCAAGAAATCACTTAAATACGAGCTACCTGACACAGAGAAGTAGACCAAAAGCACCTCAAAAGCTAGACATCATGCCAAGATCCAAAGAAATTCAGGAACAAATGAGAACAAAAGTAATTGAGATCTATCAGTCTGGTAAAGGTTATAAAGCCATTTCTAAAGCTTTGGGACTCCAGCGAACCACAGTGAGAGCCATTATCCACAAATGGCAAAAACATGGAACAGTGGTGAACCTTCCCAGCAGTGGCCGGCCGACCAAAATTACCCCAAGAGCGCAGAGACAACTCATCCGAGAGGCCACAAAAGACCCCAGGACAACATCTAAAGAACTGCAGGCCTCACTTGCCTCAATTAAGGTCAGTGTTCACGACTCCACCATAAGAAAGAGACTGGGCAAAAACGGCCTGCATGGCAGATTTCCAAGGCGCAAACCACTTTTAAGCAAAAAGAACATTAAGGCTCGTCTCAATTTTGCTAAAAAACATCTCAGTGATTGCCAAGACTTTTGGGAAAATATCTTGTGGACCGACGAGACAAAAGTTGAACTTTTTGGAAGGTGCGTGTCCCGTTACATCTGGCGTAAAAGTAACACAGCATTTCAGAAAAAGAACATCATGCCAACAGTAAAATATGGTGGTGGTAGTGTGATGGTCTGGGGTTGTTTTGCTGCTTCAGGACCTGGAAGGCTTGCTGTGATAGATGGAACCATGAATTCTACTGTCTACCAAAAAATCCTGAAGGAGAATGTCCGGCCATCTGTTTGTCAACTCAAGCTGAAGCGATCTTGGGTGCTGCAGCAGGACAATGACCCAAAACACAACCAGCAAATCCACCTCTGAATGGCTGAAGAAAAACAAAATGAAGACTTTGGAGTGGCCTAGTCAAAGTCCTGACCTGAATCCTATTGAGATGTTGTGGCATGACCTTAAAAAGGCGGTTCATGCTAGAAAACCCTCAAATAAAGCTGAATTACAACAATTCTGCAAAGAGGAGTGGGCCAAAATTCCTCCAGAGCGCTGTAAAAGACTCGTTGCAAGTTATCGCAAACGCTTGATTGCAGTTATTGCTGCTAAGGGTGGCCCAACCAGTTATTAGGTTCAGGGGGCAATTACTTTTTCACACAGGGCCATGTAGGTTTGGATTTTTTTTCTCCCTAAATAATAAAACCCCTCATTTAAAAACTGCATTTTGTGTTTACTTGTGTTATCTTTGACTAATAGTTAAATGTGTTTGATGATCAGAAACATTTTGTGTGACAAACATGCAAAAGAATAAGAAATCAGGAGGGGGGCAAATAGTTTTTCACACCACTGTATATAACTATATATATATATATATATATATATATATATATATATATATATATATATATAAAAAGATGAGTGCATAATAAAAATCTTACAAAATATAGGAGAAATATATATATATATTTATTTATAATAAAAATAATAATAATATTTATATATCCCCTATATTTTGTAAGATTTTTATTATGCCCTCATTTGTACATTGTATATTTGTACAACTATTTTACTACTTAAATTTATTTTCTTTACTATTTCTTTTTATTGATATTTATTCCTTACGTATTTATTTTATTTTTAAGGTCACTGACTGTCGTATAAGCATTTCACTGCATATCATACTGTGTATGACTGTGTATGTGACAAATAAAATTAGAATTTGAATCAAAAGAGAGGAAGAGAGACAGAGAGAGAGAGAGAGAGAGAGAGAGAGGGAGAGAGAGAGACAGAGTATGGGAAGGTGAGCATGAATGAACAGATGCAAGAGGAGACAGGAAGATAGCAGCAGGGAAGATTTAACACGTTAATATCAGATCTATGAGGAAGAGAGCAAGAGAGTAGAAATAACTCCTTTATATATAAAATAATTCTTACATCATGTAAAATTATTTTTAACTGTTTTTTAAATATTTTTAACTGTTGTCAAAGCTATACCCCACTTGTATTGTGAAGACATGCCCCACAGAACTGGGGGGCGGGTTCAGTAGAGGTCATTAACATTTAAAGGAGCATGTACTGAAACAGGTTGCTGAGAACAGAGCTACTTTTTACCAGGTAAAAGCAATGTTTTTTTTACACAACAATTGAGAATTTTTAATTAAAGTATATTACAAACTTTTCATTAGGACCCTAAAGAATCATATTAACTTATGCAAAATTGAGTCTGTATGGCTCCTTTAAGGTCACTGAGGCATGCAAACCCCCTGACCACAATAAGGTGGCAATCCCTCAGGGGGGAAGATGAAAAATACAAATTATATAAATAAAATAAAATATCCTTAATCCAGATTTTATCAATCAACGACATAATATTTATCTTAGCTGGATGGTCTAATTCTCAAAACCATTTAACCTAAAGAAAAACATAACACACTATAACTAGAATATTTACAAAACTGAAAGGTTTTTAAATAAAAAAAAAACCTCATAACTCAAAAAGATCATATGTTTATATATATTTTTTAGATTTGTTTTTTTTAACTGAACAGCTCTCTTCTCTCCAATCCACTCCTAAACCACAGTCTCCTATTTTTTCTCTGTGCGCGCGCTGCAGCCTGTGAATGAATACACGCAGCGGAGGTTTTCCGTATTTAAAACGTAAAAAGCTGTCTCCATCATAAACAGACATGAATTAACTACAAACCGGATTCCAAAAACGTTGGGACACTAAACAAATTGTGAATAAAAACTGAATGCAATGATGTGGAGATGGCAAATGGCAATATTTTATTCAGAATAGAACATAGATGACTGATCAAAAGTTTAATCCGAGAAAATGTATCATTTTAAAGGAAAAATATGTTGATTACAAATTTCACGGTGTCAACAAATCCCAAAAAAGTTGGGACAAGTAGCAATAAGAGGCTGGAAAAAGTAAATTTGAGCATAACAAAGAGCTGGAAGACCAATTAACAGTAATTAGATTAATTGGCAACATGATTGGGTATAAAAAGAGCTTCTCAGAGTGGCAGTGTCTCTCAGAAGCCAAGATGGGTAGAGGATCACCAATTCCCACAATGTTGCGCAGAAAGATAGTGGAGCAATATCAGAAAGGTGTCACCCAGCGAAAAATTGCAAAGACTTTGCAGTTATCATCATCAACTGTTCATAATATCATCCGAAGATTAAGAGAATCTGGAACAATCTCTGTGCGTAAGGGTCAAGGGGGTAAAACCATACTGGATGCCCGTGATCTCCGGGCCCTTAAACAACACTGCACCACAAACAGGAATGCTACTGTAAAGGAAATCACAGAATGGGCTCAGGAATACTTCCAGAAACCATTGTCAGTGAACACAATCCACCGTGCCATCCGCCGTTGCCAGCTGAAACTCTACAGTGCAAAGAAGAAGCCATTTCTAAGCAAGATCCACAAGCACAGACGTTTTCATTGGTCCAGGGATCATTTAAAATGGAGTGTGGCAAAATGGAAGACTGTTCTGTGGTCAGACGAGTCACGATTCGAAGTTCTTGTTGGAAATGTGGGACGCCATGTCATCCGGACCAAAGAGGACAAGGACAACCCAAGTTGTTATCAATGCTCAGTTCAGAAGCCTGCATCTCTGATGGTATGGGGTTGCATGAGTGTGTGTGGCATGGGCAGCTTGCATGTCTGGAAAGGCACCATCAATGCAGAAAAATATATTCAGGTTCTAGAACAACATCTATTCATCTCTTTCAGGGAAGACCCTGCATTTTTCAACAAAATAATGCCAGACCACATTCTGCATCAATCACAACATCATGGCTGCGTAGGAGAAGGATCCGGGTACTGAAATGACCAGTCTGCAGTCCAGATCTTTCCCCTATAGAGAACATTTGGCGCATCATAAAGAGGAAGGTGCGAAAAAGAAGGCCCAAGACGATTGAACAGTTAGAGGCCTGTATTAGACAAGAATGGGAGAGCATTCCTATTTCTAAACTTGAGAAACTGGTCTCCTCGGTCCCCAGACGTCTGTTGAGTGTTGTAAAAAGAAGGGGAGATGCCACACAGTGGTGAAAATGGCCTTGTCCCAACTTTTTTGGGATTTATTGACACTATGACATTTCAATTCACCATATTTTTCCCTTAAAATTATAAATTTTCTCAGTTTAAACTTCTATTCTGAATAAAATATTGACATTTGCCATCTCCACATCATTGCATTCAGTTTTTATTCACAATTTGTTTAGTGTCCCAACTTTTTTGGAATCCGGTTTGTGTATATATATATATATATATATATATATATATAGTGTGTGTGAGTATGTGTGTGTGTGCAGGGCCGTACAGAGACGTTTAATGGGGCGGGTGCTCAAAGTTAAAAAAGATAGAACATGCTGAATAACAACAATTCACATTCATAACGAATATGGAATTGCATCATACTGTATGACTGTCATCAGGTCGGGACAATGCAAAGCAAACGTAGCCTATGTTTTACCTGATGGCGTACAATGTTGCTGTTGATTATTATATTAATTAGTAATCATTTTTAAGAATCTATACACATAAAACACACAAACATGCACATGCAGTGCTCATTAAATGTTTAAACTGTAGAGATACTGTACAATAATTTTACTGCTGGAAAATCAGCATTTTATCTAATTTGAAATATAAACCTAATATTATCTGTTACTTAATATATTTTCTTTAAAAACAGTG
This sequence comes from Channallabes apus, assembly GCA_030522415.1. Taxonomy (NCBI): domain Eukaryota; kingdom Metazoa; phylum Chordata; class Actinopteri; order Siluriformes; family Clariidae; genus Channallabes; species Channallabes apus. The sequence continues at coordinate 10,395,680 of CM060125.1, forward strand.
TTTTTTTATATCATAAATATAATAATCCATAATTATGTGGATATCCATATTAGATGGCTTTTAGTGAAATAAAACTGTAACTTACTTTAAAACTAAACATGTTCCCTAAAACAGAGCTCTGGACACAGAGCTACAGACCCCCCTGTAACCCCCTTACCTAGTTAGCTAGCAGTTAATGACCACCACTTCTACAGTTCATAAAAGGACAGGTAACGTTTGTCATGCTGTTGCACAAACAGCACGCTCATTTATTTCAATTCATCTGTTGTTATAGACTATAGTGTGCGCTGTACACCCTATTTACTGTTTTGCTACAGTCTGCACCTTCCAGTTAACTTGCCTGCTTCTCCTCCAGCTCCGCACCGTCCAGTCTGCAGAAAATGCGCGTGCACTTTGCGTGCTCGTACCCGGCTCGTAACGAGCGCGCTCTGCCCTCAAGCGCGAGCATTGGTTAATGGCAGGCATGTGACTGATGTAAGCCCGATCCTTTTATTTAGCAAAATTGAGATTAATAGTTACATTTTATTGTTGAGGGGCAAAGACAGAGCTCCATACGCACATACACAGAAAAAAGGAGGCAATCCTGGAGGAAAGGGGCGGGTGCTCACCCGCCGCCCTCCCCCCTCTGCACGTGCCTATATGTGTGTGTGTCTTTACAGTATATACAACGTGAAAGCGCGCTCAGTTACAGCTCAGTCCCTCTTCTCACCTTTGATAGGTGAGAAGTTATCAAACCGGTTTCGGATGGGTGAATTGGCCCAATTGAGGGGTTTAAAACTATTTAACAAGACCGAGACGTCTCTGCCTAAAATGTATTTCTCCAGCAAAACATAGAATAAATAGAAATAAAATGTTTAATATTAATAATATTGATCTTAGCTGGATGGTCTAATTCTCCAAACCGTTTAAGATAGACTTAACACACTACAACTAGAATATTTACAAAACTGAAAGGTTGTCTTATGAATAATAAAAAACAACTCATAACTCAAAAAGATCATATCCCAGATAGCAGAACAACATTGAATCATCGTTGAATCAACATTAAAGCATCAACCAACTTGTCATTGAATCAATGTTGAAATTTCAATGTTAAACGTTGATTTTTCATCAGGTTTGCACCTTGAAATAATGTTATTTCAATGATGAAAAATAGATCAAGATGGGCATAAAATCAATGTTTGTTCAACGTAAATTCAATCACTTATTTTACATTGAATCAACATTGAATCAACATTGAAGCAATTATAGTTTAGTCTTGCTTTATGAACAGCAAGATTCTATGACAGTAAATCATGTCCGTTTTGGTTTATTTCTTTAAATCAGAGACCATGTAGGGCTGAAAAACATTTTTTTTTAACAAAAAGTCAGTAACTCAACATCCTTCAGTTTACATGTAAACATATTTATTTATGCTCCATACCCATTTAAACAGGAAGTAACATCACAATTACAATAAAACAACTATATAATAAAACACACTACAACTTACATACAAATTATTATAAACTGGATGACAAAATGAGTTTTTAGAAGAGAACTATTAGAAGAGATTGTTAATTCTGAATTCATAAAACAGAATCTAACTGCCAAGAGAAGAGACTGGAAAACCATAATATAAAAATGGCAGCCTGCCTCAGCAAAATTCAGTCAAATGCAAATAGAAACAACCAAGTCAGAAACACAACAGATGACTGAAACATTATTCGTAAGTTGAAATGTATTTACGCAGCAAAACAGATAAGATAACAAGCAAAACAAGGCATAAGATAATAAGAGATAATAAGAGAGTCTGAACTTATGGTTTTCCACCACGAGCAATTCCCCCCAGCCGTTCTGGGACATAACGAAGCCATTTCTGAACTGTTGAAGCAAAGAAACTCTGTAAAAAACATTGATACAGTCTTTTTAACATTAAGGCACAAGCATGAATCATTCAGCCATTTTTGTAAGTCATCTAAGGCTAATGAAAGCTGATGGGCTGCATCATCAGCACTTTTAGCTTGTGTAAAAATTACCGTATCATCTGCATACATGATCATGTCCACATGTCCAAATTCTGTGCCTCTCCTTGGTTTCATACGGATTACATAAACTGAGAATATTTGTTTTCAATGTGACTTGCATCATTTAAAAGTAGACACTTTAAGCTTTATATAGATATATTTCTCATTTCAGTTAATTTTAGTGACGTGTTTCAAAAAGATTTTCACGGAGACTGAGGTTTCATATACAGTATGTGCATATATCCTCATATACTGCATGTGGCCAATTAGGATTAGTTTTTTGCATTTTTTTTTGTTAGTTCTTAGTTATTGCCTTGATAATAGAAAATATGAGCTAGGCATCATGTATGACAGTTGCCAAAGTGAGATATGAGCTAAAATGACCAGATCCTGCCATAGGAGACATATCTTGTATGTACATATAGGGCTTATATGTGGATATAAAGAAGCAATACAGGAGACCTATATGGCCTGTATATGCACATATATGCACCTCAATGTTGCCTACATGTGGCATATATACGCATATATGCAGCATATATATTATCATATATATGCATATATACTGCATATAGGTTTCATATATGCGCATATATCCTCATATTTACATTTAGGCATTTGGCAGACGCTCTTATCCAGAGCGACTTACATTTTTATCTCATTATACATCTGAGCAGTTGAGGGTTAAGGGCCTTGCTCAAGGGCCCAACAGTGGCAACTTGGTGGTTGTGGGGTTTGAACCTGGGATCTTCCGAACTGTAGTCCAAGGCCTTAACCACTGAGCTACCCCTGGCCCCATATAGGTGCGGTTATATGCGCATATATACTGCATATAGGTTTCATATATGCACATATGTCATCATATAGGTGCGGATATATACTGCATATAGGTTTCATATATGCGCATATATCCTCATATAAGTTCTTTCCATGTGGGGCACGCACACTGCTCTGGGTCAGACACAGACAACGGGAAACAGGAACTAAGCTCTCAAACAAATGCTTCCCAACAGAATAGCGTAGGTCGCATCGCCAAAATTCTTTCACCGTGAGTGGCAGGAACTTCCAGACTACAACATATTGAATTCTCATGCCTGTAGAGTGTATTATAATGATGTGGCGACAGTGTAAAAACACCTTCCGATGTTAAATGCGAGGCGAAAATTGAGTACTTTTGAACGGCAAACAGGAATTAAGCTCTCAAGTGAGTAAACTACACCCTAAAAAATGCTGGGTTAAAAACAACCCAATCTGGGTTGTTTTTAACCCAGCTGCTAGGTAAATATAGGACTAACTAAATGCTGGGTTAATGTAACCCAGCAAGATGGGTTATTTGTTTAACCCAACAAGATGGGTTAAATATTCAATCCAAATGCTAGGTCATATTTAACTATAATGCTGGGTTAATTCCACCACATAAATTGGTCTATTTGTGAGGTAGAATTGGGTTAATTCTACCTCACAAATAGGTTATTATTATTTTCATGTTTTACAGTGAATCTGTAAAAAAAAAAAAAAAAAAAAACACGCATGTCTATTAAACAGTTAAATTACTTTGATATACTGGTCTATTACAAAAAACATACATGTATGCAATAAACATCATCCTATTAAATGTTCTTAGAAAAAACATTTATTTTTCAAAAGCACAAGAACAGATAATCAACAGTGACATCATTACTATACTATTACTGATAAGAGCAGAATGGAGTAATTGAACAAATAGGCTGAAGCAACTTCTACAGAGCAGGATCAAAACTATCCAGCCCTGGTCTCATTTTAACATACAAACACTGTCTGTCTATGACTTTTCAGGTAGGTCTCGCTATTTCATAGCAACATTACAACATTACTGAGAGCAGTGCTGGTCATTATCTCCCAACGTCAGGATGTAGGGGTACGGCCTTGACACTTCAGCCTGCTGGAGGTATTCCACCATGTTGGTTCCAACCTTAGAAAGAAAGAAATGAAAAAGTTAAAATTTTGTTGAATAGCAAAGATTAAACTGAATAAGACTCTCAATTTCGTGTGAAATACGATTGATACTAAAAAATTACAAAGCTGCCCATTAAGATAGTGTATAGGTAACCAGAAACAAAAACATGGAGACCGCTACTACCAAACATAAAACAGCAAAATAAGCATGGCTTTTAGGATACAACTCTTTATGTCAGACTAGTTGATATTGTAGTCTGCATTGATTTTAAGCTAATTACCGAAAAAATTTTATAGCTGGTGTCATACTGGTACATTACAATCACCAAAATATTAATACTTCATCTAGTAGTTACCTGTACAGCTGTGGTACTTTTTCCTGTAGTTGGCGCGCTGACTGATAGTTAATTTAACTTTGGTTAAAGAGAGGTACCTGGTTAGCTTACATGCTATTACTGGTGATACATTTGCATACTTGCCAAAGGGGGAAAGGTGTAAAATATTGTTATAACTCGGGAGAAACGCAGGAGAAATTTGACCGCAGAGTAAATTACTAGCTAGTGAAAAACGGGAGGGTTAGCAGGTCTGTATATTTGTGAGAGGGTCAGTGTTTTGTAACACCAGCATTTTATTGTCTCAAGCAGTGAGTTTAATAAAGTTCTAAAGTGGTTGCTAATGCTAGCAAACTAACTAAATGCCTGGTCATGGTAGCCCTACAGTTAACAGTTTAGCGTTCATTCATCACTTCACCATCTTCGTAACCCTGCAAACATTCTACAGAGAAAGCTAAAAAGCTCAGACATCTTAGCCGTTTCTTTCATACACAGGTGGGGTTTATGGCTAGCAGCTATTCTCAGCTAAATTATCATCCAGTACCTCAGACCAGCCGGAAAGTTTGTGTGTAACCTTAACACGGTAACAGTAATAAATGTTACATATAGTAATAATTTTTCAGTCATATGTGAATTAGGTGAGTGAACATGTGTATACAGACCTTGTATTTAACGCCATTTCCCCTTAAATGTCCGAGGAGGATGAACCGTCATCAGCGGTGTGGGAGCTCAAGAGACACGAAGCTGAGTGACAGCCGCTGAATCCACCGGTGAACTTTGGGGGAGGGGCCAAGCAAACTTCAACCCAGCAGCTGGGTTACACAAAAACTACCCAACTCTCTGTAAATAACCCAGAAAAATGACCCAACAGCGGCAACCCAGCGTTTGGGTAGAAAAAACAACCCAGCATTTTTTAGAGTGTAGGCAGCAAGGTAAATACACAAAACTTACCGTCAAATTATTTTTTTTCCTTAATAACTATATATATATATATATATATATATATATATATATATATATTTTTTTTTTTTTTTAATTATTTTATTTATTTATTTATTTTATTTTTTTAAGCACCATGGCAAATCTCTCGTAGTCAATTTTTTAACCTGTTTTAAACACATACACACATGCATACACATTTTTATAGAAATGCACTTAGTTAATTTAATTTGCCTTACATTGTTGAATGAGGATGGGTTCCACAACCAAAAATCAACATTGATTCAATGTTTGTCTTTTCAACACAGAAAAGCATTGAATTATCAACATTGATTCAACATTATTTAGCATTGAAAAATCAACTTCAACCAAAATGATGATTCTGATGAAATTTCAACATTGAATCAATGTCACCTTGCTATCTGGGATGTTTTTATATATTTTTTTAGACCATAATTAGACATGAATTAACTATATATATATATATATATATATATATATATATATATATATATATATATATATATATATATATATATATATATATTAGTTAATTCATGTCTATGATCTAAAAAAAAATTATATATATATATATATATATATATATATATATATTATATACACTGGACACAAACAGCAAAAAACATGATGAAAAGCAATAAAGTGCTTAGGGCTTTTCATGTTTTTTATATATATATATATATATATATATATATATATATATATATATATATATATATATAAAAAAAACATGAAAAGCCCTCATAGGTGTGTTGTTTATATTGCTAATCAATGTAAGTTTAAAGTTATATGCTGTTTTCTGGTTACATTTGTCTGATTGTACCCGTACATAGAAAAAAGTTTATACGGTAAACACACACACACACTATATAGATATGATGTTTTATTTATATATATATATGCTTAATTAAATTCTTAAATCATCGTGTTCACCCATGCACTGAAAAAAAAGAACTTGTAAGATTTACTTGATAAAATCCTCTTAACAATTTGCGGGCGGTTGCGCGCATGCGCGGTTTAATTTGGACACATTTTCGGCTTCAGTAGACACACAATACTTCAGACTGAAACACGACTGCCCCCTACAGGTAATGAAGGGCATGTTCACAGCTTCCCGCACGCAGCCGCGGAAAGCCGCGGCAAGTCACGGGATCCCTTTTCTCGAAACGTGCGTTTTTAATGGCGACATCTGTAGCTAAAGAAACACGAGTGTTATTTTATCCACTCAATACAGTGGGAGCCACGCCAAATAGCCGCGACCGCGTGGCTGACGTGTGAATGGCATGTGAATGCCCTTTGCACGCCGTAATCCCCCCTCCCCTTTCTGCCAGAAAGGCGTGTCAAGATTTCACAGTAAACACGCCCATTCAAGCCCTATTTATTCATTGACCTGGTGCCACCACTAGATGGCGCTTCGTTCTCAAGAACACGTTAAAACAAGCCAGCTGCACTGAGTTGCAATCACGTGATTTTAACAACCCGCCTCCACCCCCGCCGTACTGACGCTGCCAAACTACAGAAGTGAAGATGGCGGCTTAACGGACTATTCGTGGTAAGTGATGTTTTATTTTATAAAATATGTTTGGGGTAGTTTACAGTTTATTTCCCAGTTTAGTTTTCTATTGGCCGTTTTAAATATCACTGTCAGCAGCAGCAGCGGTCAGATGTGACTTTAGATAACTTAATGATCTGTTTACCAAGTCTGGAGTTAATATTACAGCTTACTGTCAGTGTCACACACTCACAATGTCACTCCACTTTAACTCAAAAACATGCTCAAGCTTCGAAAATACTATTAATGTCCCTATTACAAGAGCTGCACTATCTGAGTGTTTGTGTTCTCTGTAAATACTGAGAGAATCTCACCGCGTGTTGTCTGGATAAATTCAGCGGTTATTTATTCTCTGGTTAAGAGTTAATCTGCAGGTTATTTCTGTGACTGGAATATAATGTGATGCAGTTGATGAGGGACACAGACGGAGGGTAGCTGTACAGGAGCTAGTAACGCTCATAACCGGGTTTATATTTTATACACTTTGGCCGTGACTTTCCGCGGTAGCGCGAGCGCTTAGTTAAAGAGCTGAATAACAACACTGAAGTGTTTATCAGTTAAGGAGGAGGAGGGGGGAGGTGTGTGTGTGTGTGTGTGTGTGTGGGAGGTATGAGGGGCTTCAGTAAGTTATAGTTTGGCCTCAGGCATGAACTAATGCTCATATACGAGTGTTATATTGCTTAACTTATTTTTATGAAAAGCGCATTAAGTAAATTCTTGGTTAATTTAATTCAGACGATAATACAGACAGTCACTGGTTGACACTAACACTGTTCACTGGTTAACATTAGCACAGGCAGTTTATTTACATTCCAGAATTCCCAAAACAGTATTTTACACACTCTGTGGTAAATAGGTTTATTAATATATTTTATATTTATTAGAACTATATGTTCTGTGAAGTTTATTTGTCTTTGTCTTCACTAAATTCTTCTGTTGTCTTTAAGCAGAGCCCCGCTGTGGAGGATTGGGGGGGTCAGACGGTCAGACGGGTCTGACGGCTGGACTTTTGGAGCTACAGGACTGGAGGAGCCTGAACAAGCTGTAGGAGGGATGACGTCACAGTCCGACAGCTTTAGAATGATGTTTGGTCAGGTCTACTGTATATTCTGAACATAGAACTGCTAAATGTCTGATACAGTACTTTGGGGGAAACAAAGACTTCAACTGTTCCATGTTTAAAAGTTTTGATATTTGAAAAATTTATATTTTAATATAAGACCTACAGATAGAGACTTGTAAGCAGCTGGTGTATCCGGGTTGTTTAATGAACTTTAAGCAAAAAGACAACATGTATTCACCTGTTTTATACAAATTACTGTTTTAACTTTGACTAGTTTTGGAAGAATAAATTGAATTGTTAAAGTCATCTTTGCGTGTTTTAATTTTGTGGGATTGTTTGGGTATTTAAAAAACGTTTAGTTGAACCAACAACTTTAATGGGCAAAAAATGGGACACAACTTTGTTTTAAATAGTCAAAGAGTTGAGCTGAAAATCAAAATAATAATTATTGGTCATAGAAACAAATGAAACCAGTTAAACACTTGATCATATGTATATGTATTTGTGTTTGTGATTATGTGACCCATAATAATTTTTTCTCAGTATAAATAAATGTTTTGGGTTTTCACAACACCAAAAGAGCAACGACAAACTTAGGAGTGGAAGGTGAGAAACCTCAATGGAGAATACTGAGTATGACATGGTGTTAATTGCTGTGTGTGTGTGTGTGTGTTTTTGGAGGGGGGATGGGTGTGTGTGTGTTTTTCAAAAATTCAAATTTTATTGGTCACATACACAATCATACACAGTATAATATGCAGTGAAATGCTTTATACGACCGCCAGTGACCTTAAAAAAGAAAATAAAAGCTTGTACATAAAATAAATAATCAATAAAAAGGAAATACTGAAGAAATAATTTTAACTAGTAAAATTAACTGTGCAATAAGGGCATAATAAAATATTGCAAAAATATAGAATATAGGGTAGAGTATATATGTATATAGAATTAAAGTGTCGGTGGTTATGCAAATATGCATGAAAGGTGACATGTGCAATTGTCCAGATGTATGAGTATTTAGTGCAAGTGTGTATGAATGTGTCCATGATTGTCCAGTCAGTGTTGTGAGCTTAAAAGGTGTTATTAGTCCTGTGTGGAGGTGTGATTGTGAGACCTTATCGCCTGCGGGAAGAAGCTCCTCCTCAGTCTCTCTGTGTTGGCCTTTAGGGAGCGGAATCTTTTCCCAGACCGCAACAAAGAGAACAGTCCATTATTGGGGTGACTGAGGTCCTTCATGATCTTCCTGGCCTTAGTCCAGCACCGCTTGCTGTAGATGGAGTGCAGGTCAGGGAGCTCAGTGCGGATGATGCGCTCGGCTGATCGCACCACCCTCTGTAGAGCTCGTCTGTCCTGCATGGTGCTGTTCCCGAACCAGGTCGAGATGTTTCCCGTCAGGATGCTCTCTATGGTGCAGGAGTAGAAGTTCCTGAGCACCTTGGAGGGCAGTCTAAAGTCTCTCAAGCGTCTGAGGTGGTAGAGACACTGCCGGGCTTTTTTCACCACGGTGTTGATGTGACAGGACCATGATAGGTCCTGCGTGATGTGAACACCGAGGTATCTGAAGCTGTCCACTCTCTCCACTGGGCTCCTGTTGATGACGGGGGTCTGGTAGTTCCTCTCCTGCTTTGTACTAAAGTCCACTATCAGCTCCTTTGTCTTACTGACGTTCAGGAGGAGATTGTTCCTCTGGCACCAGTTCTCCAGATTTCCAATCTCCTCTAGGTAGTCCGACTCATCATTGTTGGTGATCAGTCCGACCACGACGGTGTCGTCAGCAAACTTGATGATGGAGGTGGAGTTGGTAGTGGCCACGCAGTCGTGGGTGTACAAAGAGTACAGCAGGGGGCTCAGAACACAACCCTGGGGTGCTCCAGTGCTGAGAGTGAGTGTAGCTGAGACATGTCCGCCCATCCTTACTGCCTGTGGTCTGCCAGTCAGAAAATTGGAGATCCACTGACATATAGATGAGCTCAGTCCCAGGTGCTCCAGCTTGGTGGTGAGTGTGGAGGGAATTATGGTGTTAAAAGCAGAGCTGTAGTCGATGAAGAGCATTTTAACATAATTCCCTTTCCTAGTGTCCAGGTGAGTGAGTGATGTGTGGAGGAGATGAGAGATTGCATCGTCTGTCGAGCGGTTCTGACGGTATGCAAACTGTAGTGGGTCCAGTGTGTCGGGTAGTGAAGAAATGATGAAGTCTCTGATAAGGCGTTCAAAGCACTTCATCACTACTGAGGTGAGGGCTACAGGGCGATAGTCATTGAGGGAAGCAGGGTGTGGTTTCTTCGGGACAGGAACAATGATGGACTCTTTGAAGCATGTGGGGATCACCGACTGAGATAAAGAGATGTTGAATATCTCAGTGAACACAGGTGCTAGCTGGTCTGCACAGGCTCTGAGAATACGACCTGAGATGCCTTCTGGTCCTGCTGCTTTCCTGGTGTTCACTCTCTTGAAGGCTCTCCTCACGTCGTGCTCGGAGATGATGAGCGCGTTCCCGGTGCTGGCAGTGTCTTCCTGTCTGCAGCCGTTAGCGCCGCTAGCATTAGCGCCGTTAGCATTAGCATCGCTAGCGTCTTTAGCTGCAGCCTCGAAGCGAGCATAGAAGATGTTGAGCTCGTCTGCCAGAGTCGCGTCCGCGTTCGTCATACCGGATGCTGGTGCTTTATAGTCCGTTATTGTTCTCAGTCCCTGCCACAGGCTCCTAGAGTCACTCTGTTGAAGCTGTGACTCTAGTTTTCTCCCGTAGCGCTGCTTCGCCTCTTTCACCACCTTCCGGACGTTGTATGACGCAGCCTTGTACGGTTCCATGTCCCCCGATGCAAGTCCCGTGTTGTAGGCAGCTGTGCGAGATCTCAGAGCGTCGCGGATGGTTTTATCCACCCATGGCTTCTGGTTGGGAAACGTTCTGATAGTCTTTTTCTCTACCGTATCGTCTACCAGCTTTTCAATAAATCCCACAACCGCTTCCGTAAACACGCTGACGTCATCATCGGAGCTGTTTCTGAACGTCCCAGTCTGCGTCATCGAGTGCGTCCTGTAACGCGGCCACCGATTGGTCCGTCCAGCGCGCGACCTCCCTCTGGACCGGCACTTCCTGTTTCAGCCTTTGTTTATATTTTGGCATGAGGAAAATGGCGGCGTGGTCGGATTTACCAAACGCTGGACGAGATTGTGCCTTGTAACCGTCTTTGACCGTGGTATAACAGTGGTCCAGTGTCCTTTCGCCCCTGGTGGGGCAGGTGATGTGCTGATAAAAGTTCTGCGCTGCGCGTTTGAGGTTGGCACTATTAAAATCCCCCGCCACAATGAGCGCAGCGTCCCGGTGTTGTGTCTGGTGCTGTGTGAGCGCCTCATGCAGCTCGCATAAGGCAGTTTCAGTGTCCGCTTGTGGAGGTATGTAAACGGCGCTGATTATGACCGATGTGAACTCCCGTGGAAGATAAAATGGACGACACATGATGGACAGTAGTTCCAGATTTGGTGTGCAGGAGCGTGTGAGAGGAACAACGCTCGCACTGTTGCACCAGCTGTTGTTCACCATTAAGCACACGCCGCCTCCTCTTGACTTCCCTGAGTCCCGCGTCCTGTCCATGCGGTGAACCGAGAAGAACTCGGCCGGCTGTATGGCGTGGTCTGGCACCGCTGGGTTCAGCCATGTCTCGGTGAAGCAGAGGAGATTGCAGTCCCGAATGTCTCTCTGGAACTTTATCCTGGCCCTGAGGTCATCCAGTTTGTTCTCCAGTGACTGGACGTTGGCGAGCAGGATACTAGGCAGAGGTGTGCGGTGTGCACGGGTCCTGAGCCTGTTCCTCACCCCAGCTCGTCTCCCTCGGGTTCGTCGCTTCGCGTCGCGTCCATTGTTCTCCCTCAGGATCTCACTCGGCCAGCTCGGATCCGGAGTTAAAACAGTCGAATTGTGAGTACATCGTATACCAATAGAAACAAGAGTGTCTCTATCATACCTAATGTACTCAATGGTGGTGATTTTGCCGATTTTAAAACACTGAAAACTAACTTAAAAAACAAAAACAAAGAAAAGGTGGTCGGAGCAGTCGTGACAGCAGCCGACCTCACCGGCGCCATCTTGATCTTTTGGCGGGGGAATGGGTGTGCGTGTTAAAGCCAACGGAGAAATTCAGGAGAGCGCGCGCGCGTATATACACACACACACACACACCTCTCCATTCATCCATCATTGATTAAACCTATGAACACGGCTGTTCAGCAGTTCTAAACACAAGCGCAGGGTCTGTTTTTGTCCTTAACTATAATACTTCAATACTTAATAATGAATTTATTTTGCTGAATAAGGTAATAAGCGATATTTAAACAAACCAGTAAGTTAAGTAAGTGTTCCATACATTAAAGTACTGTGTATAACCAAGTGCCCTAGCAAACACAGTTACAGTTTACAGGACAAACAATTGGAAGGGGGATTGGGGGGATTGGAAGGTGACTGAGAATACTCATTTACAAGACAAAAGACGGTCAGAGGCAGGGCTGTTCTAGACCAGGGGGGGCAGGGGCGCAGTCAGAAATTTGAAGGGGGCATCATGTTCGAGCACTGTTTTTTCCCTGGGCTTATAGTAACAGTATTGTCCTTGCTGAATTGTGTTGAGGCACGCAAACCCCCTGACCACAATAAGGTGGCAATCCCTCAGGGGGGAAACTAAAAAATAAAAATTAAAGAAATAAAATAAAATATCCTTTATCCAGATTTTATCAATCAATGACATAACATTTATCTAAGCTGGATGGTCAAATTCTCAAAAGCGTTTAAACTAAAGTAAGACTTAACACACTATAACTAAAATATTTACAAAACTGAAAGCTTGTCTTATGAATAATAAAAAATACAAACTAAATTAAAACAGATGGGCTATTGAACAGATCATAATATGTTTTATGTTTCCTGATTATAAATGATAGATGGGTTGATTTTAGAAAGGCTAAATGAAATAGCTAGTTTTGGTCATGTCAGTCCAGTAACTATACTATGTAAAAGTAATTATAATATGAATTAATTAAGGGCAGGACCTAACCTAATGTTAATAATTTACACCATGATAACATTAGTATTTATGTTTTTGTATATATTTTTAAATGTTCAAATGAACGTTTCAGAGTATATAATTTGTCGTGTCATCTGTGATTGAGACCCATGAGTTAAATTGAAATAATAGGTAGTAAGCCAGGTTTTAGTAACCTTGGATAAATCACCATGTAAGCCCTCTCTCGCGCACGCGCTCTCACGCTATCACACACACACACACAGACACACACACAGACACACACAAATAACACATGAAATCGCGTAAAACCAAATGAAACTAGGGTAAAAAATATAAGCAGTAAAAATACATTAGTATCCTGTAGGTGATTCCTGTCCTGTGATAACAGGCACTAACACTCTAGAACTGTTTAGTTCTATTAGTATTGTTTTCAAGTGTGAATGTTTATGGGGATTAAATCTCTCACTGCTGCCGCAACTATTCACCGTTCTGATAAGTGATTTATGCCCCATCAGATCTTTGATGTGGGACATTATGCTGGTTAAATGACTAAAGAAATACTGATCCGTATGGACAGATATTTGTTCCAGATATTATGCGCCATTAATCAATTTGTTAAGCCAATTTGACTATCAGCGAAAACATAAAAAAATATAACGAAAACAAACCAAAGCAGAAGTTACATTTTAAGCTTTACTTTCAAATAAAAATTTTATTTGTCACATACACAGTACGATATGCATTAAAATGCTTTGGGTGCTTTAGATGAGGCTCGAACTCGGCATTCCTTCACCTGGACCGCTTTATAAGTACCACATGCTAACCGATTGCGCCACGGGAGCCACACGGAAGTTGCTCTTGTCAGAGTATCCTCTCTCTCGTGCACACACACACACACACACACACACACACACAAACACACACACACGCACACACACATGAAATTGCGTAAAACCAAACGAAATATGAGCAGTAAAAAAATCTGTAAAAATACATTAGTATAACAGGCGCTAACCCTCTGGAACTTTTTTACTATTGTTTCCAAGTGTTTATGGGGATTTAATCTGTCTCTGCTGCCGCATCCATTCACAGTTGTGATAAGTGATTAATGCCCCATCAGATCTTTTGACGGGGGAGCATTATGCATGATTAAATGACTAAAGAAATACTGATCCATACGGGCAGATATTTGTTCCAGGTTGCATGCGCCATTAATTGCCTTTCTTATGCCACTTGTTGACTATCAGTGAAAAAAAAACATCATCAAAAATATAACGAAAACAATCCCAAGCAGACGTTACATTTTGAGCTTTACTTTGCAGCAAAATATTATCAATCAGTATATTAAATGGAACTAGGTAAAATACACCTTAATGTAAAATACTGTACATAGCCCGCGTTTTTATTCCGTACCTACAATGATCAGTATAGACAAATTACAGACGTTACCGTGTCTTTAAGGATCATTTCAGGATGTCTTAAAAAATATTTCACTAACTAGTTTTATTAAGTCATTATTAAATAATAAATAGCATAATCATCGTGGGTTGTGTATTGAGTGATTTAACAAATCTGTTTTATTAATCGGTTTGTTGTTGTTGTTTTTTACCACGTCATCTATTTATGAAACTATGTTGACAATACAAGAACTGTCTATATATTAAAGATACGGTATTGGGTTTCCTGGACACTGCAGTTAACTGTGCCAGTCAATGCTCCATCTGGCGGAATTATACGGCATTGCAACCATCTTTTTAGAAAGCGCATGGGGGCGTTTATGGGGCGGGGCATTGTTAACTGCGTCATCGCCGGAGATCACATTCCATGCATGAAGCGTGCATTAACCCTTCATGAACCTGCCATGAATCCGTCATGCTCCAGGTGGCTGTTTGACGTGGATCCCACTGTACATGGTTGGCACTGGTTAAGCATGAATTACTGCATCAGTGCAAGATGGCGTGGAGGCGATCAGCCTGTGGCACTGCTAAAGCTTTACTGAAGACCAGTCAGTAGCAGCCTTCATCTCATCTGCATTCTTGGGCCAGATGATTTTCACAACTCTTGTCAATGCCTCATTGATTCCCGGTGGGGTTCAGGTCAAATTCAAAGTGTAAAATTGAGGCCAAACTTTTTAAAAAATTTATTACTTTCCTTATTTGATTGTTATCCACCATATTAAACATTTCAGTCACCATTTATAAAGATATTGTATACATTTATTAAATATACAGTAACATTTGGGGTAAGTTTTAAGTAGTCACAAGCAAGCTGTTCTTTTCCCATTTACTTTAAAGCCCAAACATTTGCATATAAATATACTATATGCTTAAATACTAGACAGGTGTGTTTAGGTCATTTCTGTTGTTTCCACAGAGAGGTGTGTCATCATCTATCCCTGTGGCCCACATGATGTCCATTATAAAGATCCATTCACAGTGGCGCATGAGCTCACATAGGAAAGTGGAATTTTGCACAGGGCATAAATCTTTACATGTGCATCATTTAAAATAGTTTATTTTTTACTCTGTTTATACGTTTAAAGAACTGACCTGTAGGGAGGTGGCTTTCCGTTAGGATGGCTTATTTGTTTATTTCTTTACGTCTGTAAATATTGTGTGATTATATTTTATACTGTATTATGCCAGTTGCTAATGAGAGCAGTGGTGGGATTTTGTTTGCACAACAAATATTTCAAGTTGTGATGTCTGAGGGAGCAATAATGAAAATGATTTTTTCAACATTCCTGTCTTTATTCTTTATCTATTTAAATATCATCATGATATACACTCTTTGGAGTAAGCCTGTATTTAAAGAGACTTCACGCTACATTCTGTTTGCCCACATGCTTCTCAATGACTAAATTTATCTTCTAACCTCCTTGTTACTCATCTTCAGTCTGTCTTTTTTCAAGTTAGTCACTGCTGCTTGTGTTTTTATAGTTTGTGTTTCGGGTACATCTTTTCGGAACGCACCTTTAAACCTGGCAGTGATGTCACTAGAGCGTTATGTGGCCATATGCTTTCCCCTTAAACATGTTCAAATAGCCACTCGGAGAAGGACTCATGTTGCTATTGGAATCATTTGGTTTATTGGTTCCATAAACTGTTTAATTGATGTGTTTTATATAATAGTAATTGATTCTAACTATTTCACCTTACAAGTATTTTGTGTAAGAGAAACACTTTTTGTCAAACAATGGCAAACTGATGTTTTTCGGGGATTTAACATAATCTACTTTGTGTCAGTCTCTATGATCATCCTTTTCACTTATATCAGCATTTTGATCACAGCAAGGTCCATTTCCTGCAATAAGGACTCTGCCATAAAGGCCCACAAGACAGTGATGCTGCATCTCATTCAGCTGGGTTTATGTCTCACCTCTTTTCTTTATACCAGTATTGAGCAAGCTGCTTCAATGCTTGGCAACAGCAAACTTTTTGTAGACCTACGTTACATAAATTATTTGTTTGTGCTGCTCTTGCCACGCTGTCTAAGTCCACTTATTTATGGCTTGAGAGATGATGCTGTGCAGCCCTTATTCGTGTACTACTTTCTTTGTGGCACAGGAAAACACAAGCCTACTATAAATGTTCACTAAATTAACTATATCAATTGCTTAAATATCACATTTTAGTTTGTTTGCATTATACTGTGCAGACTCTCAAATATCAGTGGAATTTTTTTTTATATGAAAAAACTCTTTATTTAAGTAATTACATATTGCCTATGTTCTACTGACCAGACAAAACAAAGTTTAAAACAAGGGTCAATTACTGTACTTTATTTTATATAGTTGAAAACCATACTGCTATGTTAAGACAAATTTGAAAATATGGCAAAGAAAATATAAATTATTAAATTATAAACACAAATAGAAACTTAAAACTCAATATATGACTAAATTTTGTAATGCATGTAATTGAATGACACATTTTTACTTATTATTATTATTATTTAAATCATGACTTAAATTTGGTTTATTGTTTCCATAAACTGATGTGTTTTATATACTGTAATAGTAACTAATTCTAACCATTTAATCTTACAACTAACTATAACTGTTTTTGGTTGTTATTGTGGGCATCACTTTGTGCTAGTTCTAATGGACTATGCAATCGAAAAACCAAAAGCAGTTTCTGTCCACAATATCTAAGCATGCTGGGTTGCAGAGGCTGTCTTTCACATCATCTCCCAAGTTGGAAGCCTGAAAGAGATTCTGACAGATCAAGGCACTACATTTATGTCACACACAATATGCAATCTCAAAAAATTATTGAGCATTCATTAATTGGGAATTTGACTGTTTCTAAGTGGTCCAAAGGTATCTGGTTCACTTAAATCATATTGCTGTGCTTGACTGGCCAGACAACTCACCTCACCTGAACACTATCGAGAATCTATGGGGTATTGTTAAAAGAAATGAGAAACGACCGACAAAACAATGACCTGAAGAGGTGTGACATCATCTCTCCCTCTGGCCACAGTGATGTCCATTATTAAGATCTGCTCACAGTGGTCTACATAGTCAGAGCTGAGCTCACATATGAAAGTGGGATTTTGTAAAGGACATAAAAAGTCTGCACATATCTGTGCATAATTTAAAATGCTTTTCTCAATGATGGTTAGTCATAGCAAGACAGAATGCATGTGTGTGAATGAGAAGGACTCAAGTGGAATGGTGAGGCTACAGGGTGCAGAGGTAAAGAAAGTGCAGAACTTTAAGCACTTAGGGTCAACGATCCAGAGCAACAGAGAGTGTGAAAGGAGGTGAAGAGTGATGTACACGCAGGTTGGAACAGGTGAAGAAAAGTGTCAGGTGTGTTATGTGAAGAGTATCAGCAAGAATGAAAGGAAAGTTGTACAAGACAGTGGTGAGACCAGCGATGTTCTACGGCTTAGAGACAGTGGCACTGAAGAAAAGACAGGAGGCTGAAGGTAGCAGAGATGAAGATCGAGGTTCTCTTTGGGAGTGACAAGGATGGATAGGATAAAGAATGAGTCCATCAGAGGGACAACCCATGTGAGATGTTTTGGAGACATAGTCAGAGAGACCAAATTGAGGTGGTTTGGTTGGAAGATGACGTGGAAGAGATTCTGACTAATCGAGGCACTAGTATGCAAATTCTATGAACTCTGGGGTCCAGCAAGGCTCTATGGGTTTTTTTTTTATTTGAATTATTGTATGGATGCAATCCTCATTCCATTGTAGACATCATTCAGGAAAATTCCAGTACTACTTTCTTTGTGCCACTGAAAAATACAAGCCTATGGTAAATGTTCAATAAATGAAATATATCAGTTGCTTTCATTATTATATTGTTGTGTATTGGCATGATGTTGTGCACACCCTCAAATAGCAGTGGAATCATTGTGAATCTGTCAAGCCATGCCCTAACAACCACTTCAGAGCACCTTAGCAAAAGGCCCAGATGCCCAGAGTTTTGCCATGGGTAGCACCACTCACATTTTCTTCAGAAAATGTATTTGTCTAGTTGTTATTATTATTATTATTATTACTTGAATACTTCACCAGAAATCTGTGTTTTTAGACAAAACATATTTAATGTAATATATAACAATATTTAATCATGTTAATCACAAATATATTCACTGATAAAGTACTAAAATTAACCATATAACCTACTTCAAGAACTCATAAGGTTTGCTGCTAATATAAAAAACTAAAAACACATATGGGATAAACTATAAGACTTAGAGGGCCCAAGCGAGGTGCTTTCGCACTCATTACAGTACTTACACTGCATGAAAAAAAGGTTAGCTTTAGCCAACTCAGATTATAAATATATTAAATTAAATTCAATTTTATTCATATCGCGCTTTTAACAATGGTCATTGTTAAACAGAAAATAGTTTTAGAATATATAAACTTGAGGAGAGATGCCATGCCAAACGTAGTGGGGTGAGGGAAAAGGACTCAAAGTATGAATTGGCTGTTGTAGCTGAGAGGCACTTATATTTTATCAAGAAACCACAACACACTCATGGTTAGTGTAAAGTACAGTTTAATTCGTTGCATTTCTAAAATGCATACAGACAGGAACATAAGTTACAGTACACAGATAAATTGGATAAAATATTGGCTAACATCAAATAAGTAATTGAAAGTTACAAAAATCAAGTAATACTGTAATAAGGCCTGCCGCCTCTGAGTGAGAACCACACCAATTGGCAAATAAGTGAAAGGCACAGAAACAGTAATACACTTGTTAAAAGTCACCTTTGCTGGAAAATCAGTTTGTGTGCCAGTTGTATTTGACTTAGGACAGTGAGTCGCAACAGAAACAAAAATAGGAGAATCGGTTTGGGTTACTGCAGACCCACTCAAAGAGACAATTGTTATGAGGGGCCTCTTGCGAGAATCAGGTGTGGGCTCATCCTTCCGCTGATAAGCGAGTCCCTTTCCAAAAAGAAACTTCAGCAAATTCAAGGATGTTTGGCATTTAGCCTGAACTTAGCCAAGAGCAGCGCAATTAACGTTCGGTGAGGGGAAGGAGGATCCATAATATCCATGCTATCGCTATGGTTACCTTTGCAAGTGTGCTTAGCTAGGGGGAAGATCAACCGACTGCTGAGTCTTGTTTTTTATTACTATTATAATTTGAGTTACAGCTTATGTTTTAGCGTGGCATCAACAGTGGAAGATAAAAATCTCCCACAGTACCCAACCTTAAAATGGAACCCATTCTCTTTAAAACCTCAGTATTTTGGTCATGTATATGTGTACTTTTCTTTATTAAATTCTCTTTACCTCTAAACAGTCGCCCTCCCACACACAATCTGTATCTCCAGTCACAGATACTGTATCACTACTATTCCTCTTCATAAATCTAATCATCACCTGGTATCCTTCACCATCACCCTTCCTATTCTGTCTAAAGCTAACCACCACAATTTCTCTTTTACCCACAGAAACCTTCACTATGTCTCCCCTTCCTTTGTGTCTTCAGGCACCCTATCGTTCCTCCCAGGCCCAGACTCCTTCTCTTCTCTCCTATGCCCTCTGTCCTCTAAAGCAAGGAAAACTTCTTGTCCTGCTCCTTGGCTATCTGATGTATTGCGCAACATCAGGAGAAAATTAAGAACTACAGAGAGAAGATGGAAGAAATCACAGCTTGATGCAGATCTTGTCTCTTACCTGACTCTTCTCTACAAATTTTGACGTGACTTCTGCCAAAACTGCCTTTTACAGAAAAAAAATGGAAGCCTCTGCACATAATCCTGGCAAACTCCACAACATCTTCTCCTCACTACTCAACCCACCGACTCCTCCTGCCCCTTCCTCTCTGACTGCTGATGACTTTCCACATTCTACGACGGGAAAATTGCAGCAGCCCACCAGTCCTTCGCTCCCAACCCAACACCAGAACTTCAGGACCTTCCCTTTCCGGAATTCTCCATCCTATCATCTGATGATATTCAGCAGATCATCTGTATCCTGTGTTCAGGGTCACAATGACCTGGAGCCTACAGTATCCCAGGAGGCTTAGGGCACAAGGCAGGGTACACCCTGGACAGACATATATACTCACACACACTACAGTCAAATTTGGAATGCCAATTAGCCTAACCTATATGTTTTTGTACTGTGTAAGGAAACCCACCAAATACAGGGAGAACATGTAAACTCCATGGACACAGAGTCAGGAATTGAGCCTGGCCAGGAATCGAACCCAGACCCTGGAGGTGCAAGGCGACAGTACTAACCACTACACTACCATGCCGCCTGGTCTTGTTCAAAGATTTAATTTAAAAATTAATAAATAAATAAATACATAATTTGTAAGCTTATTTACAAAGTATTGGGACAAATGGCTAGAACTACCTCTATGGGTTTGTTGGACCTCTCATACTACAGATGTCGCCTTTAAGACTGCGCGTGTTTTCCCGCGGGATGCCGCAATTTAGCGCGCGGCGTGCCGCGACTTGCCAGAGGCAACATTCGGGAATTTAAAATAAATGTGTTGTGCTTCACTGAATATCCGCCAGATGGCGCATGGAAGGACTTTATCTAAAAGCCGGACCAAGTACAACAATGAATGTAACGACGCGGATGAACAGTGCTGAAGCGAACATCAATTTTATTTTGTTTTATAATAGATCTTTCATGAAGATTGAGTGTATATGTGCTTCATATTATCAAACACAGGCAAAGGAGACAGAAATTATTGAGGGATCCACTGAAAAAAGTAAACCTAGCTATCGTTCGTTTAATGTGTTTTTTTTCTCATTCCATTAGTAAAAAAAAATAATTTGCTCTTTTAAACTAAAGTGTCTAATTTACAGCAGGAAACCAAAGTGAAATATTTCATTTTGATCAAGGCACTCTTATTAGGTTGAGTGTGATTTGCGCATGCGCAGTCTTTAGACCATAGTTTTGCCGGTATAATTTTATTTCCGCCTCAAACCGGAGCATGACGTTGAAACAAGTAAGGAAGGATATCCGAACCTGTATTTCAGTTACTGTTAGTAAAAGCCCCTGATTAAACTTAAATCTAATCCATTCACATTTATGCTTCAAACCAAAGTTCACCGTGTCACATGACCTCATGTGTCACATGACCTCATGACGCAGCATTATCACGGACTGAGTCACGTCGTGCTGGCGGCCCAAGTTTTTCAAAGAAAACTCCTTTAAACCAGGTAAGAAAGCAAACTCATGTCATTTCGTTGTTAAATGTATCTCTTATATGAGCAAATTCATGATTTATGTCAGGAACAACTACTTTGTAGATTGAGTTTTGTGTCCGTGTTTGCTACTGTAGCTAAAAACACCTATATTACTTACATTAGCATTAGCTAACTAACACGATGATTTTCAAAAACACCGGAGTTTCTACAGTAAGTCAGCGGCGCCGAATAACATGAAAATAATTATATTTAAGTACCGTTGGTTAACGATGTAAAATTAATAGGAAAGTGACGTAAACACAGAACAAGCTAATTTGGAGTGAGTGCTGTTTGTAGTGTATTTATAGTTATTCTTAAAACCTTCTGGACTTGCTAATGTGTAAGTAATATCACTAAAACTATATTCCCTCGTATGAAACGGGGCTTTAGCACATGTTCCTGACATACTGGTGACACTTTATGACACGTTTTTAACCGTATCAGTATATAAATATTGGCATAAATTTGACATGTTGATTTAACGTTACTTCAAGTACATTTTAGCCATTACGATGTCATGAAATAACTTTAAAAGTAAACATAATCTTTATGCACTTTTGTGTTTACAGGTCTGTTAGCTTTTCTGAAAGGGCATTATTTTCCTCATACTGCTTTCTATACTTTATACATACTGTAATTAAGATTTGCTAACATAAGAACTTGAGCCAGTCCAATTTTTGTTTTTACCTTTTTTTTTTTTTTTTTTTTTTTAAGATCAGTAATGAGTTTCTGACAATTATATCTGCTCCACTTCAAGCAAGATTACTGGTTTCCTTGGACAAGCAACACTACAAACTAATTGAGATAATCAGAAACTAGGGAGGAACCCATCAGAGAGAAGACCAGAGATATAATCTTCATCTTCAAGTTCTTGATCTGGTATGTACTCGCTCAAAAAAGCAGAAATTAGCTTGGTGTCAAATGTAATATTGTGAATGGAAGCCACAGGACCTGAGCAAGGCATCCACATCAAGTTGGCTGTGATGCACTAAATTAAAACATAACTAGCAGAATAAAACTCTTTAGTTTAACTTGTTCACAGGTTAGTGTATGCTGTCTGAATACAGGTTTCAATGTCTGCCATGTTCATTTTTTCACGCTTTACAAGCCTAACATAACCAACAATACTATGTTTGTTTTTATGTCCCTAGAGCCTGGAGGTGATTATCTCCTGAAATTAATACTTAAAATGATAAAGTTTATCATTAATACATAATGTGTGTATATGTATGTCAGTTATTTTGGCGTATTCATTGAGCTAATTACATTTATCATGCTGCACCATAATCTTAGGTGTTTTTTTTCACTCATAGGGACCATTAAGTGATTTTACATACATACATCAGACACTGTTTTGCCAAATAGAGCAACTTGTCTAACAAATGTCCTTTCTTTTATTAGGTTGTTCAGAAAGATGAAGCTCAGGCAGAACTTGTGAGGTGCACGATGGCCCTGTTTGTCCTCAGGTAGGAAGAGGACTGTCTTCAGCCTCCACAGGAAATCGGGATTGTGACTTATTGAGTTTCCATCAGTCGCACATGAATGTTCCTTGTTTTACCTCTGCTGATTTTGTTTCAGGAACATTTTCTAATTTTCTTTTCAGTCCAATTAATAAATGTATGTTGCAAAGTTGAGTGTTACTATTTGTAATTTTATTCATTCATTCATTTTCTATACCGCTTAATCCTGCGTTCAGGGTCGCGGGGGACCTGGAGCCTATCCCAGGAGACTTCGGGCACTAGGCGGGGTACACCCTGGACAGGGTGCCAATCCATCGCAGGGCACACACATACATTTATGGAGTAATTTATTTTAGTCGCAGAGTATTTAGTTTGGTTCTTCTTCAGCAGGTTTGACAAGGACAAAATGTACCCATTGCAAAATTTAATTTGTGGATAAATGCAGACATTTTTTTCCTCTCAATTTCAAATTCAGTTAGCAGTGTTGAATGACTGTTGGTGTTTATACATTTTGAAAAAAAAAAATCTTATTGTTAACATTTTGGATGAAAATATGTTCATTCCACAATAAATGTTTATATAAAGAAATGTGTTTTGAGTGTAAATCAATATGTAATTAAGTTTTTTATGCTTTTATATTTAAATTATGAATGCCTTAAATCTTTTTGATGCAACTTAAAAAAGGTAATTTGCTCAACCATTCAAAAGTGGTTTATATCAAGTTTATAATTTCAGGTTAGATTTAGTAGAATATTTACATTAAGTAATATAGCCAACTCATTAATTTAGATTTAGAACAACTTTAAATATTTGGTTTGTTTCACCTTCAGAAATGAGTTTACATGAACTTAAAAATTTTAAGTTAGAGTAAATGGTTTATTTACATTATGTCAATGCTAAAATATTAGGTGTGACAAATTACTTCAATTTTTTTAAGTTGAGCCAGTGCTATATTTTTTTTCAGTAGGGTGAATCAGATGTACAGTGTCGGGTAAGTGTGGTGCTTTTATTGAAGGGATAATGACAGATTAAAAAATTTTTTTTGGGGGGTGAACAATTTCTTTAATGTTTTCGGAGTTGTGGCTGTTCAGTAGAAAGCAATAGGCTCACCAATTTACTGTATGATATTTCAATTTAACAAGTGTAATGTGAACAAGTTAGTTATTATGAGTATGGAAAACATCTTTTCCTGCATTTTTTTCTGCTTCAGGAGTCAGTCTGTTCTGAGACAGTGAGAGTAGAGGAAGGGGCAGATTCAGGACCAGGGAGGGAGTCAGAGACAGCAGACAAAGAGATGATATTGCCAGCACCAGCACAGGGAGCACAGTTTTTAGTTTAGATCTCATGTTTACATTTTATTGTATGTTGATGGCTTGACTGTAAACAACATAAACAATGCAATAAATTATTAAAAATATATATTTATTGTCCCCCCTGCTGTTAAATGAAATTTACGCTATTTTACGTTAACGTTACGTTATTACATTATTAACGTCGACAGAATAAAGTAAAGTTTTATTTCTGGAATTGATGCACGGGCTTCATCTTAGGCTTTCATTTCTCAGCGCCGGACTGTTGATGTCTCTTTCCAGGACCAGGCATATCGTTCAATTATTATAATTCTTTTGGCCAAATACTGTAGGCAGCCGTAACAGAGGTGAGGGCGCGCGCGCGTCATCACATCTGCTTAGCCGACTCTGCGTTCACCGTAAACTTCAATATAGACGTTTATATTTTTGTTTATTTGTATATGTATGTTATTAATATAAATTTTTTAGAGATTGTGTGTGCGTGCAGAGTTTGTGTTGATACGTTTATGTGGATAAGTTGATAAGTGTATGTTGTCAAAGTATTTGTGAACATATAATTAGGGAATTTTTTTAAATTAAGGATGTCTTGAAACATAATGCAGTAACTCTATAGTATTTATTTGAACACGGTAAAGGTGTTAATGTTTCGTACATTCCTTAATTTGTCCTTTCGGTTTGTGTTTTATGTTTCACTGTTTTCAATATACTGTACATACTGTAAAACGTATGGACAACAATGTTCCGGAAGCATTATTAAATATTCAATAAGGCACACACAATTTAGTTGCAATAAAGTTTTATTAAATATATAATAAAGCAGGCAGTACTGTATATGGCAAATGGTCACTCAAAATCTTTACAAAAGTAAGAGTATTCATCAATTTATTTTTTTTAGAAAAGAGGAAAACTCAATCTTTTCTTTCTAAGAAGTTCGTTAATTATGTCTCTTATTTGCTTGTTGTTGTGGGCTGTGGGGTGGAATTTCCTAGCAACAGCATCGGAAAGTGCTTGAGGCAGAATTACCCCATCAGCGAAACCGGTTTGATAACTTCACACCAAGGACAGGTAAGAAGGGGGATTACAGTAACGGTTTCTGTGGGTCTTCACCAAGAGGTGATGTGGGTCACGTTGTATTCAGCGGATAGACTAAAACAAAATCATGTTTGCTTCAGCATTGGAAACAATATTGTATTAGGCCAACTTTATTTAATATTAAAATAGTGGGTTAGGAACGTTATTCTTCATATAACTTAAATGGCTGGATGAAGTTAAATATACACAATAAATTAATAATTGCGTTTGCTTTACATTTGAGCACTCGTGTAAATAGCTTTTTCATTGTATATACTACCATATCGTATATCTGTGTCTAATACTGGTTTATTCATATTTTACATTACATTCAGTTTGTAATTTACTTGCGATTGTACTTTTAAAATGTAACCTATATACGTATCTACAGTATAAGCATATTTAACTACTTCAGCAGTTTAGAAACTTGGTCAGTCTGGCTTTTAGATAAAGTCCTTCAGAGCAAGCATTGTGTAAATATAATATATAAAAAATAATGTAAAATAAAATAATATAAAATAAATAAATATATAACATAGATGGTTAATGACAGCAATAAAATCAGACTTAATAGTTGGATTTGATACTTTTCTTTTTATTTACTGTATAGACATTAATCTCTCTATTCTCTAATTATGATTTGAATAAATCGGCTCACATCGGAGTGCACACGGAGCGAGTACTGTAGTCTATATATTTGTGTTTGTTGTTTTCCTGGTGGGGGGGGGGGGTGGCGTGTTTATGTCTGCATTTTATCTATAAATCGTGTGTGTATGTGTGTGTGTGCACGGAGAGTTTATGTGTGTGCACGGAGAGTTTATGAGTGTGCCCCTTTGATCTGCTGGGTACGGCAGGGCGTCGACGGCTGATCAGTGTAAAGTAGCGTACTTTACACACACACTGATCAGCAATCGACGCCCCGCCGTACCCAGCAGATCAAAGGGGCAGTTATCGGCTATGACACGTTGAAGGAGAACTTAATAGTTCTCAAAAATAGTGTAAATGTCTGCAACAATCACTAACCATTAAAATGTTTTTTTTTGTAATTAAACACGAAAATATTCATTATATATATATATATATATATATATATATATAATTTAAAACTATTCACTTACTTACTAGCGAATGCTTTTTAGGGCTCTAAAAACTACGGCAGTATGAGTGACAATGGAATAGGACGTGTGAGTTGACCCTTGCACCGTTCGCACACACATACATATATATATATATAAAAATGTGGCGATCGTAATATCCCAAAAGGCGGGACTTTGCTAAATTAGTTAAATCCGACTACGCCACCCTGGTGGGGCGCCAGGGGAATACTCCCAATAAAGACACACAGGTAAGTTCCAACTATCAAAGGCAAGACTAAAAATCACCCGAGACGTGGGTATCAATACAAAAAGGATGTTTTTATTTATTAAAAACAGACAGCACTTTTTGCTTCCAAAAAGACACAGAGGAAATACACACTTTTCTTTGCCATTACATAATAAAAACACTCCTCAAAAAGGGAGGGAAAGGGGAAAAAGGGAACGAGACTGACAGGACACAGCAGGCTGGCTGCAGCTCAGAAAATCGTCCAAAACCCACCCAAATTCACATCAAATTTGATGCCATGCACTCACTACAAGAAAGGATTGTGTTGGTACACTTGCAATTGGTGAAGCACACACCCCAAACGCATGCAGCCAGCTTCCCCTGTCCTGCACCATGCCTGGCTCCTGATCAAAACAATAAGGAAAGAAAAAGAACACAACACCAACATGCACACACAAAACTAACAAGGTCTACACAATCCACACTGAACAATAATCACATCAAACAAAAGAAAAGATATAAACAAACAATTTCACAGACTCAGTAGTATATAGACAAAGGCACCAAGTCTTCTCCCAGTCCTATATATGACCGAGACGCACCAAATTAACATAACGCACCAAACGCACCAAATTAACATAACAAAAAGAGACAACAACAACACAAACACTCTCACCGTCACAACATAATACACAAAGCCAACATGAAAAACAACTCCATCCACACAAAACAAGAATAAAAGCCAATCAAACATAAAAATAGAAAAACTAAAGAAACTTAACAAGCATGCACACCGTAGCTACCAGCCCAACGGCCTACAAAGCAGCCGAGTCGCAAGCAAGCAGTCTTCTTACTCATAAGCAAAACAGCAATGGCGTCGCCAATAGCATTTCAACTAGATAGACGGCGAAGGAATTATAATGTTCCACTTCACTCCTAATACGAGGAAAATATCCACATTAACATCAATATATTGACCACATGGAAAGAAGAGACACAATAAATATACTTACTGGGGTTAGACAATGAAGCGTGAAGCTGTATGATTACTCACTGCCGATGCCCAGCTCAATCTACCGGCCAGCATTCTCATCCTGCTAGCGCCACTGTCACTATAACAATACGCTAAATAGGTTTACTGCAAAAGTGATAAAGAATTTTACTATAAATACCAGCATACCTAAAAGCGCACTGCGCCACGAATAATCCACACGCCCATGCCGCCAACTCCACTAGAATGAAACTGTAAATGGTGTCGATTAGCATTAAGCTATTCACCTAGCTACATAGTCAACAGAATCCAAGCCTACCTTAACAACCAGGAACCAGGAACGAAAAGGGACACGCCCAGTTGAAGAGGACCCAGACACCACAAACATGTCACCACCAGTCAAAATAAGAGTCCTTAAATAGACTGTGTTCCCCTCATTAATCTAATAAACACACCCCCAGCTGAATCACAAAAACAACCACTTACCCTGCTACATATATATATATATATATATATATATATATATTCGTGTTTAATTAAATTCTTAAATCATCGTGTTCACCCATGCACTGAAAAAAAGAACTTGTAAGATTTACTTGATAAAATCCTCGTAACAATTTGGACACATTTTATTGCTCCAATATTAAGGCTGAATCCCAATTCTACCCCTTCCCCCTACCCCTCCGTTTGGCGCGTTCACGTGCAGGGGTAGAGGTGTCTCATTTCACTTTTGGTTGGAGGTGTAGGGGGAGGGGGAAGGGCCAGATAGCCCTCTAAACGAAGATTTTTCAGGACCTCACTTCAAACGAAGGGCTAAGCGAAATTTTCAACATGGCTGCTCACTCGAGCAAGCAGACCCATAAATGTTAATTTTTGCCATTAATAAAGATTTTTATGACAAGTTTTCATTATATGTATATTACCTTTAGTCTTGTGTTTGTGTTTATGGTGATGTTCTGTAAAGAAACGTTTGCAAAAAAAATCGCAAAAGTTTGCTAGCGGATAGAACAGAATACACGATATTTCAAATATATATTTTTATGTCACATACACTTTACTGCATGCTACAAACAAATATGAAAGTTCAGTAGCACGGCAGTTTGCCGAGCATTTGATAACGCATTGTTTGTTCTGCTTACGGCCATATGTGTACATGTAAATGAACGGTGCTTACACTATTCTTACTTACTGCAACGTGACCACAGTTTTGTAATTTATATTCTGTATAGGGCTGGCTGAGGAAACCCGAAGGCTCATCCGTGTTCATGGTGAAAATGAGCAACTTTTTTTAAAAATCGAAATACGGCGCAAAAAACCTTTGGGAGTGAGTAATCTCTCTCTTATTGAAATGTGTGATAAACATGGGCGCATGTCCTCTGACGTAACATTAGGAACCAGCGACAACGTATGATGACGTATAACAGTGTTGTAGTGGTGTCCCATTTCTTAGTGGAAATATTTATACCCTTCCCCTTTCCACTTCGTTTCAAGGGACTAGGGGAAGTAGAAAATAGAATTGGGATTCAGCCTAAGTAAAACTCACCCGTAATTGTCAGGTAAAATCTACTTAATTAAATTAACAATAAAAGAAATCAAGTAAAAGTTACATAATTATATTTAATGCACAAATTAGATTTATTTAAAATAATCAAGTAAAGTTATTTCATTGTTGTATCAGCAGGAACCTTGATTTTATGAAATTATCATTTTGTTTTGTGAGATTTTCCTTTACTTGGTTTTATCAATTTATATTACTCCTTATAATAATGTAAACATTGCTAATTTATGTTTTGGAAAGAAACTTAAGTAATTATTTCATCTATATCTTTCATAAATCACAACTAAAATATAATTAAACAGTTTATTCACCAACATTACCAAATATTTGTGACATTCACAGTCTAGATACAGGTTGTCTTTTTAATAAAAGTGCATTCAGCTAAATTTTGCATCCATAGAAACAACTGCACGGCACCAGGGCCTGAAATACTTGTTTTAAACAAAATTGTGTAAAATAATAATAATAAATAAATAAAATACAGCATTCATTTAGAAATAAAATACAGCAGAAAATACATTAAACAAACTGTTGAATAAACGTTAAAACTTAATGGCGCTCGGAAGCAGTGAAGTTGCAACATTCAAATCAGCACTCTGGACTAGTGCACTTAAAAGTACGGCATTGAAACCATAACGCATTAAAACATTTTAAGCTGAACATGTGAACACAACATGTAAAGACTTGTAGTCAAGCCAAATCAAATGTTTTAAGATGATAACTTCATCTTTAAAGCTTGCACTTTTGGTGATAGCTTAATCCCATCAAGTTCTAGAAGAACTTTCTGAAAATAGCTCAAATGTGTAGCGCAGTGCTCGGAGCTATTGCCACATTCTTGCAAAATTTCCTCTCCTTCAAGGATTATGGATACACCAACCGGTTCTTCCCCTTCAACAGCACGGACAACAAGGATTTTAAGAAGGTGCATACTGGCATCACTTCGTCTGTCCCTCTGCATAAAATGTACAAGAAAATTATTTATTTTGAGAAACAAACAAAAAAAAATCTGAATTGCTTCAACCTGTGCTGACTTCATTTCACAGAGAAAAAAATAATAATAAAAATTATTGATAATAAAAAATGACCATCACTTCATATACTTCAGATTGTTAAACTTGGGTTAAATTGCTTTAGCAATAATCTTGCATCAATAAAACATTGTAAAACATGGCATGAGATGGCTACACTCCTGTAAAACATGGCATGAGATGGCAATTCTCCATAGATTACTCTGCACCTTTACAGTGTCAGGAAATCCTATGATGAATGCTGAGTTTGTATTTAAAGGGTTAGTCCAAACATGAAAATTCGTTCAATAATTACTCCGATTTATATATTCATTTGCATTTATATGCTTCTGTCCAATACAACAAACACTATATTCAAGGTATTAATAAATTGTATAATTAATAAGAAAACAATGCTTTACCAGGCAATCATCAAAGAGATCCTCTTCAGATTCATGTCTCATCTTTACGCTTTGTTTCTGTGAAAATATTTACATTGTATCATTACATAATCTTTTATTCGTACAACTACATTTAGGCATTTCTTCATCTTTTGTAAGTTTGCCTTTATCCAAAGCAAATTACAAAAGAGGAAGGCATCAAGCATGTCAAGCAGTGCTACTAACACAAAGTTTCTGACACCGTTAGAAAAATACAAGATAGATCAGTGAGGGATTAAGGAAAAAGTGAGAAGCAAGAATCATGTGTGGAAAGATTAAGCATGCAGGGTCACAGGATGACTCGACTTATTTTTATTGTCTGCAGACAATATTTAGACAAATTAGAGCTGCTGTCAATACCGTATGAACATATGTACAGGTTCTTTACTCGTAACTCATTAATAAAGTTCGGCTTCAGAAAAAAAACGTTTATTGCTATTGCTCTTTTACCATTTAATGCTTTAACACACACATGGCATCTCACTGGCGAGCCTTTGTCTGAACACGCCGTTTTCACGAGGTGTGGGGGTAAGAAACACACATCTCGGTGTATTAATCCGCGCGCTCGGTTCGTTATTATTTTATTTATTTATTTACCACAGGACCCCTGGGGGGCTCCGTAGGTTCAAGTTTTTACACGAAAACGGTGTTTTGTGAATCTCCACACCATTAAAAACTGAAATATTGCTAATTGTACGTCTTGAGATTAAGATGAACATTAATTGGGAGTTATGAAAGAGAGAATCACATCCAAAAAAGAAAGCTAAACTTACCTCGAACACGACAAACTCCAGCTCCAGCCACACCGTGTTGTACCTCCATGATGATTCCCAACCGACTGATCCACAGCGCGGGCACAGCGTCTCCAAACATGCATGCGCGGTTTAATTTGCACACATTTTCGGCTTCAGTAGACACATAATACTTCAGACTGAAACACGACTGCCCCCTACAGGTAATGAAGGGCATGTTCACAGCTTCCCGCACGCAGCCACGGAAAGCCGCGGCAAGTCACGGAATCCCTTTTCTCGAAACGTGCGTTTTTAATGGCGACATCTGTACAAATAACTGGGGTCCAGCAAGCCTCTATGCGGTTATTCCCATTTGAATTATTGTATGTGTGCAAGCCTCATGCCACTCTAGACATCATTCAGGAAAGTTGGGAAGACCTTCGAGTAAAAATTATTTCAATATGTTCTTGACCTGAGAACAAAACTCTCACACTGAGTCAATTAACAAGTACAATTTGCCTCAACAACAACAATCCAACAATAACAGCAGTGCGCAAGTAAGGGAATTTGCACCAGTAGATAAGGTGCTTATATCACTACCCACGGCGAGTTCTAAACTTCTTTATTTTGTTAAATGGCAAGAACATTTGTGCATAAAAAAATCCTTCTTTTTGCCCACATTCTTCTCGACGACTCAATTTATCTTGTAACTTCACTGTTAGGAAGCCATTCCTTGCGCTATTTCAGCAACTCATTGACCAAATCGTCCATCCACATGTTGCATATCCAGCTGCATTTGTAGATAACAATTATTTATAGTAATGATAGGCAAATCTTTTTCAGTGGATGGAGCCATGTGAATCGGCTTTTAACCAGGTAAAAGCGGTTTTGTGTGCAGGCCCATTGTGGTGTTTGCCTGACTTTTCTCTCCCTTGTCTTTTCCAGACAGACGCTTCACAGACAGACGCACACAGAGGGCTGGGGGACATTTTGTCTGAGAATGAAAAATGCAAACACATTGATTACTCGTTTTTGCAGCATCAGCCATTTAAGTTTGGGGTGATCCACAGGCCAGGTACACATACAGTATGGTTGTTATGAACTTCCTTTCGTGGCAGGGTGGGAGTAAGCCACAGGTTGGATGGCTGGTGGGTGAAGCTATCGTGTAACACTTAATGCTTGCCACCCGTGGTTCGCTTTTATGCAAAGAAAATATATTTCTCTACGTATTAACTGTCAATTTAGATGATCAGATATAAAAAAATATATTCACAATATACAGAATAATATATTGTATTCTAATATATCGTAATGTATGTAATTTTATATTCATGATTATATGGTGATATATACAGTATATCACCTGTTATGACCAAGAGTCGTATATTTATATATAAATGTGTTGCATATTTAATTGTTTACTTTCCTTCTTTGGATTTGTTGTGTGTTTTGAGTGTGTGTTGGGTGAGAGTGGGTGGAGTTATAGGAGATCTCCTGTGACTTGCTTATTCGAATAGACTGAAGCAAGCTGATTGGACAAGCTGGGATCCCATGTTAAAAACCCACCGCACAGCTGTCGTTCCCTCTCTGCCCTGCCACTCCCAACTAAACCATTTGTGTTTAGTGAGAAATTTGTGTTGTTAAATTAGTAGTAAAATAATCACTGTATATATTGAGCACTTTGGAGCCTCTGTAGGAGTGAGAAACCCTTTTGTTTTACCTCTGTAGTTATTTTTTGTTTCTTTAGTTTAGACAACCTGTATTTTATTTTGTGTTTGAGTTTTGACTAGGCAAGCCTAGGGTGCCGGTAGAGTATTTTTGTTTGTTGTTTTGGGCATTGCTCAACTCTGAGTATAAATAAAGTCTACATTTACATTGTTAAACCTGGTGGCTACCTTTACGTGGGAATGGGAAGGTAGGGAGAGGCCTTATGTTATGCCCATTACACCCCTAGGTAGAGGTCGTAACACATCATATATGACTTTAATTATATAGGAACATGTATTGTGATATAACCAATATATTTGACCATAATGATATAGCTCCAGAAACCATTGCACAACACAAGGTCCATAAAGACCTTGTCAAATATATTGATTATATCTATACATAAAGACATAGATGAGCGAGTATGGTGTGAAAGAACTTGACTGGTCTACATACTCAGATAGAAATCCTTTGGGATGATTTAGAACGGAGATTGCGAGCCAGGCCTTCTCGTCCAACATCTGCATCTGACATCACAAACGTGTTTCTGGAAGAATGTTAAGAAATACACATACAGATGTCGCCATTAAAAACCCGCGTGTTTTCCCGCGGGATGCCGCAATTTAGCGCGCGGCTTGCCGCGACTTGCCGGAGGCAACATTCGGGAATTTAAAATAAATGTGTTGTGCTTCACTGAATATCCGCCAGATGGCGCATAGAAGGACTTTATCTAAAAGCCGGTGGTCCGGGAAAGTCAGTTTCCCTATGTTTCCCCGGTGGCGCGCAGATTCAAATCATGACGTCACTCGCTACCTAACGCTGAGAAGGCGAACGAGGATTTTAACAGTTTTTCTCTCGTTTTAAAGTGTTTTTATGAACTTTTTGAATTAAACAAATAACCTATGCATAATAATCGAGTGTCTTTTCGCTTTTTTTTTGTATATTTGAAGATAATTCATACGTTTTAAGCCGCTGCAAAAGGCTGGTTTGCTGGGCGAGTACTGACATCACGACTACTTTTATTACACCTACATTTGTTTATTTGTATATGTATGTTATTAATATTAATTTTTTAGAGATTGTGTGTGCGTACACGGAGAGTTTGTGTTGATAAGTGTATGTGGATAAGTTGATAAGTGTATCAGAAAGCATTAAAATGTTCATTTGAATTAAAATGACACACACACGTCTGTATATACAGTATATCAATTACATATATATCAATTTCATTAGTTCGTTCATTCTATTTGAAGCTTCGGATGTTTTTTTTTTTTTGGTTTGTTTAGATTAGTTCTGAACTCGCTTCCGTGAAACTATCGCTAAAACAATGTACTGAGCCCTCCTGAGGATATAAAGCTTTATTATTGTGTTTGAATAAATATTCAGATCTACCACAGCAGGTAATAAACTATGGTGTGTCATAACCGAAGCAAACACCACGATTATGCCTCGTTTCGTTCGACGGGAACGTGGTTATGCTCACATAAGAGTAATAAAAGCGAGTGAAATGTGGAAATGATGTGTGGCAACTCAATGAGGACTAAACCAAAGATTTCGGTAACTCCACTGAGTGTAACATCTGCATAGTGACACTGAACATCTTCAGCTGTATTTTGTTTGTTTATATTTAGAGTTTTTATAACAGTAGAACAAGTACCCGCGCGCACGCACACACATAGACACACACACACACACACACACACACACACACACACACAGACACACACACTCCCCTGAGCCCTCGGGAAACATCCAATCACCGTCGGTATACAAATGAATCAAGACGTAGCCTAACGTGGTGTCGTGTCGGATTTCAGTGGTCACGGAGTGGGAAGACTTTGAAGAAGCTGCAGTGACAGTAAACAGCTGAACAACTTCACTTTTCCGTTTACCTCTGAGGAAAAAAAGCTGTATTTTGTTTGTTTATATTTAGAATTTTTATAGTAGTATAAGAGAAAGTTATAGTTTGGTCTGTACTGTAGTTCACACCCTTGTAGAGAATAAATAAATGAATAACACTTTCATATCCCCTCTCAAGAGTGTCATAGTCCATTGTTAGTTTTAATGATCTGGCTGAAACTAATTATCACTACATAAGTACCCTAACACCATTGATCATGAGTCTCAGCTGAACCTAATTCTATACTTGTAACAGAAAATGTAGATGCAGATTCCAAATGTGTATTTATATAATAGATAGATAGATAGATAGATAGATAGATAGATAGATGTGTGTGTGTGTGTGTGTGTGTAGGCTCTACGCAGGGGCAAGAGAGGGCAGCGCACCCTTAAATGTCTGCACATGTTAATATATTCCTAAAATGTAAATATTACAAGTTGATAAACTGATCTGCGGTAGCGGAAAAATCCGCTGAAAATAGGACAGGCTGCAGCGCACGCGCACACACACACATACACACGCGCGCACACACACACACACACACACACACACACACACACACACACACACACACACACACACACAGACACACCTCCCTTGAGCCCTGCGTCTGTCGGATTTCAGCGGTCACGGAAAGACTTTGAAGCAGTTTATATATGAATCTAAGCTTGAACTTATCAGCATTGTAAATATATAATACTTTTCAAATAAAATCGCTATTACTTTGACCCTGAAGTTTAGTTTAGCACACACAAAAAACAGAAAAGTCATTTCTGGTAAATCAACGGAATGTGTAGTTTATTTACAGTAATTCATTAAAAAATGAATATACATTGTACAGTACACGGTAAACACGGGAAAGATTACAAAATGAAAAAACAAACAGTGTCTACTTTATAAACAGCTTAGTATGTGCGTCGAGATGCTGAAATCCCTTGCATGTTTTTGCTTCCAAGTGGAGAGATATTTGACCGATAGCCTAGAACAAAAGATCTATAGGTGTGATCACAACCCCCTCCGACCGACCGTGCCATCAATCACTGACCACCTCAGAACTTCCCTCCAATGTATGGCTGCAATACTTGTTTTGCAAGTATTTTTAACACCATTCAAAGGCTTACAAGTTCCATTCAACATATAATGATGTCTCCACATGTTAATATATTCCTAAAATTTATATATTGCAAGTTGATAAACTGATCTGCGGTAGCGGAAAAATCCGCTGAAAAAAGGACAGGCTACAGCGCACGCGCACACACACACACACACACACACACACACACAGACACACACACACACACACACAGACACACCTCCCTTGAGCCCTCGGTAAACATCCAAGCACTGAGGCACGCAAATCCCCTGACCACAATAAGGTGGCAATCCCTCAGGGGGGAAGATGAAAAATACAAATTAAATAAATAAAACAAAATAAAATATCCTTAATCCAGATTTTATCAATCAACGTCATAATATTGATCTTAGCTGGATGGTCTAATTCTCAAAACCGTTTAACCTAAAGAAAAACTTAACACACTATAACTAGAATATTTACAAAACTGAAAGGTTGTCTTATGTATAATAAAAAAAAAACCTCATAACTCAAAAAGATCATATTATGTTTTTATATATATTTTTTTAGATTTTTTTTTAATAGTAACTGAACAGCTCTCTTCTCTCCAATCCACTCCTAAACCCCATTATAAACAGCTTAGTATGTGCGTCGAGATGCTGAAATCCCTTGCATGTTTTTGCTTCCAAGTGGAGAGATATTTGACCGATAGCCTAGAACAAAAGATCTATAGGTGTGATCACAACCCCCTCCGACCGACCGTGCCATCAATCACTGACCACCTCAGAAGTTCCCTCCAATGTATGGCTGCAATACTTGTTTTGCAAGTATTTTTAACACCATTCAAAGGGGCAGTTATCGGCTATGACACGTTGAAGGAGAACTTAATAGTTCTCAAAAATAGTGTAAATGTCTGCAACAATCACTAACCATTAAAATGTTGTTGTTTTTTGTAATTAAACACGAAAATATTAATTATATTTCCATATATACACACACATACACACACACACACACACACACACACACACACACACACACACACACACACAAGGGCATAGGTTTGCTACCTATGACTCCAACTAATACCCCATCCCCCAATCCCCTTTTCCACCCACCAACCCCCAACCCCCTGCCCCATCCAC
The DNA here is from genome assembly GCA_030522415.1 of Channallabes apus. NCBI lineage: Eukaryota > Metazoa > Chordata > Actinopteri > Siluriformes > Clariidae > Channallabes > Channallabes apus. Next base: position 10,432,943 of record CM060125.1, read on the forward strand.
CTACCAACCTCCCACCCCAACTATGTCCACTGAATACATCTTTTTCTTAATATGGTGCGAAATCACTTTACATTAATACTAGCAATGCTTCGATTTATATTAATCCACTCGAAATGCAATTCATTAAGTTAAATTAAGGAATAGTGTAAAGTTAAAGGAATGTTTCATAACTGACAAAAAGATAGTCTTTAATAAAAGAAAAACTATTCTTTATTGAGCCCTAGTGCAAATGAAACATCTCAATCATCTGTACAGATGTCGCCATTAAAAACCTGCGTTTCAAGAAAAGGGATCCCGTGACTTGCCGCGGCTTTGCGCGGCTGCGTGCGGGAAGCTGTGAACATGCCCTTCATTACCTGTAGGGGGCAGTCGTGTTTCAGTCTGAAGTATTGTGTGTCTACTGAAGCCGAAAATGTGTGCAAATTAAACTGCGCATGCGTGTTTGGAGTCGCTGTGCCCGCGCTGTGTATCAGTCGGTTGGGAATCATCACGGAGGTTACAACACGGCGTGGCTGCAGCTGGAGTTTGTCGTGTTCGAGGTAAGTTTAGCTTTCTTTTTTGGATGTGATTCTCGCTTTCATGACTCCCAATTAATGTTCATCTTAATCTCAGGACGTACAATTAGCAATTTCAGTTTTTAATAGTGTGGAGATTCACAAAACACCGTTTTCGTGTAAAAACCTGAACCTACGGAGCCCCCATGGGTCCTGTGGTAAATAAATAAATAAATAAAATAATAACGAACCGAGCGCGCGGATTAATACACCGAGATGTGTGTTTCTTACCCCCACCCCGAGTGAAAACGGCGTGTTCAGACAAAGGCTCGCCAGTTAGATGCCATTTCTGAACAAACTGAGTCGTGTGTGTTAAAGCATTGAATGGTAAAAGAGCACTAGCAATAAACGTTTTTTTTTTCTGAAGCCGAACTTTATTAATGAGTTACGAGTAAAGAACCTGTACATATGTTCATACAGTATTGACAGCAGCTCTAATTTACTGCGGTAAAGCCAGCCGCGGTTCAGAAAAACACGGTCAAGCCAGCCGCGATTGATTTTAGTGCGCGCGCATATTACAGTGATTACGGTAGTTTCATGAACAACACAGAGAGAATGCCCCATATCTGAAAAATGCTGCAGTAAAATAGTTTCATATGTGGTGTGTATATAGTATGGGACGTCCTGAATAAGAACTGATCATTGTTTTTTTCTACTTATTAGAAATGGGGTCTTTATACCCCTTTAAAATGTAATAATGCCCCATATCTGAAAAATGCTGCAGTAAAATAGTTTCATATGTGGTGTGTATATAGTATGGGACGTCCTGAATAAGAACTGATCATTGTTTTTTTCTACTTATTAGAAATGGGGTCTTTATACCCCTTTAAAGTGTAATAATGCCCCATATCTGAAAAATGCTGCTTTCTACTTTTTTTTTTTATCATATAATGTGTGTACATTATATGGGATAAAAACTGACCATGGCGTTTTATACTTACTAGAATTTATTTTTTCATAGGTCTCTGAAGTGAAATAAAGTCATTTTATTTAACTTTTTTTCCCCATTGTGAACATTTGTTTATTTGACCTCTCTTCCAAAGCAGACGTTAATCCTCATTATAGAAAACATTCATTGAAGAATAACTGCTACTTTTGAACAGTAAAACAAAATAAAAATCAATTCTGGTATTTAGAAAGACTAAATACATTATTTTGTCTGTTTTCTACGAATTCTGCTGTAACTTATCTACATAAAACAATTATTTGAATGGTGAATATTTAAGAAAAATATTGTAACAGACAACCGTCAAAGTCACCAATAAATAACACGGATATTAAAGCAGAAATGCAAATAAATAAGCAAGTAAAAATTGACGAGCATGTTGTATTATCTCTCAGTCCTGGGCGTCTAAATGAAAAGCGCTCTGAAAGCGCGTTGTCTCTGTGTCGGTCCTGAAACTACCGTAATCACTGTAATATGTGCGCACACTAAAATCAATCGCGGCTGGCTTGACCGTGTTTTTCTGAACCGCGGCTGGCTTTACCGCAGTTCTAATTTGTCTAAATCGCATTGCAGACAATAAAAATAAGTCGAGTCATCCTGTGACCCTGCATGCTTAATCTTTGCACACATGATTCTTGCTTCTCACTTTTTCCTTAATCCCTCACTGTTTTATCTTGTATTTTCTAACGGTGTCAGAAACTTTGTGTTAGTAGCACTGCTTGACATGCTTGACGCCTTCCTCTTTTGTAATTTGCTTTGGATAAAGGCAAACTTACAAAAGATGAAGAAATGCCTAAATGTAGTTGTACGAATAAAAGATTATGTAATGATACAATGTAAATATTTTCACAGAAACAAAGTGTAAAGATGAGACGTGAATCTGAAGAGGATCTCTTTGATGATTGCCTGGTAAAGCATTGTTTTCTTATTAATTATACAATTTATTAATACCTTGAATATAGTGTTTTTTGTATTGGACAGAAGCATATAAATGCAAATGAATATATAAATATGAGTAATTATTGAACGAATTTTCATGTTTGGACTAACCCTTTAAATACAAACTCAGCATTCATCATAGGATTTCCTGACACTGTAAAGCCATCTCATGCCATGTTTTACTGATGCAAGATTAGTGCTAAAGCAATTTAACCCAAGTTTAACAATATGAAGTACAGTATATGAAGTGATGGTCATTTTTTAATTATCATTTATTTTTATTTTTATTTTTTTCTCAATGAAGTCAGCACAGGTTGAAGCAATTCAGATTTTTTTTGTTTCTCAAAATAAATGATTTATTTTCTTGTAAATTTTATGCAGGGGGACAGACGAAGTGACACCTTCTTAAAATCCTTGTCGTCCGTGCTGTTGAAGGGGAAGAACCGGTTGGTGTATCCATAATCCTTGAAGGAGAGGCTATTTTCAGAAAGTTCTTCTAGAACTTGATGGGATTAAGCTATCACCAAAAGTGCAAGCTTTAAAGATGAAGTTATCATCTTAAAACATTTGATTTGGCTTGACTACAAGTGTTTACATGTTGTGTTTACATGTTCAGCTTAAAATGTTTTCATGCATTAAGGTTTCAATGGCATACTTTTAAGTGCACTAGTCCAGAGTGCTGATTTGAAAGTTGCAACTTCACTGCTTCAGAGGGCTATTACGTTTTAACGTTTATTCTACAGTTTGTTTAAAGTATTTTCTGCTGCATTTTATTTCTAAATGAATGCTGTATTTTATTTATTTATTATTTTACACAATTTTGTTTAAAACAAGTATTTCAGGCCCTGGTGCCGTGCAGTTTTTTTTCTATGGATGCAAAATTTAGCTGAATGCACTTTTATTAAAAAGACAACTTGGATCTAGACTGTGAATGTCACAAATATTTGGTAATGTTGGTGAATAAACTGTTTAATTATATTTTAGTTGTGTGATTTATGAAAGATATAGATGAAATAATTACTTAAGTTTCTTTCCAAAACATAAATTAGCAATGTTTACATTATTATAGGGAGTAATATAAATTGATAAAACCAAGTAAGGGAAAATCTCACAAAACAAAATGATAGTAATTTCATAAAATCAAGGTTCCTGCTGATACAACAATGCATTAACTTTAGATTTATTTAAAATAATCAAGTAATTTGTGCATTAAGTATAATTATGTAACTTTTACTTGATTTATTTTATTGTTAATTTAATTAAGTAGATTTTACCTGACAATTACGGGTGAGTTTGTTTGTAGCATGCAGTAAAGTGTATGTGACACAAAAATATATATTTGTAATATTGTGCAATCTCTGCTATCCGCTAGCAAACTTGAGCGATTCTTTTATTTTTTATATAATATAAAGTATGTTTACAGTATAAACTTTCTATGTACGGGTCCAATCAGAAAAATTTAACCAGAAAACAGCATATTACATTGATTACATTGTCCTGAGGCTGGACAATGGAATAAACTGTGGGATAAACTGTAGAACTGAACAGAATTTTTTTTTCCATGTGACTTGAAAAGCCTTCCATCTAGTTAAATATAAATATTAAAACTCTGATCATGTTATCTAGTTTAATTTCGTGTTTTCGCTACATAAATAAGACAGTAGGTTCTCTATTCAACCCCTTAAAATTTCAAATGTAATCTAAAAATGGCCTAGCTTGTACAGGCTACTATACGCTCATCAGCAGTCAGCGCCCCGCTGTAACCAGCAGATCAAAGGAGCAGTTATCGGCTGACACGTAGCCTTCTGAGTTTGGAGACCCACAGAACCCCCACTGTAATTCCCCCATCTCACCTTTCATTCACATAAGGTGTGAAGTTATCAAACCGGTTTCCGGGAATGGGGTAGAATTGGGGGTTTTTAAAACAAACGAGCAGGCGTCTCTGCCTAAAATGTTTTTCGCCAGCAAAACACCTTTCTCCTCTCTCTCTCTCTCTCTATATATATATATATATATATATATATATATATATATATATGTATATATATATATATATATAGTTAATTCAGGGCTATTTATGATGGAGACACCTTTTTACGTTTTAAATATGTAAAACCTCCGCTGCGTGTATTCATTCACAGGCTGCAGCGCGCGCACAGAGAAATAGGAGACTGTGGTGTATGAGTGGATTGGAGAGAAGAGAGCTGTTCAGTTACTATAAAGTATATATATATAAACATAATATGATCTTTTTGAGTTATAATGTTTTTTTTAATTATTCATAAGAAAACCTTTCAGTTTTGTAAATATTCTAGTTATAGTGTGTTATGTTTTTCTTTAGGTTAAACGGTTTTGAGAATTAGACCATCCAGCTAAGATAAATATTATGTCGTTGATTGATAAAATCTGGATTAAGGATAATTTATTTAATTTAATTTGTATTTTTCACCCCCCCCCCCCGAGGGATTGCCACCTTATTGTGGTCAGGGGGTTTGCGTGCCACAGTGACCTTAAGAGCTATACCAACAGGAGCTTAGTCTTTGGAGGTGGGGGATGCATGTTGAAATGCAGACTTTTTAACCCAAGACTATATAAGTTTTTACAGTACTTAGATGAGGGGGAATCAAAAACTGCCCCCAAAAATGTTTTACTGCAAGTTTGAAAAACCCACTCTCACATCACCTAACACACACACAAATTATTTGCAAACCGGTTTCGCTGACACTTTGAGTGTAATTCATAAATTTACTGAACATATTCAAATAAACACACCATACGGCAAATAAATCATCTCAAAGCGTTTATTTTTTGGGTCATAAATGCAGTGTTCATTTACATTCCTGTGTGTCCATGTTACGTCAGAGGACATGCGCCGATGTTTATCACACATTCCAATAAGAGAGATTACTCACTCCCAAAGGTTTTTTGCGCCGTATTTCGATTTTTAAAAAAGTTGCTCATTTTCACCACGAACACGGATGAGTCTTCGGGTTTCCTCAGCCGTCCATATACAGAATATAAATTACAAAACTGTGGTCACGTTGCAATAAGTAAGAATAGTGTAAGCAAAACAATAGTGTATGGCCGTAAGCAAAACAAACAATGCGTTATCAAATGCTCGGCAAAAATGCCGTGCTACTGAACTTTCATATTTCTTTGTAGCATGCAGTAAAGTGTATGTGACATAAAAATATATATTTGTAATATTGTGCAATATGTGCTATCCGCTAGCAAACTTTAGCGATTTTTTTTGCAAACGTTTCTTTACAGAACATCACCATGAACACAAACACAAGACTAAAGGTAATATACATATAATGAAAACTTGTCATAAAAATCTTTATTAATGGCAAAAATGACTTAACATTTATGGGTCTGTTTGCTCGAGTGAGCAGCCATGTTGAAAACTTCGCTTAGCCCTTCGTTTGAAGTGAGGTCCTGATAAATCTTCGTTTGGAGGGCTATCTGGCCCTTCCCCCCTCCCCCTACACCTCCAACTAAAAGAGAAATGAGACACCACTACCCCTGCACGTGAACGCGTCAAATGGAAGGGTAGGGGGAAGGGTTGGGATTCAGCCTTAATATTGGAGCAATAAAATTTACTTAAAATCTGTGTCCAAATTGTTATGAGGATTTTATCAAGTAAATCTTACAAGTTCTTTTTTTCAGTGCATGGGTGAACACGATGTTTTAAGAATTTAATTATATATATATTGTGTGTGTGTGTGTGTGTGTGTGTGACCGGTGCAACTCACACGTCCTATTCCATTGTCATTCATACTGCCGTAGTTTTTAGAGCCCTAAAAAAGCATTCGCTAGTAAGTAAGTAAATAAAAGACAAATGAATAAATAGTTTTAAATTATATATATACAGGGGCGTAGATTTAGGGTGGACGGAGGGGATGTGTCCCCACCAATATCCTCCGACCATTGAAATGTCCCCACCAATAATTTAATCCACTTTTTTTTAAATCGTTCTGTCAACATTAACCTAGACACGCAGAAAGGGATAAATCACGTTCTCTCCTTGAGTCCTCCCGCCCCCAAAACACATATGAACATTTTGATTGGCTGTGCCTTTCCCTGCCATCATGTGATAGACGATTGGCTGCGTTCAGACACAAGCAGCGCCAAATGCAGTGGACTCACATTCAGTACAGCAGGCCAGGATATAGTCTGTGAATACGGACGTAAAACTAACAGCAGATTAAACAGCTAAATGTAAAAGTATAAATATGATCCCTGTCAGTCTCCTAATCTAGTGACTGTTTGTCAGAAATCAGTATTGTGAAAGAAATTGATAAACTAATATACTAATATTGCCATATGGCTACAATTTTGTTGACACCAATAGACAATCCACTTCAGAAAAATAGTTTTTAAAATGCATTCACTTACTTGGCGAACATTAATGATTTGATTCGAGGTTTGCACACTAAGACTCAGAAAAAGTGAAATAAAATGATTGCTGTTTAAATGGCATGTGTTTATCCTGTTTTGTCAGGTAACAGAACCTAAACACCTGTGCTGTATATCAGACAGCGATGGAGAGAGTGTAGATTACACACAGGTGCTCTCTAGTCATTAGCACTCATCAGGCAATGTCTATGGCCAACTGACTGCACTCAGACCAAAGGGGGCTGAATAATTACACACACCCCACTTTTCAGTTATTTATTTGTAAAAAAAAAATGTTTGAAATCATGTATGATTTTCGTTCCACTTCTCGCGTGTACACCACTTTGTATTGGTCTTTCACGTGGAATTCCAATAAAATTGATTCATGTTTGTGGCTGTAATGTGACAAAATGTGGAAAAGTTCACGGGGGGCGAATACTTTTGCAAGCCACTGTAGTTGTCCTGAGATTTAACATTGTTACCAATAATAGGCTGAGGCATTCTCTGTCCATGCTCATAAGGAATCCCTCAATGTTTTTCAATTAGGGGACAGAAGCAGATCAGCCATGTTGTAGTTCAGGTGAAGAGGCGAGTTCACAGGAGGTCAATCTGAATGTTGATTATACAGTATATAACATATAATATGTGTGCGTGTATTATACATGTTGATTATACTAATATTTAGCATTATGAGGAGTGATAGGCTGAGGATGTAAGTGATTCATTAGTGTTTTTGGCAAAAGTTTTGAACTGACATTTCACTTTTTTGTCACGCTATTTCATCAGGTGGCAATGCTGTCCGGTCCTAGTGCAGTCAGAAGGGAAGAGTTAGGGTCAAAGCCATTGTTCACCCCCAAAAAAACTTTACTCACTATTTACTCCTTAAGTGGTTCCAAACTTTAATGATTTTCTTTATTTTGTTGAATACAAAATAAGATATTGGGGAAAAAAGCTGAAAACATTGACTTCCGTAGCAGGAAAAACAAATACTATGTAAATCAATGATTACAGGTTTTCAGCATTCTACAAAATATCATCTTTAGTGTTTATCAGAAGAAAAAAAGAACAGCCTGGACAATATTGATGTCAAACAAATATGCCAGCAGTTTATTTTTGTTAACGAGAGGCGAAGGCATGTTTTTGTCTCCTTCATATAGGAGCAATAGGCATTGAGCTGTTGTGTGGTACTCTACCTAGTAGTTCATGTTTAGATGTAATCTACTTTTATATATATACAGATGATTGAGATGTTTCATTTGCACTAGGGCTCAATAAAGAATAGTTTTTATTTTATTAAAGACTATCTTTTTGTCAGTTATGAAACATTCCTTTAACTTTACTCTATTCCTTAATTTAACTTAATGAATTGCATTTCGAGTGGATTAATATAAATCGAAGCATTGCTAGTATTAATGTAAAGTGATTTCGCACCATATTAAGAAAACCTAGCAAACCTACGCCCTTGTGTGTGTGTGTGTGTGTATATATGGAAATATAATTAATATTTTCGTGTTTAATTACAAAAAAAAACACATTTTAATGGTTAGTGATTGTTGCAGACATTTACACTATTTTTGAGAACTATTAAGTTCTCCTTCAACGTGTCATAGCCGATAACTGCCCCTTTGAAGCCTTTGAATGGTGTTAAAAATACTTGCAAAACAAGTATTGCAGCCATACATTGGAGGGAAATTCTGAGGTGGTCAGTGATTGATGGCACGGTCGGTCGGAGGGGGTTGTGATCACACCTATAGATCTTTTGTTCTAGGCTATCGGTCAAATATCTCTCCACTTGGAAGCAAAAACATGCAAGGGATTTCAGCATCTCGACGCACATACTAAGCTGTTTATAAAGTAGACACTGTTTGTTTTTTCATTTTGTAATCTTTCCCGTGTTTACCGTGTACTGTACAATGTATATTCATTTTTTAATGAATTACTGTAAATAAACTACACATTCCGTTGATTTACCAGGAATGACTTTTCTGTTTTTTGTGTGTGCCAAACTAAACTTCAGGGTCAAAGTAATAGCGATTTTATTTGAAAAGTATTATATATTTACAATGCTGATAAGTTCAAGCTTAGATTCATATATAAATTGCTTCAAAGTCTTTCCGTGACCGCTGAAATCCGACAGACGCAGGGCTCAAGGGAGGTGTGTCTGTGTGTGTGTGCGCGCGTGTGTATGTGTGTGTGTGCGCGTGCGCTGCAGCATGTCCTATTTTCAGCAGATTTTTCCGCTACCGCAGATCAGTTTATCAACTTGTAATATATACATTTTAGGAATATATTAACATGTGCAGACATTTAAGGGTGCGCTGCCCTCTCTTGCCCCTGCGTAGAGCCTACACACACACACACACACACACACACATCTATCTATCTATCTATCTATCATATAAATACACATTTGGAATCTGCATCTACATTTTCTGTTACAAGTATAGAATTAGGTTCAGCTGAGACTCATGATCAATGGTGTTAGGGTACTTATGTAGTGATAATTAGTTTCAGTCAGATCATTAAAACTAACAATGGACTATGACACTCTTGAGAGGGGATATGAAGGTGTTATTCATTTATTTATTCTCTACAAGGGTGCGAACTACAGTACAGACCAAACTATAACTTATATACTACTATAAAAATTCTAAATATAAACAAACAAAATACAGCTTTTTTTCCTCAGAGGTAAATGGAAAAGTGAAGTTGTTCAGCTGTTTACTGTCACTGCAGCTTCTTCAAAGTCTTCCCACTCCGTGACCACTGAAATCCGACACGACACCACGTTAGGCTGCGTCTTGACTCATTTGTATACCGACGGTGATTGGATGTTTCCCGAGGGCTCAGGGGAGTGTGTGTGTGTGTGTGTGTGTGTGTGTCTATGTGTGTGCGTGCGCGCGGGTACTTGTTCTACTGTTATAAAAACTCTAAATATAAACAAACAAAATACAGCTTTTTTTTCAGAGGTAAACGGAAAAGTGAAGATGTTCAGTGTCACTATGCAGATGTTACACTCAGTGGAGTTACCGAAATCTTTGCTTTAGTCCTCATTGAGTTGCCACACATCATTTCCACATTTCACTCGCTTTTATTACTCTTATGTGAGCATAAACAGTGAAACATTCCACAGGTTTATAATACACCGCGGCCAAGTGAACCACGTTCCCGTCGAACGAAACGAGGCATAATCGTGGTGTTTGCTTCGGTTATGACACACCATAGTTTATTACCTGCTGTGGTAGATCTGAATATTTATTCAAACACAATAATAAAGCTTTATATCCTCAGGAGGGCTCAGTACATTGTTTTAGCGATAGTTTCACGGAAGCGAGTTCAGAACTAATCTAACCAAACCAAACCAAACAAAAAAAAAAAACATCCGAAACTTCAAATAGAATGAACGAACTAATGAAATTGATATATATGTAATTGATATACTGTATATACAGACATGTGTGTGTCATTTTAATTCAAATGAACATTTTAATGCTTTCTGATACACTTATCAACTTATCCACATACACTTATCAACACAAACTCTCCGTGCACGCACACACAATCTCTAAAAAATTAATATTAATAACATACATATACAAATAAACAAATGTAGGTGTAATAAAAGTAGTCGTGATGTCAGTACTCGCCCAGCAAACCAGCCTTTTGCAGCGGCTTAAAACGTATGAATTATCTTCAAATATACAAAAAAAAAGCGAAACGACACTCGATTATTATGCATAGGTTATTTGTTTAATTCAAAAAGTTCATAAAAACACTTTAAAACGAGAGAAAAACTGTTAAAATCCTCGTTCGCCTTCTCAGCGTTAGGTAGCAAGTGACGTCATGATTTGAATCTGCGCGCCACCGGGGAAACATAGGGAAACTGACTTTCCCGGACCACCGGCTTTTAGATAAAGTCCTTCTATGCGCCATCTGGCGGATATTCAGTGAAGCACAACACATTTATTTTAAATTCCCGAATGTTGCCTCCGGCAAGTCGCGGCAAGCCGCGCGCTAAATTGCGGCATTCCGCGGGAAAACACGCAGGGTTTTAAGGGCGACATCTGTATATATATAAAAGTAGATTACATCTAAACATGAACTACTAGGTAGAGTACCACACAACAGCTCAATGCCTATTGCTCCTATATGAAGGAGACAAAAACATGCCTTCGCCTCTCGTTAACAAAAATAAACTGCTGGCATATTTGTTTGACATCAATATTGTCCAGGCTGTTCTTTTTTTCTTCTGATAAACACTAAAGATGATATTTTGTAGAATGCTGAAAACCTGTAATCATTGATTTACATAGTATTTGTTTTTCCTGCTACGGAAGTCAATGTTTTCAGCTTTTTTCCCCAATATCTTATTTTGTATTCAACAAAATAAAGAAAATCATTAAAGTTTGGAACCACTTACTGTAAGGAGTAAATAGTGAGTAAAGTTTTTTTGGGGGTGAACAATGGCTTTGACCCTAACTCTTCCCCTCTGACTGCACTAGGACCGGACAGCATTGCCACCTGATGAAATAGCGTGACAAAAAAGTGAAATGTCAGTTCAAAACTTTTGCCAAAAACACTAATGAATCACTTACATCCTCAGCCTATCACTCCTCATAATGCTAAATATTAGTATAATCAACATGTATAATACACGCACACATATTATATGTTATATATATGTTATATACTGTATAATCAACATTCAGATTGACCTCCTGTGAACTCGCCTCTTCACCTGAACTACAACATGGCTGATCTGCTTCTGTCCCCTAATTGAAAAACATTGAGGGATTCCTTATGAGCATGGACAGAGAATGCCTCAGCCTATTATTGGTAACAATGTTAAATCTCAGGACAACTACAGTGGCTTGCAAAAGTATTCGCCCCCCGTGAACTTTTCCACATTTTGTCACATTACAGCCACAAACATGAATCAATTTTATTGGAATTCCACGTGAAAGACCAATACAAAGTGGTGTACACGCGAGAAGTGGAACGAAAATCATACATGATTTCAAACATTTTTTTTTTACAAATAAATAACTGAAAAGTGGGGTGTGTGTAATTATTCAGCCCCCTTTGGTCTGAGTGCAGTCAGTTGGCCATAGACATTGCCTGATGAGTGCTAATGACTAGAGAGCACCTGTGTGTAATCTACACTCTCTCCATCGCTGTCTGATATACAGCACAGGTGTTTAGGTTCTGTTACCTGACAAAACAGGATAAACACATGCAATTTAAACAGCAATCATTTTATTTCACTTTTTCTGAGTCTTAGTGTGCAAACCTCGAATCAAATCATTAATGTTCGCCAAGTAAGTGAATGCATTTTAAAAACTATTTTTCTGAAGTGGATTGTCTATTGGTGTCAACAAAATTGTAGCCATATGGCAATATTAGTATATTAGTTTATCAATTTCTTTCACAATACTGATTTCTGACAAACAGTCACTAGATTAGGAGACTGACAGGGATCATATTTATACTTTTACATTTAGCTGTTTAATCTGCTGTTAGTTTTACGTCCGTATTCACAGACTATATCCTGGCCTGCTGTACTGAATGTGAGTCCACTGCATTTGGCGCTGCTTGTGTCTGAACGCAGCCAATCGTCTATCACATGATGGCAGGGAAAGGCACAGCCAATCAAAATGTTCATATGTGTTTTGGGGGCGGGAGGACTCAAGGAGAGAACGTGATTTATCCCTTTCTGCGTGTCTAGGTTAATGTTGACAGAACGATTTAAAAAAAAGTGGATTAAATTATTGGTGGGGACATTTCAATGGTCGGAGGATATTGGTGGGGACACATCCCCTCCGTCCACCCTAAATCTACGCCCCTGTATATATATAATTTAAAACTATTTATTCATTTGTCTTTTATTTACTTACTAGCGAATGCTTTTTTAGGGCTCTAAAAACTACGGCAGTATGAGTGACAATGGAATAGGATGTGTGAGTTGCACGGGTCACACACACACACACACACACAATAAATATATATATATATACACTCTAAAAAATAAAACTGTGCTGTACTCAATTTTTTTGGTGAAACATTTTTACACTTAAAAATATCAATATCAATCTAAAAATTTAAAAAATCATGTAAAATATACTTCATGAATGAAGTACAAGTCAGTAAAAAAAATAAGTAGACCTGAATAACTTTTTGTAGTAGGCTACCCAAGTGAAAATGAGTAAAATAATTGAGTAGATATGATTGAAATGGAAGGTAGAAGAAACTGAAAATTTGACTATTATTTAACAAACAAATGTGCTACATTTACTTGTTTTAAATAAATTTAATTCATACTGGTCTATCACAGAATTAATATCTTACACTATTTTTTTAATACTGTATATTTAGCTTTTAATCAAGTTTTTTTTTTCAATTTAGGTCAATGTATCTAATGACATATCTAATTATAAACAAAGACACAATACACACATTACCATTTTAATTAAACATTTATTTGCCAAATTTGACAAGACATGACGTCTAAACTCAATCTGGTTTACTTTGCAAATGACATGTAACATGATCATAAACAATGAGCTGAATTGATCTCATTATTAAACAGTCTGACAAACAATACTTCTGTCACAAGTATTATACAGTTAATATGTGGAAAGTAGACTTTTGTATTAGAATCGAATCACAGTCACATTTTACATCTGAAAGACTGCAGACCTTCACACTTCAGTTTCCTTCAAACTGTGGAAAGTTGTATGGACAAATGTGTGTGCAGACATTCAGGTCTTAAAGAAGCAATGACCAGTCTAAATGAAGACAGGACACTGAATATCATTGATCAACAGTACCATGCTTCACTCCATAATGATCGAAATTCCTTTTGTTGATGCGACAAATGTGCAGAGCTTACACCGCCATCCCATAAGCTGGCACCTAAAAAAGGAATTATAGTATACAAGTAAGTACAAGTGTGACTGTTACTATATGCATCATCACACTGATCTATAAGTGGTGTTCAAGTCAAAGCGGGACTTGTGATGAAAATTCTCTGAAACGAAGACGTAAAACTGATTTGATTTTACAGAGACCATTGCTGGTAAAATTCCGGTGAACATTTCAGTGGAATGCTTTTACAAAAAACAGACTGCTTTGATCACCAAAGGCGTTTTGCTCTTGCAGAACAATGCACAACCTCATATATAGAGACAGAAATATAGAGAGAAATAAAGGGAGCTTTTACTCTAATAAGTGTGTTCTGTTATTCTGCACAATTAAAAGTCCCGCTTTGACTTGAATGTCCCTTGTACATGTCTTTGTCCCTTGTATAAAAATGATACAAGAACTTTATTTACGCATTACTATCAACTATATAATTTTTTTACTTTAGTTACTGGAAAATCTTGTATATTCTAGTGGATTCAATATATTTTGGATTAAAAATAGGTAAAGTGAAATATTTCCAGCCTTGTTTCAATTTCTATCTTGGATTCAATGGTTACACATTTAATACTTCTGAAACATTGACATTGTCAAACAAAAGTTGACATTTACCTCCAGTTTTATCTCCATTCAACTTCTCTTCTTTAGTGGTGTTGGTGCTGTGAAAGAGATATTGAAAATATATAACGTTTCACAAAAATGATTTAAAAATCAGTTTTAGTTTTTTTTTACTTACATATTACAACATACATAACATATTTCACTTCAATATTTTAATTTTATATTATTTCTCCCAATTATAATTCTGAGAGAAATGTTGTAGGCCTACTTTTACTTCATTTATTTCATCAACTGCCATTTTAATAATGTTTAAGTACACGGTTATGTTTGTGAAGTACTTGTAGTACTTTTGTACTTCAAATACATTAGAAGTTTAGAATGGCATGTGCTTATGACTCTAACTTGAGTAAAAGGTTTGAAGTTCTATTGTTTTAAACAAAGCTATACACCATTATACTGCTAATCAAACTGCCTGTCTGTAGTGCTGTACATCATGACTGGAGCTGTGCTGGACTCAGAGCTGTTGCTCTCCCGGTGTGTAAACAGTGCCAGAGTCCGGACACTGCACCTCATTTCTGCTGTTTAAACCTGCTTTGTTCTGCGTTTCCTCCTTAAAGTGTCGGAGTGACCCGAGCAGACTCGCGGTTCAGTGTGTGAGGTGGACCCGGTACACACGCGGTAATTATTTGAACACGCTAGTTTTATATCATCGCCACAGTGACGGTTGGCTGCGCAAAATCACCGCATTCGGCGGGAGAAATTCAAATATTGCGGCACAACCGCGGCCGGTTACACCGAGAAACCCGGACATGCACGCGCACGCGGCTCGGTGTTAAATCTCTCCTTTTACACCAGCTTTTAAGTGTCTGTATTAACGCCGCTTTACCTGAGCAGTTCGGTGGTTGGAGCAAACAAGTAAAATCACACTGAACCCCAGGACTGGCCTGTTGCTAGCTATCGTTAGCTATGTAGCTCGGCTGTGACAGGATTCAGAACAGTAACACACACACTATAAAGTTGTGTATACAGACAGACAGAGGCATTATTTCAGTAACTTGTGTTAGCTGTTTACTCACCAGGATTTATAAGGAATGTTCCAGGTGCTTCATGTCCATCCTCACATCCTCACAGCCTTCTGGTCTCTGATGTTACACCAGATTTCCCATGAGCACTTGCGCAGGGCAATTTGCTCAATTATTTAAGTTTTTCTTGTTAAACATAAAGAATATTGAGTTGGAATGAGTGATAATTGTAGTTCTTTAAACTAATCAGCATTAATTACTCCATTACCAAATATTTTGATTGAAATGTATCAAAAATATTAAGTGGATGTTAAAAATATAATTCAGTTAGTCAAATACTAATTTCTATTTGTGAAATAAACTTAAATTATAGTGTAAATTTAAGACAAACAGAACAGTAGTTTTTTTAGGCATTTATTTTGATTTGTCTAACTCAAACAATCATGTATGTGACTTTTAGAGATTTTATTAAGGTAACATAACCTGTTTATTACTGTGAAATTTACAAGACCACAGAATCATTTTTTAGAGTGTATATATATAATTAAATTCTTAAAACATCGTGTTCACCCATGCACTGAAAAAAAGAACTTGTAAGATTTACTTGATAAAATCCTCATAACAATTTGGACACAGATTTTAAGTAAATTTTATTGCTCCAATATTAAGGCTGAATCCCAACCCTTCCCCCTACCCTTCCATTTGGCGAGTTCACGTGCAGGGGTAGTGGTGTCTCATTTCTCTTTTGGTTGGAGGTGTAGGGGGAGGGGGGAAGGGCCAGATAGCCCTCCAAACGAAGATTTTTCAGGACCTCACTTCAAACGAAGGGCTAAGCGAAGTTTTCAACATGGCTGCTCACTCGAGCAAACAGACCCATAAATGTTAAGTCATTTTTGCCATTAATAAAGATTTTTATGACAAGTTTTCATTATATGTATATTACCTTTAGTCTTGTGTTTGTGTTCATGGTGATGTTCTGTAAAGAAACGTTTGCAAAAAAAATCGCTAAAGTTTGCTAGCGGATAGCACATATTGCACAATATTACAAATATATATTTTTATGTCACATACACTTTACTGCATGCTACAAAGAAATATGAAAGTTCAGTAGCACAGCATTTTGCCGAGCATTTGATAACGCATTGTTTGTTTTGCTTACGGCCATACACTATTGTTTTGCTTACACTATTCTTACTTATTGCAACGTGACCACAGTTTTGTAATTTATATTCTGTATATGGACGGCTGAGGAAACCCGAAGACTCATCCGTGTTCGTGGTGAAAATGAGCAACTTTTTTAAAAATCGAAATACGGCGCAAAAAACCTTTGGGAGTGAGTAATCTCTCTTATTGGAATGTGTGATAAACATCGGCGCATGTCCTCTGACGTAACATTAGGAACCAGCGACAACGTATGATGACGTATAACAGTGTTGTCCCATTTCTTAGGGGAAATATTTATACCCTTCCCCTTTCCACTTCGTTTCATGGGACAAGGGGAAGAAAATAGAATTGTGATTCAGCCTAAGTAAAACTCACCCGTAATTGTCAGGTAAAATTTACTTAATTAAATTAACAATAAAAGAAATCAAGTAAAAGTTACATAATTATATTTAATGCACAAATTAGATTTATTTAAAATAATCTAGTAAAGTTGCAGGAACATTAATTTTATGAAATTACTATCATTTTGTTTTGTGAGATTTTCCCTTAACTTGGTTTTATCAATTTATATTACTCCCTATAATAATGTAAACATTGCTAATTTATGTTTTGGAAAGAAACTTAAGTAATTATTTCATCTATATCTTTCATAAATCACACAACTAAAATATAATTAAACAGTTTATTCACCAACATTACCAAATATTTGTGACATTCACAGTCTAGATCCAAGTTGTCTTTTTAATAAAAGTGCATTCAGCTAAATTTTGCATCCATAGAAAAAAACTGCACGGCACCAGGGCCTGAAATACTTGTTTTAAACAAAATTGTGTAAAATAATAAATAAATAAAATACAGCATTCATTTAGAAATAAAATACAGCAGAAAATACATTAAACAAACTGTAGAATAAACGTTAAAACGTAATAGCCCTCGGAAGCAGTGAAGTTGCAACATTCAAATCAGCACTCTGGACTAGTGCACTTAAAAGTATGCCATTGAAACCATAACGCATTAAAACATTAAGCTGAACATGTAAACACAACATGTAAAGACTTGTAGTCAAGCCAAATCAAATGTTTTAAGATAACTTCATCTTTAAAGCTTGCACTTTTGGTGATAGCTTAATCCCATCAAGTTCTAGAAGAACTTTCTGAAAATAGCTCAAATGTGTAGCGCAGTGCTCTGAGCTATTGCCACATTCTTGCAAAATTTCCTCTCCTTCAAAGATTATGGATACACCAACTGGTCCTTCCCCTTCAACAGCACAGACGACAAGGATTTTAAGAAGGTGCATACTGGCATCACTTCGTCTGTCCCCCTGCATAAAATGTACAAGAAAATAAATAATTTATTTTGAGAAACAAAAAAAAAATCTGAATTGCTTCAACCTGTGCTGACTTCATTTCACAGAGAAAAAAAAAACAATACAAATAATTGATAATAAAAAATGACCATCACTTCTTATACTTCAGATTGTTAAACTTGGGTTAAATTGCTTTAGCAATAATCTTGCATCACTAAAACATTGTAAAACATGGCATGAGATGGCTACACTCCATAGATTACTCTGCACCTTTACAGTGTCAGGAAATCCTATGATGAATGCTGAGTTTGTATTTAAATATTTATACTCATATTTATGTATTCATTTGCATTTATATGCTTCTGTCCAATACAACAAACACTATATTCAAGGTATTAATAAATTGTATAATTAATAAGAAAACAATGCTTTACCAGGCAATCATCAAAGAGATCCTCTTCAGATTCACGTCTCATCTTTACGCTTTGTTTCTGTGAAAATATTTACATTGTATCATTACATAATCTTTTATTCGTACAACTACATTTAGGCATTTCTTCATCTTTTGTAAGTTTGCCTTTATCCAAAGCAAATTACAAAAGAGGAAGGCATCAAGCATGTCAAGCAGTGCTACTAACACAAAGTTTCTGACACCGTTAGAAAAATACAAGATAGATCAGCGAGGGATTAAGGAAAAAGTAAGAAGCAAGAATCATGTGTGGAAAGATTAACCATGCAGGGTCACAGGATGACTCGACTTATTTTTATTGTCTGCAATGCGATTTAGACAAATTAGAACTGCGGTCAAGCCAGCCGCGATTGATTTTAGTGTGCGCACATATTACAGTGATTACGGTAGTTTCAGGACCGACACAGAGACAACGCGCTTTCAGAGCGCTTTTCATTTAGACGCCCAGGACTGAGAGATAATACAACATGCTCAAATAAACAAATGTTCACAATGGGGAAAAAAAGTTAAATAAAATGCCTTTATTTCACTTCAGAGACCTATGAAAAAATAAATTCTAGTAAGTATAAAACGCCATGGTCAGTTTTTATCCCATATAATGTACACACATTATATGATAAAAAAAAGTAGAAAAAAACAATGATCTGTTCTTATTCAGGACGTCCCATACTATATACACACGACATATGAAACTATTTTACTGCAGCATTTTTGCGATATTGGACATTATTACACTTTAAAGGGGTATAAAGACCCCATTTCTAATAAGTAGAAAAAAACAATGATCAGTTCTTATTCAGGACGTCCCATACTATATACACACCACATACAGTATGAAACTATTTTACTGCAGGATTTTTCAGATATGGGGCATTCTCTCTGTGTTGTTCATGAAACTACCGTAATCACTGTAATATGCGCGCGCACTAAAATCAATCGCGGCTGGCTTGAACGTGTTTTTCTGAACCGCGGCTGGCTTTACCGCAGTAAATTAGAGCTGCTGTCAATACTGTATGAACATATGTACAGGTTCTTTACTCGTAACTCATTAATAAAGTTCGGCTTCAGAAAAAAAAACGTTTATTGCTAGTGCTCTTTTACCATTCAATGCTTTAACACACACGACTCAGTTTGTTCAGAAATGGCATCTAACTGGCGAGCCTTTGTCTGAACACGCCGTTTTCACTCGGGGTGGGGGTAAGAAACACACATCTCGGTGTATTAATCCGCGCGCTCGGTTCGTTATTATTTTATTTATTTATTTATTTACCACAGGACCCATGGGGGCTCCGTAGGTTCAGGTTTTTACACGAAAACGGTGTTTTGTGAATCTCCACACTATTAAAAACTGAAATTGCTAATTGTACGTCCTGAGATTAAGATGAACATTAATTGGGAGTCATGAAAGCGAGAATCACATCCAAAAAAGAAAGCTAAACTTACCTCGAACACGACAAACTCCAGCTGCAGCCACGCCGTGTTGTAACCTCCGTGATGATTCCCAACCGACTGATACACATCGCGGGCACAGCGTCTCCAAACACGCATGCGCAGTCACGGGATCCCTTTTCTCGAAACGCGGGTTTTTAATGGCGACATCTGTAAACACACTCCTGAACCTTGTGGAAAGCTTTACCAGACGAGTTGAAGCTTTTATAGCTGCAAAGCCAACATCATATTAAACTCTGTGAGCTTAGAATTGGATGTTACTCAAGTTCATATGCATGTGAAGGCAGGTGAGGGGGCTGCCTGGCTGTGACCGAGGAGAAACGAGGGGCTGAGAATGTGTGTGGCTCTGATAAGAGGTCGAATGTTGGACATCATGGTGAGAGGAAGGGATTTGACTCTGAGTAGAAGCATAACCTTCATACCAGGTATGAAAGCTGGTAGCTTCAATTTGGTGAGGTGGTACGGTTGCATGTGTTTGATCTCGGTGATAAGAACGTAAATGGCGTCAACCTAAATTGTTAGTATTTCAAATAGCATGGAAAGGGAGCTTCTATAGGAAAGCTTTAGTGTAGCTAGATCAACGTATCTCTCCACTCTTAAATAAAAATCTAGGATTATTTTTGTTATTTTCTATAATACCATAGCCAAATTAACCAGAAATAAGACCACTGCAGAAATCTCCATAACAACATCATGCAATAGTGAGGACTTCATGAACTTTTGTAATAATAAAATTGTAAATATCAGGCTTTGAAACCAAACAATGTAATTGATGCAGATGTTAACCTAGCCATGTTAGATCGGAACCTAGAATACTTTTCTCCCCTTGAAGAGAATGAACTAATTTCACTCATCTCATCTGCAAATTCATCAACCTGTATATTAGATCCTACACCGACACATTTTCTTAAACAGATAGTACCAGTAATAACAGAACCTCTGTTGAGAATAATTAATTTCTCACTCAGCATTGGTTATGTTCCAAAATCTTTTAAATTAGCAGTTATCAAACCAATAGTTAAGAAACCTGAGCTCGACCCCTGTCAGCTGTCCAATTACAGGCCAATATCAAACCTCCCCTTTATCTCTAAGATTCTGGAAAAGATAGTAGCGGAGCTACATAGAAATAGCATACATGAACTGTATCAGACAGGATTTAGGCCTCATCACAGCACAGAAACAGCACTCGTTAAAGTAGTAAATGACCTCCTATTGGCCTCTGATCAGAGTTGTGTAACTTTGCTTGTATTACACGACCTCAGTGCAGCTTTTGACACCATTGGTCATAATATTCTTCTTCACGAATTAGAAAATGTAGTAGGAATTAAGGGTACAGCTCTCTCCTGGCTCAGATCCTATTTGACCGATCGTTATCAGTATGTAGACTTAAATGGTGATTATTCTGCATGTTTTCTAGTGGAGTTTGGCGTTCTGCAGGGTTCAGTTTTAGGCCCACTGCTTTTTTTTCCCTTTACATGCTTCCTCTGGGCAACATAATCCGTAAGCATGGTATTAGTTTTCATTGTTATGCTGACGACACACAGTTATACAGTATGTCTCAGCAAAACCTGATGAGAAAAAACAGCTTACTAAAGTTGAGCAAGATGCTAATTAACTTCCTTCTGCTTAATCCGGATAAGACAGAAGTTCTAGTCATAGGACCGCATACAGCTAGGAGTAAAATTTTAGATCACACCATAACTTTAGATGGCCTTTCTGTTCCATCAAGTGCAACAGTAAAAGACCTCGGCGTGATTATAGATTCCAGCATTTAATTTGAAGCTCATGTAGATAATATTACCAGGATAGCATTCTTTCACCTCAGAAATATTGCCAATGTGACAGGACACGTAAAGCTCTTCCTACCTGTCTTTGGTTGGCCGTGGTTCATTGATTGTCCTATCATGGGCTTAGTAAGAGTATTTAAGCCGGTTGGTAAGGTGGCTTGGGTTTACGGGTCCCGCTCCATTTTTCTTCCGTCGGTGTGCGTTACATCCGGAACGGAACTTGGAAGTCCTATGCTGGCTTTTGACCGAGGTTGCTTTTGTACAGGTAAGGATTCAATCGCGGTGTGTGGTTTAGTCGGCATATGTATATTATAGCGATGTTTCGTCTGTGGTATTTATACAGTTTAGACGCCTGATTTAGTCCGTGGACACGGATATTCATCTGGTGTCGTGGATGTGGTTCCTCCCGATAAACTGTCCGTTTCCTGTTGGACTGGACGAGCTCTCAGCTTCCCGGACAGTGGGTTAGTTGCCATCCTAGTGAAACTTGTCACCAAGTTACCGGGTATGTAATTCAGTTTTTTTTCATGCTTACGCAGCATGTTCACATCGATTTGATTTTAATCGTAATTTTTATATAACAGATTTGTGACGGCGCGACGTGGATTGGTTTCCCGTGCTGGAGTGACGTGAGAGCCCAATCAGAGGGCGCTGCTGTTTTGCCGTTCGGCGTGCTGTTTTGGCTGCTTTTTGCCCTTGTGGCCGTTTTAAACTTTATTTTGTCTGCGATCTAAGCGGGGTTAATGTTGGTTGTCCCGCTGCTTTGCAGGAGTAACATGTCATATTGTTTTTTTAGTTTAAATTAGTGTTTTTTATTTACAGTTTTTGGTTTTTCTTGCGTTCTCCCTTTGTCCCTCTATCATTGCCCTGTGTTTGAGGTTTCCCCTCAAAGTCTAGCTGTGTCTTTTTGTGTTTCTTTGGGGATTTACAGCCCTGTGGTTGTAAATCACTGTGTGTGTGCGTTTGTGTGAAGGGTGTGTGCGTGTGTTTTCCCCAACTCTTTTTGTGAATGAGAAGTGTGTATCAGGTTGTTAATGATCGTAAATCACTGTGTGTGTGAGAGAGAGGTGCTGTGGGTAGAAGAGTGGCGTGGATTTCCTTGTTTTTTTCATTTACTTATTGTATTTCTTTTTTTTTTTTTTATTGTTTGTAAAGGGCCAGTTGAACGGGTGGGCAACCGGGTTTATTGGTGTGTGTGACCACACTTGTGGCGTATTGTAATTCTGTCCCCTTCTGTTACAGGAGCCGGTGCCCCTAGCAGCAGTGGTATTCTGGTCTTTCTTTTAGTGTGTGGAATATGAGCACGTGTATGAGCCACTAGCATAGTAGCAGGTTGTGGTGCTGTGTAGGCCGGTTGTGTTTTTAAGCCCTGCTGTCGGCCCTGGTTCCTGTATTTGAAGTTTTGGATGTCTAGGTTGTCCACCAGTGTATGTCGTGCGAACCACTGGTCCCAGCATTTGTTATTAATTGTTCTTTTTTCTTTTCCTTTTTTTGTGATTAAACTGTGTAAAATATTTGTAATAAAATTTTATACCTTTGGATATCCTAGTCTCTTGCCTTATATTGTGAACTGACCTGTGTGCCTTTTAGACGAGATTTACTTAATCGGGGTCCCTCGCCCTTATCCAGGGTGGCGTAATCGGAATTCTAAATTCAATAAACTTTGTCTTGCCCCTAGTGCTTCGCCACACCAAGATAAGAAATATATTGTTGCTAAACGATACAGAACTAGTTCATGCTTTTATCACCTCTAGGTTGGACTATTGTAATGCCTTTCTGTCTGGTTGTTCAGCTAGGTGCATAAACAAGCTTCAGCTAGTCCAGAATGCAGCAGCGAGAGTCCTCACTAGAACCAGAAGATATGAGCACATCATCTCTATCTTATCTTCACTGCATTGGCTCCCTGTGAAATTTCGCATTGATTTTAAAATACTACTCTTGACATATAAAGCATTAAATGGTCTTGCGCCGCATTATCTGAGCGAACTGCTAGTGTCTTACGATCCGCCACGCCTACTTCGATCAAAGGATGCATGCTGCTTGTCAGTGCCGCGTATTATGAAAACTACAGCTGGGGGCAGGGTTTTTTCTTACAAAGCCCCAAATTATGGAATAGTCTTCCAAATAGTGTTCGGGACTCAGACACAATCTCAGTTTTTAAGTCTAGGCTAAAAACCTATTTATTTAGCCAAGCATTTTTATAAATAGATTTGCCTTATATACATTCACATTATACATTGTGACTGTGACCATACCTGCCACCTCTCCTCTTCTGCTCTT
Organism: Channallabes apus; assembly: GCA_030522415.1. NCBI lineage: Eukaryota > Metazoa > Chordata > Actinopteri > Siluriformes > Clariidae > Channallabes > Channallabes apus. The sequence continues at coordinate 10,456,736 of CM060125.1, forward strand.
TCTCTTCCCTGTCTCCCCCTTTCACTCTTTCTCTCTGTCGAGCTACACATGCCATTCCTGAGCTGCCAGTGACCCAGACTACCTCTGCCCTCCGGACCTGTCTGATCCATCCTGGTGCCCCGCTTCTGGTTGGAGATCTCGTCACATGGATGCCCGGTGTGTCTCTTTGGGATGCGTCTGGGGATGTTTCTCTCTACTTAGACGGTTCTGGCCCCGACTGGTGTTGGCAGATGTTTCTCAGAGGACATGACAATTCGATAGTTCAGGACTGGAACTTTCTACAAGTCTACCTGAGTCTCCATTAACTATCTGGACTCCATTTTTACATCAATTATTATAGCTGAACTGCCTGCCACCTAACACACTGTATAAATGCAGATAATGTCCTGCTATCTGTTTCACCCAGATGAGGATGGGTTCCCTGTTGAGTCTGGTTCCTCTCAAGGTTTCTTCCTATTTCCATCTCGGAGTTTTTCCTTGCCACTGTCGCCCGCGGCTTGCTCACCAGGGACTATCTGATCATTTTGATTCATACACATTCACATTCCATACAAACTTAAATAATTCTTTTGATTGTGTAAAACTGCTTTGAGACAATGTCAATTGTTAAAAGCGGTATACAAATAAAACTGAATTGAATTGAATAAGGTGCAGGTTAGGAATAATATGGTAGGATGGCTGGTGTGGTCTTGAGATGAGCATTAATATGATCTAGGTGGAAAGGTGGTGTATAGGTCTGATCTGAATGGAAGGGTGGAGGGTGTGTGTGATCTTGCTTGAATTAATGAGCATTTCTATGATCTGGGTGGAAATGTGGAGTGTGGGATTGATCTGGGTAGAATGGAGGAGGATGTGCGTGTTCAAACCAAGGGTGTGCTTGAAACTGGGAAAGACCTTAGGACAGGAGGTCTGCTGATGAGGAACTGGGTGAACATGTCCATCATGCGTAACTCATGGGCATGCTGGGCAGCCTGCATTTTGAAGCTCTGTGTCATACGTCTGGGTGAGAGAACTGCCAATCTTCTGAACAAACAGGTCCATGGTGGATTCCATCTTGTTTTTCTGTTTCTTCCTTGTTATAGATGGACCTGTAAAAAAAACAAAATAGAATTTTATGTGGTGCAGATTGGAGAGCTGCACTACGAGATGTATGAATGTTTATAAGAGCCCTGACGCAGGGCTTTAGAGGGGGTCAACGAAATAGGAGTTTGTGAGTGCTTATGGCACGGCAGGGAAGACCATCCTGTTTGGAGATGGAGTGGGATTATTAATTAACGAACTTAAAGGAAACAAAAGAAAACCGAATGGACGGGGCTCTGGAAACTAAAACAAAAATCAATATCCTCTCGGGCCCTATGCCCTTAATGTGGATCTTTGAGAGATGATTATGTTTTTGTGCTGTGCACTATTAACTTAAACCAGTGGTTCTCAAACATTTTCTGTCATTCCCCACTTAAGGAGGTGAGCGAATTTTCAAGCCCCACTTGTCAACAAAATAATAACGAAATCGGCCAAGTTTACTGTTTATTGAAATATCAATTTCTAAACCAATAAGATCAAACAACACCAAGTTAAAAACATAAAATACACGTGCTATTGTTATAAAAGGCTTATTTGAAGTTTGGAGCCCAGGGTTGGTTGGTTGGTTGGAAGCATGTTTGAAGGACACACACACAAACCCTCCGTGCATACACACACAATCTCTCCGTGCAGATACACTGTGCAGAGAACAACTTCGTAATACACCTGCCCATTAATTTAAATGAATATTTAGGCCTAAAAAAGATGCTTTAAAATTATGGGCGTGTATAAACCCGCGGCTCGCACTTATATAGGCTACTCGCTAGATAAACGCTGACTTTTCCAACACGCCTGCACGCTCTGATGTGAGCCGATTTATTCAAGTCATAATTAGAGAATATATGGAGAGATAAATAACCTTCGAGAACGCATAATACTACTGTCCATACAGTAAGGACTATACTCGACAGGAATATAGAGAATAAGAATCATATTTAAAATGAGATAATTAATTAAATAATACAATGATATCAAATAAGAACTTTATATAAAAGCCAGATCTACCAAATTTCTCATTCACTGCTGAAGTAGTTAAATATGCTTATACTGTAAATACGAAAGTTACAGTTTAAAAGTACAGTAAATTACAAACTGCATGTAATGTGAAATATAAATAAAACAACATTAGACATGTAAGAGCCATATCGTATTTGTTCTGAATTTGTTGTTGTGTTTATTTTATTTTATTTTATTTGTTATTTCATTTATTCTACCTTGTTCTATTCATTAGTAATGCATTAAGCATTAAGTTTGTTACATAAGCCATAAGCTTTAAATTTCTAAGTTATGCATCCATTTTGACACTCGTAAGTTGGTCTGTGATGTCATTCTACTATTACATGCATTTGTGTGACTGTCATATGATAGAGAGTTCAGTTTAGATTGGGAAGGCTACGGAAACACAAGCTTTTGACCGTCAACTAACGTGAGCTCCCGGTAAGCCAAGAATGTAAGATACAGCAACTAGGTTGTTGTAACCGTAAGCTCCCGTAAGTGTCACACCCGAGCCTCCTCAGTCCCGGAGAGAAAGATCCGGCTCGCCGGATTACTGAGCCGTGGCTTTGTCTCCCCCTAGTGTGTCTACGTATGTCAGTGTCTCTCATGATTAACAAATACAGATCACCTGTGCACACCTCACTTGTCTCCCTATTTAACCCAGCCGAACCCACACCACTCTGTCTGGTCACCGTTGTGTTATTCTCAACTAACCCATGTGTGTCTTTCTTCTCCCCCCCAGGTTTAAAGCGGTATCTGCAGGCGAAGGCATGCGAAGCATGACAGCTTCAACGGCCGAGTAAATTCCTCTGAGGACACAGAGAGGTTTTTGTTTATGTTTATGTGTTGTGACATTCTCTTGCTGAGTTATAATTTCGAGTTAACCCGCCTGCAGACCGCGCCTGGCAAACGGCGTAGTGAACGCCCTTTTTATTGATTTAAATTGTGAAGATTCTGAAAGACTTTGAGTGAAACGCAATAAAGACTATACTTTCCTGCACTTGCGTAATGTGTGCGTGTGATTTCTACAGAGAGAGAGAGAGAACCATGACACATGACCAGACCGATTTCCGAAACGCAGCAGGAACGCCCCTGCCGAGAGACACGGTTCCGATGATGGACTACATCCGCAGGCAGCAGGGGCAGATGGACAGCCTAGCCAGGGCCATTAATGACCTCGCTCATAGTGTCCGGGACATTGCGACTGGTCAGTCGCCCCTCCCTACGGTGCCCCCGCGCCGCGCACGATCCCCCCCACGAGCGGCGCCTCCTGAGAGATACGCGGGGGACCCTGAAGGCTGTAAAAAAATTCCTCCTGGCCTGTGAGCTATATTTTGTCGACTATCCCGACCTGGATGACAAGGAAAGGTCAGGTTCGTCACGCAACGGCTCACAGGTCCAGCAATGGACTGGGCCACTGCTATGTAGAGCACGGGTGGCCGGGAGAGGTGCGACTATGTAAGGTTCCTACGCGCTTTCCGCGCGGTGTTTGACCACCCTGATCAGGGAAAAAGTGGAGAACAAAAACTCCTGAGGATAAGACAAGGACAAGCCACCGTCGTGGAATATGCGATCCAATTCAAGATCTTGGCTGCAGAAAGCGAATGGTGTGAGAAGAGCCTGCTCGCCCGTTTTCGAGATGGACTACAGCCGGAACTCGCATGCAGAGACGCGGAGATGGACCTGGACGAAAATATCCAGCTGGCCATCAAACTCGACCAACACCTCCATAATCAAAAACGGCAGCCCTCGACACGGACGGCAGGGGGCAGGCTCGAGGCGCACCGACGCTTTAACCGCACTAGGAGCCCTACAGAGCCGCACGACAACTCACCAGCTGAACCCATGGACGTGGGCACATCCCGGCTGTCCGCGCAGGAGAGACGCCGCCGATTCACTACAGGCTTATGCCTGTACTGCGGAGGAGGGGGACACCTAATAAAGGACTGTCCTATACTAAAAGTAACTCCATGCACACCATCACGAACCACTCAGTCATTTTGTGTTGATGCCACCTTGGCTTATAATGATCATGTTGTGTCTGTTTCCCCCCTAATAGATTCCGGGTGGGCTGGGAATTTTATTTAATTTTCTCTTCTTTCCTCGCTACACGCTCCTGTGTCGAAGCTTCCAACCCCGGTCGAGATTAAAGCTCTGAATGGCAAACCATTAAATCAATCGCCAGTTTATATGCTATCCGTGCCCCTACGATTAACTTTCCCCGGCCACACTGAGGAGTTAAAATTCTATGTTATCCCCCAGGTGAGTCAGTCCATCGTGCTGGGCCTCCCATGGCTCTGCGCCCATAACCCTAATTTTGATTGGGCAGAGTCTCGCATCATATCCTGGTCTCCTCGATGTGCAAAATGATGCATACCATCACCATTGATGGTCCAAACCACCACAGTTGAAAGTCCCCGCGCCCTAGTGTCTACCCTAGTGCCATCCGAGTACGCTACATTTTCAGACGTGTTTAGTGTTAGGGCAGCTGCACGACTTCCCCCTCATCGCCCGTGGGACTGCGCTATTGACCTCCTGCCGGGGAAAGCACCGCCCTGCTCCCGTGTTTACCCGTTGTCCCTGACAGAGACCAGGGCGATGGAGGAATACGTGAGCGAGGCTCTCCAGCAGGGACTCATTAGTCGCTCCACGTCACCCGCATCGGCCAGATTCTTCTTCATCGAAAAGAGAGGCGGGGGCCTTAGACCCTGCAATGATTATAGGGGACTCAATGCCATCACAATAAAGTATAAGCACCCACTGCCTCTGGTCCCGGCCGTGATCGATCTGCACAGCGGCGCGTCCATCTTTACCAAACTGGACCTCCGTAGCGCTTATAACCTCGTTTGTGTTCGCAAGGGTGACGAGTGGAAGACTGCGTTTAGCACGACATCAGGGCATTACCAATATAATGTAATGGCTTATGGACTGGTAAACGCACCTGCGGTGTTTCAGGGGTTCATGAACGACGTGTTCCGACATATGTTAAGCCGTTTTGTCATAGTGTATCTAGATGACATCTTGATATACTCGCGGTCATATCACGAGCACGTTGGTCATGTCACTGCCGTCCTCCGTCGCCTGAGGGAACATGGGCTCTATGCGAAGGCAGAGAAGTGTGAGTTTCACCAAAAGGAGGTTGCATTTCTGGGCTACCGCATAGGGCCACTGGGGGTTCAGATGGATGCCGCCAAGGTCAGTTCGGTTCTACAATGGCCGGAACCCACATCAGTGAAGGCGCTACAAAGTTTCCTTGGGTTTGCCAATTTTTACCGGCGCTTTATTAGGGGCTATAGCACATTGGCAGCACCGCTCACCAATTTATTAAAAGGGAAACCAAAGCGATTAACCACCTTCACGCTGGAAGCGCGCCACGCATTCCAGCATCTAAAACAAGCTTTTACATCAGCACCTATATTAAAACTTCCCGATCCTAGTAAGCCCTTCGTAGTGGAGGTCGACGCGTCGGAGGTAGGACTAGGAGCGGTGCTGTCACAGTGTCATGGCCACCCAGAGAAACTATTCCCCTGTGCTTTCTTTTCGAGGAAGTTGACACCTGCCGAGTGCAATTATGATATCGGTAATCGCGAACTGCTAGCAATAAAAGCGGCGTTAGAGGAGTGGCGGCATTGGTTGGAGGGAGCAGAACATCCCTTCACGGTATTGACGGATCACCGGAACCTTGAGTACCTCTAACAAGCTAAAAGACTAAACCCTCGTCAAGCCCGCTGGGCGCTGTTTTTCACTCGTTTCGACTTCAATATTACATATCACCCCGGTTCGAAAAATATAAAAGCGGACGCTCTCTCCCGCTGTTTTGCGTCGCCGGACCGACCATCGGTTCCGGAACCCATTCTGCCCACGTCACTCGTGGTGGCCCCGATCACGTGGGACTTCGACACGGAGATAGCCCGAGCGGCACGGTCCGATCCCGTGCCGCCGGGCTGTCCTCCGGGCCGAACCTATGTGCCGGACGCCCTACGGGAACGAGTGACAGTGGACGCCCACATAAATCTCTCATCAGGACACCCCGGTGAATTTAAAACATTAAAACTACTGGAACCAAAGTTCTGGTGGCCAAATATGCGCGAAACAGTGAAAACAGTCGTTTCGTCTTGTGCTACCTGTGCAGCCACTAAAAGTTGGCTGTTGCCAGTTGGGAAATTAATGCCCTTGCCAACACCTAATAGACCGTGGTCCCACCTAGCGGTGGACTTTGTCACGGATTTGCCAGTGTCAAAAGGGTACACGATAGTCTTGGTAGTAGTGGACCGCTTCTCTAAGGGCTGTCGCTTTATTCCGTTCTGCTCTCTCCCTACCGCCGCCCAGGTGACCGATGCCTTATTCAATTCAATTCAATTCAATTTTATTTATATAGCGCTTTTAACAATGGTCATTGTCTCAAAGCAGCTTCACAAAAATTAAAGAAATTTAACAAAAAAAAAAAAAAATTAAATAATAATAATAATTATAATTATAGAAAAGAAAATAATTGGAAGTGTGGATGTGTGAGAAAAATGTGCAGATAATAATAATGAGACGAATGAATGAAATTTCTCTGATGAGCAAGCCAAGGGTGACGGCGACGGTGGCAAGGAAAAACTCCCTGAGATGGCATTAGGAAGAAACCTTGAGAGGAACCAGACTCAACAGGGAACCCATCCTCATTTGGGCGATAACAGATAGAAATGATATAACATCTTGTGTGTTGTGCAGGTGAAAATTCAATATGACAGAAATTATTTAAATTGACATGAAGACCAGTTCAGCATAGGGACGAGTCAGTAGGTGCAGAGGGCAGATGAGGTCTGGATCACTGGAAGCACAGGAGCAGCATGTGTAGCTCCAACCATCATAAAGCTGAATCCAGCTGGAGCTGATCCTTCTCTGGATGCCTCAGGAACCTCGCAGGGTCGGCCTTTGTCTACTGAAGCTGGCAAAATCTCCCGATGCCTCGGGATGGGTAGAGAAATACAGAACAGATGGGGAGAATTAGCGTAGTTGCCATTCGGTAAAGGTGTACTGGAGTATGAGATTATGGGATGAGTTATGTGTATGCCAGATTAAAAAGATGCGTCTTGAGTCTACTTTTGAACTGAGAAACCGTGTCTGCTCCCCGAACACTGTCTGGAAGGCTATTCCAAAGCTTTGGAGCTAAATATGAAAAAGCCCTACCCCCTTTTGTAGATTTTGAAATTCTGGGAACTACCAGAAGTCCGGAGCTTTGTGATCTTAAGGCGCGTGGTGGATTGTAGCCTATCAGAAGACTGGTTAGGTATGTGGGAGCTAAACCATTTAAGGCCTTGTATGTAAGTAATACTATTTTGTAATTTATTCTAAACTGAACAGGTAGCCAGTGCAGGGATGATAATACTGGGCTTATATGATCATATTTTCTGGATCTAGTGAGAACCCTGGCAGCTGCATTTTGGATTAACTGAAGCTTGTTTATTGAGGATGCAGGACAACCACCTAGTAATGCATTACAATAGTCCAGTCTGGAGGTCATGAATGCATGAACTAGCTTTTCTGCATTAGATACAGATAAGATGTTCCTAAGTTTAGCAATATTTCGAAGATAGAAATAGGCTGTTTTTGTGATATTTGAAATGTGATTTTCAAAAGACAAGTTACTGTCTAATATTATGCCCAGGTCTTTTACTGCTGAGCTGGTAGTAACAGTACATCCTTCTAAGCGCAGGCTGAATTGTGAAAGCTGTTGTGTGCTGGTTTTTGGGCCAATAAGTAATATCTCTGTCTTATCTGAATTTAATAAAAGAAAGTTATTGGTCATCCAATCTTTTATGTCCTGGACACACTCAGTTAATCTAGACAACTTAGGTATTTCGTCTGGTTTAGTTGAGATATATAATTGGGTATCATCAGCATAACAATGGAAACTAATCCCATGTCTTCTTATGATGTTACCCAAGGGAAGCATGTATATTGAGAACAACAGAGGTCCTAAAACTGACCCTTGTGGGACCCCATATTTCACTGGCATTACACCAGACGGTTCTCCATTTAGATCTACAAAATGGTAGCGATCAGACAGGTAAGATCTAAACCATTTTAATGCCTGTCCCTGAATACCTATATAATTTTGTAAGCGATCTATGAGAATATTATGATCTATAGTGTCGAATGCAGCACTAAGATCGAGCAGGACTAGCAATGAGATGCAGCCTTGGTCTGAAGCTAAAAACAAGTCGTTTGTAATCTTAACTAGTGCAGTTTCAGTGCTATGATGGGGCCTGAAACCTGACTGAAATTCTTCAAGGATGTTGTTATCCTGCAAGAATGTGCAAATTTGAGCTGATACTACTTTTTCTAGTATTTTTGATATGAACGGAAGGTTTGAAATCGGTCTGTAATTTGTTATTTCATTCGCGTCCAAATTAGATTTTTAAAGAAGCGGCTTAATAACTGCTAACTTGAAAGGTTATTCAATACAGTGTTTCGCTACTACGGTATTCCGGAGGACATTGTTTCAGATCGGGGTCCCCAATTCATCGCTAAGGTCTGGAAGGCTTTTTTCCAGAAATTGGGGACTACTGTGAGTCTAACCTCAGCCTATCACACCGAGTCTAATGGGCAGGCAGAGCGGACTGTCCAAGACCTCGGGAAGTTCCTTCGCGCATATTGTAGTAGTCGACAACACGAGTGGGCAGACTGTTTATTCTGGGCGGAATATGCGCGAAATTCTTTAAGACACTCTTCTACCGGCCTAACGCCGTTCCAATGTGTACTCGGATATCAGCCACCGCTCTGTCCATGGGATGCCACTCCCACCAATATCCCCATGGTGGATGAGTGGTTCAAAAAAGCGGAAAAAGTATGGTAGGGGGCTCACACCCACATCTCCCAAGCAGTTCGCCGGTTCAAACAATTCGCCGATAGGCGGCGAAAGGAAAGTCCTCTGCTCCAGGTAGGAGATCGGGTTTGGCTCTCGACAAAGGACCTCTCTCTCAACCTCCCCTGTCGTAAGCTCTCCCCTAGATTCATCGGTCCCTTCCCCATAATATCCCAAGTTAACCCTGTGTCCTTTAAGTTACAGCTACCTACACACATGCGCATTAACCTAGTGTTTCATGTTTCTCTTCTCAGGCCGGTGATACGGGGGCCGCTGGACGGAGGTGTCGTAGACCCTTCGCTCCCCGGGGCTGTGGAGATCGAGTGCGCTCCAGCGTTCAGAGTCCAGCAACTATTGGACTCCCGAAGGCGGGGGGGCTCCCTCCAATATCTAGTGGAAAGGGAGGGGTACGGACTGGAGGAGCGCAGCTGGGTGCCGGCAAAGGACATCATAAGCCCAGATCTCATTTCCGAGTTTCACCGGGCTCGGCCGGATCGTCCCGCACCACGCCCCCCGGGCCGACCCGCCCGCCGGCAGTACCATCAGGCCGGTGGGTCCCTACCCCCTTTGGTATCGCGAGGGAAGCGCCCACCTCCCCTTCAGGTAGCCGGTCCTGGGGGAGGGGGGGGGTGGTGTCACGCCCGAGCCTCCTCAGTCTCAGAGAGAAAGATCCGGCGAGTTACTGAGCCGTGGCTTTGTCTCCCCCTAGTGTGTCTACGTATGTCAGTGTCTCTCATGATTAACAAATACAGATCACCTGTGCACACCTCACTTGTCTCCCTATTTAACCCAGCCGAACCCACACCACTCTGTCTGGTCACTGTTGTGTTATTCTCAACTAACCCATGTGTGTCTTTCTTCTCCCCCCCAGGTTTAAAGCGGTATCTGCAGGCGAAGGCATGCGAAGCATGACAGCTTCAACGGCCGAGTAAATTCCTCTGAGGACACAGAGAGGTTTTTGTTTATGTTTATGTGTTGTGACATTCTCTTGCTGAGTTATAATTTCGAGTTAACCCGCCTGCAGACCGCGCCTGGCAAACGGCGTAGTGAACGCCCTGTTTATTGATTTAAATTGTGAAGATTCTGAAAGACTTTGAGTGAAAAGCAATAAAGACTATACTTTCCTGCACTTGCGTAACGTGTGCGTGTGATTTCTACAGAGAGAGAGAGAACCATGACAGTAAGTGGATATATACAGCAAGAGTGTTGTTATATTCGTAAGCTAAGACTGTAATTTACAAGATACAGCAAACAGGTTGTTGTAAAAGTCAGAGATTTGCAAGATGCAGCAACTGGTGTCTGTAATCACAGTGGATTTACTCAAGACGACTGTATGAAGTGTTGACTCTTTGATGCTGACAAAATAAACTACAAGAGACAAAGAGATTGGACTTCTGTCGTGTGAGTGAAACTTTAAACCAGAGCTACGCGTCAAACCTGGTGAAATAATATGACCGCATCTACAAGACACATATATATGATATGGTAGTATATAAAATGAAAAAGCTCAATGAGTGCTCAAATGTAAAGCAAACGCAATTATTAATGTATTGTGTATATTTAACTTCATTCAGCCGCTTAAGTTATATGAAAAATAACGTTCCTACCAGCCTACTATTATTTTCTGTTCAAATTTAAAGATGTGTATGTACAAAAAGACGAATTCAAATAATGCAAAAGTGAATAATCTTTAATAAAGTTAGCCTGTTACAATGTTATTTTGTTTAAAACATGATTCTGTTTAAATCTATTCTCTGAATACAACGCGACACCGCTCTCCGAGCTGACATCCACAGGAGCCCAGTTACTGTAATCCCTCTAATCACTTTTCATTCATAATAGGTGTGAAGTTATCAAACTGGTTTCGTTTATGGGGGAATTCGCAGAAATGGGGGGTTTCAGAAACAGATAAGCTGAAATAAAATCAGTAGCAGCATATCACTCTAGTAAACTAGTTAATTATTTTAATTATTATCGTAGTCAATATTAATTCGAAATAATGCTGAAAAACATTATTTTGAATTAATATTGACTACCATAATAATTACTAGCATGGGTTAATGCTGCTACTGATTTTATTCCAGCTTACCTGATCAGTTTGATTGCCATTCTTTTCACTTGGTAGAACAGGGGAGACGTGTTGGTCATCAGCAGGCTGTAGGGAATATTTGATTTTTAGTGTGTTTCATGATATTCTGTGTGCGTGAGAACAGAATGTTACTTCTTTCTCTTACCTCGACACAAGCTGCACTTTCAATAAACACATCCTATAGTAGTTTATGTTAAAGGTCGTAAAACTGTTGAACGCTCGTAAATGCAGAGCTACTCCCAATTTTATGTTCTTCTTTACCTTATCTTTTCTAAACATTCCTGACCAGATGTACATAAACACTCCTGCACCCACCTTTTCTTTGGTTCTTTGTGTGTGTGCGTACATATACTCCTGTCTTCCACAATAAACTTTGAACGTCTCACTAAGCACGGACTTGTGTATTATTGAGGGGTTCCCTGGATCCAGGCGGGAAGCAAAATCCAAGCTGAGCCAAAGGGGGTCTAGCAAAATACAAGAAATCCTTACAGGCTACAATTCACATGGGCTGACCAAAATTTGACAAATACTGGTTTAGTCCACTAAATGATCGCACAAAGTGCGGCGGTATAAATTCAATTCAATTTTATTTGTATAGCGCTTTTTAACAATCGACATTGTCTCAAAGCAGCTTTACACAATTAAAATTATTATTTAAGTTTGTATGGAATGTGAATGTGTATGAATCAAAATGGTCAGATAGTCCCTAGTGAGCAACCCGAGGGCGACAGTGGCAAGGAAAAACTCCCTGAGATGGTAATAGGACGAAACCTTGAGAGGAACCAGACTCAACAGGGAACCCATCCTCATTTGGATGAGATAGATAGCAGGAAATGATCTGCATTTATACAGTGTGTTAGGTGGCAGGCAGTTCAGCTATAATAGTTGATGTTAATTGATGTTAAAGTGGAGTCCAGGTAGTTATTGGAGACTCAGGTAGACTTGTAGGAAGTTCCAGTCCTGAACTATCGAATTGTCAAGTCCTCAGAGAAACAGCTGCCAACACCAGTCGAGGCCAGAACCGTCTTCTCTGTAGAGAGAATCATCCCCAGACACCAGACGCATGCCAAAGAGACACACGGGGCATCCATGTGACGTGATCTCCAACCAGAAGCGGGGCACCAGGATGGGTCAGACAGGTCCGGAGTGCAGAGGGAGTCTGGATCACTGGCAGCTCAGGAATGACATGTGTAGCTCGACAGAGAGAGAGAGAAAGAGTGAAAGGGGGAGACAGGGGTAGAGAGGGAAGAGAAAGAGGGTGAGAAAGAGAAGAAAAGGAGAGATGGCAGTTAGGTATGGTCACAGTCACATAATGTATAATGTAAATGTATATTTACTGTAGAGTGCAAGCAGAGACTCCGGCAGGACTAACTATAACAGCATAACTAAAAGGGAGAGCCAGAAGGAAACACAAACAAGAGGGGTCCCTGAGATGTAAAGCAAACAATCACCTCACCGTCAACAAACCTGAGTGATCAAATGAGAGTGGCGAAGACAGCATCTAAACATACCAGTTCACCATAATACTCTACGTCCATGAGTCCCCCAGATCTGCTCCTTTACCTAAGGCAAATCTATTTATAAAAATGCTAAATAAATAGGTTTTCAGCCTAGACTTAAACACTGAGACTGTGTCTGAGTCCCAAACACTGTTTGGAAGACTATTCCATAATTTGGGGCTTTGTAAGAAAAAGCTCTACCCCCCAGCTGTAGTTTTCATAATACGCGGTACTGGCAAGCAGCCTGCATCCTTTGATTGAAGTAGGCGTGCCGGATCATAAGACACTTGCAATTCGCTCAGATACTGCGGCGCGAGACCATTTAATTCTTCATATGTCAAGAGTAGTATTTCATAATCTATGAAATTTCACAGGGAGCCAATGCAGTGAAGATAAGATAGGGGTGATGTGCTCATATCTTCTGGTTCTAGTGAGGACTCTTGCTGCTGCATTCTGGACTAGCTGAAGCTTGTTTATGCACGTAGCTGAACAACCAGACAGTAAGGCATTACAATAGTCCAACCTAGAGGTGATAAAAGCATGAACTAGTTTTTCTGCATCGTTCAGCGTCAATATATTTCTTATCTTGGCAATATTCCTGAGGTGAAAGAATGCTATCCTGGTAATATTATCTACATGAGCTTCAAATGAAAGGCCATCTAAAGTTACAGTGTAATCTAAAATTTTTCTCCTAGCTGTATGCGGTCCTATGACCAGAACTTCTGTCTTATCCGGGTTAAGCAGAAGGAAGTTACAGTAATTAGCATCCAATTTCTTCTGTCCTGCACACATTGCTCAACTTTAGTAAGCTGTTTTTTCTCATCAGGTTTTGCTGAGACATATAACTGTATGTCGTCAGCATAACAATGAAAACTAATACCATGCTTACGGATTATGGTGCCCAGAGGAAGCATGTAAAGGGAAAAAAAGCAGTGGGCCTAAAACTGAACCCTGCGGAACGCCAATCTCCACTAGAGAACATGCAGAATAATCACCATTTAAGTCTACATACTGATAACGATCGGTCAAATAGGATCTGAGCCAGGAGAGGGCTGTACCCTTAATTCCTACTACATTTTCTAATCTATGAAGAAGAATAGCATGATCAATGGTGTCAAAAGCTGCACTGAGGTCGTGTAATACAAGCATAGTTACACAACCCTTATCAGGATCCTTAAAAAACACGCTGCCAGATGTGGCATGTCCAAGTTGATTGCCTTATGGCAGTGTTGCCTTCCAACAGCGCCTCTGTGGCTCCGCCACTCGCGAGACCCGTGTCGTTGCACTTACCTGCCAGGAGTGGCATTCAGTGAGGCCTTCAAAGTGTTGTGCATTCAGAGATGTTCAACTGCTTGGTGCAGTTGCTCTCGGAATTCTCGTGTGTTTTTTACTTTTTATTATACTTTCCTTCTCTTATTTATTTATAACTTTATTCTGTATTTAACAAGTAAGGTCGCCCTTTCAAACCATGCGTTTTGAAAGTGTTCTTGTTCTCAGTTACGCAATTTTAATTACACTTTCGGCGCTCCGGGTGATCAGCGCGCAACAGCAAGGAGGCGGCTCCTTTGTTTACAACAGGGAACAGCTGATCGCACTGAAGCCGGCCGGCATCAGAGATCCGACTCTGTATAGGACTCTAAACATTCCGGATGAGATACGGAGGAGGACGATAAGAGGATGCAGAGGTGGAAGGAAGCGGCGCAGAGGAGCCAAAGAGGAAGAGAAACGCGCGGCGCATAAGGAAAGGATGAGAAAGTACAAGCCGTATGTCCCGTCTCTTATCATGGGCAACGTGAGATCTCTGGACAATAAGATGGACGAGTTGACAGCTTTGTTAAAGACTGAAAACATCTTCCGCGAGTGCAGTCTGATGTGTTTTACTGAGACTTGGTTACATAGTGATGTGCCAGACTCTAATATTACACTGGACGGCTTCAGCGCGATTCGGAGCGACAGGACGAGGAGAGAGAGCGGTAAGAGGAAAGGAGGGGGGCTGGCTGTTTACATCAACAACATGTGGTGTAACCCCGGTCATGTGACTGTTAAGGAGCGCGTTTGTAGTCCAGATATTGAACTGTTGGCTGTCGGACTTCGCCCATATTATTTACCAAGAGAATTCTCACATGTGATAATAACTGCTGTGTACATTCCTCCATCCGCGAATGCCGCTGCCGCGTGTGACGTCATTCACTCTGTAACTGCCAAACTCCAGACTCGACACCCTGATGCCTTTCTCCTGATCTCCGGTGATTTCAATCACACATCACTGAACAAGACTATTCCCACTTTCACCCAGTACGTGGATTGTCACACTAGGGGGGAGAAGACACTAGACCTGCTGTATGCTAATGTCAAAGGTGCTTACAGTGCTGCAGCACTTCCCCCCCTGGGGAGGTCGGATCACAACCTAGTCCACCTCATGCCCACATACAAACCACTAGTTCAGAGACAGCCTGCTAATGTGAGGAGTGTAAGAAGATGGACAGAAGGTGCCACTGCTACGTTACAGGATTGTTTCGAGGCTACAGACTGGGAGGTTCTCAGTGCATCATATGGAGAGGACATTGATGGAATGACGGACTGCATCACGGAGTACATTAACTTCTGTGTTGACACCTGTGTACCGATGAGAGATATTCGCTGTTTCCCCAACAACAAACCCTGGGTCACCAAAGACATTAAAGCGTGTTTAAATGAAAAAAAAAGTGCCTTTAGGTCTGGTGATAAGGAAGCAGTGAAGAAGGCTCAAAAAATGCTAACCGGGAAAATCAAGGAGGGGAAAGAGGCATACAGGAGAAAACTAGAACAAAGGCTGAAGCAAAACAACACGAGAGAGGTGTGGAGGGGCATGAGGAGTATCACTGGCTATAAGACAAGCGGCCAGGCTATTGAGGGGAATAGGGAACGTGCAAACGACCTCAACACTTTCTTCAATAGATTTGATGTCCCTATGTCTCACACTCCCCCCGACTTCAACCCAAATCCACACATTCCTGCTCCTATGTCCTCCCCTACACAGAGAACAGTCACAGTCACTACTCCTGCACTCCCAGCAATCAACATCTCAGTGGATCAGGTTAAACATGGCCTGAGTAAGATCAGCCCTACAAAAGCTGTAGGTCCGGATAAGATCAATCCGAGAGTCCTGAAATCCTGTGCTCCCCAACTATGTGGTGTCCTCCAGTACCTCTTTAGCCTGAGTCTGTCTCTTCAGAAAGTCCCTGCACTGTGGAAAACATCATGCATTGTGCCGGTACCCAAAACACCACGTCCCTGTGCCCAGAACGACTACAGGCCGGTGGCTTTAACATCGCATATTATGAAGGTGTTTGAGAGACTGATCCTGGATACACTTCGTCCCCTGGTGAAGTCCTCTCTGGACCCTCTTCAGTTTGCCTATCAGCCGTTCATGGGTGTTGATGACGCCATAATACACCTGCTACATCGCACCTACTCTCACCTTGACAAGCCTAGGACCTCCGTAAGGATGATGTTCTTTGACTTCTCCAGTGCCTTCAACACCATCCAACCAGCAGTACTGGGGGAGAAATTAAGGAACATAAACATTGACACCCGCTTGGTTTCCTGGATCATGGACTACCTGACCTGTCGCCCCCAGTATGTCCGACTAAAGAACTGTGTGTCAGAGACTTTGATCTGCAGCACTGGAGCTCCCCAGGGGACGGTACTGTCTCCGTTTCTTTTCACCCTCTATACATCTGACTTTAGATATAACTCAGAGTCATGCCACCTGCAGAAGTTCTCTGACGACTCTGTGGTTGTTGGGTGTATAGAGGAGGGTGACACCTCGGAGTACCAGTCTGTTGTGGATGACTTCGTTTCCTGGTGTGAGCGTAATCACCTACAACTCAACATCAGGAAAACAAAGGAGATGGTGGTAGACTTTAGGAGAAACAAGACCCCTGTGACTCCTATATCTGTCAAGGGGGAGATAGTGGACATTGTCTCCGATTACAAATATCTGGGAGTTTATCTGGACAACAAACTTGACTGGTCACTCAACACAACGGCACTCTACAAGAAAGGTCAGAGTCGATTGTACTTTCTTCGAAGGCTCAGGTCTTTTAACGTCTGTAATACCATTCTACAGATGTTCTATGAGACCGTTGTGGCGAGTGTCATTTTTTACGCTGTGGTCTGTTGGGGTGGTAACATTAAGGTGTCTGATAAGAACAAACTGGACAAGTCAATTAAAAAGGCCGGATCTGTGCTAGGCATGGAGCTTGACTCGGTGGATGTAGTAGCAAAGAGGAGGATTCTGTCCAAAGTACAATCCATTGTGAACAATCCTTCTCACCCGCTATACAGTGTTTTGGCTGAACAGAGGAGCAGTTTCAGCCAGAGACTGATTACTATCAAGTGTTCCACTGAGCGTCACAGGAAATCCTTTCTCCCAACGGCCATAAAACTTTACAACTCTTCGCTGTAACTCATACACACATGTATGTGGATTTTTTCACTGACTGGTATACAACAGGACACTAATACTTACCCATTTTTTTTTTTTTTTTTTTTTTTTTTCCCACCTTCCTTAGTTAACAACTGTGAGCACCTGTAACCGAGCATAAGCAATTTCCCTTTGGGATTAATAAAGTTCTTTGAATCTTCTTCAGCATACCTCAATTGTAATGAGAAGTTATTTGAGTTATTGATGCCTTTCCATCAGTTCGAAGCAGTCTGGCCATTGTCCTCTGACATCAACAATGCAAAACACAAAAAAAGAGTATTTGATTAGAAGACTGGAAAAATTATGCGTAGTCTGATGAGTTTCAACTTCTGCTGAGACAATAGTAAGATAAGAATTTTATATAAACATAGATTCACGCTTTCATACAATGGTGTGGGGGATATTTTCTTGGCACATATTGGACCGCTTAGTACGAATTTAGCATTGCTCATTGTTTAAGTATTGCTGATGACCATGTCTGTTGCTTTATGACAACAGGATAACTTAAAATTTTACAAAGCTAAACTCATCTCAAACTTGTTTCTTGAACATAACAATGAGTTTACTGTACTTATATGGCCTCCACAGTCACCAGATTCCAATCCAATAGAGTCTGGGATCCAACAGAGTATACAATCCCTTGGGATATGGCGGAATGGGAAATTTGTATCATGGATGTGCAGCCGACATATCTGCGGCAACTGTATAATGCTATCATGTCAATATGGACCAAAATCCCTAAAGAATTTTTTGAGCACTTGTTGAATCTGTGGAATTAAGGCAGTTGTGAGGGCAAACAGGGTACTAACAAGATGCACCTAAAGCAGTTGGTAAGTGTATGTGGTTACTAGAAAAGTGTAACCAGGTAATTCCTGACGTTTCCACTAACAGGTGTGTCATCATCTCTCCCTCTGGCCCACATGATGTCCATTATAAACTGAAAGAGGATTTGTGTGTAGGACATAACAAATTTGTACATGCACATCATTTAAAATTGTTGTATTTGAAAATTTTACATGTAGGGAGAGGTTTTTTCCTTGTAGTGGCTTATATATTATTTCTTTATATCTGTAAATACTGTCATTATATTTTGAACTATATTATGTCACTTACTAATGAGAGCAGTGGTGGGATTTTGTTTGCACAGCAAATATTTCAAGTTGTACTGTCTGATGGAGCAATAATCAAAATAATTTTTGCAATGTTCCTGTCTATATTCTTTACTTCTTTAAATATTATTATGGTCTACACTCTTTGGAGTAAGCCTGTTTTTAAAGAGACTCCACGCTATATTCTGTTTGCCCACATGCTTCTTAATGACTCAATTCAACTTCTCTTCACATCCATGTTACTCATTATAAGTATGTCTTTACTCAAGTTAGTCACTGCTGCTTGTGCTTTTATAGTTTTTGTTTCAGTTACAACCTTCCGTAATGCACCGTTAAACCTGGCAGTGATGTCACTAGAGCGTTATGTGGCCATATGCTTTCCTCTAAAACATGTTGAAATAACCACTCAGAGAAGGACTCATGTTGCTATTGGAATCATTTGGCTTATTGGTTCCATAAACTGTGTAATTGACGTGTTTTATATAATAGTAGTTGATTCTAACTATTTCACCTTAGAAGTATTGTGTGGAAGAGAAACACTTTTTGTCAAACAATGGCAAACTGATGTTTATCGAGGATTTAACATAATCTACTTTGTGTCTGTTTCAATAATCATCCTTTTCACTTATATCAGCATTTTGAGCACAGCAAGGTCCATTTCCTGTAATAAGGACTCTGCCATAAAAGCCCACAAGACCGTGCTGCTGCATCTCATTCAGCTGGGTCTGTGCCTCACCTCTTATCTTTATGCCAGTATTGAGCAAGCTGCTTCCAAGGTTGACAACATTAAACTTTATATAGACCTGCGTTACATGAATTATTTGTTTGTGTTGGTCTTGCCACGCTGCCTAAGTCCACTTATTTATGGACTGAGAGATGATGCTGTGCGGCCTTTATTCGTGTATTACTTTCTTTGTTCCACAGGTAAACACAAGCCTACTGTAAATGTTCACTAAATTAAGAATATAAATTGTTATTGCTCCTAATTGTTAAATGTCATGTTTTATTGTGTTGGAAAATGTAATTGAAATTCTTATATACATTGAAACCCCACATCTAATTTAAAATTATGTAAAACACCATTGGTGCTCCTCTCCCATCTGCTCAAAGTTACATTCAATGCATGATAGTGCACTCCCTTAAATGTCACTGGTCTTGTTTTACAATTTAAAGATTCTCTATTTAAGTTCTGTCTGTGTTCTGTTGAACAGCTAAATCAAAATACATAAATCTAATCATAATATTGCCCCATTATGGTCAATGAATTTATTATATAGTTGAGACAAACTTGAAAATATGGAAAATATGTTAGATCATAAACACAAATTCAAGATAAAAACACAGTAGTTAATAATTACATTTTCCTCATTATGCATGTAAAAGAATACCAAGACATTATTTAAATTGATAGTACTCTTTAAATTAAAAAAACAAACACAGCTATGAACAGGAGGTACACTATTGTATTATTATTATTATTATTATCATTCATTCATTCATTCATTCATTCATCTTCTATACCGCTTTATCCTGTATTTAGGGTCGTGGGGACCTGGAGCCTATCCCAGGAGACTCAGGGCATGAGGCAGGGTACACCCTGGACAGTGTGCCAATCCATCGCAGAACACACACACACATACACACACACACACACACACACACACACACACACACACACACACACACACACACACACACACACACACTCATTCACACACTATGGCCAATTAGCCTAATCTGCATATCTTTGGACTGTGGGAGGAAAGCGGAGTACCCGGAGGAAACCCACCAAGCACAGGGAGAACATGCAAACTCCATGCACACAGAGACGGGAATCGTGCTTGGCCGGGAATCTAACCCGGACCCTGGAGGTGCAAGGTGACAATGCTAACCACTACACCACCCATTATTATTATTATTATTATTTTAATTACTTAAATCAGACTAGGAGTATGTCATGATGGCCACGTGTAATCACTCACTCACTCACTCACTCACTCATCTTCTATACTAAATTTGAGGGTTATTCCCTTATTAAGATGTTGTGTCCCACACTTACTGAGATTATGTGCCTAAAATGAAGGTAGAACATACAGTAATGGAACATTAACTGTTTTTGCCTGTCCTAGCCCACTATAATTGGATTTTACCTTAAAATATAATTATCAATATACAAACAAACAAGCAAACAAATATATGTGCAAGCAGTGACATATATGACTCAGATACATATGAAATATTCTCAGGCACCAAATAGAGCAAAAAGAATGACAAATGGGTGAAAAATTGGAAAAGGCTATTCCAGCAGGAAACCTAGATTTAATTACATATGTCGTCCACTCAAAAAACAACATCAGGACATTGTTATTAATAGTTAGGATGACTTTGATAAAATGACGTTGTGATAATGTTGGAGGAAAATAAAAGGAACACAACAGTTCCAAACCTGGATAAAATGAGAGAGTTGCATGCAGTGGGTTGAAGGCCATCCGGCATCTGGCGTAAAACCTGCGCCAAGTTGTGTGCAGATCGAATAGGCCTTTGTGGCAGCCTGGCAATGGGAGCAGCCAAAAGACTAATAACAAAATTTATAGGATTTATACTGTTCATATCTGGGGTCAGAAATGCTGACTGAAGGATGAACACAAGAGTTTCCCACACACAGCCTGTGTATTACATGTCTCTTTTACACAAAGTGCCTCTGCATCTTTTGAGTTTTGTAGCTCTATCGTTTATAACTGTTTGGAAGTGAAACAAAACATGAAAAATCATTGAATAGTGTTGGTCATGATTTAGGCATGCACTCACGCAGTATCCCATATAACATCTCTAATATCCCCATTCATCTCAGCTGAATTTGCTACCAATTCTACACTGATGCAAATCAGTGTTCACTGGGCAACTAGATAAGACTAGAGATGTGAATCGACTAGGAGAATGTCATGGTTGTCATGTTTAATCAGTGACACTTAAAGTGCCATGACATGCAGATAAGGCTAATTGGCGTTCCCAAAGTGCCTGTAGTGTGTGAATGAGCATGTGAGTGTGTTTATGCTTTTAGCAATAATTATTATTAATTAACCCACCCTAAAGTCAATCTAGTCAAGTCAAACCCCTCTTTTTTTTGTTGTTTTTTACAAAATAATTATCTTAACATTTAAAATGGATCTTTTCAGCAAATGTTTTCAGTTAATTATATTTATTTTTTCCCATCACAACATTTGTATGTCCAATACTCTTTTTTTAAACAACAAACCAATATGAGCAGTATGGACAATATAATGTTTTAAAACTTTTTTTTAAATATAGATGAAATTACACACATGGACTGTTGTAAGGATAGTTCCTGATGTGTAGTAATACCAGAGGGAAAATATTGTGGGCACTCAATTGCTGGGAAAAATACCATAAACCTTAATTAAAACCACAATATTTTCCCTCTGATATTACTACACATCAGCTATTTTTCTCCGGTTCAATATAAACAAAATGGCCCCAAATATAGGCTCTGCCTGAGTAATACTGCTGTGATGACGAAGCGTTAAAGATAACTGAGCTTGAAACTGCCCTGACACTGCTGTTCATGTCATAATGAATCCTGTGAAAACACTGTATTGCAGTAGATGGTGACAAACATTTAAATGTTCACAAAATATTTTTCGTCATTATTTTCGTTCACAAAATTAACACTAGTTTGTTCTTTCTGTGCATGGGTTTCCTTTGGGTAATCCGGTTTCCTCCCATAGTCCAAAGACATGGAGCTTAGGATGACTGGCATTCTTAAATTGCCCGGAGTGTGTGAATGAGCGTGTGAGTGCATGTGTCCTATAATGGATTGGCACCCCATGCAGGGTGTACCCTACCTTGTGCTGTAAATCTGAAGGGATAGACTCCAGGCCCTCTGTGTCCCTCTATACAGCATAAAGTGGTATAGATGAAGTAAACATGATTAAAAGATATATTACATGTTAAAGTCTGATGCACAATAGAAATGTTTTAATCTAAAATGTTTGTTGTTTGATTATTTCTGTTATTTTCATAATAAAATATGACAAATGTTAAAATGTTTTAAAAATAATTTCTGTTAATTTCATAATAAATTCTGATGACAAATTTGAGATATTTTTCTAATTCCTAAAGTATGTATGGTTTGGTCATTTTATTTAATTCAAAAATTCTTTAATATAATTATTTAAATTTTAATATCATCAGATTTATTTACAGTAAAAACACATTGTACAAGTTACATCAGTTACAAGTTACATCAGAATTTAAAAAATATTTACAATAAGAAGCAGGTTTTGAATCACAAAAATACACAGTCACCAGGAAAGGTGTTATCCACAACATGTCTCCACCTAGATATGTCACGGTCCGTGCAGGCGCGGTGGATCCAAGCGCAGAGCGCGTATGTAAAACAGCGCCGGTTATCCTGTGATGAACTACGCGCTGATAGTTTTATGAATGAAGGGAGGCGCGGCGCGAGCTTAGAGCAGAGCGTTCGGGAGTGAAGAGCCGGCGTACACTGAATGCAAGACTGATCCGTGGGGAGTAATCGAGAGCATGAGCGTGCGTGGTTCAAAGCCGAGAATTCAAATACAGTCTGTGATCCTGAATCGTGGTCATGAAACGTGAGCGAGAGTCGATAACCAGAAATCCGAAAAGGCAGTAATCCAAAACGTGAGGCGTGAGCGAGGTCCGTGAAACAGAGCATGGGTCGAGATCCAAAAGTCAAGGCAGAGAAGAACGCTGGAAAATTGGGCATGAAGGCACACAATAATCTGGCGAGGGGTGGTGGTTTTAGAAAGAGTTATACAGAACAAGGTAATGAATGAAATGAAGAACAGGTGTGTTGAGCCGGTGAATGAGGCGGCAAAATGAAAGCAGTGGGCTGGAGTGTGGAACGGAGTCGCAGGTAATCATGGCTTGGCTTGAGGCGTGGGCGTGACCTGGCGTATCGTGACAGTACCCCCCCCTACGGATGCCACCTGGCGTTCTAGAAGGTGCTTCCGGGTGAAGGTTATGGAAATCCGTGATGAGGGAGTGGTCCAGGATGAATCTGGCAGGGACCCAACTTCTCTCCTCAGGCCCGTAGCCTTCCCAGTCCACGAGGTACTGAAGGCCACGGCCTCTGCGGCGAGACGTAAGAAGTCTTCGGACAGTAAAGGCTTTGCCGCCATCTATGAGCCGAGGTGGTGGGGGAGGGTGGGGCTGTGGTGTCAGAGGGCAAGGTACCAATCTGTGGATCTGGGAGACATGGAAAGTGGGGTTGACTCGACGCATGGACAAAGGGAGGGCCAATCTGACAGAACATGGGTTGATAATGCGCGAGATTTACATTACATTTACATTTAGGCATTTGGCAGACGCTCTTATCCAGAGCGACTTACAAAAAGTGCTTTAAAGTTAACATCACTGGATACATACTTACACTGGGTTAACTAGGTTTATAACTAAGTGCCATTAGTCGAACACAACTGGGAAGAGAGGTTTTTTTTTTTTTTTTTGAGGGGGGGGGGCTGGGGGGTTAGTCCAAGTACTGGAGAAACAGATGCGTCTTGAGTCGTTGTTTAAAGATAGTCAAAGTCTCTGCTGTACGGACATCTAGAGGAAGTTCATTCCACCACCTAGGTTCCAGAACAGAAAAGAACCTGGATGAATGTCGCCCTCGATCCCTGAGAGATGGTGGGATGAGGCGAGCAGTGCTGGAGGATCGGAGGGAACGTGGTGCAGTGCGTGGTGTGATTAGAGCAGAGAGGTAAGTGGGTGCAGGGCCATTTTTAGCTTTGTAGGCAAGCATCAGCGTTTTGAATTTGATGCGGGCAGCTACAGGAAGCCAGTGCAGAGAGCGGAGGAGTGGGGTGGTGTGGGAGAACTTGGGGAGGTTAAAAACGAGACGTGCTGCTGCATTCTGGATCAGTTGCAGAGGACGAATCGTGGACAGAGGCAGACCTGCCAGGAGTGAGTTGCAATAGTCCAGTCTTGAAATAACAAGGGACTGAACAAGCACCTGAGTAGCCTGTGAAGAAAGAAATGGGCGAATTCTTCTGATATTGTAAAGAAGAAATCTACAAGAGCGAGTAAGGTTAGCGATGTGTGGGGAAAATGACAGATGGTTGTCCACGGTTACCCCAAGATTGCGGGCAGTGGCTGAAGGAGTGATTTGGTTGTTGTCCAGGGATATCACAAGGTCTTGACCTGGGGATGAGTCACAAGGGATGAACAACAGTTCAGTTTTACTCAGAGAGATGGTGAATGGGCCAACGAACCTTGGCGAGAGTTTTCTGGACGTTGTCTTGAGAGGCAGGTCCCGTGTGGACAGCATGACTCTTTGGCCAATCCGGTATTTGGGGGCCGCAGAACGATGGCGGTTAGCTTTACGCTGGAAGGTACTCACGGTGCGTTTCAGCTGAGCCCGAGCCCGTCGCCATGTGTTTTTACAGCGGCGGACGAAGGCTTGGGCTGACGGGATAGCAGGTTCCTCCTCCTGAGTGGGGAACAGTGGTGGTTGGTATCCAAGGCAGCATTGGAAAGGTGACATTCCGGTAGAGGAAGTGGTGAGTGTATTATGGGCATACTCCACCCAAGGAAGATAACGGCTCCATGAAGCTGCATCACGTGAGACCATGCATCTCAAGGATTTCTCAAGCTCTTGGTTGATGTGTTCAGTCTGACCATTACTCTGGGGGTGAAAACCGGAAGAAAGGCTGGGTGTCGCGCCAATAAGGCTGCAAAAGGCCTTCCAGAATTGCGCTGAGAATTGGGGTCCCCTGTCTGAGACTATGTCTACGGGTAATCCATGGAGCCGAAACACGTGGTGAATCATAAGTTCAACTGTTTCTTTGGCCGACGGGAGTTTGGGTAACGGAATGAAGTGAGCTGATTTGGAGAAGCGGTCAACAACAGTGAGTATGCAGGTGTTATTGTTTGAGGAGGGTAATCCAGTGATGAAATCGAGGTCTGTGTGAGACCAGGGGCGGTGGGGGATGGGGAGGGGTTTTAAAAAACCCTCAGGAGGACGGTTTAGAGTCTTGTTTCTGGTGCATGTGTCACAAGAGGCCACGAAGTTCTTGACATCCTCCATGATTGATGGCCACCAGAAGCATTACTGTAGTAGGCATAGGGTGCGGGTTGTCCTGGGTGGCAGGCTAATCTTGAGCTGTGGCCTCAGTCCAGTACTTGTGGGCGGATGGCAGCTGGGACAAAGTGCCGTCCCGGAGGAATGTTACTAGGGCCTGGCTCCTGTTTGAGGGACTGCAAGACCTGGCTCTCCACTTCCAGATGGGTGGTGGCCACGAGGCATTGAGGTGGTAGGATGGTGTCCAGGGTTGGGGTTTCCCGAGGAGTGGGGAACTGTCACGAGAGAGCGTCAGGTTTAGCGTTCTTGGAACCTGGGCGATAGGGCAATGTGAAATTAAATCTAGAGAAAAATAGTGACCAGCGTGCCTGACGTGAGTTGAGCCTTTTGGCTGACTTGAGATACTCTAGGTTTCTGTGGTCTATCCATACGAGGAATGGGAGGTCAGCTCCATTCAGCCAGTGTCTCCACTCCTCGAGGGCAAGTTTGACTGCAAGAAGTTCACGGTCCCCAATATCATAGTTGCGCTCAGGGGACTTGAGTCAACGAGAAAAGAAGGCACATGGATGAAGCTTATTATCTTTTAGGGACCTTTGAGAGAGAACAGCTCCGACTCCGGTTTCAGACACGTCCACCTCCACGATGAATTGAAGGGAGGAGTCTGGAAAGACAAGAATGGGTGCTGTGGTGAAACGATGCTTGAGGTCATTGAATGCTTTCTCCGTTGCGGTGCTCCACCGGAAGGGAGTCTTTATGGAGGTGAGTGATGTAAGCGGAGTTGCCACCGTGCTATAACTTCTAATGAAGCGCCTGTAGAAGTTAGCGAAGCCCAGAAAGCGTTGGAGTTCTCGATTAGATGATGGTGGTGGCCAGTCAGTGACCGCTCTTACTTTAGTTGGATCCATCTGAATGCCTGATGGGGAGATGAGGTAGCCTAAGAATGATGTGGATTCTTGTTGAAAATTCACATTTTTCGGCTTTGACATACAGTTTGTTGTCCAGCAGGCATTGCAGGACTTGACGAACATGTACTCTGTGTTCCTTTAGTGAATGGGAGAAAATCAGGATGTCATCAAGGTAGGCAAAAGCAAAGATGTTTAGGAAGTCCCGAAGGACATCGTTGATCAGAGTTTGAAAAACTGCTGGGGCGTTGGTTAGGCCAAAAGGAACTACCAGATACTCATAATGACCAGTCGGGGTGTTGAAGGCTGTCTTCCACTCGTCGCCTTCCCTGATCCGGACTAAATGGTAAGCATTCCTCAGGTCGAGTTTCGTGAAGAGGCGGGCATCTTGCAGTAGCTCAAAGGCTGTGAACATCAAGGGGAGCGGGTATCGATTCTTGACCGTGATTTCATTGAGTCCTCTGTAATCTATGCAGGGCCGAAGGGACTTGTCTTTTTTCTCTACGAAAAAAAATCCAACACCGGCTGGGGAAGAGGAGGGGCGAATGATGCCCGCGGCTAGGGATTCAGAAATGTAGAGTTCCATTACCTCTCTTTCAGGGCGCGATAGGGCATAGAGGCATCCCTTTGGGGGTGAGGTGCCAGGGAGGAGGTCAATGGTGCAATCGTAGGGGCAGTGGGGAGGGAGCGAGATGGCACGTGATTTACTAAAGACCTGTTTCAGATCATGATATTCAGCCGGGACCTTGGATAAGCTGGGGATCCTCTTCTTGAGATGTGGTTAATTAATTTCTTGGAGATGCAGAATGAAGACAGGAAGACAATCAGGCAGGGCTCCATTCAAGGACATTTCTCCTTGTCCAGTCAATGTGGGGGTTATGTTGCTTTAACCATGGGAGGCCAAGGACGACTGGTGCATGGGGGCTCTTGATAATTAAGAGGGAGATATTTTCGGCATGGTTCCCTGAGAATTGAAGTGTGAGTGGGGCTGAGCAGTGTGTAATCAGGGGAAGTTTGCTGCCATCTAGTGCCTGGACATGGAAGGGTCGACTAAGTGGAACAGAAGGAATCTTGAGCTTAGTGATCGTGGAGGCAGCTATCAGGTTTTGATCTGCCCTGGGGTCTACGAGGGCGTTCAGGACATGGGACTGGTTATCATAGGTCAGAGTTACGGAGAACAATGGTCGTCGATCTGGGAATGAGCTGAGTGCTGGGGTCCCCTGTACTCCCAGAATTACTGGGGGCCCTGAAACATTTAATGGGCAGGTTCATACTAGATGGCCTGCTTGACCACAGTAGAAGCAAGAGCCCTCGTCGTGATGTCGCTGACGTTCCTTTAACGAGATACGAGTACGACCAATCTGCATGGGCTCATGTGGGGTTTCAAGTGTTGGCATGGTGACGGTTGAGACTGGTGGTTGATTAAGAGCTGGGGATCTGGACCACTGATGGTCCACCTGATAGTGGGCATGTTTGCGAACGTCAATACGTGTTGCAAGGTCCATGAGCTCTTGGATCGTGGAGGGAAGCTCTCGAGCTGCCAATTCATCCATAATCGAATCAGCAAGTCCATGGAGAAAAGCGTCGAAGAGCGCCTGATCATCCCAGCCACAAGAGGGGGCTAGGGTCCTGAAATCGATGGTGTAATCATGTACAGAGCGGGATTCTTGGCTTAACTTGAGTAATTGGCCTCCCGCCTGCCGTCCTGAAAATGAGCGGTCAAATACCATCCTCATTTCAGAGGTGAATGCCCCGTTTGGTGGCGCAGCAGGGGTCCTGGTCGTCCCATAGCAATGTCCCCCACTTCCTTGCTCTTCCAGTAAGGAGGGTTATAATTTACGCTACTTTAGACTGTTCTGTAGGGAAGGATGAAGCTTGCAATTCCAGTACAAGAGAGCATTGAGACAGGAATGAACGGCAGGTGAGTGGATCACCGTCATACGTGGGCGGCGCAGGGAGGCGTGGCTCTTGGTGTGTGGTGGGCGCTAGTGGTACTTCAGAAGCGGGAGATGGAATAAGATGCAGCTGTTTAATCTGATCAGTGATAGATGTCAGCGTTTGCGTGACAGTGCTAAGCGTAGTCATGATGTGTTGAATATCCTGCTGATGAGAGCCTAAAAGCGTGCCTTGGTTACGCAGCGCCGTCTCCAGGCGTGCGATATCTGCTGGATCCATAACTGGACAGATTATACTGTCACGGTCCGTGAAGGCGCGGTGGATCCAAGCACAGAGCGCGTATGGAAAACAGCGCCGGTTATCCTGTGATGAACTATGCGCTGATAGTTTTATGAATGAAGGGAGGCGCGGCGCGAGCTTAGAGCAGAGCGTGCGGGAGTAAAGAGCCGGCGTACACTGAATGCAAGCCTGATCCGTGGGGAGTAATCAAGAGCATGAGCGTGCGTGGTTCAAAGCCGAGAATTCAAATACAGTCCATGATCCTGAATCGTGGTCATGAAACGTTAGTGAGAGTTGATAACCGGAAATCTGAAAAGGCAGTAATCCAAAACGTGAGACGTGAGCGAGGTCCGTGAAACAGAGCATGGATCAAGATCCAAAAGTCAAGGCAGAGAAGAATGCTGTAAAATTGGGCATGAAGGCACACAATAATCTGGCGAGGGGTGGTGGTTTTAGAAAGAGTTACTGTATATAGAACAAGGTAATGAATGAAATGAAGAACAGGTGTGTTGAGCCGGTGAATGAGGCGGCAAAATGAAAGCAGTGGGCTGGAGTGTGGAATGGAGCCACAGGTTATCATGGCTTGGCTTGAGGCGTGGGCGTGACCTGGCGTATCGTGACAAGATATGCTGTACAGCAGGCTCAAGGCTACAGAGAAAGCTGGGAAAATCACCTATGAGGTCATGACAAGAATTGGAATCAAAAGTGTCCTTAAAATACATGAATAAAGTTTTTTATTACTATCTATGAAAATCAAGCAGGGATTTTTGGTTTGCCAAAATATTAATTATGTTATTTGTTAATGTTAATTTTTCAACTTTATCAGATGCTGAGACCATGACTGTTGGGTTGTTGATTTTTTAAAACTAGAATTAGAATCTGAAACCAACCCAATGCATTTACAAGGTCTCAAAGGCCAAACTCAGAGGTTGCCTACCACTGGTCCACTATTGACACTGCTGTTGATGCTATTAAATGCATGTATATAGCTTAGGAAAAAAAAAAACCCATCAAAGAAAAAAAATGTTTTACCAAGCCATTAAACTATGAAAAAACACTTGATTTCTGAGATCCTTTCTGGACATTCTGCATTTTGGGATTCATATATCGTATAATGGTATAAATACTTATACCCACATTCCACTCAGCAAATTTGTAACCGACCTCTCCCAACATCGCTCCCAACATCTCCTCTACAGTGAATTTTGACACGCGGCAATAACAAAGTGTTATCGACATGATAACGTTTTAAATACAAACAAGATCACCGTGAGATATCCGCATCTACTTCATCAAATACAGCAGGTAGTCAACCAGAATGTTATTACCACCATGCTCACTGCGACAAAACCACAGCGGCCAAAATGAATCAGTTGCATTTCAAAGTCATTCATGAAATGGCCGCTAGGTGGCGCAAAGTGACATTTTCAGTTGCTACAGTTTTTTATTGCAATTAGAGCTTAAGTCATGAAAAAAGTCATAACAATATCTAATTCAACAGTAATTACTACAGTAATGTAATTTCCACATCCAAGTACTTACAACAAACATGTAAAATCTGAACCAGAACTATTAACATTTACTGTACAATAATTAGTAAAAAAAAAAACATTTGTTGAGACAGGTGATCAAGTTCACTAGCTAACAATTTTATTTGTACAAAGAATGAAATTTTACATTCTCTGTTAAATTTAAACACATAAAACTTTAAATACAGAAATTACTGGGAAAATAGACATTTAGAACAGAACATTAGAAAAAAAATTCTCCTATATTTGTGTAAATATTCTGTAGGATTTTTCTTAAGAATTATTCCACTAAAAAGCATTTTTGCAGTATAATCAGAGCCTCTGAATTTACTATTCGTTCTCAGTTGTTTTTTGTTACTGTTACTGTGTGTAATTTACAATGTAGTCAACATAAAAATGTGAATAATGCACCCATCCCCACTTCCCAGAGTGTGAACGTGTCTCAGCTGTTCACACTTATAAACTACCTTAAAAATATACCTTTTTGATATAAATAACAATTGTACAATTGTACAGAAAGTATACATTAGAATACAAATGTGAATATACTGTAGTCTTAGTATATTTTCAGTTAAATTTAAAGGTAAATTAATTTTTTTATATATTTTTAAAAACATACCAAAAATAAATTGAAAAACAAAGTTTAAATAAGTGTGCTTTGGAAATTAGACCAACCTTCCATTTAAAGTATATTTTCCTATAATATATTTTTGGAAAGTGTACTATAATACAATTATTTTGAATTATGTTTAAAGTTTAATTAAGTCCGAAATTTGGTAAAAAAGTATACTTTTTGTATATTAACTGATTGCAAATATACTAACAAAAAGCTGTACAATGTATTATCGAAGGTTTTAATATATTTGTAATACACTAAAGTGTATTTTTTTTCACTGGAGTTGGTATCATTATCATTTTATTTTCATCAGTGTCAAGTTTGTGTCGCGAGAGTGTGCATGGCATGAATGCAGAGGCGAGCTGGCAGTTCAAATAAAGTCTTTTTATTGATACACCGAAACATAAACTAAACCAACACAAACCTATAACTGCAACTAATGCTAGACGCCTGACTGAAGTTCAGCCAGGCTATTTATAACTAAACATAATCAAACATAATTGGCTTTCCTCGGTTCAGGTGAGCTTCTTACGTCACCTGACCGAGGTGCAGACTGGGAAACGAAGTATACTCTAACTTAACCAAAACTACAAAACAAAACATAAACGGGCATTAGGCGCCCTCTAGGGGTTAACCGTTATAGTATCCCCCCCAAAAGATGGTCCTCCGGAGCATCACCGGAGGTCCCGGACACCCACCCCAATGTTCTACCTTCTGCCCCCCGACCAGGAGGCTGGGTGACGGGGCTGGAGACGTGCTCGGCGGTTGCAGCGCTGGAGACGTGCTCGGCGGTTGCAGCGCTGGAGACGTGCTCGGCGGTTGCAGCGCTGGAGACGTGCTCGGCGGTTGCGGAGCTGGCACTGCGCTCGACGGGGGCGTTGGAGCTGGCACTGCACTCGACGGCTGCGTTGGAGCTGGGACTGCGCTCGACGGCGGCGTTGGAGCTGGCACTGCGCTCGACGGCGGCGGAGGAGCTGGCACTGCACTCGACGGTGGCGGAGGAGCTGGCACAAGGCTCGACGACGGCGTTGGAGCTGGCACTGTCCTCGATGGCGGCGTTGGAGCTGGCACTGCGCTTGACGGCGGCGTTGGAGCTGGCACTGTGCTCGACGGCGGCGGTGGTGCGAGGTTCGGTGACAGCGTTGCTGGAGTGGAGCTCGGCGCCGGCACGTCGACCTCGAAGCCGGGAGGCGGCGGCAGAGCGGGTGCGTGTTTCAGCGGCTGCTGACGAGCTAGCGCGCTGTCTTCGAAGCCTGGAGGAGGCGGAAGGATGACGCTTTCCAGATCACACGGCGGCTGAATGGTGGAAACATCCTCATCGCCATGCAGAAGCAGCGGCGCGTAGTCCTCCGTGCCGAGCAGAGGTGGCGGTGGTGGAGGAAACGCGTCCACATCGCCATGCAGCAGCGGCGCGTAGTCCTCCCTGTCGATCCCAGGCAGTGGGACTACAGCCTGGCTCTCCCGAACCTGGATGAGCAACTGTTGGAGCCGCAACACCTGCTCCCGCAGGTCTCGGATGCGCTCCTCGTTGTGCTCCGCCCACTGCCTGTAGCAGTCTCCCGTCTCTCCCTCGGCTATCACACCTCTCCAAGGCGTGCGCCGGATGGCGAGCCCGCAGCCTTCCCAGCCTTGCCGCGCCATCCTCTCACTCTGTGTCACGTTCTCCTCCTGCATCTCCGCCTCCTCGGCGTACCTGCAGTTTTCCCCGCCTTGCCAGAACTCTGTCTCGCCGTGCTCCTCGCTGTCCTCCAGCAAACCCTCCTGCTCCATCAGCAAGCTGTACTCCCAGCTGTGGTACATGTCCTCCTCGCTGTCCTCCAGCCAGTCCGCCAGCTCGTTGGAGATGGTAATAGCTCCCCCCCAGAAATTATCTAGGGGAAAGCCATCCGCTATGCCACATTTGCGGTCTAGCATTCTGTCACGTTTGTGTCGCGAGAGTGTGCGTGGCATGAATGCAGAGGCGAGCTGGCAGTTCAAATAAAGTCTTTTTATTGATACACCGAAACATAAACTAACCAACACAAACCTATAACTGCAACTAATGCTAGACGCCTGATTGAAGTTCAGCCAGGCTATTTATAACTAAACATAATCAAACATAATTGGCTTTCCTCGGTTCAGGTGAGCTTCTTACGTCACCTGACCGAGGTGCAGACTGGGAAACGAAGTATACTCTAACTTAACCAAAATTACAAAACAAAACATAAACGGGCGTTAGGCGCCCTCTAGGGGTTAACCATCATAATCGGCATAAGGTAAATTTCATATTTTTTTAAGGTAGTTTAGAATACATAGTTTAAACTATAGAATGTATTGTCTCATGGGTTATTCCTAATTATTATGTACTTTGCTTCTGGTATAATGCTCCGTTGCTTTTGGCCTGTTTTCTGTCTCTGTGTAACAGCACAAATTTTAGATCCCTTTCAAAGGCTACACTCGATGCTGCGTGAAAAACGCTATGGGAAACATCTTGCCATGTTGCCGGTTGTGAAGCATTTGTGTGCAAACACGGCAAATTTTTGGCTATATATAACCTCGGTCAGGTGACGTCATCTGATTAGACGCAGCTGCAGGTTATAAATAATAGTGAGCCGGCGACATACCTCAGATCATTTGTCTTCAACCGACATTGTGAATTGCGTGTGTGCAGCAAGCATTAACTTAACATTAAAACAGAGAGAAAAACCATAAAACTCACCAGACAAAATGACGGAGTTTAGAGTTAGGTGCCCATGCGATAGCTTTCTTTCCGAAGGCGATACGCACATCCTCTGTTTTGAATGTTTGGGTGAGAGCCACGCTCTCCTTGGACTTAAAGTAGAGTGTGAGCAGTGTGATAATCTCCCGATGAAAGTGTTACGCGGACGCCTCGCGTTCTTTAGGGAACTCAAGTTGATCTGGCCGAGGCACGAGAGACGGAGTCCCTCCTTTCTCTCGCCCTCTCCCCAGATCACGAACTCTCTCCCTCCACTTCACGAGTGCACCTCTGTGCCTCTCGCGAGTGTTCGGAAGAGTTTCATTCTCCCGCTTCTGTGGAAATGGAATTAGCTACCTCAGAACGATCCTCTAGAGATGACAAAGAGTATGAGGAGTTAATTGAAGTTATAACGCGTGCAGTCGAATGACTACACATTGATTGGCCACAGGAGCAAGCTCACCCTAAACGATCTAAATTAGATGACAGATTTCTGTCGGGTGGCCAGGAGATGGCACCACAACGAGTTATCTCGTTCATGGAGACATCCTTTATCTTCCCATATCTTTGTACCATCGACTTTGTTTTATTCGAATATCGTTGATGCAAAGGTATGAGGTTATGTGATGATGCCCCAGATTGAGGAGACGCTCGCGGGCTATCTCACTCCTGGGACATCATCCTCACTAAAGAAACCAACCCTTCCCTCCAAACCGTGTAGAACTTCTTCTACCCTGATAGGGAAGGCGTTCCAAGCAGCAGGTCAAGCCAGCGCTTCCTTGCACACCATGGTGGTTTTGCAGGCGTACCAGGCTGACCTGCTGAATGATCTGAGCACGAGTGGCAATATGAATCACGAAGCATTCATAGAATTATGCCGGGCTACTGATCTGTCCCTGCGTGCGACGAAACAGACAGCCCGTGCTATTGGCCGTTCTATGGCCTCCCTGGTGTCTGCAGAGAGGCATCTGTGGCTAAATCTAACTGGCATTAAGGACAAAGATCGAGCATTCCCTCTTGATGCTCCTATCTCACCCTCAGGCCTATTTGGTGATGCGGTTAATACCATCGCCACCAGATTTAGAGAGGGCTTTATGAACAGGCTTTTGGGAAATTTCTCCCACGCCGTGCCCAGGAGTCGAGGCTGTCGGCCACCCAACCTCGACCTGATCTGAGTCTCGCCAGGTGAGAAGGAGAGCGTCAGTAGCTGCGCACCCCCCCTCCTAAGGACAGGGGTACGGCTCGGCGCCCCCCTCAGGCCACCCCCAAGAGAATAGATCGCCGCAGCGTCTTCTTTACGAAGAAGAATTCCTGAGAGCGGAGTCCAGGACCGTCGATGTTGGTGGATGGAGTCGATGGATGGAGTCCAGGGATGTTCCCCCCCGGGGAGGGGCATATAGTAGCATGCCCCCCCGGGCACCCCCAACAACACGTTAGTCCTTCGGTTGGATCCTGCCACATTCCAGGACACCGAACCACTAACATCCCCCAGCCCAGTAGAAGTACCCTTTCAGAGAAGCTGGCAGAGTGGAAGCTACTGCCAGGCATATCTCCCTGGGTTTTAAAGACTATAGAGAAAGGATACAGGATACAGTTTACATATCGCCCTCTGCGTTTCAACGTCTGTGGTCTCCACTTCCATGATACTGGAAAGGGCGCATTTTCTGAGTTCCGAACTCCAGACACTACTCCAGAAGGGAGTCATAGAACAGGTTCCTCCTCCAGATATGGAGTCAGGCTACTACAGTCAGTACTTCCTGGTCCCCAAGAAGGACGGGGGACTGCGTCCAATTTTGGATATTCGCGGTTTGAACCGCTATCTCAAGAAATGCAACTTCAAAATGTTGACCATAATAAGCCAGCTGCGCTGAGTTGCAATCATGTGATTTTAACAACCCGCCTCCACCCCCGCCGAACTGATGCTACCAAACTACAGAGACGAAGAAGCCGGCTTAACGGACTATTCGTGGTAAGTGATGTTTTATTTTATAAAATGTGTTTGGGATAGTTTACAGTTTATTTCCCGGTTTAGTTTTTTATTGGCCGTTTGAAATATCACTGGCAGCACCAGCAGTGGTCAGATGTGACTTTAGATACTTAATGGTCTGTTTACCAAGTCTGGAGTTAATATTACAGCTTACTGTCAGTGTCACAAACTCACAATGTCACTCCACTTTAACTCAAAAACATGCTCAAGCTTCGAAAATACTATTAATGCCCCTATTACAAGAGCTGCACTACCCGATGAAGAGTGTTTGTGCTCTCTGTAAATACTGACAGAATCTCACCGCGTGTTGTGTGGATAAATTCAGCGGTTATTTATTCTTTGGTTAAGAGTTAATCTGCAGGTTATTTCTGTGACTGGGATATAATGTGATGTAGTTCATGAGGGACACAAGAGGAGGATAGCTGTACATCCCGGGCTCATAACCGGGTTTATATTTTATCCACTTATATGGCTGTGACTTTCCGCGGTAGCGCGAGCACTTAGTTAAAGAGCTGAATAACAACACTGAAGTGTTTATTAGTTAAGGAGGAGGAGGGGGAGGTGTGTGTGTGGTGGGGGAGGTGTGGGGGAGGTATGAGCGGCTTCAGTAAGTTATAGTTTGGCCTCAGAGATGAACTAATGCTCATATACGAGTGTTATATCACTTAACTTATTTTTATGAAAAGCGCATTAAGTAAATTCTTGGTTAATTTAATTCAGACGATAATACAGACAGACCTGGTTAACACTAACACTGTTCACTGGTTAACATTAGCACAGGCAGTTTATTTACATTCCAGAATTCCCAAAACAGTATTTTACACACTCTGTGGTAAATAGGTTTATTAATATATTTATTTTTTATTACAACTATATGTTCTGTAAAGTTTATTTAACTTTGTCTTCACTAAATTCTCCTGTTGTCTTTAAGCAGAGTTCCGCTGTGGAGGATTGGGGGGTCAGACGGCTGACGGTTGGACTTTTGGAGCTACAGGACTGGAGGAGCCTGAACAAGCTGATGAGGGAGCTGTAGGAGGGATGACATCACAGTCCGACAGCTTTAGAATGATGTTTGGTCAGGTCTACTGTATATTCTGAACATAGAACTGCAAAATGTCTGATACAGTACTTTGGGGGAAACAAAGACTTAAACTGTTCCATGTTTAATAGTTTTGATATTTGAAAAATTTATATTTTAATATAAAAGACCTATAGATAGAGACTTATAAGCAGCTGGTGTATCCGGGTAGTTTAATGAACTTTAAGCAAAAAGACAACATGTATTCACCTGTTTTATACAAATTACTGTTTTAACTTTGACTAGTTTTGGAAGAATAAATTGAATTGGTAAAGTCATGTTTGCGTGTTTTAATTTTGAGGGATTGTTTGTGTATTTAAAAAATGTTTAGTTGAACCAACAACTTCAATGGGCAAAAAATGGGACACAACTTTGTTTTAAATAGTCAAAGAGTTGGGCTGAAAATCATAATAATAATTATTGGTCATAGAAACAAATGAAACCAGTTAAACACTTGATTATATATATATTTGTGTTTGTGATTATGTGACCCATAATAATTTTTTCTCAGTATAAATAAATGTTTTGGGTTTTAAGAACTCCAAAAGAGCAACGACAAACTTAGGAGTGGAAGGTGAGAAACCTCAATGGAGAATACTGAGTACGACATGGTGTTAATTGCTGGGTGTGTGTGTTTTTGGCGGAGGGATGGGTGTGTGTGTGTTTTTGGCGGGGGGATGGGTGTCCGTGTTAAAGCCAACGGAGAAATGCAGGAGACCCGCGCACGTATATACACACACACACACACACACATCTCTCCATTCATCCATCATTGATTAAACCTATGAACACGGCTGTTCAGCAGTTCTAAACACAAGCACAGGGTCTGTTTTTGTCCTTGTAAGGTTTTATGACATTGTAGGACACTGTAATCTAATAAGAAGATTCCTGTGCCTTGAGAACAGACCCCTCACTGTGCTTCCTTATGCCTTCTGTGGTAACACCTTGTATATCCTGTATTCAGACGAGGATACATCCAAATGGCTCCTGTCTGCTAGAACCCTTTTGTTTAATCAGGAGAATGCAAATGTATCTCCTCACACCTGTCTGTCTCCGGGTCCCTCAATGACTGACATGTTAATGACTGGTTCTTTTGATGTTCGGGACGTAGCAGCGTTTAAATGTGCTCTCTTTGCTGAGAATAAACAGAGATCTTCAGACATCATGCCTGCGTGTGTGTGTGTTTGTCTCTCCCGGTCGATCGGGCCCGGACCGGTAAGTGTGTCAAGGTGCAGCGGACACAACAAGAAATAACTCTTCTTCTCTTAAAACTTAGCTCGGACACACAATTCTTCTACATTTAAAACTTAACAGTCCTTAACTAAAATACTTCAATACGTTAATAATTTATTTATTTTGCTGAATAAGGTAATAAGCGATATTTAAACCAAACCAGTAAGTTTAGTAAGTATTCCATACATTAAAGTACTGTGTATAACCAAGTGCCGTAGCAAACACAGTTACTGTACAGTTTACAGGACAAACAAAGAGTGTGCGCTGGGGGATTGGAAGGTGACTGAGAATACTCATTTACAAGACAAAAGACGGTCAGAGGCAGGGCCGTTCTAGACCAGACCATACGGGGTGGGGGGCGCAGTCAGAAATTTGAAGGGGGCATCATGTTCGAGCATGTTTTTTCCCTGGGCTTATAGTAACAGTATTGTCCTTGCTGAATTGTGTTGAGGCACGCAAACGCCCTGACCACAATAAGGTGGCAATCCCTCAGGGGGGAAACTAAAAAATAAAAATTAAAGAAATAAAATAAAATATCCTTAATCCAGATTTTATCAATCAATGACATAACATTTATCTAAGCTGTATGGTCAAATTCTCAAAAACGTTTAACCTAAAGTAAGACTTTTTACAAAATATTTACAAAACTGAAAGCTTGTCTTATGAATAATAAAAAATACAACCTAAATTAAAACAGATGGGCTATTGAACAGATCATAATATGTTTTATGTTTTCTGATTATAAATGATAGATGGGTTGATTTTAGAAAGGCTAAATGAAATAGCTAGTTTTGGTCATGTCAGTCCAGTAACTATACTATGTAAAAGTAATTATAATATGAATTAATTAAGGGCAGGACCTAACCTAATGTTAATAATTTACACCATGATAACATTAGTATTTATGTTTTTGTATATATTTTTAAATGTTCAAATGAACGTTTCAGAGTATATAATTTGTCGTGTCATCTGTGATTGAGACTCATGAGTTAAATTGAAATAATGTTTTTAGGTAGTAAGCCAGGTTTTAGTAACCTTGGACAAATCACCATGTAAGCCCTCTCTCGCGCACGCGCTCTCACGCTATCTCTCGCACTCACACGACACACACACACACACACTGTACACACACAGACACACACAAATAACACATGAAATTCGCGTAAAACCAAATGAAACTAGGGTAAAAAATATGAGCGGTAAAAATACAGTAGTATCCTGTAGGTGATTCCTGTCCTGTGATAACAGGCGCTAACACTCTAGAACTGTTTAGTTCTGTTAGCTTTGTTTTTAAGTGTGAATGTTTATGGGGATTAAATCTGTCTCTGCTGCCGCATCTATTCACAGTTGTGATAAGTGATTTATGCCCCATCAGATCTTTGATGTGGGACATTATGCTGGTTAAACGACTAAAGACACACTGATCCGTATGGACAGATATTTGTTCCAGGTTGCTTGCGCCATTAATCAATTTGTTATGCCAATTTGACTATCAGCGAAAACATCAAAAATATAACGAAAACAAACCCAAGCAGAAGTTAAATTTTAAGCTTTACTTTCAAATTAAAATTTGATTTATCACATACACAGTGCGATATGCAGTAAAATGCTTATAAATCTGTGCTTTAGGTGAGGCTCGAACTCGGCATTCCTTCACCTGTACCGCTTTATAAATATCACGCGCTAACCGATTGCGCCACGGGAGCCACACGGAAGTTGGTCTTGTCAGAGTATCCTCTCTCTCGTGCACACACACACATACACACAACACATGAAATTGCGTAAAACCAAACGAAATATAAGCAGTAAAAAATCTGTAAAAATACATTAGTATATAGTAACAGGCACTAACCCTCTGGAACTTTTTTACTATTGTTTCCAAGTATTTATGGGGATTTAATCTCTTAGTCTCTGCTGCCGCATCCATTCACAGTTGTGATAAGTGATTAATGCCCCATCAGATTTTTTGACGGGGGAGCATTATGCATGATTAAATGACTAAAGAAATACTGATCCATATGGGCAGATATTTGTTCCAGGTTGCATGCGCCATTAATTGCTTTTCTTATGCCACTTGTTGACTATGAGTGAAAAAAAACATCATCAAAAATATAACATAAACAAACCCAAGCAGACGTTACATTTTGAGCTTTACTTTGCAGCAAAATATTATCAATCAGTATATTAAATGGAACTAGGTAAAATACACCGTAATATAAAATACTGTACATAGCCCGCGTTTTTATTCTGTACCTACAATGATCGGTATAGACACATTACAGACGCTACCGTGTCTTTAAGGATCATTTCAGGATGTCTTAAAAAATATTTCACTAACTAGTTTTATTAAGTCATTATTAAATAATAAATAGCATAATAATCATGGGTTGTGTATTTAGTGATTTAACAAATCTGTTTTATTAATCGGTTTGTTGTTGTTTTTTACCACGTCATCTATTTATGAAACTATGTTGACAATACAAGAACTGTCTATATATTAAAGATACGGTATTGGGTTTCCTGGACACTGCAGTTAACTGTACCAGTCAATGCTCCATCTGGTGGAATTATACAGCATTGCAACCATCTTTTTAGAAAGCGCATGGGGGCGTTTATGGGGCGGGGCATTGTTAACTGCGTCATCGCGGGGGATCACAATTCCGTGCACGGACCGTGCATTAACCCTTCATGATCCTGCCATGGATCCATCATGCTCCAGGCGGGTGTTTGACGTGGCTCCCACTGTACCAATTTCGGGTCCTTCCATTCGGTCTAGCCCTATCACCCCGCACATACACGAAATGCATGGATGCAGTTCTGGCTCCCTTGAGACTCCAGTGCATCTGCATTTTGAATTACATAGACGACTGGCTAATCCTGGCCCAGTCTCAGCAGCTAGCACTTCGACACCGGGATGTCATCCTAGCTCATCTTCATTCTCTGGGATTGAGACTCAACGCCACGAAAAGCATTCTCTTTCCGGCGCAGATGACAACATACTTGGGTGTCAGGTAGAATTTGATCGCTATGCAGGCACATCTGTCTCCTGCTCGCGTCGAATCCATAAACAACACTCTGAAGGAAATCAGGCTAGACCAAGAAGTGACTGTACATCACTTACAAAAATGTTTAGGCCTCATGGCTGTTGCATCCAAGGTGATACCTTTGGGTCTCTTGCACATGAGAGCTTTTCAGCTGTGGCTAAGAGCCATGGGAGTTCACACGAGAACAAATCCCCAAAGGCGAATAAGGGTTACGCGTGAAGGACTTCGTACCCTTTCTATGTGGTTCAGAACACGGTTTCTCATCTTGGGTCCCACTCTAGGCCCGTCTTGTCATCGCAAGATGCTAACGACAGACGATTTCCTTACCGGCTAGGGCGCGGTCTTGCCTCGAAATGATGGCTCTATTTTTAGCTCTACAGCATTTCCTCAAGCAGCTGAGAGGCTACCATGTCCTAGTGCGGGTGGACAGCACATCGGTAGTCTCCTACATAAATCGCCAGGGCGGCCTGCATTCGTGCCGCTTGAACCAGCTAGCGCATCATGTTTTGCTCTGGGCTCAGGACAAGTTCCTGTCCCTCAGGGCGATTCACATTCCAGGATACAGGAATGTGCGAGCACACTTACTGTCCAGACAAGCTGTGAATCACGTGGAATGGAAACTCCACCCCGAAGTAGTCACTCGAATCTGGGAGAGATATTTTACAGCAGAGGTGGACCTCAGGAGACTGCACAATGTCCCCTCTACTACTCTCTGACTCATCCAGCTCCCTTGGGTCCGTCAACACGGTTTGCGCCTCTTATTGATAGCGCCCCATTGGCCGGCCCGAGTATGGTTCTCAGAGGTAATATCTCTTCTCGACGGCTCACCTTGGATGATTCCAGTGAGGAGGGATCTTCTATCTCAGGTGCAGGGGACAATATTTCATCCCCGGCCCGAGCTCTGGACCCTTCACGTTTGGCCCCTGAACGGGACCAATTAAGTCAAGCTGGCCTTTCAGCCGGCATAATTGACACCATCCTAAGTGCTAGGGCTCCCTCCACTAGAAGAATTTATGCCTTCAAATGGAAGGTATTCGAAAGCTGGTGCATGGCAAAGCAGGTGGACCCAGTCCACTGCCAAATCGTTTCAGTGCTGGAATTCCTGCAAGAGAAATTGTCCTCGGGCTTGTGCCCTAGTACCCTCAGAACGTACGTGGCCGCTATTTCAGCCTGCAACGTTCTGACTGAAGGGGTTACTGTGGGAAATCACCCATTAGTTGCCCGTTTTATTTGTGGAGCTAAACGGTTGAGGCCACCCACTAGAGCCACGGTCCCTTCGTGGGATTTATCTATCGTGCTCGAAGGTCTAATCGACACTCCCTTTGAACCACTAGAGTCAGCGCCCGAAAGGCTTCTTACTCTCAGGATGGTTCTCCTTATGGGCTTTACCTCTCTCAAGAGAATCGGAGACCTGCGTGCCTTATCAGTCTCCCCATCTTGCCTGGACTTTGCCCCTGGGCTAGTCAAGGCCATTTTGCATCCTCACCCAAACTATCTACCGAAAGTTCCTTTCTCAACCATGCACCCTGTCGTTCTGGAAGCCTTCTGTCCTCCGCCTTTTTTAGATTCGGAGCAGGAGAAACATCACTTACTGTGCCCAGTACGTGCTCTTCAGACCTATGTCCACCGCACCAGCCAGTGACGTAAGTCAGACCAACTCTTAATATGTTATGGAGGCTGCAACTGGTGGGCGGCCGGCACCACACAAACTTTGTCACACTGGGTGAGAGATGCTATTGGGACTCACTTGTGGACTCACTTCACCGCTAGGAGTCAGGGCTCATTCAACCAGAGGGGTCGCCTCATCCATTGCTCTTGCAAGGGGTACTCCCCTGCAACAAGTGTGTGACGTGGTGGGTTAGTCCTCTCCACACACATTTGTAAGATTTTATATGTCCATGCCACTCTGGGCTCACGAGTCCTCGAGTCAGCTTCCCAGACATAGATCTGAAACTTCCTGGCTTTGTGCGCACACGCTACACAACCTGGGGGTCCAGACACTTGTAGTGTGGCGGCGTTGGTGTTCTTGTTCCCATAGCGTTTTCACGCAGCATCGAGTGTAGCCTTTGAAAGGGAACGTCTCGGGTTACTTTGCTGTAACCCTGTTCCCTGAAAAGGTGGGAACGAGATGCTGCATCCTAATGCCGCACTACCACTTGACCGGACGTCCGTTCAGACAAATTAATCTTAGGTATGTCAGCGGTTCACTATTATTTATAACCTGCAGCTACGTCACCTGACCGAGGTTATATATAGCCAAAAATTTGGCGTGTTTGCACACACATGCCTCGCAACCGGCAACATGGCAAGATGTTTCCCATAGCGTTTTCACGCAGCATCTCGTTCCCGCCTTTTCAGGGAACAGGGTTACAGCAAAGTAACCCGAAACGTTTTGTGTGTTTGTGAGACAACCTCACGTTTTGTTGAACGCAAATAAACTATAGTACTGTTTTTTTGTAACCTTGTGCAAATGAATAAAATCTGCTTCATAAATACTTCGGCAATAAGAATATACTCATAGTACATTACTCATGTATTTGTAATACGGTAACAATTGCTGTAATGTACTTATAATACATTAAATATATACTTAAAGTAATTACTGTCAGGTATGTATGGTAGTACATAAATAGCCATATACTTTAAGTGTACTACAGTAAGTGTACTGAAAGTTGTTCCACTTTAGCACACAAAAGTATTCTTAACACACTTAAATTTGTGCTTTTCTACAATTTAATTACAACTTAAATGCACAAAATATCAAACTTCAAGTATACTAGTCATTAATCTGTAGCAAGTACACTTAATATACTGTACTTAGCATACTTTTTTTTTTTACTTGGGAATCCTCGTGCTCAGTTTTATTAATCTGTGCGCCTAGCTTATGTTTAGTATTGAGTGTGCACGGTTTTGTTCTGTTTGTATATCTGTTATGTTACAACTAAATTATAACACTGAGAATGAACTTTTATTTGGTGTAAAGTGACAGATGCGCTTAACTTTTTTTGAGCAGAGCCTCTGTTTCACTGAATAATCCACACCTTTTCATGAATATACAGTATAAGACGTATTGACACTTGTTCAAAAAAACATGTTTATTTAGACTATAAAAAATTATTCTGCATTTCTTTTTAGGTGTGCCACCTGCCACTGTTCTTATATGGCTCTTTGTCAGGGTAAATCATTCAGTGACAACCCTGTAAATGTAAAACAGGTACATCTGTATGAATAAGCTGTTTAAATATATGTATCGAGCTACTGATCATTGATTTATGTAAACGACACAGTTTGGATTTAAGTAAATACTCATTGCTGTGCTCTTTGAAGAGAGTGATAACAAGGGCTTGAATGAGGAAAAAATTAATTCTTCATTCAAATTCTTTAAAAAAAAAAAAAGTTATTTTTCTGGGGTACTGTTGTTGATTTTGTGTTTGGTGTGCTTTGCGGAAGTTGCCACTCTTTGTGATCTGGGTGTGTTGTGATTGAGGTGGGGCTGCTCGTGCCGGCACGATGTGTGCAGCTTTGTTTCAGTCATAGGGGCGGACAAAGGAGATCAGTGGTAGTATAGTGGTATATTTATACTCGATAAATTCTAGTGAACTGCGAAACAAAGTAAATACATGCAAATATATCCATTTTAGGTTAAATAATTAATTTTTTGATGTTAAAAACAAATTGAGAAATTAAGAAAAAAATTTGTGAGAAAATTATAAATTAATAATATGTTACAGATCAGCCGTTCTCATCAATCGTCCTGGAGTCATATGCATTTGCAATTTTCTGTACACTGATGTCATGAATGGGAGGTAATGGCTGTTGTAGTTGCCGTGGGCACAAACGGGCAGGCATAGGCGCAGAGGGGTGTTTTTAAACAAAAG
This sequence comes from Channallabes apus, assembly GCA_030522415.1. Lineage (NCBI taxonomy): Eukaryota > Metazoa > Chordata > Actinopteri > Siluriformes > Clariidae > Channallabes > Channallabes apus. The sequence continues at coordinate 10,501,045 of CM060125.1, forward strand.
ACTCTTTAATTAACATAAAACATGAACACAGAAGAAACCAAACCAACAAAGGAACAAACTCACTATAAACAGAGGCTCTAGGACATGACACACGACTGAGACTTTATGACGACACATGAGCTCTATGACTAAACATAGAATATAGGCTATATGGCGAAACATAAGCTCTAAGACTAGACATACAGTGCATAGGCTATAGGCATGGAGCTGACACGGAACAAGACCAGCACAGAGACACGGAGAGACACTTAGAGACTGGAGACACAGACTGAAAACTGGAGACACAGGATAGAGACTCAGGCTTAGGGCTAGAGACACAGACTAGGGACTAGAGACACAGACTAGGGACTAGAGACAGGACTCAGGCTAAAGACATGGTAATCAGCTAGACATGGCTACTAGCTAACCCTGGCAGTCAGCTACAAATAAATCTAGCTAAGCATGTCTTTACCCCGACATGCACATAGCTACACTTACCTAATAGCTAAACATACAACACTAGGGTTTCAGGACACAGAAGTACAGAGGCTAGGGACACTCAAAGGCTAGGCTCGGGGACACTCAAAGGCTAGGCTTGGGGACACTCAAAGGCTAGGCTCGGGGACACTCAAAGCCTAGGCTAGGGGACACTCAAAGCTCAGGTGAGCTCCCGCATCAACTGACCGAGGTGCCTTCTGGGAAACTGAGTCTGCAAACCAAAACTACAAAAAACAAACAGTTACCTCTAGTGGCGAACCCTTACAGCTGACGACACACAAATATATTTGCCTTTAAAGCGTGACAATAGGTTTGTCATGCACACTCAATCTGCGCCCGGCACTAGGACCCGGAAGTAAGGCGGGCGTCAAACCAGGAAGTATAAAAGAGGTAAACAAACGATGGCTTACCGCTCAGTCATTGAGTTCGGCCCATGTCGGTTCAGGTTGGCGTTCATCAAACTGTGAGTACTCACTATATTTTGGTTGTTGCTTCCTACCGTTGTGTGTGTATTTATAGGACGCAGGTTAAATTTGTGTTTTTCCCTTGCTCCCCTTTCGTGAGAGTCCTTAAACTAAATCGCGTGGTTATCCTGCCTACTCACTGTTACTCCGCGTTTGGGTTTACCATCCACGCTACATCGGGCTAACCGCTAAAGCTACGTCTTCTGGTCACCTCAGGTTAGTTAATCTCTGACAGAATGACTGAGCCTAAAGCGCTAAACCCAGCAGATCATGCGCGCCTATGCGACGTGGTAGATCAGCATGCCGTGCTCATCAACCAGCTGACCGCGGAGCTCGCTACTCTGCGCCAGGGTGTCCAAGACGTCCAAGAGGTGGCGGAGCTCTTGCAGCGGCCGCGGCGCCGCACCAACCCACTGATGTTTTTCTTGCACTTCCAGAAAAATGGAATGGCACGGACGGGAGATGTGATGTATTGATGTACACATCGCTCTCCTGGTCTCGTTGCTAACAGGGCAGGCAGCTGAGTGGGACACGGCAGTCCTTAAATCAGATTCTGACACCGCCCATTCTTACAATGAATTCACCCGCCAGCTCAGATTGACTTTCGAACATCCAGCGGGCGAGGTGGAGACCGACACTAAACTCTACCACCTGCGGCAGGGAGGATCGTCCGTGAGCCGGTATGCAGCAGAATTCCGGACCCTCGCCGTTAGGGCGTGCCTCCCTGACCGTAGCCGAGCGTGCACGTCGGTTCAGAGAGGGCCTGTGCACATATTGTGGGTCCGCAGAACATCACCGGGCGATCTGTCCACTGCGTCCGGGAAACGCCCACCCCGGTGAGCGGAGGGAGAGACTCACCGGGCCCACTCCTGATCTCCACCACTACCGACACCAGCATCTCTCGACTTAAGGTTCAGGTATCCCTCCAGATTGGCCACAAACGAGTCCAAAGTACTGCGTTCATCAACTCCGGGGCAGCAGGTAACTTCATTGACACTTCTTATGCCAAGAAATTGGGGGTAAAATTTGAGACGTTAACACAGCCCGTTCGGATTACCTCCGTCGACGGTCGGCCCCTATCTACCAGCCCAATCACCACCCAAACTCAACCCATTACCCTCCTCATTGATCAGCACCAGGAACAGCTTAGGTTTCACGTCACCTCCATCTCGTCTCCTCCCATCATCCTGGGACACCCGTGGCTTCTGCAACATGACCCCCTCATCTCCTGGATGCAACACCGGATTTTACAATGGGGCGCGACCTGTACCGAACTATGCCTAAGGGCATCGCCTGGGACGTGCTCTAGGGAGTCCGAGGCCCCCGACGTCGACACCAACGCCATCCCCGAGACCTATAGGGACCTGGCAGAGGTCTTCTGCAAGCGACGGGCTACCCACCTCCCTCCACACCGCTCGTACGACCTCGCGATCGACCTTCAACCAGGTACAGTCCCACCCCGCAGCCACCTCTATTCATTAACATCTACTGAGACGCAGGCTATGGAGGAATACATTCGCCAGGGTACCATCAGGCCCTCCTCCTCGCCTGCTGCCGCGGGGTTCTTCTTCGTAAAGAAGAGAGGCGGCGAACTTCGTCCATGTGTCGACTATCGGGGGCTCAATAACATCACTATCAAGAACCGGCACCCTCTGCCTCTTACCAACTCTGCCCTGGACGCCCTCTCTGGTGCCACCATCTTTACTAAGTTGGACCTTCGGAGCGCCTACAACTTGGTGCGCATCAGAGAGGGCGATGAGTGTTCGCCAGGCGCAGGCTACAGAGACCGAACCGGCAGGTGTGCCACCTGGACGACTCTTTGTGCCTGACACTTTGAGATCAGAAGTCCTCCATGGGGACACTCCTCACCCATTTCAGGACATCCGGGCACAAGACGGACCCTCCAATTTCTCCAACGTGACTTCTGGTGGCCATCCATCACGAGGGGCGTCCAAGAGTTCGTTCAGGCATGCCCAGTGTGCGCCAGGGCAAAGAACATCAATCAACCAGCCCCAGGTGAACTGCAGCCATTTCCAGTTCCTCGACGGCCCTGGACGCACATTGCCGTCGACTTCATCATGGGCCTGCCGGCCTCCGAAGGAAAGGACACCATCCTAACAATCGTCGATCGGTTCTCTAATGCCGTGCATCTGGTGGCTCTCGCCGGACTCCCGTCAGCCAAAAAAACAGCAGAGCTGATTTTAGAGCACGTAGTCCATCTGCATGGGTTCCCCAAGGACATCGTCTCGGACAGAGGACCCCAGTTCACAGCCCGGTTCTGGAAGGCCTTCTGCCGTCTGATCGACTCCACCTGCAGTCTATCATCTGGATACCACCCACAGACTAACGGTCAGACGGAGCGGACCAACCAACAGCTGGAGCGCTATCTGAGATGCTTCATAGCAGATCGTCAGCGCTCCTGGGCGCGCTACCTCATTTGGGCTGAACTGTCACACAACCTCCACACCTCCTCTGCCACCAACCTAAGCCCATTTGAGGTATGCCACGGTTTCCAACCTTCGATGTTCAACCACCCAGAACCGGAGGTTGATGTACCGTCCGCCCAACAGTTGGTCCGGAGATGTCGGCGGCTATGGAATACAACCAACCGGGCCATCCAACACGCCAATGCCCGCTACACTCACCAACACCGCCGTCGACATCCCCCGGGACGATTGTACCACGTAGGTGACAAGGTATGGCTTTCTACAAAAAATCTCCACCTTCACACCGAATCAAGAAAACTTTCACCCAGATTCATCGGACCATACCGCATCACCCACAGGATCAACCCTGTCACCTACCGGCTCCAGCTGACTGCGGCGCTCCGGATCCACTCAGTATTTCACCTGTCTCAATTCAAGCCTTTCACCACCTCACCCATGATTACACCCACCCCCCCAGCTCCTCCTCCCCGGATCATCGACGGCAGTCTCGCCTACACCGTACGCCGAATCCTCGACTCGCGCCCTCGGGGCAAAGGTACTCAGTACCTTGTTGACTGGGAGGGCTACGGCCCCGAGGAGCGGTCTTGGATCCCGGCTCGGTTCATTCTCGACCCTGAGCTGATTCGAGACTACCGTCGCCGGGTATCCTCCACCCCAGGACCGTCAGGAGCCGGTCCTGGACAGGGGGGTACTGTCATGCACACTCAATCTGCGCCCGGCACTAGGACCCGGAAGTAAGGCGGGCGTCAAACCAGGAAGTATAAAAGAGGTAAGCAAACGATGGCTTACCGCTCAGTCATTGAGTTCGGCCCATGTCGGTTCAGGTTGGCATTCATCAAACTGTGAGTACTCACTATATTTTGTTTGTTGCTTCCTACCATTGTGTGTGTATTTATAGGACGCAGGTTAAATTTGTGTTTTTCCCTTGCTCCCCTTTCGTGAGAGTCCTTAAACTAAATCGCGTGGTTATCCTGCCTACTCGCTGTTACTCTGCGTTTGGGTTTACCATCCATGCTACATCGGGCTAACCGCTAAAGCTACGTCTTCTGGTCACCTCAGGTTAGTTAATCTCTGACAAGCCTATATTAGATTGCTTGGATGAATTAAAACTCTGGCTTGCTAGTAATTTTAGTATTATTGAAAACAAGACTAAAATTATTTTGTTTGGCTCAAATGATCATAGCATTCATGACCTCGATTTTGATACTTTGTTACCATACAGTGCCAATTGTGTTCGGAATCTGAGGGTTTTACTTGATAACAGCCTTAAATTTGACAAGCAGATATGTGCTGTGGTAAAGTCTTGCTTTTACCATCTTCGTTTTTTAGCAAAGGTTAAGCCTTTTTTGTCTGTTAAGAATTTTGAAATTGTCATGCATGCTTTCGTAACGTCACGACTAGATTATTGTAATTCTTTGTCTATTGGTGCCCCCTAGATATATGTTGCACGATTGCAGTTGGTTCAAAATGCTGCAGCCCGACTCCTTAAAGGGAAGCGTAAGTGTGAACATGTTACACCGGTTTTGATTTCACTGCATTGGTTTCCAGGCAAATATAGAATTGATTTTAAAGTTTTGTTATTTTTTTTTTAAGTCCCTACGGAATCAGGCTCCATGTTATCTAGCCGACTTACTACATCCATCCACACAGTCGAGATTACTCAGATCAAGTAATTCTGATTTAATTTATGTTCCTAGAACTAGACTTAAAAATAGAGGTGATCGTGCTTTTGCGGTAATTGGTCCTAGGTTATGGAATAGCCTTCCGATTTATATCAGGTCTGCTCAAACCCTGTCAGTTTTGAAAACTTACCTTTTCTCTAAGGCGTTCAATACTCCTTAACTTAAATTTCACTTTTATTATTTACAAAATTATTATTTAAATGCTTTTGTATGTGTATTGTCTTTACTGCTTTTGTAAAGCACTTTGGTCAACACTAGTTGTTTTTAAATGTGCTATATAAATAAACTTGTATTGTATTGTATTGTATGCATAGTTTAGCATGTTCACTGCTCTCCTACACCCACTCCAATTAATAAAGCCAAAAAAAAAACCCCACCTGTTAATTAGTTGGACATTGATAAGGAAAGTGGTAAAATCAATTAAGCTTATACTGTATCATGCAAGAGAACTTTTACAAGCAAAATGGTCTAAGGTGTTGTGGTAACATTTAAGGTGTGGTTAATTTGCAACGTTAATTCCTGTACAGAGTAAAATGCAAGTAAACAGTCTAGCTTAAAAACTGGCAGTAACCTTTCAGCATCCCAGAAATTATAACAAATTAATTAAAAAGGTAGTGAAAACATTTCCTAAACTTTTTGAAATGCTAAAAAGATAATAGCAGTGTAAAATATTGTGATGTTACAGTTCCTGCTCTCATATGTGCTCTCGTAGCTATAAATATACTACCATAAGCCCTGTCTGTGACCCTGAACACAATATAGAAATCTTCAATAGAGAAAGAGATGAACTCAACAGTTTCCCATACATAGTCTATCACACATTTATTTATTTAGAAAAATATTACTGTGTAGTGCCTAATGCAGTGCTTGTGACAGCAGCAGTATGGAACAAAGGTTGAGAGTTGATTTAGAAGGAAAACCAGACTTGGAACATTGTGAACTGTATTGGTCATGATTTTTTGCACTTATATAGTGGTGCTTTGTTGCTGTTAGTTGTGAAGTCGTGTTCGACCCATCGCGACCCCATGGACCATGTTCCTCCAGGCCTTCCTGTCCTCTACCATCTCCCGAAGTCCATTTAAACTCACACCGACTGCTTCAGTGACTCCATCCAGCCACCTCATTCTCTTTCGTCCCCTTCTTCTTTTGCCCTCAATCTTTCCAAGCATTAGGCTCTTCTCCAGTGAGTCCTTCCTTCTCATTTGCTGGCCAAAGTATTTAAGTTTCATACAGATTTCGCCATTAAAAACGCACGTTTCGAGAAAAGGGATCCCGTGACTTGCCGCGGCTTTGCGCGGCTGCGTGCGGGAAGCTGTGAACATGCCCTTCATTACCTCTAGGGGGCAGTCGTGTTTCAGTCTGAAGTATTGTGTGTCTACTGAAGCCGAAAATGTGTCCAAATTAAACCGCGCATGCGTGTTTAGAGACGCTGTGCCCGCGCTGTGGATCAGTCGGTTGTGGATCATCACGGAGGTACTACACGGCGTGGCTGGAGCTGGAGTTTGTCGTGTTCGAGGTAAGTTTAGCTTTCTGTTTTGGATGTGATTCTCGCTTTCATGACTCCCAATTAATGTTCATCTTAATCTCAGGACGTACAATTAGCAATATTTCAGTTTTTAATAGTGTGGATGTTCATAAAACACCGTTTTCGTGTAAAAACCTGAACCTACGGAGCCCCCCAGGGGTCCTGTGGTAAATAAATAAATAAATAAATGAATAAAATAATAATGAACCGAGCGCGCGGATTAATAAACCGAGATGTGTGTTTCTTACCCCCACCCTTCGTGAAAACGGAGTGTTCAGAGAAAGGCTCGCCAGTGAGATGCCATTTCTGAACAAACTGAGTCGTGTGTGTTAAAGCATTAAATGGTAAAAGAGCACTAGCAATAAACGTTTTTTTCTGAATCTGAATTTTATTAATAAGTTACAAGTTAAATTTCAACTGTAAAGAACCTGTACATATGTTCATACAGTATTGACAGCAGCTCTAATTTGTCTAAATCGCATTGCAGACAATAAAAAGAAGTAGAGTCATCCTGTGACCTTGCATGCTTAATCTTTCCACACCTGATTCTTGCTTCTCACTTTTTCCTTAATCTCCGGTTCGGTTCTGGTTTCGGTCTATTCTCATGAATTGTGAAGCGAGAGGAACAAAGTATAAATATTGTTCATTTGCTAAATTAAGTATCATGAATTTTAATTCAATATCTATCTCTGTATTTTTTCACAGCATTTTGTGACTGAAAGTGTGTCTGCATCTGACTTCAGGAGTTTCCTGACCAACGTATCTAACGGTCATATTTAAATATCATAAAGTACAAAACGTTTCTGTTGGTGTTTAATTTTGTTTCTATGATTAATACTTATTTGTGGTGTTTTGTTTTGTACATCTTTTCAAATTGAGACCTCATTTGTAAGTTACTGTTATCTCGTTTTTGTATAAATTAATCAAATATTTGCTTGTTATTAAATGTATTTTTTATAAAAAATAAACGAATCTGTTTTTTTATTAGCTGAGAGTGTGGTTTATTTATTTATTATCATATTTGGTCATTGTAACATGCATTAGGGAGCATTATCTCTGCGACGTGTGTGTGCTATCTGGGAATGAATTACCTTTACTTGATTATTTTAAATAAATCTAATTTGTGCATTAAATATAATTTAATAAATAAATAAAATTTACTTAAAATCTGTGTGCAAATAGATTTTATCAAGTAAATCTTACAAGTTCTTTTTTTCAGTGCATGGGTGAACATGATGACTTAAGAATTTAATTAATATATGTGTGTGTTTACCGTATAAACTTTTTTCTATGTACAGGTACAATCAGAAAAATGTAACCAGAAAACAGCATATAACTTTAAACTTACATTGATTAGCAATATAAACAACACACCTATGAGGCTGGACAATGGAATAAACTGTGTGGGTGCCAATAATATTAAATATTTATCTGTTAATTCTTTGACAATACTGCTGCTTTTTGTTGGAAACTGGCAGACATAAAAAATATGAAAAATACTTTAAATAAATATAAAGGGGACGATGGGCTAAAGTCCCCCTAAAAATGGCCTAGCGATGCCCGTGTATATATAATGAAAATATTATGTGTAAAGAAAATATAATTTTTATATTCGTGTTTAATTACAAAAAATTTTTTTTTAATGGTTAGTGATTGTTGCAGACATTCACATTATTTTTTGGGGAAGAGCTTGGCTTGTACAGGCTACTATATATATATATAAATATATATATATATATATAAATATAAATATTATATATATATAAATTCACAATAACATTCCAGCTCTTATTCCCAGCCATGGTCAAATAATGGATGAAATAATTATTCAATGCTGGACACAAACAGAAAAAAGGCATATTGGTGGGCAACATTGGTGTTGAGGCATAAATGCAGAGGGGATGCAGTGAAACAGAAAAGAGTCTTTAATAATAATCAAACAAACAAAAAGCAAACATGAACATGAACTAAGGAGGTTGGCTAAAAACATGGAGCATACGAAACAGAACTCATAAACACTTAGATATAAGACTAGGGATTACATACATTGATACACAATACAGACATGGGATACAAACTGGACAAGACAAGACACACGAAACAACCTAACGGACTACACATTAGGGACTGTGCATGCAAGGGATAAACAAACACAAGACAGGCTTGGCTACAGTGGGAGCCACACCAAATAGCCGCGACAGTGTGGCTGAAGTGTGAATGGCGTGTGAATGGCCTTTGCACGCCGTAATCCCCCCTCCTTTTTCTGGCCGAAAGGCGTGTCAAGATTTCACAGTAAACACGCCCATTCAAGCCCTATTTATTCATTTACCTGGTGCCACCACTAGATGGCGCTTCGTTCTCAAGAACACATTAAAACAAGCCAGCTGCGCTGAGTTGCAATCACGTGATTTTAACAACCCGCCTCCACCCCCGCCGAACTGACGCTACCAAACTACAGAGATGAAGATGGCGGCTTAACGGACTATTCGTGGTAAGTGATGTTTTATTTTATAAAATGTGTTTGGGGTAGTTTACAGTTTATTTCCCAGTTTAGTTTTTTTATTGGCCGTTTTAAATATCACTGGCAGCAGCAGCAGCGGTCAGATGTGACTTTAGAGAACTTAATGATCTGTTTACCAAGTGTGGAGTTAATATTACAGCTTACTGTCAGTGTCACACACTCACAATGTCACTCCACTTTACCTCAAAAACATGCTCAAGCTTCGACAATACTATTAATGTCCCTATTACAAGAGCTGCACTACCCGATGAAGAGTGTTTGTGTTCTCTGTAAATACTGAGAGAATCTCACCGCGTGCTGTCTGGATAAATTCAGCGCTTATTTATTCTCTGGTTAAGAGTTAATCTGCAGGTTATTTCTGTGACTGTAATATAATGTGATGCAGTTGATGAGGGACACAGACTGAGGGGAGCTGTACAGGAGCTAGTAACGCTCAGAACCCGGTTTATATTTTATACACTTTGTCCGGGACTTTCCGCGGTAGCGCGAGCGCTTAGTTAACGAGCTGAATAACAACACAGAAGTGTTTATCAGTTAAGGAGGAGGAGGGGGAGGGGGGAGGTGTGTGTGTGTGTGTGTGTGTGTGTGTGTGAGGGGCTTCAGTAAGTTATAGTTTGGCTTCAGGGATGAACTAATGCTCATATACGAGTGTTATATCGCTTAACTTATTTGTATGAGAAGCGCATTAAGTAAAGTCTGGGTTAATTTAATGCAGACGATAATACAGACAGTCACTGGTTAACACTAACACTGTTCACTGGTTAACACTAACACTGTTCACTGGTTAACACTAACACTGTTCACTGGTTAACATTAGCACAGGCAGTTTATTTACATTACAGAATCCCCAAAGCAGTACTTTACACACTCTGTGGTAAATAGGTTTATTAATATATTTTATTTTTATTAGAACTATATGTTCTGTGAAGTTTATTTGTCTTTGTCCTGACTAAATTCTCCTGTTGTCTTTAAGCAGAGCTCCGCTGTGGAGGATTGGGGGGTCAGACGGCTGACGGCTGGACTTTTGGAGCTACAGGACTGGAGGAGCCTGAACAAGCTGTTGAGGGAGCTGTAGGAAGGATGACGTCACAGTCCGACAGCTTTAGAATGATGTTTGATCAGGTCTACTGTATATTCTGAACATAGAACTGCAAAATGTCTGATACAGTACTTTGGGGGAAACAAAGACTTCAACTGTTCCATGTTTAATAGTTTTGATATTTGAAAAATTAATACTTTAATGTAAAAGGACTATAGATAGAGACTTATAAGCAGCTGGTGTATCCGGGTAGTTTAATGAACTTTAAGCAAAAAGACAACATGTATTCATCTGTTTTATATAAATTACTGTTTTAACTTTGACTAGTTTTGGAAGAATAAATTGAATTGTTAAAGTCATGTTTTGCGTGTTTTAATTTTGGGGGATTGTTTGGGTATTTAAAAATTGTTTAGTTGAACCAACAACTTCAATGGGCAAAAAATGGGACACAACTTTGTTTTAAATAGTCAAAGAGTTGGGCTGAAAATAATAATAATAATAATAATTATTGATCATAGAAACAAATGAAACCAGTTAAACACTTGATTATATGTATTTGTGTTTGTGATTGTGACCCATAATAATTTTTTCTCAGTATAAATAAATGTTTTGGGTTTTAAGAACTCCAAAAGAGCAACGACAAACTTGGTATTCTCCATTGCGGTTTCTCACCTTCCGCTCCTGAGTATGACATGGTGTTAATTGCTCTCTGTGTGTGTGTTTTTGGCGGGGGGATGGGTGTGTGTGTGTTTTCGGCTGTTCAGCAGTTCTAAACACAAGCACAGTTTTTGTCCTTAACTAAAATACTTCAATACGTTAATAATGAATTTATTTTGCTGAATAAGGTAAAATGTTTAAACCAAACCAGTAAGTTAAGTAAGTGTTCCATACATTAAAGTACTGTGTATAACCAAGTGCCCTAGCAAACACAGTTACAGTACAGTTTACAGTACAAACAGAGTGTGTGCGCTGGGGGGATTGGAAGGTGAGTGAGAATACTCATTTACAAGACAAAAGACGGTCAGAGGCAGCGCCGTTCTAGACCAGACAACACGGGGTGGGGGGAGGGGGGCATCATGTTCGAGCACTGTTTTTACCTGACCTTACTGTATAGTAACAGTATTGTATTTGCTGAATTGTGTTGAGGCACGCAAACCCCCAGACCACAATAAGGTGGCAATCCCTCAGGGGAAAAAAAAAAAAAAAAAAAATATATATATATATATATAATAAAATATCCTTAGTCCAGATTTTATCAATCAATGACATAACATTTATCTAAGCTGGATGGTAAAATTCTCAAAAATGTTTAACCTAAAGTAAGACTTAACACACTATAACTAAAATATTTACAAAACTGAAAGGTTGTCTTATGAATAATAAAAAATACAAACTAAATTAAAACAGATGGGCTGTTGAACAGATCATATGTTTTATGTTTTCTGATTATAAATGATAGATGGGTTGATTTTAGAAAGGCTAAATGAAATAGCTAGTTTTTGGTCATGTCAGTCCAGTAACTATACTATGTAAAAGTAATTATAATATGAATTAATTAAGGGCAGGACCTAACCTAATGTTAATAATTTACACCATGATAACATTAGTATTCGTGTTTTTGTATATATTTTTAAATGTTCAAATGAACGTTTCAGAGTATATAATTTGTCGTGTCATCTGTGATTGAGACCCATGAGTTAAATTGAAATATTTTTTATAGGTAGTAAGCCAGGTTTTAGTAACCTTGGATAAATCAGCATGAAAGCCCTCTCTCGCGCACGCGCTCTCACGCTGTCTCTCGCACTCACACACACACACACACACACACACTGTACACACACAGACACACACAAATAATACATGAAATCGCATAAAACCAAATGAAACTAGGGTAAAAAATATGAGCAGTAAAATACAGTAGTATCCTGTAGGTGATTCCTGTCCTGTGATAACAGGCACTAACACTCTAGAACTGTTTACTTCTGTTAGTTTTGTTTTCAAGTGTGAATGTTTATGGGGATTAAATCTGTCTCTGCTGCTGCATCTATACACCGTTGTGATAAGTGATTGATGCCCCATCAGATCTTTAATGTGGGACATTATGCTGGTTAAATGACTAAAGACACACTGATCCGTATGGACAGATATTTGTTCCAGATATTATGCGCCATTAATCAATTTGTTATGCCAATTTGACTTTCAGCGAAAACATAAAAAATATAACGAAAACAAACCCAAGCAGAAGTTACATTTTAAGCTTTACTTTCAAATTCAAATTTTATTTGTCACATACACAGCGCGATATGCAGTAAAATGCTTTGGTGCTTTAGGTGAGACTCGAACTCGGCATTGCTTCACCTGGACCGCTTTATAAGTGTCACGCGCTAACCGATTGCGCCACGGGAGCCACACGGAATTTGCTCTTGTCAGAGTATCCTCTCTCTCGTGCGCACACACACACATGAAATTGCGTAAAAACCAACGAAATATAAGCAGTAAAAAAAAAATCAGTAAAAATACATTAGTATAACAGGCGCTAACCCTCTGGAACTTTTTTACTATTGTTTCCAAGTGTTTATGGGGATTTAATCTGTCTCTGCTGCTGCATCCATTCACAGTTGTGATAAGTGATTAATGCCCCATCAGATCTTTTGACGGGGGAGCATTATGCATGATTAAATGACTAAAGAAATACTGATCCATATGGGCAGATATTTGTTCCAGGTTGCATGCGGCATTAATTGCCTCTTATGCCACTTGTAGACTATCAGTGAAAAAATCAGCGAAAACATCATCAAAAATATAACGAAAACAAACCCAAGCAGACGTTACATTTTGAGCTTTACTTTGCAGCAAAATATTATCTATCAGTATATTAAATGGAACGGGGTAAAATACACAGTAATATAAAATACTGTACACAGCCCGCGCTTTTATTCCGTACCTACAATGATCGGTATAGACAAATTACAGCCGCTACCGTGTCTTTAAGGATCATTTCAGGATGTCTTAAAAATATTTCACTAACTAATTTTATTAATTCATTATTAAATAATAAATAGCATAATCATCATGGGCTGTGTATTGAGTGATTTAACAAATCTGTTTTATTAATCGGTTTGTTGTTGTTGTTTTTTCATCTATTTATGAAACTATGTTGACAATACAAGAACTGTCTGTATATTAAAGATACGGTATTGGGCTTCCTGGACACTGCAGTTAACTGTGCCAGTCAATGCTCCATCTGGCGGAATTATACGGCATTGCAACCATCTTTTTAGAAAGCGCATGGGGGCGTTTATGGGGCGGGGCATCGTTAACTGCGTCATCGCGGGGGATCACATTCCATGCACGAAGCCTTCATGGAACTGCCACGGAGCAGTCATGCTCCAGGCGGCTGTTTGACGTGGCTCCCACTGTAGGTCTACTGGCTGAGCTGCACATTAGCTGGTAAGCTAGCTCATAGCTAATCAGACTAATGGCTACACAGGCCAGTAGCCTGAGACCCAAGGGAATGAACAGACAAGGTGCACAGCAGACTAGGTATGAAACAGACTAAGAACTCTAAAGGTTAGTGACTAAAGATGTTAGTACCTAAATAGACTAAGAGCTAAGCAGACAAGGAGACTAGACAGACTCAAAGACTAGACAGACTAAGATCTAAACATGTTAGTATCACCCTCATTAGTATTTAAACAGACTACTAGCTAAACATGCAATGGGGGTTACTTACACAAAAGGGTAAACACAAAAGGGTAATTCTCCTAGTGGCTAATCCTGCTAGGAGACACAAAGACAAATAGGCATAACCTAAATTAAAGTAAATACAAACTTAAAGAGTTCCAGAAACTAAATGCCAACTATAATCAAATCAAACTAAAAACAAGGAAACAAAACCCACATAACAGAAATTAATGCTCGACCCAGTTTCCCAGAACAAACAGGTATTTATAACGGTGCTAATGAGCCTCCTCAGTTCAGCTGAGCATCCACGTCACCTGACTGAGGAGGCTTCTGGGAAACTGAGTCTAGAAACAAAACTACAGTCTAAAAACACTGCCCTCTAGGGGGCAACCCTCACAGTACCCCCCCCCCCCCTTAAAAACGGTCCTCCGGAGCGCTAACGGAGGTCCTGGGTACCCGTCCCCATGTCCCGGGTCATTCCACCCGACTGCGACGCTGACGAGCAGACTCCCCGAGGTGGGTGGGAGGGTGGGCGAGCTTGAATTGCCGCCAAAGCCAGGCACCGGATGCAGCAGCGGCCTGCACCCGAGGCTGGGTGGCGGAGGCAGCAATGGCTCGTCCTCGGGGCTGAGCGGCGGTGAGCTCACGACGTCATCAGGTGGCGGAGGCAGCACTGGGCCGATGCCGTAGGCCAGGCGGCGGAGGCAGTGCCGGATCGCTGGTGTAGGCCGGGCGTTGGAGGCAGTGCTGTGTCGCTCTCGCCGTTTGAGCGAGGTCTGCAGCACTGAATCGCCCTCCAAGTCTGGCGGCCGATGCAGCACTGTGTTGTCCTCACGCCGGGCGGCCTCTGCAGTACTCTGGCCTCCTTTGACACCGGGTGGCGATGGAAGCACGCTCTCGAAGTCCAGCGGTGGCGGGTCGTTGTCACCGCTGCGAACGAAGCTAGAGAGCGTGGTGAGGGTTTTCCCTGGCAAGGTCCTGTCTGGGCTCTGGGGACATGGAGCCTCCCCTGCGGCACGCTGGCGGAACTGGAGCCTCCCCTGAGGTGCGCTGGCGGAACTGGAGCCTCCCCTGAGGCGCGCTGGCGGAACTGGAGCCTCCCCTGAGGCGCGCTGGCGGGAACTGGAGCCTCCCCTGACGCGCGCTGGCGGAACTGGAGCCTCCCCTGACGCGCGCTGGCGGAACTGGAGCCTCCCCTGACGCGCGCTGGCGGAACTGGAGCCTCCCCTGACGCGCGCTGGCGGAACTGGAGCCTCCCCTGAGGCGCGCTGGCGGAACTGGAGCCTCCCCTGAGGCCTGCCGGCGGAACTGGAGCCTCCCCTGAGGCCCGCTGGCGGAACTGGAGCCTCCACTGAGGCCCGCCGGCGGAACTGGAGCCTCCCCTGAGGCGCGCTGGCGGAACTGGAGCCTCCCCTGAGGCGCGCTGGCGGAACTGGAGCCTCCCCTGAGGCCTGCCGGCGGAACTGGAGCCTCCCCTGAGGCCCGCTGGCGGAACTGGAGCCTCCACTTAGGCCTGCCGGCGGAACTGGAGCCTCCCCTGAGGCCCGCTGGCGGAACTGGAGCCTCCCCTGAGGCCCTCTCACCTCCAGTTCAGTTCCCTGGTTTAACATGGGGCAAGCTGATTAACACCTGTCAGCTTGCCCCGGTGTTATGGTCCCAGCCCCCCCAAAAAATTTTCTCCCGGGGGGGCCCCTCTGCTATGCCTCTTGTACGGTCGAGCATTCTGTCACGTTCTGCTATGATGTTGGACTGTGGGCTTGGTGTTGAGGCATAAATGCAGAGGGGATGCAGTGAAACAGAAAAGAGTCTTTAATAATAATCAAACAAACAAAAAGCAAACATGAACATGAACTAAGGAGGTTGGCTAAAGACATGGAGCATACGAAACAGAACTCATAAACACTTAGATATAAGACTAGGGATTACATACATTGATACACAATACAGACATGGGATACAAACTGGACAAGACAAGACACACGAAACAACCTAACGGACTACACATTAGGGACTGTGCATGCAAGGGATAAACAAACACAAGACAGGCTTGGCTAGGTCTACTGGCTGAGCTGCACATTAGCTGCTAAGCTAGCTCATAGCTAATCAGACTAATGGCTACACAGGCCAGTAGCCTGAGACCCAAGGGAATGAACAGACAAGGTGCACAGCAGACTAGGTATGAAACAGACTAAGAACTCTAAAGGTTAGTGACTAAAGATGTTAGTACCTAAACAGACTAAGAGCTAAGCAGACAAGGAGACTAGACAGACTCAAAGACTAGACAGACTAAGATCTAAACATGTTAGTATCACCCTCATTAGTATTTAAACAGACTACTAGCTAAACATGCAATGGGGGTTACTTACACAAAAGGGTAAACACAAAAGGCTAATTCTCCTAGTGGCTAATCCTGCTAGGAGACACAAAGACAAAGAGACATAACCTAAATCAAAGTAAATACAAACTTAAAGAGTTCCAGAAACTAAATGCCAACTATAATCAAATCAAACTAAAAACAAGAAAACAAAACCCACATAACAGAAATTAATGCTCGACCCAGTTTCCCAGAACAAACAGGTATTTATAACGGTGCTAATGAGCCTCCTCAGTTCAGCTGAGCATCCACGTCACCTGACTGAGGAGGCTTCTGGGAAACTGAGTCTAGAAACAAAACTACAGTCTAAAAACACTGCCCTCTAGTGGGCAACCCTCACACATAGCCCGCGTTTTTATTCTGTACCTACAATGATCCGTTTAGATAAATTACAGACGCTACTGTGTCTTTAAGGATTATTTCAGGATGTCGTAAAAATATTTTACTAACTAGTTTTATTAATTCATTATTCAATAATAAATAGAATAATCATCATGGGTTGTGTATTGAGTGATTTAACAAATCTGTTTTATTAATCGGTTTGTTGTTGTTGATTTTTACCACGTCATCTATTTATGAAACTATGTTGACAATACAAGAACTGTCTGTATATTAAACATACGGTATAGGGTTGGACACTGCAGTTAACTGTGCCAGTCAATGCTCCATCTGGTGGGATTATACAGCATTGCAACCATCTTTTTAGAAAGCGCATGGGGGCGTTTATGGGGCGAGTCATCGTTAACTGCGTCATCGCAGGGGATCACATTCCGTGCACGCGTGCATTAACCCTTCATGGTCCTGTCATGGATCTATCATGCTCCAAGCGGCTGTTTGACGTGGCTCCCAGAGTATCTGATCGGCCTGTCTCTCATATTCTAGGTTGTGACTACGGTGGACTGTAGTTTACCGACCGTGATGAAGGCCCGACACCTGACAACCCTGCATGGCTTGCACATACCCCAGATGATGTAGTGCCAGGTGCATGAGATTAAGTGCAAAATGGCTAGGTTTATTACCACACACAAAAAAGAGGTGACCAGTGCGACCTGCTGGTGGTGCAACAGGGCAAAGTGAGCACCATAATGCACCCAATGCACTCGACTCCCCTCCGAGGACACCTGGGAGTGAATAACATGATTGAGAAGATCTGTAATTGCTTTCACTAGCTGGGACTGTGAAAGTAAAAAACTTGTGATATTGCTGCCCCGAGTGTAAAAACCAGTGACAGCAAAGCCTCCCTTGCCAATCATCAGCGTGTTGTTTGAGCGCATCAGGGTGGATAGACCTTGCTATTAAGTGGGCAATAAAAGAGCTGAAGTACTGTCTAGAAGGTTGTCACTTCACCAGGCTCACCAGACCAGGCTCCCCTAAAATGGTTGGCATGGGCAAAAGACAAAAGACCCGCACATAACATACTGGTTTCTCTAACTGCAGGACTTTTCTTTAGTTCACAGAGCTGGAGCTCAACATGGCTCTCCCAGCGCAATGCAATGCTATGTGGGCCGAAAGTCAGTGCTTCTTTACATTAGACAGGTCCACACTCAAAAAAAGAAGAGGAGGATTCAGAGAGCTTTGAGTATGTTGGACAGCTCCATTGTGCGCAGGAAAGGGGCAGGGTGCCCCAACTGCAACCAGGACTGGATGCTGATTATTGCTTACCACCCCGCTGTTGTGCACACCATTTACACTTGGTCTCATTCTTGCAAACCTTTAAAAATAATGTTAAAGAAAGAGTAACAAATAATTTTCATACTAGGTCAGTCATAGTGTGAGCAGGTGTCAGCTCGAAGGTGGGGTGCTGTGATGGCAAGCATGCAGCCAGTGTGCGCACGTTAGCACGTTAACTTAAGAAAATAACAAAAGGCAACATGGTGAGAACTATGAATTAAGGAAAGACAAAAGTAAAACGAGTAAATCCAAACTGAGAATCATGACATACAGATTTTTCTTTAAATTCAAATTCAAATTTTATTAGTCACATACACAGTCATACACAGTATAATATGCAGTGAAATGCTTATACGACCGCCAGTGACCTTAAAAAAAAAGAAAATAAAAGCTTGTACGTAAAATAAATAATCAATAAAAAGGAAATACTAAAGAAATAATTTTAACTAGTAAAATTAACTGTACAATAAGGGCATAATAAAAGATTGCAAAAATATAGAAATATAGGGTAGATAGAGTATATATGTATATAGAATTAAAGTGTCAGTGGTTGTGCAAATATGCATGAAAAGTGACATGTGCAATTGTCCAGATGTATGAGTATTTAGTGCAAGTGTGTATGAATGTGTCCATGATTGTCCAGTCAGTGTTGTGAGCTTAAAAGATGTTATTAGTCCTGTGTGGAGGTGTGATTGAGAGACCTTATCGCCTGCGGGAAGAAGCTCCTCCTCAGCCTCTCTGTGTTGGCCTTTAGGGAGCGGAATCTCTTCCCAGACCGCAACAAAGAGAACAGTCCATTACTGGGGTGACTGAGGTCCTTCATGATCTTCCTGGCCTTAGTCCAGCACCGCTTGCTGTAGATGGAGTGCAGGTCAGGGAGCTCAGTGCGGATGATGCGCTCGGCTGATCGCATCACCCTCTGTAGAGCTCGTCTGTCCTGCATGTTGCTGTTCCCGAACCAGGTCGTGATGTTTCCCGTCAGGATGCTCTCTATGGTGCAGGAGTAGAAGTTCCTGAGCACCTTGGAGGGCAGTCTAAAGTCTCTCAAGCGTCTGAGGTGGTAGAGACGCTGCAGGGCTTTTTTCACCACGGTGTTGATGTGACAGGACCATGACAGGTCCTGCGTGATGTGAACACCGAGGTATCTGAAGCTGTCCACTCTCTCCACTGGGCTCCTGTTGATGACGGGGGTCTGGTAGTTCCTCTCCTGCTTTGTACTAAAGTCCACTAGCAGCTCCTTTGTCTTACTGACGTTCAGGAGGAGATTGTTCCTCTGGCACCAGTTCTCCAGATTTCCAATCTCCTCTAGGTAGTCCGACTCATCATTGTTGGTGATCAGTCCGACCACGACGGTGTCGTCAGCAAACTTGATGATGGAGGTGGAGTTGGTAGTGGCCACGCAGTCGTGGGTGTACAAAGAGTACAGCAGGGGGCTCAGAACATAACCCTGGGGGGCTCCAGTGCTGAGAGTGAGTGTGGCTGAGACATGTCCGCCCATCCTTACTGCCTGTGGTCTGCCAGTCAGAAAATTGGAGATCCACTGACATATAGATGAACTCAGTCCCAGGTGCTCCAGCTTGGTGGTGAGTGTGGAGGGAATTATGGTATTAAAAGCAGAGCTGTAGTCGATGAAGAGCATTTTAACATAATTCCCTTTCCTAGTGTCCAGGTGAGTGAGTGATGTGTGGAGGAGATGAGAGATTGCATCGTCTGTGGAGCGGTTCTGACGGTATGCAAACTGTAGTGGGTCCAGTGTGTCGGGTAGTGAAGAAATGATGAAGTCTCTGATAAGGCGTTCAAAGCACTTCATCACTACAGAGGTGAGGGCTTGCATGTTTTAAAATCTTTTATTACATCTGGGACTGATTGCAAAAGATATTATTTTAATTAGCATTTCAGATCAGGCATTACAGTGGTGTATACAGAATGCAGGCAGTAGGAACTCTAGATATGACTGACCTATTATAAAAATGATTATTTGTTATTCTTTACTCTTTACCATTATGAGTCTAAAATTAAGAAAGTAGCTTGTTTTTATTGTAGAAATATTGATATTACAGAAATATAATAACTGTTATTAAAGAATTACATGTTCATTGATGTACCCTGCCTCATGCCCTGAGTCTCCTGGGATAGGCTCCAGGTCCCTGCGACCCTAAATACAGGATAAAGCGGTATAGAAGATGAATGAATGAATGAATGTTCATTGATACAGTAAATCTTTTAATTACATAGTTTGGATCTAAAAATTGGATTAGTATGGATCTAAAATAATCACATGAAAACTAAATAATTCTATTAAGGTATAAACACAAGGACTAATTTTACACTCTGGCCTATTTCATGATCTTTCTCTAGGGATCATAAAGCGCCTATTATACTGTAATTATCAGCGCACAACTACATTACTCTTCAGAGCTGTACTCACATATAAAAGTAGGGTTCTGTGGTGGTGAAATGTAGAGATGTATACATTTTATATGGGCCTATTTTTATTTTTTTATCATATTATGTCAGTTATTAACGATAGCACACCTGAAGGATTGCTTATGTATCAGCAAATATTTCAGATTACAGTCCTTGAGGGAGCAATATCTAAAGCTATTTTTGTAATGTTAATGCCACTGTTCTTTATCTATTTAAATGCCATCATGGTCTACACTCTTTGGAGCAAGCCTGTTTTTAAAGACACTCCACGTTACATTTTGTTTAACCACATGCTTATTAATGATTCGATTCAGCTCTTAGTTACCTCTTTGTTGTATATTTTAGGTCTGGCCTATCTCAAGGTAGTCGTGTATGCTTGTGCTTTTTTAGTTTTTTTTTCAAGTACAACTTTCCGTAATGGACCTTTAAACCTGGCTTTAATGTCACTAGAGCGTTATGTGGCCACAAGCTTTCCTTTAAGACATGCTGAAATAGCCACTCAGAGAAGAACTTATATTGCCATTGGAATTATTTGGTTTATGGGTCTAATTCACTTTACTATTGATTTGCTTTATGTAGTAGTGACAGATCCTAAATTTCTAACTTCACAAATATTTTGCACAAGAGAAAGGACTTTCATAAGACAGTGGCAGCTGGATGCTTTTCAGGGCTTTAACATATTCTACTTTGTCTCTGTGTCTATGATCATGCTTTTTACATATGTTAAAATTTTAATCACAACCAGATCCATTTCCTTCAAAAAAAACTCTGCTTCAAAAGCTCACAGAACTATAGGGCTGCACCTCATTCAGCTGGGTCTGTGCCTCATCTCTTTTTTTTTTAGTCTTACAGAACGAGCTGCAGCAATGACTGGCATCAGCAGCCTCTTCGTGGACCTGCGTTATCTAAACTATGTGTTTGTGGTGGTTTTGCCACGCTGCTTAAGCCCACTCATTTATGGACTGAGAGATGAAGCTCTGCGACCCTTATTCATATACTACTTTTGCTGTGCCACAGGAAAATGCAGGTCTAGTGTAAATGTACACTGAATTATAGCCTTTTTTCGGATACATAAGGATAATTCTTCTTCTTTGTCTTTCGGCTATTCCCTTTCAGGGGTCACCACAGCGAATCATCTGCCTCCATCTAACCCTGTCCTCTGCATCCTCTTCTCTCACACCAACTAACTTCATGTCCTCTCTCACTGCATCCATAAATCTCCTCTTTGGTCTTCATCTAGACCTCCTGCCTGGCAGTTCCAACCTCAGCATCCTTCTACCGATATATTCACCATCTCTCCTCTGAACATGTCCAAACCACCTCAATCTGGCCTCTCTGACTTTATCTTTATAGATACATAAGGATAATTACAGTACAACCTGTTAAAAGGCATATTTACTGCACACTGTAAAAAATAAAAAGTTGACTTAACTTAAAAAGTTAAGGCAACCGGTTGCAAAGCAATTTTAAGTTTACTCAACTTCAGTGGTTGAAGTTGTGCCAAATCATTTCAAAAAGTTCATTGAAAGTGCTGTTTTAAGTTAGTTATACCTTCCAAAAAAAGTACATCTAACTAATCATTATGAGCTTGTTTTTTAAGGAACAAGTAGGCACAACTACATTGCCTATTACCTGGCCAGGGGTAGCTCAGTGGTTAAGGCATAGGACTACAATTCAGAAGATTCACAACCACCAAGTTGCCACTGTTGGGCCCTTAACCCTCAACTGCTCAGATGTCACTCATTTTTAATGAGATAAAAATTGTGATAAAGTTCATTATTTTCTGTAATGTACTGATAAACATTAGACTTTCATATATTTTAGATTCATTACAGACAACTGAAGTAGTTCAAGCCTTTTATTGTTTTAATATTGATGATTGTGGCATACTGTACAGCTCATGAAAACCCAAAATCCCTATCTCAAAAAATTAGCATATTTCATCCGACCAATAAAAAAAAAAGTGTTTTGATGGGAGCATGAAGTGCTCCAAAATCTCCTGATAGCTAGCTGCATCGACCCTGCCCTTGATAAAACACAGTGGACCAACACCAGCAGCTGACATGGCACCCCAGACCACCACTGACTGTGGGTACTTGACACTGGACTTCAGGCATTTTGGCATTTCCCTCTCCCCAGTCTTCCTCCAGACTCTGGCACCTTGATTTCCGAATGACATGCAAAATTTGCAACCTGTAGCCCATTTCCTGCACACGCCTGTACACGGTGGCTCTGGATGTTTCTACTCCAGACTCAGTCCACTGCTTCCGCAGGTCCCCCAAGGTCTGGAATCGGTCCTTCTGCACCAATCTTCCTCAGAGCTTCGTTTTCGTTGTGCAGCGTTTTCTGCCACACTTTTTCCTTTCCACAGACTTCCCACTGAGGTGCCTTGATACAGCACTCTGGGAACAGCCTATTCGTTCAGAAATTTCTTTCTGTGCTTGAGGGTGTCAATGATGGCTTTCTGAACAGCAGTCAGGTCGGCAGTCTTACCCATGATTGCGGTTTTGAGTAATGAACCAGGCTGGGAGTTTTTAAAAGCCTCAGAAATCTTTTGCAGGTGTTTAGAGTTAATTAGTTGATTCAGATGATTAGGTTAATAGCTCGTTTCATGGTTTTCATGAGCTGTATGCCACAATCATCAATATTAAAACAATAAAAGGCTTGAACTACTTCAGTTGTGTGTAATGAATCTAAAATATATGAAAGTCTAATTTTTATCAATACATTACAGTAAACAATGAACTTTATCAAAATATGCTAATTTTTTGAGAAGGACCTGTAGGTACAAATATTACTTTTTGGAATGTAAGTCAAAGCTATGTGTATAAATATGTTATTATATAAATAACTAAAAGTTATATAATTTAATTACATCGGTCATTAAACAGTAAAACCGAAATTTCATATAAAAATAGCGATTTAAATGTTTAATTTAATTATTTATTCATAGATGTATTTATTTAAAAATTATTTATTTAATTATTTATTTATTTAATGATAATGTATATTTATCTTGTGCGGACTAATTGGACACACCCGGAAATAATTAAATCTGTCAGTGTCATGTTCTGTAGAGTAATTCGGACACAGATGCAGAGGGTTCGCTACGAGTTTCAGTGAGTCTTTATTTTCTTTAAACACAAAGAGAAAACGAGAGAAAACAGTCCTTCAAACGAAAACTGAGACTGGGTTTAGCCTCCTCAGGCTGGTTCCATAGGCCGACGGGCTCGAACACCGACAATCCCCTTGGGACACACACGCCGTTGTCCCGGCAGATTCACCTCCACTGAGGTAGATTTCTCACTGTTAACTGTAACTCACTTAGCACACACAAGGTGCGGATCGTCCGCTCTTCTTCAGTCCTGAGGAGGCAACATATACAGGGAGGCAAGGAGTGAGGCAGACATACACGAAACAAAACGTTACCATCACAGTGAACGGACAAAACGCCACGGGTTCGACTGGTTTATATTGACACACACGGGGGTAAAACACAGGTGCACATAATTCATGATTGGGTGACATAACACATTGACACACTAGAGGGGGGCAAAGAGGCGGCTCAGTAGTCTGGAGACCCAGATCTTATTCCCCCGGACCATGGTGGTACCGATGTTACAGTACCCCCCCTTTCAGGACCGGCCTCCCTCGGGAGGCGAGGGCGACCCCGACATCTTACCTGGAGAGGTCGGGCCCCGTCGCCAGGTGGCGCTGGTCGACGAGCGGGGCGCCCCGGGGGTCGGGGAGCCGGCCGATCTTGGTGAAACGCCTCGATGAGTTCGGGGCTCAAGATGTCTTTGGCCAGAACCCAACTCCTCTCCTCCGGGCCGTAACCCTCCCAATCCACCAGATATTGGAGGGACCCTCCCCTCCTTTGTGAGTCTAGCAACCTTGTTACCTTAAACGCCGGGGTGCCCTCAATCTCCACGGCCCCATGGAGCGAGGGTTCTGCTATGCCCCCATCCAGGGGCACCCGGCCGACTGGCCTTAGAAGAGACACATGGAATACAGGGTTAATGCGCATATGGGAGGGTAACTGGAGTTTAAACGAAACAGGGTTAACTTGTGCTAAAATAATAAATGGACCTATGTATTTCGGGGAAAGCTTGCGACAGGGGAGATGGAGGTGAAGGTCCTGTGTCGAGAACCACACTCGATCGCCTACCTGGAGCAGAGGACTTTCTTTCCTTCGTCTATCGGCAAACCGTTTGAACCTAGATACTGCTCTGGTGATGTGTGTGTGTGCGTTTTCCCACACTCTTTCCGCTTCTTTAAACCACTGATCCACCATGGGCACTTCGGTGGGCGTGGCATCCCATGGACACAGCGGAGGTTGATACCCCAATATGCACTGAAACGGCGTTAGGCCGGTTGCAGAGTGGACCAATGAATTTTGAGCATATTCTGCCCAAAGCAGCCAGTTAGTCGTGCTGCCTACTATTACAGTATGCCCGGAGATATCTCGCGAGTTCTTGGACAGTCCGCTCTGCCTGTCCATTAGACTCGGGGTGATAGCCTGACGTTAGGCTAACTGTGGTCCCCAATTTCTGGAAAAAAGCTTTCCAGACTTTGGCGATAAATTGGGGGCCACGATCGGAAACAATATCTTCAGCCATGCCATAGTGACGAAACACTGTTGCAAAGAGGGCTTCGGTTACTTGGATGGCAGACGGGAGAGAGCCGAACGGAATGTACCGACACCCTTTTGAGAACCGATCTACTACGACGAGGATAGTAGTGTACCCTTTAGACACCGTCAGGTCCGTTACAAAATCCACGGCAATGTGTGACCACGGCCGATTCGGTGTCGGTAGGGGCATTAGTTTACCAACAGGTAGGATACGCGAAGTTTTGGTGGTAGCACACACAGTACAAGATAAGACTACTGTCTTTACGGTTTCCCTCATCCTTGGCCACCAGTATCTCTGCCTAAGACTTTGGAATGTGCGCGTCACGCCAGGGTGGCCGGCGGACGCATTAGTGTGCGCCTCACTCACTACGCGGTCACGTAGTGCCTCGGGAACATAAACACGATCGCGAGGGCACCCGGGGGGCACGGGGTTGTCCGACCAAGGGCCGGATAGGTTATGTGGAATCGGAAACGCATAAAGAACAGTGCCCACCGGGCTTGCCGTGTGTTTAACCGTTTGGCCTGTTGGATATATTCTAGGTTTCTATGATCGGTTAAAACAGTGAAAGGGTGTTTGGCTCCTTCTAACCAATGTCTCCACTCCACTAACGCCGCTTTTACTGCTAGCAGTTCTCTGTTGCCGATATCATAGTTTTGCTCAGCAGGTGTCAGTTTTCTAGAGAAAAAGGCGCAGGGGTGAAGTTTCTCGGGTTGCCCTTGGCGTTGTGATAGGACCGCCCCTATTCCTACCTCGGAAGCGTCTACTTCAACGATAAATGGTTTTTCTGGGTCAGGTAGACGGAGGATAGGCGCCGTCGTGAATGCCCTTTTTAGTTTATTAAAGGAGAGCTCAGCTTCAGCCGAAAGGGCTTTCAGTTTATGCGGTTTCCCTTTGAGCATGTTGGTGAGGGGCGTGGCTACAGCACTGAAGTTCCTAATAAATCGCCGGTAGAAATTTGCAAACCCGAGAAAGCTCTGTAGCGCCTTTACTGACCTGGGTTCCGGCCACTGAGTCACTGCCTCCACCTTATCACTTTCCATCTCGACCCCCAGTGGCCCTATGCGATAGCCCAAAAATGCGATCTCCCGTTTATGGAATTCACATTTCTCGGCATTCGCATAGAGCCCATGCGCGTGCAGACTACGAAGGACGGCGGTTACATGAGTGACATGCTCTGAATATGACCTTGAGTATATTAGAATATCGTCTAGATATACTACGAGACAACGGTTCAACATATCCCGAAACACGTCATTCATAAACCCCTGAAACACCGCAGGTGCGTTTACCAGCCCATATGACATTACGTTATACTGATAATGACCAGAGGAAGTGCTAAACGGCGTCTTCCATTCATCACCCTTACGCACACGAACAAGGTTGTAAGCGCTGCGGAGATTGAGTTTTGTGAAGATGGAAGCGCCTCGGAGTTGGTCGATGGCGGCCGGTACCAGTGGCAGTGGGTGCTTGTACTTTACTGTTATTGCATTTAAGCCCCTATAATCTATACAGGGCCTTAAGCCCCCGCCTTTTTTCTCTATAAAAAAGAACCCTGCTGATGCGGGAGACGTGGACCTGCCGGAGAGCCTCACTCACGTACTCCTCCATCGCTCTGGTCTCCTCCTGCCGTCATGCGCCGGGCTCGCTCTGCGGCTGACAAGTGGGAGGTGCTCACATCCATCGCCTCTGTCGTAGACCCCCCGCGGTCCGAGGATGGCAGCTGCTGAAGGTTCACCTTGTCACTCGTGTCTGCTCGTTTCGCCGCTCGAAGCGGGGGGCGCCGCTGTTGACTCCGCAGGTGCTGGTCGAGCTTGATGGCTAGGGTGATGCACTCCTCTAACGAGAACTCCGCATCTCGGCACGCCAGCTCCAGCTGGATCTCGGAGGTGAGGCCGTCGCGGAATCTAGCCAGCAAGCTCTTCTCGCACCACCCGCTTTCGGCGGCGAGAATCTGGAACTGGACGGCATACTCGGACACTGATGCATTTCCTTATCGAACTCTCAGCAGCTGCTGCTCTCCGGTCCTTCCCTGGTCCGGATGGTCAAACACGGCGCGGAAGGCCTCGATGAAGCGATGATATCGGGTGGTGGTGGCCCCTCCGGCGCTCCAAACTGCTGTGGCCCAGTCCAGCGCACGCCCTGTTAGATGTTGTGTGATAAAGCTCACCTTTTGCGGGTCCGTCATGTTCGGGAAGTCTGTGAGATACAACTCACAGGCGAGCAAAAAACGGCAACAGCCCTCCGGATCCCCCCCATACCGTTCAGGAGGTGTTGGACGAGGAGCTGCCGGCGTGACAGGTGAGGGTGGAGCCGCCGGAGGTAGCCGGGATGTGGCTAATTGGCTGACACTGCAAGCCAGATCATGGACTACTCGAGCCAAGCTCCCGATCTCCCGCTGCTGTTCCCTGAGGTAGCTGTGCAGCCTGGCATTTTCGTCGGGCAGGGGAACCCCCGCTGCGTCCTGGAAGGTCCGTTCATCTGTCATGTTCTGTAGAGTAATTCGGACACAGATGCAGAGCGTTCGCTACGAGTTTCAATGAGTCTTTATTTTCTTTAAACACAAAGAGAAAATGAGAGAAAACAGTCCTTCAAACGAAAACTGAGACTGGGTTTAGCCTCCTCAGGCTGGTTCCATAGGCCGACGGGCTCGAACACCGACAATCCCCTTGGGACACACACACCGTTGTCCTGGCACATTCACCTCCACTGAGGTAGATTTCTCACTGTTAACTGTAACTCACTTAGCACACACAAGGTGCGGATCGTCCGATCTTCTTCAGTACTGAGGAGGCAACATATACAGGGAGGCAAGGAGTGAGGCAGACATACACGAAACAAAACGTTACCATCACAGTGAACGGACAAAACGCCACGGGTTCGACTGGTTTATATAGACACACACGTGGGTAAAACACAGGTGCACATAATTCGTGATTGGGTGACATAACACATTGACACACTAGAGGGGGGCAAAGAGGCGGCTCAGTAGTCCGGAGACCCAGATCTTATTCTCCCGGACCGTGGTGGTACCGATGTTACAGTCAGTCATCCATCAAACTCAGTGGCTGGGCTCTAATGCTGATCTGCTGAAGTCGATTCTTTCAGTTGAGGTCAAGGGAAAATTTGAATAATCAGTGGCTGAAAAGGAAGACTATATTCATAATAACAATCACTAAAATGTAAGTAGAACAATTGTGTGAGTGTGTGCTACATTCAATTCAGTTTTTCAATTCAGTTTTATTTGTATAGCGCTTTTAACAATTGACATTGTCTCAAAACAGCTTTACACAATCAAAAGAATTATTTAAGTTTGTATGGAATGTGAATGTGTATGAATCAAAATGTTCAGATAGTCCCTGGTGAGCAAGCCCGAGGGCGACAGTGGCAAGGAAAAACTCCCTGAGATGGTAATAGGAAGAAACCATGAGAGGAACCAGACTCGACAGAGAACCCATCCTCATCTGGGTGAAACAGATAGTAGGAAATGATCTGCATTTATACAGTGTTAGGTTCAGCTATAATAGTTGATGTTAATTGATGTTATAATAGTTGATATAAAATGGAGTCCAGTAGTTATTCGAGACTCAGATAGACTTGTAGAAAGTTCCAGTCCTGAACTATCGAATTGTCAAGTCCTCAGAGAAACAGTTGACAACACCAGTCGAGGCCAGAACCATCTTTTAAGTAGATAGAATCATCCCCAGATACCAGGCGCATCCTAAAGAGACACACGGGGCATTCATGCGACGAGACCTCCAACCAGAAACCGGGCACCAGGATGGATCAGACAGGGCCGGAGCTTATATAGCTTTCCTATAGTTCAGGATGCTCTCTTTCCATGCTATTTGAAATACCAACAATTTAGTTTGACGCCATTTACGCTCTAATTTCCGAGCAGTCTGTTTTAAAGTGCGCGTGTGATCGTTATACCAGGGAGCGAGTTTCTTATCTCTAATAATTTTTCTTTTAGCTGGAGCTACATTATCTAAGGTACAACGAAGTGTCGACTCTAAATATTCAGTCGCCTGATCGAGTTCTGTGGGGTCAGACGATGACCTAATCGAAGTTGGTAACTCTGGGAGATTACTGATAAAACTCTGTGTGGTAGTTGATGTGAATGTACGTTTAATACGGTAGCGCCGTGCTGTGCGTACATACATTATCACTGTGACACACTTGAATGGAGACAAGATAGTGATCTGAGATAATTTCAGACAGTGGAATTGTGAATACATTTCTTATAATTAATCCGAAGAATATTACTAAATCTAAAGTGTGACCTGCTTTATGAGTGGGTCCTACTACACACTGATTTACGCCTACGGAGCCCAGTATGGACATAAATGCTGTTCTCAGAGGGTCTTCTGGATTCTCAAAATGAATGTTAAAATCTCCAGCAATTAACACTTTGTCTACAGAAACGACCAGGTCTGAGATAAAATCTGCAAATTCACTAAGAAATTCAGAATACGGCCCTGGAGGTCTGTAAATTATAATTAGTGGAATCGACTGAGCTGATTTAATATACTTAAATAGACTTATGTTACTATAGAGAATTTCAAATGAGTTAAATTTGTGTCCGTGTTTTTGTACGATAGACAGATTATCATTATGAATAACTGCGACGCCTCCTCCTCTACCAGTTAACCGAGGCTGATGTATGTAGCTGTATCCAGGAGGACTAGCTTCATTTAGAGCTACATACTCATCCTGTTTAACCCATGTTTCAGTTAAACAGAGTATATCAAACGCCTGATCTGTGATAATTTCATTAACAATAACTGCTTTTGATGCGAGAGATCTAATATTTAACAATCCTAGCTTCAGATCAGAGGTGCCGGCTGCGCATTCAGTATGATCCGAGTTTGTGGTCTTTATGTTAATTAAATTATTGAAACAGACTTTCTGAGTCTTTCTACATTTTTGCTTAGATCGGGGAACAGACACAGTCTCAATAAGGTGAACCCTGAGTGACGACTCTATGCAGCTAGCAGATGGTTGGTTTAGCCTGTCTGTCTGCTCCCTGGCCTGGGCTCTGGATTGTCACCGATTAACTAGACCTCTACTGAGACTATGAGCTATACTGCAGGAAATGAGAGCAGCACCTTCCCGAGTGGGATGGACACCGTCCCGCCCTAACAGGCCAGCTTTGCCCTCAAAGGTCTTCCAATTATCTATGAAGCCCACATTATTTTTGGAGCACCACCTGGACATCCAGCGGTTCAGCGACCATAACCTGCTGTAAGCTATGTCGCCACGTCTCATTGGGATGGGACCAGAGCATATTACTTCATCGGACATCGCCTTCGCTAATTTAAACACCTCTGTAAAGTTATTCTTACTAACCTCTGACTGACGAAGGCGTGCTACATGGGAGCTAATTACAATATACAGGTCAGTGCTGTATACTGTATGGACAAATGTCAGCACAGCAAGAGATGGACCAGTTGATATTGTTGATCAAAGGTTTGATTCCTGTGGATTACAATGGTAATTTATGTTTCCTTGGACAAGAAGAAATTAAGTCAATTTTATTTTAAGTATTATTTCAAAACTAAAAAAAAGTATTTCCCCCCCACATTTTTTTATCATAATATTTATAGTGTATTTTTCTGTTTTCATAAATAACGTACAGCTTTATGTCAAATTACAGTAATTAACTGTAATTAAATCTGTAACTCATTAGATAAAGGTCAATGACCATACTATTCAATTCAATTCAATTTTATTTGTATAGCGCTTTTAGCAATTGACATTGCCTCAAAGCAGCTTTACACAATCAAAAGAATTATTTAACTTTGTATGGAATGTGAATGTGTATGAATCAAAATGGTCAGTTTGTCCCTGGTGAGCAAGCCGAGGGCTACAGTGGCAAGGAAAAACTCCCTGAGATGGTGATAGGAAGAAACCAGACTCAACAGGGAACCCATCCTCCTCATGTGGGTGAAAAATTATCTGCATGAAATTATCTGCATTTATACTGTGTGTTAGGTGGCAGGCAGGTCAGCTATTACAGTTGATATTAGTTGATGTTAATATGGAGTCCATGTAGTTATTGGAGACTCAGGTAGACTTGTAGGAAATTCCAGTCCTGAACTATCGGACTGTCAAGTCCCCAGAGAAACAGTTGCCAACACCAGTCGAAGCCAGAACCGTCGTCTAGGTACAGTAGAGAGAATCATCCCCAGGCACCAGACGCATACCAAAGAGACACACAGGGCATCCATGTGACGAAATCTCCAAGCAGAAGCCGGGCACCAGACACACGGGGCATCCATGTGAAGAAATCTCCAAGCAGAAGCCGGGCACCAGACACACGGGGCATCCATGTGACGAAATCTCCAAGCAGAAGCCAGGCACCAGGATGGGTCAGACAGGTCCGGAGGGCAGAGGGAGTCTGGATCACTGGCAGCTCAGGAACGACATCTGTAGCTCGACAGAGAGAGTGAGAAAGAGTGAAAGGGGGAGACAGGGGGAAAGAGGGAAGAGAAAGAGGGGGAGGAAGAGAAGAAGAGGAGAGATGGCAATTAGGTATGGTCACAGTCATACGATGTATAATGTGAATGTATATTAACTGTAGAGTGCAAGCAGAGACTCCGTCAGGACTAACTATGACAGAATAACTAAAAGGGAGAGAATAAAGGAAACACAAACATGAGGGCTTCCTGAAGTGTAAAGCAAACAATCAACTCACAGTCAACAAATCTGAGTGATCAATGAGAGTGAGGAAGACAGCATCTAAACATACCAGTTCACCATAATACTCTACGTCCATGAGTCCCCCAGATCTGCTCCTTTACCTAAGGCTAATCTATTTATGAAAATGCTTGGCTAAATAAATAGGTTTTTAGCCTAGACTTAAACACTGAGACTGTGTCTGAGTCCCGAACACTATTTGGAAGACTATTCCATAATTTTGGGGCTTTGTAAGAAAAAGCTCTGCCCCTAGCTGTAGTTTTCATAATACGCGGTACTGACAAGCAGCCTGCATCCTTTGATCGAAGTAGGCGTGGCGGATCGTAGGACACTAGCAATTCACTCAGATACTGCGGCGCGAGACCATTTAATGCTTTATATGTCAAAAGTATTATTTTAAAATCAATGCGAAATTTTACTGGGAGCCAATGAAGTGCAGATAAGATAGGTGTGATGTGCTCATATCTTCTGATTCTAGTGAGAACTCTCGCTGCTGCATTCTGGACTAACTGGAGCTTATTCATGCATCTAGCTGAACAACCAGACAGTAAGGCATTACAATAGTCCAACCTAGAAGTGATAAAAGCATGAACTAGTTTTTCTGCATAGTTTAGCGACAGTACATTTCTTATCTTGGCAATATTTCTGAGGTGAAAGAATGCTATCCTGGTAATGTTATCTACATGAGCTTCAAATGAAAGTCTGGAATCTATAATCACACCGAGGTCTTTTACTGTTGCACTTGATGGAACACAAAGGCCATCTAAAGTTACAGTGTGATCTAAAATCTTACTTCTAGCTGAATGCGGTCCTATGACTAAAACGTCTGTCTTATCAGGATTAAGCAGTAGGAAGTTAATTAGCATCCAATTTCTTATTTCCTGCAACACATGGCTTAACTTTAGTGAGCTGGATTTTCTCATCTGATTTTGATGAGACATATAACTCTGTGTCGTCAGCAAAACAATGAAACCTAATACCATGTTTACGGATTATGTTGTCCAGAGGAAGCATGTTGTGTGCATGACACATGTAAAGGGAAAAAAGCAGTAGGCCTATAACTGAACCTTGTGGAACACCAAACTCCACTAGAGAGCATGCAGAATAGTCACCATTTAAGTCTACATACTGATAACGATCGGTCAAATAGGATTTGAGCCAGGAGAGGGCTGCACCCTTAATTCCTACTACATTTTCTAATCTGTGAAGAAGAATAGCATGATCAATGGTGTCAAAAACTGCACTGAGGTCGAGTAATACAAGCATAGTTACACAACCCTGATCAGAAACCAATAGGAGGTCATTTACTACTTTAACAAGAGCTGTTTCTGTGCTGTGATGAGGCCTAAATCCTGACTGATACATTTCATGTATGCTATTTCTATGTAGATATGAGCATAGCTGCTCCGCTACTATCTTTTCGAGAATCTTAGAGATAAAGGGGAGGTTTGATATTGGCCTGTAATTAGACAACTGACTGGGGTCGAGGTCAGGTTTCTTAATAATCGGTTTAATGACTGCTACAGTAATTTAAAAGATTTTGGAACATACCCAATGCTGAGTGAGGAATTAATTATTCTCAACAGGGGTTCTGTTATAACTGGTACTATCTGTTTAAGAAAATGTGTCGGTATAGGATCTAATATACAGGTTGATGAATTTGCAGAAGAGATGAGTGAAATTAGTTCATTCTCTTCAAGGGGAGTAAAGTATTCTAGATTCTGATCTGACATATTCAATTCAATTCAATTTTATTTTTATAGCGCTTTTAACAATGGTCATTGTCTCAAAGCAGCTTCACAAAAATGAAAAAAATAAATAATAATAATAATTTTAGAAAAGAAAATAATTGGAAGTGTGTATGTGTGAGAAAAATGTGTAGATAATAATGAGACAAATGAATGAAATCTCTCTGATGAGCAAGCCAAGGGTGACGGCGACGGTGGCAAGGAAAAACTCCCTGAGATTGCATTAGGAAGAAACCTTGAGAGGAACCAGACTCAACAGGGAACCCATCCTCATTTGGGTGATAACAGATAGAAATTATATAACATCTTGTGTGTTGTGCAGGTGAAAATTCAATATGACAGAAATTATTTAAATTGACATGAAGACCAGTTTAGCATAGGAACGAGTCAGTAGGTGCAGAGGGCAGATGAGGTCTGGATCACTGGAAGCACAGGAGCAGCATGTGTAGCTCCAACCATCATAAAGCTGAATCCAGCTGGAGCTGATCCTTCTCTGGATGCCTCAGGAACCTCGCAGGGTCGGCCTTTGTCTACTGAAGCTGGCAAAATCTCCCGATGCCTCGGGATGGGGAGAGAAATACAGAACAGATGGGGAGAATTAGCGTAGTTACCATTCGGGATAGGTGTACTGGAGTATGAGATTATGGGATGAGTTATGTGTATGCCAGATTAAAAAGATGCGTCTTGAGTCTACTTTTGAACTGGGAAACCGTGTCTGCTCCCCGAACACTGTCTGGAAGGCTATTCCAAAGCTTTGGAGCTAAATATGAAAATGCCCTACCCCCTTTTGTAGATTTAGAAATTCTGGGAACTACCAGAAATCCGGAGCTTTGTGATCTTAAGGCGCATGGTGGATTGTAGCGTATCAGAAGACTGGTTAGGTATGTGGGAGCTAAACCATTTAAGGCCTTGTATGTAAGTAATACTATTTTGTAATTTATTCTAGACTGAACAGGTAGCCAGTGCAGGGATGATAAAAACAGCTCCTAGCTGTGGAAGGCACGTAGAGTTGTCCAGGCGGCGCACCTGCCAGTTCGGTTTCCGAGGCCTATGCTTGGCGAACTCTCATTTCCAGGTCCCAATGGAGAGGTACCAGAATCTTTGATGGTGGGAGGACAGGCACGGGTTCCGCCCGGGTGGCGTCCCCTTCATGCTGTCTTGATAGGGCGGATTTGTTTTTCAACCGCAGGCGGTAAGACAGATGCAAATTAAAATGTTAAAAAAACAGTGCCCACCGCGCCTGCCTCGGGTTGAGTTGTTCAATGCTTTGAATGGTGATGAGATTTTGGTGATCGGTCCAGATGATGAAAGGCTCGCTGGCACCCTGACGAATGGTTTGTTGGCATATGGAGGGAGACGGATTGGAGCGGTGGTGTCAGTATGAGTCAGAGATCAGTATGTCATCTAAATAGGCAAATGCCCACCGCCCCAACATGTCCCGAAGGACATCATTGATAAAACTTTGAAAAGCGGTGGGAGTCCAAACGGAATAACTAAACTTTCATAGTGTCCAGCGGGGTGATGAAAGCCATTTTGCACTCATCGCCCTCTCTGATATGCACCAAGTTGTAGGCGCTCCGGAGGTCCAACTTTGTGAAAATGGTGGCACCAGAGAGGGCGTCCAGGGCAGAGTTGGTAAGAGGCAATTGGTGTCGGTTCTTGATGATAAGTTTGTTTAGCTCCCGATAGTCGACACATGGACGACGTTCACCGTCTTTTTTTTTTTTTTTACAAAAAAGAACCCCATGGCGGAAGGCGAAGAGGAGGGTCTGATGGTATCTTGTCGTAGGGCGTTTGACACATACTCCTCCATCGCCCGTGTCTCAGTGGGTGCGAGAGAGTAGAGATGGCCGCGGGGAGGGACCGAGCCTGGCTGAAGGTCAATCGCCAGGTCATAGTCAATGAGACGGGAGATGCGTGGCGCGTCACTTGCAGAACACCTCAGCCAGGTCTCGATAGGCCGGGATAACACCTCGATTTTTACCCCCAGTTTTTTGGCATGATTAGAGTCAATGAAGTTACCTGCGGCACTGGAATCGATGAACTCGGTACTTCCGACCCGTCTGTGACCAAATTGGAGGAATACCTAGGGTGAGATGAGTGGTGGTATTGTTGAGCGTGGTCGAGAGTTGGATAGGACCCGGTAAGTTCTTCTCCCTTCTCACCGGGCCTGGGCATTTCCCGGCTGGAGAGGACAGATTGCTCGGTGGTGCGCCGCGGATCCGCAAAAGGCGCACAGCCCCTCCCGGAGGTGACGTTCACACTCGGCCACGGTTAGGGAGGCGCGTCATAATTGCATGGGTTTCCCGGCTCTGGTATCAGGAGGTGGAGATCCGACATGTCCTTGGGTGTCGGAAGTGAAGGAGGTCGATGGTCGTGAAGTGGCCTAGACAAAGGTGGGTGCTGGCCACAGGGTTCTCGGGGCTGGCTTTGGGTGAGAGAGGAGGCATTGGTAGATCTGGAGGGCGAGTTGGATCAATCCCTCCAGGGTGACGGGAAGCTCTCGCCCGGCGAGTTCGTCTTTGATCCTAGAAGCCAGTCCCTCGTAGGAGGATGTCCGGAACGCGGCGTCTCCCCAGGTGATCTTTATGGCAAAAGTGTGAAAGTCAGCTGTATAGCGGCTCATGGACGATCCTCCCTGCCGCAGGTGGTACAGCTTGGTGTCAGTCTCCATCTTGCCCGCAGAGTGTTCAAAAGTAAGTTTTATTTAACGGGTGAACTCATTGTAGGAATGGGCGGTGTCAGAATCCGATCGAAGAACTGCCATGGCCCACTCAGCTGCCTGCCATGATAGCAACGAAACGAGCAGCGCGATGTGCAGCCGATCAGTGGAGTATTTGTTGGAATTGAACTCAAACACCAGATCTAAAGCCGTCAAAAATACACTGCACTTCCCATCCGTGCCATCCCATTTGTCTGGTAGAGAGAGGAAAACATCAGAAGGGGGGTACTTGCGGGGCCGCTCTCAACAGCCGCGCGGAGATCTGCGTTCTCCTGCCGAAGCTCCGCAACCTCAACGTCTTGGAAGCTCCGGCATAGATTAGCGATCTCTATGGTTAGCTTATTGATAAGCTGATCAACCACATCGCAGAGGCGCGCATGATCTGCTGGGTTTACCGCTGATGGCTCAGTCATTCTGTCAGTGAAGTAACCTGGGTTGAACAGAAGACGTAGCTTTAGTAGCGTGGATGGTAAACCCAAATGCGGAAGCAAGCAAGTAGGCAGGATAACCACGCGTATTAGTCTAAGGACTCTCACAGAAGGGGAGCAAGGGAAAAACAGAAATTTAACCCATGTCCTATAAACACTACTCAAATCAGAAAGAAAACCCAAGAAAGTGAGTACTCACGAAGTGGTGGACGAAGAGTCTGAACCGGCATGACTGTGTGATGTGAAGCGCCATCTTGTCTCCTTTTCTGACGCGCACACAATCTCTCCGCGCGAAAACAACGCAAGTAACCTACAGTATATACAGTACATGTATTTGTCTTTGGTGATAAATAAATAATTATAATAAATAATATAATAAATTATAATAATAATAAATAAAAAAATAAATAATTATTCAATGCTGGACACAAACAGCAAAAAACATGATGAAAAGCCCTAAGACTTAATATGATAAAATTATATATATATATATATATATATATATATATATATATATATATATATATATATATATATATATAGTTCATTCATGTCTATTTATGATGGCGACACATTTTTACCTTTTAAATAAGATATGTTGGCATATTCATGATTCAGGACATTCGCATAGTTAACACTATCATATTATAAGGTAGCCTACTATCAGGTAGTTAAATTAATTTAAGACCATTTAAACCGATATTAGATTTCCCTCATGTCTCCGCTGCGTGTATTCATTCACAGGCTGCAGCGCACCAACAGGGAAATAGGAGATTGTTGTTTAGGAGTGGATTGGAGAGGAGAGAGCTGTTCATTTACTATAAAAAAATAACTAACTAATCTAAAAAATATATAAAAACATAATATGATCTGTTCTATAGCCCATCTGCTTTAACCTAGTTTTTTTTTTATTATTCTAAGACAACCTTTCAATTTTGTAAATATTCTAGTTATAGTGTGTTAAGTCTTTCTTTAGGTTAAATGTTTTTGAGAATTAGACCAGCAAAGATACATGCTATGTCGTTGATTGATAAAATCTGGATTAAGGATATTTTATTTTATTTTGTTTTATTTATTTAATTTTTATTTTTCAGTTTCCCCCCTGAGGGATTGCCACCTTATTGTGGTCAGGTGGTTTGCATGCCTCAGTGACCTTAAGAGCTATACCAGCAGGAGCTTAGTCTTCAAGTTGGACAGGTCTGAAGGTAGAGGCCTGACAAAGTGCATTCCACTTCTCCCGACTTCTGATGCATCTAACAACACAATTCAACAAGGATAATACTGTTACTATAAGCACAGGGAAAAAAACAGTGCTCGAACATGATGTATACACATGATGCCCCCTTCACATTTCTCCCTGCCCCCCATATGTGCCTGTCTAGAACCGGCCCTGACTGTGAGTGCTTATGACAGACACGGGAAGACATTTCCGTTTGGAGATTAATAATTAAGAAACTTAATAGGAAACCAAAAGAAAACTGAAAACACAAAATAACCAGAGCTACGCGAGAACGGACGGGATTCTGGAAACTAAGACAAAAAACTAAAGATGCTCTCGGGACTTATGCCCTTACAGAGGATTTATAGGAAGAGAGAAAGTGGAGTTTGTGCTTTGTGCACTTTAACCCGAGAACCCTCACTTTCTCGCCGGTGTCTTAGACAGACAGAGGCTTGGGCTTTGCCTGTGTCTTCTCCAGAAAGCTTCGTCTTTGGCCCTAACACCTTTTACTGGTGCGACCAAATGACCAACTGGTGCGACCTACGAGTGTCGTAGTATCATGACCCGGCGCGTTCTGAACAGTTAATTCGCGGCTCTGCCCCTCGCGCGAGCCGCGTCGTTACATACAAATACAACAACATACACTTATCATGAACTGCATTTTATATGAATGTTACATATGAGACGCGCGCACAAACACATACTTATAGTATATATTCACATAACACATACTGTATACACATAAAAACATAATATATTCATTAAATTTGTGAATTACACTTAAAGTAATTATGAAGTCTGATTTGATAGGTACCATTAAACATTTTATTTCTATTTATTCTATGTTTTGCTAGCAAAATACATTTTACGCAGAGACGTCTGCTCGGGCTTGTTAAATAGTTTTAAACCTCTCAATTCTGCTAATTCCCCCATCCGCAAAACCGGTTTGATAACTTCACACCTACATCAAAGGTGAGAAGAGGGATGATAACTGAGCGCGCTGTCGCGTTGTATACACTGTACACACACACACATAGCTCATTCTTGTCTTCTGAGGATGGAGACACATTTTTACGTTTTAAAAAAGATCTGTTGGCATATTCACGAATCAGGACATTTGCATAGTTAACACTATCAGATAGCGTACTATCAGGAAATTTAATTAATTTCAATACCATTTAAACCGGCATTGCCATGTCTTTCATTATTTTGTCCCTGTTAAGACATTACAAAAACTATATAAGA
Source organism: Channallabes apus (assembly GCA_030522415.1). NCBI lineage: Eukaryota > Metazoa > Chordata > Actinopteri > Siluriformes > Clariidae > Channallabes > Channallabes apus. The sequence goes on from CM060125.1 coordinate 10,540,048, forward strand.
AACTTTTAAAGCACGAATTTGGGCATCTTGTTTCATCATTATGAAAATAACGTGAAGCACATATACACACGTTCATTATGGAATATCTGTTGTAAAACAAAATAAAATTCATGTTTGCTTCAGCATTGGAAACAATATTGTTTTAGGTTAACTTTATACACAATTCATCGTTGTACTTGGTCCGGCTTATAGATAAAGTCCTTCCATGCGCCATCTGGCGGATATTCAATGAAGCACAAAACATTTATTTTAAATTCCCGAAAATTGCGGCATCTTGCGGGAAAATACGCGCAGTCTTAATGCCGACATCTGTAGCTGTTCATGCTTTCTAATAACATTCATTAGATAAAGGCCTGCTGAGGTTGGCTGAGTTCATGACTGACCATTTTGCATCATAACACTTTAGAATCCAAATGCACAGCCATAACAGCCTTTGAAGAGATAAAAGAATTTGTTAACAGACTATGAACAGTTCCAAGCAAAATTTTAAAAACTAATCGTCTCTAGGAAAAGCCACAAAGGTTGTATAACTTTAGGCACAGTTTCTTCTTACAAACATAAACTAGGTAAGAACTCTATATAAGAGTATAACAAATCATAAGATCACCTGACTTCACAGTCACAGTCAATGGCAGATTTCCAGGAGCATGGCTATGAAGAAAATATGGCAGGAAATGTATGTTCTGGTGGCACTAAATCCAAAAATAAACAAGAAGTGGGTGTGTTCAGGAAAAAGAGCTGGGGGAAAAGAAAAAAAAGGCATGGCTAATCGATATGCTGGTGATCTGAAAATAACAAAAGAAAACATGGTGAGAGCAGGGAATAAAGAAAAGATAAAACTAATACTAGTACAGCAAAATTCAGAATCTTTTATTATATTGGGGTCTGACTTGCATCAAATGCAGAAGATTTTATTTTAACTAGCATTTCAGTCCAAGCTTTACAGTGGTGTGTACAGAATGCAGGCAGAGATGGTCTTATAAGCCTAGCATGGACTCTAGATATGACGGACCTAGTATAAAAAGTATTTGTTGCTCCATTTTCAGCATTATTTTTGAAAGCTTGTAAGGCCCGGGACCAAGTGTAAATTTAGTTGTTGTTTTTTTTTATGTTGATATTGCAGAAATATACTTACAGCTATACAAACAAACCTGCGTTAACATAACTATGTGTTTCTCCTACTTAAAGGCACTCATCTATGGATTAGAGATGCGGCTCTATAACTTTTATTCATGTACTACTTTTGCTGTGACAAATGCAAGTGTGCTGTCACTGTAAACTGATTTTTCCCCCCCTAACTTTTGATACATGTTAAAAGTCATATTTTTGTTTGTATAACAAATAACTTAGGCTTTGGGTCATTGCAACTGGCCAATGGCAAGAGAAGATATGCTAATTTGAAATTTAATAAAAAATTCTATCATAAAAAAATTTACCTAGATAAAAATCATTAGTTCATCTAAGAATTTGACAGATAGTGTAGTACGTTTATGAGTATGCAATTGAAATCAATTTAATAAACGCAATCTCACACATTCATTCCATGCACTTCACAGGAATGGAAAAAACAATTGTTAATTAAAAAATTCAACAGATGGTGTTATAATTTTTTTTAATGCGCTTATGAGTGTGCAGAAAAACTAAAGTTGCAGGCACATCTAGTACAAAATAAATGGTTCTGCACGATTACCTTGACTCAGAACTGAACTCAGAATTAATCTCACCTCAGGTTTTGATTCAGGCCTATAACACACAACTTCTGAAATGTGTTTCAGTTACACCACACACTGATTGTTTGCGGATGAAACAAGTTACTGTATGTGTTCTCACTGCAAAGGGGCTAAACTGAAGACTGTATAATGAAGAAATTATTTAACACTAAATTATATTAGTTATGCCAATTTGCACATTTACAATTAGACACTAATACAGAAGTTCTAACTATAGTTTGAAGAAAAGTTGATACACATTAAAAGTAGTTTAACCATTAGTGGATAACAAAAAAAAACATCCTGATATAAATACTTATGGAGACTATTTATTATGGAGACTATTTTACTAATTCTGGTCATAATTTTTTAGTTTTCTTGCTTCAAGTACTTTACATAATGCACCTTCAAACCTGGTGCTAATCTGGAAATGTTATTTGGCCATAAGCTTTCCTCAAAGACATGATGCAAAGGACACTCTAAATAACAATATAACATTATCAATACCTAGGTTTAGGGTTCCTCTTGTGCCAACAGAGCAGTTCTGCTCCACAATTCTTCTGGGGGTGTGCCCGATAGATATTGTAACTGCCCAGTTTTTGGTCACTTTGTAAAAGGGAACAGTATAGAAAAATGCTTACATTTCAACATTGAAAATAAATACACTAAAGTGAATTTAAGTTAGCTATTTATGCTTATATACAATATTTAATTTTAACACTGTGATAGACAGCTTAAAAGCAATGTATTGTATTTTTCAATACTCAAATATTTATTGCCCTGACTGTCCTCATCCAACAAATTTTATTGTTTGATTGGCTAATGTGAGCCCAAGACCAAGTGTACGTTTATGAAAGTAGCTTGTTTTTTTTTTATCATACAGATATTTACACATTTACACATGTACAAAAAATACTATACTAAAAAAAGCTTGCAGATTAAACAATGACATGTGCATTAATAAACATTGTCATAAACAATGCATCACATAAATAAATAAAAATAGCTGATAATTTTCCAGGAAGGTATAAACATAAGATTTGTTATTACACGGTGGAATATTTCATCATCTCTCTCTGGAGCTCATGAAGTGCCATCAGTGCACAACTACATTACTCTTCAGAGCTGGGCTCATATATAAAAATGGTTTTCTGTGGTGGTGGTGGTGGTGGTCATTTGGTGATTTGTAGAGTCTTGCCCTCTGTTGTTAATTATATCTGTAAATATTATATGGTCCTATTTCGTAAAATATTATGCCAGCTACTAATGAAACCACAGCTGGGGGATTGCTTATATATCAGCAAATAATTCAGATTTCAGTGACTGAGGGAACAATATCAAAAGCTAGTTTTGCTATATTAATGTCATTGTTCTTTATCTATTTGAATGCTATCATGATCTACACTCTTTGGAGCAAGCCTGTTTTTAAAGACACTCCACGTTACATTCTGTTTAACCACATGCTTATCAATGATTCAGTTCAGCTCTTAGTTACCTCTTTGTTGTATATTTTAGGTCTGGCCTATCTCAAGGTAGTCGTGTATGCTTGTGCTTTTTTAGTTTTTGTTTCAAGTACAACTTTCCGTAATGGACCTTTAAACCTGGCTTTAATGTCACTAGAGCGTTATGTGGCCACAAGCTTTCCTTTAAGACATGCTGAAATAGCCACTCAGAGAAGAACTTATATTGCCATTGGAATTATTTGGTTTATGGGTCTAATGCACTTTACTATTGATTTGCTTTATGTAGTAGTGACAGATCCTAAATTTCTAACTTCACAAATATTTTGCACAAGAGAAAGGACTTTCATAAGGCAATGGCAGCTGGATGCTTTTCAGGGCTTTAACATATTCTACTTTGTCTCTGTGTCTATGATCATGCTTTTTACATATGTTAAAATTTTAATCACAACCAGATCCATTTCCTCCAAAAAAGACTCTGCTTCAAAAGCTCACAGAACTATAGGGCTGCATGCCATTCAACTGAGTCTGTGCCTCATTTCTTTTTTTTTTAGCCTTACAGAACGAGCTGCAGCAATGACTGGCAGCAGCAGCCTCTTCGTGGACCTGCGTTATCTAAACTATGTGTTTCTGGTTGTTTTGCCACGCTGCCTAAGCCCACTCATTTATGGACTGAGAGATGAAGCTCTGCGACCCTTATTTGTATACTACTTTTGCTGTGCCACAGGAAAATGCAAGTCTAGTGTAAATGTACACTGAATTATAGCAATTATTAGGATGCTTAAGGATATTGCAAACTGTTAAAGTCATATTTACTGTTGTATAATGTAATGGTTAAAATACAGAATAAATGGTCATGATGACCTACAATGTAACTCACAAGTCTCACCATACCGTGAGTGTTGATTCAGGACTATAACACACAACTTCTCTATATGTTTCACTTAAAAACACACTAATTGTTTGCATGCAGATGAAATAACTTGTGAAGTGAGGACTGTATTGGTTAAATTATTTATAACTCAATCATATAACTTATGTTGATTTGCATTAGGCCAATTACAACCTAATACTGTACAAATATTATAACTGTAGCCTGCAGAAACATTGATGCATAATAAAATTAAATATAAAAAAAAACTATTTCCATAATTGATTGAACTATTTATTTATTTTTGCAATTTTAGTGTTGCTGTTCTTCATCTCTTTAAATGATATCGTGGTCTACACTCTAGGAAGCAAGCCTGTTTTTAAAGAGACTCCACATTACATTCTGTTTAACCACATGCTTCTGAATGGCTCCATTTAGCTATATTACCACATCTTTTTTTGTGTATTTTAGATTTGGCCTATTTTAAGATAGGGGATGAACATATTGCTTTTATTTTTGGTCATTTACATAATAATTTGGTCTCTGTGCAGCACCTACGTCTCCCCAGAATGGCAGACCATTTTCAGAATATACAGTAGCGTCTGAACAAGAAATGGGAAAGCTGTCTACAGAATGTTTCGTTACTGGCCTCAAAAGCATCAGGATCCCACCAACCCCCCATAGACCCACTAAACTCCAAGCTGTCACAAGCTGGCCCACCCCCATCTCAAGGTAGGACCTCCAGAGGTTCCTGGGCCTTGCTAACTTTTACCGCCGCTTCATCCGAACCCGTCACGCCAGTTCATCGTGGAGGTTGACACGTCCAGCATGGAAGTAAGAGGCGTCCTGTCCTAGAGAGTCATGCACAATAACAAGCTGCACCCCTGTTCCTTCTTCTCACACCGCCTAACCGCCGCTGAAAGGAGCTATGACACTGGCAATCATGAGCTCCTGGCCATCAAGTTGGCTCTGAAGGAATGGAGACGCTGGTTAGAGGATATGGAATTTCCTTTCCTGATCTGGACCGATCATGAAAACCTTGAATACCTACCGAGCGCCAACCCAGATAGCACAGGTACGTCGCGGAGATGTCTGCTAAAGAGCGTATCATCTGGTAAACATCACATTCGTTATTTTTATAGTCTTTATAGTCGTTATTAAGTCGCTCTGGATAAGAGCGTCTGCCAAATGCCTAAATGTAAATGTAAATGTTATTTTTTTGTTTTTTGATCGTCTGTAGATCGCCTGTTTGAGCTGTTAAATGGTCCATCGTCTTTACATCTACAGTATACGACGTGTCTTTATCATTCGAAATTTGCTGGTATGTGGACGGGAAGCTGCAGCATCAGCTATGATTTGAATGATTTAAGGGGAAATACGTGAATTTTTATAATTTTTTTTATTTAGTGGCAGAAACGGGCTTCGATAGGTTTATTTAGAAGAACTACATGAAGAAAAAATATCTGACATTAATTAAATGTAATTGGGAAAAGACTGGTTTATATTTATTAAATAATTGTAATTGTGTCTTTTAACTTACGGCTTCAGCTATGAGGAATCCAATCCTTCAGTCTTCGACAGAATCGGATGCTGAAAAATTTATCAAAGATTTCCTTCACTTGGCCCCAGCGGGGATGTAATTTTTTATTTGTTATTCATGTACACACTAAAAACTGCTGGGTTGTTTTTTCTACCCAAACGCTGGGTTGCCGCAGTTACAGTAGGTCATTTTTCTACGTTATTTACAGAGAGTTGGGTAGTTTTTGTGTAACCCAGCTGCTGAGTTAAAGTTTGCTTGGCCCCTCCTCCAAAGTTCACTGCTGTATTTAGCGGCTGTGTCAGCTTGTCTTCTCTCTTGAGCTCCCATACCGCTGCTGACGGTTCATCCTACTTGGGCATTTAAAGGAAAATGACTTTAAATACAAGGTCTGTATACACATGTTCACTCACCTAAGTCACATATGACTGAAAAAGTATTACATTATATAACATTTGTTACTGTTACTGTGTTAAGTTTACACACAACCTTTCAGGCTGGTCTGAGGTATGATAATTTAGCTGAGAATAGCTGCTATAGTTAGCCAAAAAAACTCACCTGTGTATGGAAGAAACGGCTAAGAGCTTTTTAGCTTTTTCTGTAAAATGTTTGCAGGGTGTACGAAGATGGTGAAGTGATGAATGAACGCTAAACTGTTAACTGTAGTGCTAGCATGGCATTTAGTTAGGTTGCTAGCATTAGCAACCACATATCTTTCTAAATAGAAACGAAATACTGAACATAAATGTCACCTGCTGTTTAGCAATATTAAGTCACGTTATTTTTGTTTAAGCTATTTCTTGTATTTTTTTTATCACACTTAAAATACAGACGGTTATATGAGCGTGCTTAATCTGCGGTTCGTTTCTGGTTTCGGTCTGTTCTCATGAGTTGTGAAGCGAGAGGAACAAAGTATAAATATTCATTTGCTAAATTAAGTATCATGAATTTTAATTGAATATCTATTCCTGTATTTTTTCATAGCAGTTTGTGACTGCCTGCATCTGACTTCAAGAGTGTCCTGACCAACCGTATCTAACAGTCATATTTAAAAGTCATAACGAAGTACAAAACGTTTCTGTTGGTGTTCAATTTTTTTTTTCCTATGATTAATACTTATTTGTGGTGTTTTATGTTTTGGACATCTTTTCAAATTGAGACCTCATTTGTAAGTTGCTGCTGGTGGAAAACATTAAATGTAAAATAAAAATCTCCGTTTTATCCCATTTGTCTTATGCTTCCTTCCTTCACAGAATTATGTTGACCATGGTTAATTATAATTAACCGAGGGTATTTAATTAAAATAATGGGGGGGGGGGGGCAATAAAACGACGTCTATCCGACATGAATCAGACAATTGGCAGATGTATGAACATCTGATTAACATCGTCTGAAGAGAGCGGATCAGGGACGTTTTAATTCATTTACATCTTAAAGGCTAAGCGTCGTTCACGGATGTCTCGGCCAGATGAGCAAACGCCCTCTGCCAGATGAAAAAGATGACGTTGCATACAGTGGTTACTCACGCGGTATTCGGGTTTTACAGCCATGCCTCATGGTGGCAACATTTGGGTTTGTGCATTTGCTGGCTTTTACCACTGAGTGGCACAGTTCATTCTCTCAAGGATTAAAGAGACGTGCTCCTTTAGAGAGCTGCAAGTAGTAGCAGATAAAATCAAGTGAAACATTGAGAAAAACATGTTAGTATCTTAAATAAAGCGGCTCACATCAGCGTGCGTTTTGCACAGCGCCGCAAAGACAGCGCTTATTTAACACGTATAAATTGTGTTTGTTGTATTTCTGGGAAAGAGAAATCTCTTATAAATCTCTCATAACGACGCGGGCGTTCATCTGACTTTTGTCAGATTATTTTTAATGCCATTTTACAAATGGAAAATACGAATGGAATAATTTTATTTTTCATTCATTCATTCATTTTCTATACCGCTTAATCCTGTATTTAGGGTCGCGGGGGACCTGGAGCCTATCCCAGGAGACTTCGGGCACTAGGCGGGGTACACCCTGGACAGGGTGCCAATCCATCGCAGGGCACACACACATACACTCACTCACACACCCAATCACACACTACGGGCAATTTGGGAATGCCAATTAGCCTAACCTGCATATCTTTGGACTGTGGGAGGAAACCGGAGTACCCGGAGGAAACCCACCAAGCACGGGGAGAACATGCAAACTCCATGCACACAGAGACGGGAATCGAGCCTGGCCGGGGAATCGAACCCAGACCCTGGAGGTGCAAGGCGACAGTGCTAACCACTACACCACCGTGCCGCCAATAATTTTATTTGTTTTATTTATTTGTTTATTTATTTTTAAATAAAATCTAAAAATGAAAACATTGTAGAGTTATTAAAAATAGTGTAGAGTAATTAATAATAATACAATGCATGTTCTGATAAGAAAAATCTTATTCCAGGGATTCAAAACGGTAACAATGTCAATTTTAGAATGCAGAATCCAGAAGATTTAAAATTTACATAAATTTAAGAAGAGGCCTGAAGCAAGATCCAAGATCCTCCACTTTGCTGAAACCCTGAAAAGTGGGGAGGGGTGCATTTTAGTTTCTCCGAGTGTATAGGTGAGAACAGCCAATTCACACCTGGCGGGGTGAATGATTTGCATCTGAATGTGTCTGACATTGCAAAGCACAGACAACAAGAACAACACTGCAAGAAGAACAACCTAAAGCAAATATACAGTGGTGTGAAAAAGTATTTGCCCCCTTCCTAATTTCTTATTCTTTTGCATGTTTGTCACACTTAAATGTTTCTGCTCATCAAAAACCGTTAACTATTAGTTAAAGGTAACATAATTGAACACAAAATGCAGTTTTTAAATGAAGGTTTACGTTATTAAGGGAGAAAAAAAACTCCAAATCTACATGGCCCTGTGTGAAAAAGTGATTGCCCCCCTTGTTAAAAAAATAACTTAACTGTGGTTTATCACACCTGAGTTCAATTTCTGTAGTCACCCCAGCCCTGATTACTGCCACACCTGTTTCAATCAAGAAATCACTTAAATAGGAGCTACCTGACACAGAGAAGTAGACCAAAAGCACCTCAAAAGCTAGACATCATGCCAAGATCCAAAGAAATTCAGGAACAAATGAGAACAAAAGTAATTGAGATCTATCAGTCTGGTAAAGGTTATAAAGCCATTTCTAAAGCTTTGGGACTCCAGCGAACCACAGTAAGAGCCATTATCCACAAATGGCAAAAACATGGAACAGTGGTGAACCTTCCCAGGAGTGGCCGGCCGACCAAAATTACCCCAAGAGCGCAGAGACAACTCATCCGAGAGGCCACAAATGACCCCAGGACAACATCTAAAGAACTGCAGGCCTCACTTGCCTCAATTGAGGTCAGTGTTCACGACTCCACCATAAGAAAGAGACTGGGCAAAAACGGCCTGCATGGCAGATTTCCAAGGTGCAAACCACTTTTAAGCAAAAAGCACATTAAGGCTCGTCTCAATTTTGCTAAAAAACATCTCAATGATTGCCAAGACTTTTGGGAAAATACCTTGTGGACCGACGAGACAAAAGTTGAACTTTTTGGAAGGTGCGTGTCCCGTTACATCTGGCGTAAAAGAAACACAGCATTTCAGAAAAAGAACATCATACCAACAGTAAAATATGGTGGTGGTAGTGTGATGGTCTGGGGTTGTTTTGCTGCTTCAGGACCTGGAAGGCTTGCTGTGATAGATGGAACCATGAATTCTATTGTCTACCAAAAAATCCTGAAGGAGAATGTCCAGCCATCTGTTCGTCAACTCAAGCTGAAGCGATCTTGGGTTCTGGAGCAGGACAATGACCCAAAACACACCAGCAAATCCACCTCTGAATGGCTGAAGAAAAACAAAATGAGGACTTTGGAGTGGCCTAGTCAAAGTCCTGACCTGAATCCTATTGAGATGTTGTGGCATGACCTTAAAAAGGCGGTTCATGCTAGAAAACCCTCAAATAAAGCTGAATTACAACAATTCTGCAAAGATCAGTGGGCCAAAATTCCTCCAGAGCGCTGTAAAAGACTCGTTGCAAGTTATCGCAAACGCTTGATTGCAGTTATTGCTGCTAATGGTGGCCCAACCAGTTATTAGGTTCAGGGGGCAATTACTTTTTCACACAGGGCCATGTAGGTTTGGATTTTTTTCTCCCTAAATAATAAACCCCCTCATTTAAAAACTGCATTTTGTGTTTACTTGTGTTATCTTTGACTAATAGTTAAATGTGTTTGATGATCAGAAACATTTTGTGTGACAAACATGCAAAAGAATAAGAAATCAGGAGGGGGGCAAATAGTTTTTCACACCACTGTAAATAAGAGGCCCTGATTATACTGCATGCATATTATTTAGTAAAACTAATCAAACTTTTAAAAAATATTATTGTCATGCACACTCAACCTGCGCCCGGCACTAGGACCCGGAAGTAAGGCGGGCGTCAAACCAGGAAGTATAAAAGAGGTAAACAAACGATAGTACAACGCTCAGTCATTGAGTTCGCCCGATGTCGTTTCGGAATCGTTCACCAAACCGTGAGTACTCACTATCTTGGTATTACTTTCTGATTGAGTGTGTGTTTATAGGACGCGGGTTAGATTGTGTCTTTCCCTTGCTCTCCTTTTATGAGAGTCCTTAAAACAAACAGCGTGATTATCCTGCCTACTCGTGTTCTTCCGCGTTTGGGTTTACCATTCACGCAACAAAGGGCTAACCGCTAAGCTACGTCTTCTGATCATCCCAGGTTAGTTCGTGACAGAATGACTGAGCCTTCCGCGGTAAACCCAGCGGATCATGCGCACCTCTGCGATGTGGTAGATCAGCATGCCGTGCTTATCGATAAGCTAACCGGAGAGATCGCTAATCTGAGCCGGGGCCTCCAAGACCTCGCGGCCTTGCGCCGCGAGGTGGCGGAGCTCCGGCAGGAGAACGCGGATCTCCGCGCGGCTGTCGCTAGCGCGGCTAGCAGGCCTCCCGTCGCGGCGGCCGCGACTCCGCATCCCCCCCCCCCTTCTTCTGATGTGTTTATTTCTCTACCAGATAAATGGAATGGCATAGACGGGAGATGTGATGTATTCTTAACAGCGCTCGATCTGGTGTTCGAGTTTAATTCCACCAAGTACTCCACCGATCGGCTACGCATCGCTCTCCTGGTCTCCTTGCTAACAGGGCAGGCAGCTGAGTGGGCCATGGCAGTTCTCAAATCGGATTCTGATACCGCCCACTCTTATAATGAGTTTACCCGCCAACTTCGATTGACTTTTGAACACCCAGCGGGCGAGGTGGAGACCGACTCCAAACTCTACCATCTGCGGCAGGGGGGATCGTCCGTGAGCCGGTATAGCGCAGAGTTCCGAACCCTCGCCGTGCAGACCAGCTGGGGAGACGCCGCGCTCCGGACATCCTTCTACGAGGGACTGGCTTCACGAATCAAAGATGAGCTCAGCGGGCGAGAACTCCCCGCCACCCTCGAAGGACTGATCCAGTTAGCTCTGCGCATCGATCAGCGCCTCCTGTCTCGCCCGAAGCCAGCCCCAAGGACCCTGCCGCCTGCACCCACCTTCTCCTACACCGCCCCACGACCACCTGCCGTCTTCACTAACACCCGTATGGAACCAGTCGGATCTCCACCTCCTGCCGTGGTTGACACGGGAGCCGGGGAACCCATGCAATTAGGACGCGCCTCCCTGACCGTAGCCGAACGCGAACGCCGGTTCCGAGAAGGGCTGTGTGCCTACTGTGGGTCGGCGTCACATCACCGGGCGATCTGCCCACTGCGCCCGGGAAACGCCCAGCCCCGGTGAACCGAAGGAGAGATTCACCGGGCCAGATCCAACTCTCCACCACCACCAACTCCACCATCTCGCGACTAACGGTTCAGGTAATCCTCCAAATTGGCCACAAACGGGTCAGAAGTGCCGCGTTTATCGATTCTGGTGCCGCAGGTAACTTCATTGACTCTACCTATGCCAAAGAAGTGGGGGTAAAAATCGAGGCGTTATCCCAGCCGATTCGCATCACATCAGTCGACGGTCGGCCCCTTTCGTCCAGCCCCATCACTCACCAAACCCAGCTCATCACCCTCGAAATCAACCAGCACAAAGAACAGCTCCAGCTACACCTCACTCCCATCTCCTCACCTCCCATCATCCTAGGCTATCCATGGCTGATCCGACATGACCCACTCATCTCATGGACTCAAAACCGGATCCTCCAGTGGGGCCCGACCTGCAGCGAACTTTGCCTACAGGCACCGGCTGGGACGTGTTCCAAGGAGTCCGAGGCCCCCGACGTCGACACCAACGCCATCCCCGTCGCCTATCGGGACCTGGCTGAAGTTTTCTGCAAGAGACGGGCCGCCTACCTCCCACCTCATCGTCCTTGTGACCTGGCCATAGAGCTCCAGCCGGGGTCCGTACCCCCCCGCGGCCATCTCTACTCATTATCCACCTCGGAGACGCAGGCGATGGAAGAGTATGTCACCAAGGCCCTCCGCCATGGAACCATCCGGCCCTCCACCTCGCCTGCCGCCGCGGGGTTTTTCTTCGTAAAGAAGAAAGGGGGCGAACTTCGCCCATGTGTCGACTATCGGGGGCTAAACAACATCACCATCAAAAACCGACACCCGCTACCACTCACCAACTCAGCCCTGGACGCCCTCTCTGGTGCCACCATGTTTACGAAGTTGGACCTCCGGAGCGCCTACAACTTGGTGCGCATCAGAGAGGGTGATGAGTGGAAGACTGCTTTCATCACACCTACCGGACATTACGAGAGCCTGGTCATACCATTTGGACTCTGCAATGCACCCTCGGCCTTCCAGCAGTTCATAAATGACGTCCTCCGGGACATGCTGGGCCGATGGGTGTTCGTCTACCTGGACGACATTCTGATTTACTCCCACAACACCGAAGAACATATCCAACATGTACGTGCCGTTTTAAAGAGATTGCTCGCTCACCAACTGTACTGCAAGCTGGAAAAATGTGCTTTTCACGAGCACTCCACCACGTTCCTGGGTTTTATCATCTCGTCCCAGGGTGTGGCCATGGACCCGCAGAAGCTAGAGGTTGTACGTCACTGGCCCCTACCCAGGACACTCAAGCAACTTCAACGGTTTCTCGGGTTTGCGAATTTCTATCGTCGCTTTATCCGGGGCTACAGTACAGTTGCCGCTCCATTAACCACATTGACCAGGCTCCCATCTCATCAGTTTCTACTCACCCCATCTGCCATCGCCGCATTCAAAGAACTCTGTCACCGATTCACCACCGCTCCCATCCTTCTACACCCGGATGCCAACAAACCCTTCGTTGTAGAGGTGGACGCGTCGGATGTGGGCGCCGGCGCCGTTCTCTCTCAGCGAGGTCCAGACCAGAAACTGCACCCCTGCAGTTTCTTCTCCAAAAAATTTGATCCCACTCAGCAGCGATACGGGGTAGGGGACCGCGAGCTGTTGGGCATAAAGTGGGCTTTGGAGGAATGGCGTCACTGGCTCCAGGGCGTCAGTGAGCCGTTCATCGTCTGGACCGATCACCAAAACTTAATCACCATCAAGAACCTGAAGCAGCTCAATCCACGACAGGCACGGTGGGCTCTGTTTTTCGAACAGTATAACTTCCATCTGTCATACCGCCCGGGGTCGAAGAACATCAAGGCCGACGCCCTATCACGTCAACATGAGGACGACCTTCCCCGGGTGGACCCCGTGCCTGTCATTCCCCCATCACGCATCATCGCACCCCTCCACTGGGATTTGGAAACCAGGGTCCGCCAGGCACAGGCTACGGAGACCGAACCGGCAGGCGTGCCGCCTGGGCGACTCTACGTGCCACAACATCTAAGGACGGAGGTTCTCCAGTGGGGCCACTCATCCACCATCGCCGGACACCCAGGAACACTACGAACTCTCTCGTTCGTCCGACGGGCCTTCTGGTGGCCCTCCATCCGCAAGGACACCATAGAGTTCGTTCAGGCGTGCCCGGTGTGCGCCAGGGCCAAGGACACGAACCAACCTGCACCCGGAGAACTCCAACCACTCCCAGTTCCCCGTCGGCCCTGGACGCACATCGCCCTGGATTTCATCACGGGCCTGCCGGCATCAGAAGGAAAGAACACCATACTAACCATCGTGGATCGGTTCTCCAAAGCCGTGCACCTGGTGGCCCTAACCGGACTCCCATCAGCAAAAAACACAGCCGAGCTGATACTGGAACACGTAGTCCGACTGCATGGGTTCCCAAAGGACATCGTCTCGGACAGGGGGCCCCAGTTCAATGCCCGGTTCTGGAAGGCCTTCTGCCGTCTGATCAATTCCACCTGTAGTCTCTCATCTGGGTACCATCCCCAGACTAATGGTCAGACGGAACGGACCAACCAACAACTGGAGCGCTACCTGAGGTGCTTTGTTTCGGATCGCCAGCGCTCCTGGGCCCGCTACCTCAAATGGGCCGAACTCTCCCACAACCTCCACGTCTCCTCAGCCACCAACCTAAGCCCATTTGAGGTTTGTCATGGTTTCCAACCTCCGATGTTCAATCACCAGGAACCGGAGGTTGACGTACCATCGGCCCAACAGTTGGTCCGTAGGTGTCGGCGGCTGTGGCACCAGGCCAATCTCGCCATTCAACGGGCTAACATCAGCTACGCCACCCAACATCGCCGTCGACACCCCCCGGGACGTTTGTACCACGTAGGTGACAAGGTATGGCTTTCCACCAGAAACCTTCATCTGCACACTGAATCACGAAAACTATCACCCAGATTCATCGGACCATACCGCATCACTCTACAGATTAACCCTGTCACCTACCGGCTCCAGCTGCCTGCGGCGCTCCGGATCCACCCTGTATTTCACACATCTCAGCTAAAACCTTTCATCACTTCACCCATGATTCCACCCACCCCCCCTGCTCCTCCCCCCCGAATCATTGACGGCGGTCCCGCCTACACCGTGCGACAGATCCTCGATTCGCGCCCTCGGGGCAGAGGTACCCAGTACCTGGTCGATTGGGAGGGCTACGGCCCCGAGGAGCGGTCTTGGGTCCCAGCACGGTTCATCCTCGATCCTGAGCTCATTCGGGACTACCATCGTAGGGTATCCTCCACCCCAGGACCGTCTGGAGCTGATCCTGGACAGGGGGGTACTGTCATGCACACTCAACCTGCGCCCGGCACTAGGACCCGGAAGTAAGGCGGGCGTCAAACCAGGAAGTATAAAAGAGGTAAACAAACGATAGTACAACGCTCAGTCATTGAGTTCGCCCGATGTCGTTTCGGAATCGTTCACCAAACCGTGAGTACTCACTATCTTGGTATTACTTTCTGATTGAGTGTGTGTTTATAGGACGCGGGTTAGATTGTGTCTTTCCCTTGCTCTCCTTTTATGAGAGTCCTTAAAACAAACAGCGTGATTATCCTGCCTACTCGTGTTCTTCCGCGTTTGGGTTTACCATTCACGCAACAAAGGGCTAACCGCTAAGCTACGTCTTCTGATCATCCCAGGTTAGTTCGTGACAATTATTGATTAAGGCGGCACGGTGGTGTAGTGGTTAGCACTGTCGCCTTGCACCTCCAGGGTCCGGGTTCGATTCCTGGCCAGGCTCGATTACCGTCTCTATGTGCATGTTCCCCCGTGCTTGGTGGGTTTCCTCCGGGTACTCCGGTTTCCTCCCACAGTCCAAAAACATGCAGATTAGGCTAATTGGCGTTCCTAAATTGACCATAGTGTGTGAATGAGTGTGTGTGTGTGCTCTGCGATGGATTGGCACGCTGTCCAGGGTGTACCCTGCCTCGTGCCCTGAGTCTCCTGGGATAGGCTCCAGGTCCCCTGCGACCCTAAATACAGGATAAAGTGGTATAGAAATGAATGAATGAATGAATTATTGATTAAATGTGTGCTGAAAAAACTGTTGTCACCAAAAATGTAACAGATGAGAACTCATGTCCATCAATCTGATATACTGTATGCTGGAGAAACTCACAGGTGGGAAGACACTGCTTTGTGTAGTTAACATCAATGACAAAAATAAATAAATAAAATAAACATCAACAACTTCCACTAAAGAGTCTGGAACGCAGAGTATACAGGATGCGTCACACAACCGATATACTATATTATAACCATATTATACCAAAGATAGAAGTGTATAATTTAGTTATTTTAATATTCTATTCTGAAGGTTTATTTTCCCAGTTATTTCTATATTAAAATATTGATGTCTTTAAATGTATTTTTTTTTTATAATAACAATAAACCGATGCAAACAGAAGCTATATAACAGTAAATTTTTTGTACAAATAAAATCGTTAGCTAGTGTGTGGTGTTTCCCACCCCCGTTAAAACGGCGTATTCAGAGGCTCGCACGCAAGAGGTTGTGTGCTCGCAGTCCACTACACAGCAAAAACATGTTAGTATATTATGACTGAAATAAAGGTTATGACTGAACATCGGCGTGTGTTTTCGCACAGCGCCACAAAGACAGCGCTTGTGAGAGGGCGTAAAATCTTTCCGTGCCACGAGCATATGCCACTCCACATGTCACCACTGTGCACGCATGGCACTGGCAGCTGCCACTCGCACGCTACCAGTACAGCAGCTGCCACTGATATGTCCGTCTGTCATTGGTCTCAACGCGACTATACACGTCTGTATACGCCACTGGACTCCTCACGGTTAAATACGTTGGTCACATGACAGCTGTATAAGCCGGTTACGGGACTCATTATGGTTGTATATCGTGCTCTGAATAATAAATGTTCTGTTGTTACGTCTTCAATTATTGTAATTTGACATTTTTTTGTTTGTTTGCTGTTTTTTTTTTTTTATAGTATACTGAGCTAAATTTAAATAAAATTGAGTTCTCTAGAGCTCCGACTGTGAGGACTGCGAACCAGCGATCTCCGGATGATAGGGCGAGCACTTTACCACTGCACCACTCGGAGGCCCGTATGTTTTTATATAGTCTCATTCACTAAAAGGCTTATTCACAACCACATTTCAGCCATTCACACACATGCATTGTGCTATGTTGTTGGTACATACTTTCACTTTTCATCTCCCCTTTGATCAAAATGCTCCCGATATGAGCCGACACGAGCAGCTTAGTTTCAGTCAGAATATTCCTCTATCATAAAGAGAGGCGACATATACTTGCTGATTAAACACTGC
Organism: Channallabes apus; assembly: GCA_030522415.1. Lineage (NCBI taxonomy): Eukaryota > Metazoa > Chordata > Actinopteri > Siluriformes > Clariidae > Channallabes > Channallabes apus. The sequence goes on from CM060125.1 coordinate 10,556,819, forward strand.
ATTTTTTTTAAATGAAAGCGTGCGCGATGTGAGCAGCTTTAATTATTAATAATTAAATAATTATTCAATACTGGACATAAACAGCTAAAATCAAGATTATTATTCTTTAGATTATTATTATCATGTTCTTTTGCTGTTTGGCTTCAGCGTTAAATGATTATTTGAAACTGAAGCGCTTCATGTAAATTCATGCCACGAGTCATTTTATCATACAAAGATTATCACGTTGTGCTCTGACCACTAACTCCAAAATTGACATTTTTACCGTTAAAAATAAAAATGTTTTTACAAGCCCTTGAGCTGTTGTTTGTGCTTTTCTTTAATAATAACAATAAATAAATAGATAGAAACACAGAGTCTGTCTAAACAAAATTAATTGCAGCCGTTTTGCAAAATGTCCCTTTGCGATACCTTGCAGCCATTTCACAAATTACTTTGAATTATGAATTATTTATTTTGGCAGTTGCCGTTTGACCGCGACAGAGTGCGCGGCAGTCATAGACATTTCCTTTGAGTAACCACTGTAGACGTCTCCACGACATGTGTGTGCTATCTGGGAAGAGGCTTAACGGCCAACAGGCTCGATGGTCCCTGTTCTTCACCCTCTCCTACCACGCAGGATCCAAAAAGACCAAGCCTGATGCTCTCTCGAGACAATTTATGGCCACTCACGACACCGGTTCTGGTGGCTCACACTCAAGGAGAACATCTCCAACTTTGTGATGGCATGTGACGTTTGTAAGAGGTCCAAACATAGATTAGGAAAAACTCCCTGAGATGGTAATATGGAAAAACCTTGAGAGGAACCAGACTCAACAGGGAGAACCCATCCTCATTTGGGTGAAACAGATAGCAGTGATTGATCACCATCATACTGTGTGAGACTGGACGTTCAGTATAACAGGTGATGTGTTTAAGTAAAAATGGAATCCAGGTCATTATCGGATGCTCAGGAAGACTGTAGGAAACTCCAGTCATGAACTATCGAGCGACTAAAGTCACAAGTCCCCAGATAACAGCTGTCTGCAACACCCGAACAGGAGCGTCTTCATGGAAAAGTGGAACCGTCCCCAGTCACAACACGCATCCCAGGCAGACCACACAAGGCATCCATGTGACGAGATCTCCATCCAGAAGCAGGGCACATTTATTTTTCATTAAAAATAAATAAATAAATAAATAAAATATCATTATGATATTGTTGAACTTATTAAAGAAACAGATATGCAAACCTGTAGTTTTGTAGGAAACTGACTAGACTAGAAACTGACTTTGTTTGACTTTGTAGAAACTAGTCTATTTTTTAGAGTTGCAACAGAAGTTACATTCACACATAAACAACACGTATTATGGGAATTTCTTACCATCTAACTCTTCAAAATTCAAAGCATTTGGGTTTGTGCGTTTGCTGGCTTTAACTGCTGAGTGGCGCTATATACAGTAACTACAGACTGATGCCTCATGCCTTTGTTCATTCTCTGCAGGATTAATGAGCCGCAGCACCTAGAGCTGCACGTACTGTAGTAGCAGATAAAAGCAAGTGAAACATTGCAGTTAAACCATACAAACAGATACATTGATTAATCTGGATGAAGGACATTCCTCCTATTCTGAGTGTCAGTTGTTTGCACTATGGCTGCCAACAGGACTGTGTTTGGAAATTACTTACCCACTCAGCTCTACTGGCTGCAGATTTGTGGCACAGCATTGGGTAGTACTCAAAGCTCAACTGAGACCCTTCGCCAGCACTGTGAGTGCATGGGTGCATGGATACTGCAGGCCATTCCCTGCAGCCCTCCTAATCAAAATCATGCTTGTTACTGTATTTTTGATTAATCAACAGTGAAGATCTTTGGAAAGGATATACAGTGGTTACCTAATCGGAATGTTGGTTTTACTGTCGCGGCGCTCTGCGGCAGCATTTGGGTTTGTGCATTTGCTGGATTTTACAACTAAGTGGTGCTATATAACTACAGACTGACGCCTCATGCCTTAGTTCATTCTCTGCAGGATTAATGAGCCGCAGCTCCTTTAGAGCTGCACGTAATAGCGGATAAAAGCAAGTGAAACATTGTAGTTAAACGAATTCATAATCACAGTACTAAAATTACAGTACAAATGTAGAATTCTAATTAAATAAAATCTTATTATGATGAACTTTAAGCGAAATAAATGTGATCATAGTGAGCCTTTAGATTTTATCATGTATAATTAGAAAAGCTACGGGTGTAGGGTTTGGTGTCTACTTATATCTTGTGTTCTTTAAATTTGTAATAGATTTATTAACTGAAATAAATGACCATAAAATTATAACCTTGTCAGGACGGTCTACTGCGTCAGCAGATGTCGGTCATTCAGCCCCACTTGTGATTTTGCGTTATTATAAGAATGAAATGCAGTAGGCAGTTATGATCTGTAACGGGTTCGACCCATGTTGCACGGGCGGCACCATAAAGCACGAACACGAGGCGAGGTCTTACGAGGAAAAGGGTAATTTATTTAGGTGGAAAGGGTTAAAGGAGGGAGGATGGAAAGAAAGGGTAAGGGATAAAGGTTGTGCACTTGCAGGTTCGGGCACACAGCTGACGATAAATGGCGGTGGGCGGAGTGGCAGAATGGAGCACGCGAAGGCAGCGGTCCAGCACGCTCCCTCGTGATGGCGCTTCTCCCTCTGTCGATGGCCGGCGGAAGACCTCGCAAAACGCAAAAACTTAATGCAAATGTCCTCGCGGCCTTTTCCTCTTCGGCAGCGGGGCTCGGTGCGGGAGTGAAGGTGCCTCGGGAGCTCTCACAGCTCTTTCTCACGCTGTTCTCAGCATGGGGATCAAAGGGCGGAATTCCAGTGTCCAAATCTCTGCGCCTTGCTTTTATAATGTGAAGCAAGCCCGAGATCATATTAACGTTAATTATCGCCAGCTCCGTCCCTTTGCCGCCTTTCTAGGGAGCCTACGGAGTGAGCGAGTAGCGATAGTAGATTTGGGTGCACGCCATGACAGATCATCATAATTTTCTTTAATAGTAAATAATGACCCCGTTGCGCTGTACCACCGCTGGCAATACCTTATGAAATACAAGGTAAACATTAATGAATTTACAATCACAGTGCTAAAATTATAGTACCGATTTAGAATTTAAATATAGGCATTTCTTATTTGCATCAAATTTAAGCAAATGTATACTTTTATATCTAGCCTTTAGATTATATCATGTGTAACACTAGCATATAGGCAGAAAACAGACTCTGGGTATGTATCAGAAAATGTTTGCCAGATTAATGTTCAAAAACGATATAATAAAACTATATATGATACATACACCGTGTTCCAAATTATTATGCAAATTGGATGTAAGTGTCATAAACATTAAATATTTAGTTTTTAAATTAATCTCATGGATGGTATTCTATCTCAGGGCTCTTTGGATCACTGAAATGAATCTCAGACACGTGTGATAATTAGTTTGCCAGATAAGCCCAATTAAAGGAAAAGTGGTTTATTCTTTATTCTCTGTTTTCTCCAAACAGCAGCCTGCAAAATGTTTGAAATATTACTGTTATTGTGTACAAGTGAATTTTTGAGGTGAAGATTTGAGCTTCTGTACATCTCCCGGCGCTCTGCGCATAACACCGGCCCAACGCAGCCTCGGAAAGTATTTCTAAATTGGGCTATTGTTGTTTACTTACAATATTTGTTAATTTAATTTAAATGAGGTTTGTGCTTGGGGTTTGGTATCTGTAACGGGTTCGAGCCTATTTGCACAGGTGGCACCATGAAGCACGGACACGAGACGAGGTCTTATGGGTAAAGGGATAATTTATTTAGGTAAAATAGGGAAGGAAAGGATTAAAGGAGGGAGGATTTAAAGAAAGAGGAAGGGATGGCATGCTGGCACACAGCTGGAGAAAGGTGGCGGTGGGCAGAGTGGCAGAACGGAGCACGCGGAGGCGGTGCACCTGCACGGAGTGAAGGCGCCGCGGGAGCGCAAGGATCAAAGGCCGGAATTCTAGTGTCCTGTTTAAAGTCCCTGGGGCACATCAAATCGCCCCACTAGCATGCCACTCTGTCCTGCTCCACCACATCACCAACTTCCCGAACTAAACTCCGTGCCTTGCTTTTATAATGCGGAGCTCGAGATCCTAACGTTAATTATCGCCATTTTAATAATTCATGTATACACAGAGTTCTGGTTCATTTTCTGCTCAAGTTCACCGAAAAACAATACAGATTGCCGTTTGCTTTAATTATTTTACAAAATCATTAAGTTTTTTCGTCATTGTGATGTGTAAAAATAGATGCAGGATTATTTTACATAGTCTAAATAAAACTGCTTTTCTAAATGTGGGCTATTATTGTTTATCTCTTCTTTAATTCCCTACAAAGTCTAATCAGCGCACATATGCATGCATAAAGTTTTCCTTGCCGCGCGGAGGAGTTTTGTTGTAATATTTAATAATATTTATGCCATATAATCAGGGGGTCTTATTCCTATTTGTCCTGGGATGTTGTTCTTTTAATGTTACTGTGTGTGATTTACAATGGCAGTCAACATTCAAATGCAAATTATTCACCCTCCCCAGGTGTGACTCAGCTGTTCTCACCTATACATTCAGGTAAAACTGAAATGCACCCCTCGCCACTTTAAGACCTGGATTTTGAAAACCAGGGCCCGTATTCACAAAGCTTCTTAGAATTCTCTCAGAGAGCTCATATCTTAGGTTAAAAAGTTCTAGCTCGGAGTCTTAAACTAAAAGTGATTTAGAAAACGTCTTAGAGCAACTCTGAGGAAGGAAATTACAAAACCCTTTATCTTAGTGAGGGGGTGTGGTTGACCCCGTTGCTAGGGATGATGCATCAATTCAAGGACTGTGATTGGTTGATAAAAAATAACCTCTGACCTCTGTAAAGGTCTTGAAATGTGCTCTTTGTGGAAAATAGAATATATGATAATGATAATGTTTGCATATGAAGAAACTGTATATGTTAATATAAATGTCTTAAAGATAATTAAACAGCCAAATGTACAGTGGCCCAGAAGGGCAGATCATCTTTCCCCTTTTTTTTCTTGAAAATGTGTGCTTTTTCTCCTGAAAATGTTTTTTTTTCCTTGAAAAAAATTTTTTCTTGAAAATGTGTGCTTTTTCTCTTGAAAATGTTTTTTTTTTCCTTGGAAAATTTTTTTCTTGAAAATTTATGCTTTTTCTCTTGAAAATGTTTTTTCCATTGAAACATTTTTTTTTCTTGAAAATGTTTTTTTTTTCCTTGGAAAAAAATGTTTTCTTGAAAATGTATGCTTTTTCTCTTGAAAATGTTTTTTCCCCTTGAAACTATTTTTTTTCTTGAAAACGTGTGCTTATTCTCTTGAAACTGTTTTTTTTCCTTGGAATTTTTTTTTCTTGAAAATGTATGCTCTTGAAAATAAAAATAAAATTTTCCCTTGAAAAAAAAAATTTTTCTTGAAAATGTGTGCTTTTTCTCTTGGAAATTTTGTTTTTCCATGGAAAAATTTATTTCTTGAAAATGTGTGCTTTTTGTCTTTAAAAAAATTTTTCCCCTTGAAAAAATTAAATTTTTCTTGAAAAAATATATTTTTTTCTCGAAAATGTGTGCTTTTTCCCGTTTGTGCGCAACTGCTTTTCCTCGTGTTAGAACTCTCTTTCTCCCGTATTTTGCAAGCTAAATGCTAAAGCTAACGCGCAAAGGACTATGGGAGTGAGGTCAAAACGCAACTGAACACGGAAGCCTTCCAAATATCAGCTCCAGGACAACACGATGGAATATACAGTGAATTATAGCGTGATAACATTATAAGTTTCCCTAATTTTTCAACTGGACACATTTACCAGGTAACATTAACATATATTAATTTAATAGTGTATTTGGACACATATACGTGATGTAAACAGTTAGCTCCATTGTTTCTGTAAAACACCTGTCCAAATATGGATCTATAAGGAAGTTAATATCATTATGCTAAGCGCTAGATTATTAAAAGAGCGAAGATAGCAGAATGTCAACTGTTGTCTATCAACTATTGCTAATTATCCCTGAGCTAATTCTTAGCTGCTCCTGTTATGGGTTAAATGTTACAGATGGTTAATCAATTGTTGTATGGGTGACTTCCCAGGTTGAGTCTGCAGGTGGGAGAACAAAAAACAAACAAAACAGAAACGGCTCTTCAGCTATGCGCTGAACTCGGCGGAGCGAGAGACCTTCGCCTTGGCCTTGACCTTCCTGTCCTTTGTGAACCAAAAAAGCCCGATACTGCAGACACCTTTCAGTCCTGGGGTAAACAAAGAACATAAAATAGGTAAGAGACACACGCAACAACAGAGGACATGCACAGAATGAACAGACGAGGTGCAATGGGTTCGGCTGGAATAAATAGTGAGACACACAGGGTAGACACAGGTGAACTTGATCCGCAATCAAGTCATGTTGCGTGGGGGGAACAGTACACACGTAGACACACTAGGGGGAGACAAAGTGGCGGCTCAGTAATCCGGCGAGCCCGACCTTCTTCCCCAGGACCGAGGTGGTTCGGATGTGACAATAGGCAAATAGTGAAATATTGTATATTAAGGAGTGATTATCATTGTTGAGCCTTGTTAAGTGAAGGTGGATACTTCTGTGATTATAAAATATTGTATATTGTTGTAAGTAAATTTAGCCATTAAGTAAGTGCATAGGCATGAAATAAAATAGAAATATCTAAGTTGTGGTGACATAGGCTATAAAGGATAATGGCTGCCTTAAGTGCTGAAGCATCCTTTGTGTGAAAATCTCATAACTAAGATTTCCAATAAGTAGCAAAAGAGGACTAAAGATATGATTACAAAATGGCCAAAGGAGGGCACATTTGATGTGGCATTGTGAGGACCTTAATATAATTATAAAACGACAGCAAGAGAGAGTCCAGAGGAATTGGAAAGACAGCAGGAAAGAGAGGTCCTAGCTTTGTTTTAAGAAAGAATAAGTAGAGTTGGTAAGAAAGAAAAAGCAAGTGATGAAAAAGTTAAGAAAGTGAGACAGTGAGGCACAGAAAAACAGAGGGGAAGCTAGTTACACCTCCCCCCATGTGTGCAGGCAGAAGGTCCGTTCCAGATGTTCAAGGGAATGTTGGATATTGAAGAAATGCAAATGGAAGGTTATATAGGTTTAGATGGAGACGACAGAGAGCCGTGTGTGAAGTTAAGAAAGGATGGGAGAAGGAGTAGAGAGGAAAGCACACCATTAGATTGTTATAAGAAAGTAGGGGCAGATTTACAGAGAGTGATAAAGCAGGATAGAAGGATAAGATAGAGGAACTGGGGGTGCAGATATGTGGAGAGAGGTTAGACAGGAGCACTAAAACACCAGTAAGAAGTCAGATAGATACAACATTAAGGACTGGACCTAGACCGTTGTGCAGTGGAAAAGATGAGGGTGAGGAGGATCTGTCATTTAACATGGGCAGTTGGGGACAGGGAAGGAACACTGGCAAACTTAGACACCTTGCTCCACAATTCCCAATTTTAATTAAAGGTGCACTAGGATAATATGTACCATGGGCAACTCAAGATCTCGAGGGACTTGTCAACCGCCTCCGTAACATTCAACGAGGGTGCAGAGACCTCAGGCAAGCTTTTATTGGTGATTGATATGAAAACTCTATTGGTGAAGATTTTGGGGAGAGGAAAAAATGTGCTTCTGACTCGAGTGAGGATGTAAATACATAACACATGGATGAACTGTCTTTGAGGCTTACCACCCTGATGTGTGGCAGGCCTTTGCATGCCGAGTATCCACCTAGAGTTGACCCAAGGACATTAAAGGGTGACCTGGAGGCAGTTACAGCTTGAAAAAAATACAGAGGCTGATTTAGGGGGTTTACGGATAGAAAATAGCCTTTGTCAGCAAATGGGTGACTGTTTAATATGTCTATCATCATTAGAAACATGCCATAATGATTCCATTAAGGTACACCGTAAGTTAGGAGGGAGGTCATAAAGTGTCCAAAGCTAAACTACAATACAGCGAGCCTAAAGTTGAATAGTTAAAGTGACTAATTTCACATGAGATGATAGTCGTAGTGCCTACCTAATTAGAAGGCATAAGTAAGGCACCATTGTCACAACCAGATAAATAATGATGACCTTTCTAGGGTTAACAGGTTTCAGGCTGACTAGATTGAGATGTATGCAGGGCCAGGACAGTGGTTAAGGCATTGGACTACGGTTCGGAAGATCCCAGGTTCAAACCCCACAACCACCAAGTTGCCACTGTTGGGCCCATGAGCAAGGCCCTTAACTGCTCAGATGTGTAATGAGATTAGAAATGTAAGTTGTACTTCCGGTTAGCAGCCACATGGAGTAGGACGTGTTAGTTAGGTGCTCCGACAGTTTCGAATTTCTTCACTCCCTTATTCGTCACTAAATGTTAAATTAAATCCTTAGTTGACAATAACTTTATACTCTACCCCACGGTTATATATATTTTTTCATTTATAATGGCTACCAGGAGTGTTAAAGCCGTGAAAAAAGACGACACTGCGACCCCTCTAACAGTCAAGGCTATCTCAGCGCTGTTAGATAAACACCATGATGCATTAGCGGCTGAGTTTAAATCTTCGTTTAGTTTGCTAGAAAGTAAACTGGACCAAATTCAGGCCCAAGTAGAGGACCATGGACATCGCTTACCATCACTAGAACTCGCTACAGATGACCTGAGCCAGCGTGTGATGGAGTTGGAGAATATCTGCTCCCGACTTCGGGAAAGTAACTCGAAGTTAACGTCCAAAGTCGTAGACCTAGAAGGCCGGAGCAGGAGACAAAACCTGTGTGTCCTGGGTCTTCCAGAAGGTACTGAAGGTGGACTCTTTACCGAGTTCTTCTCCAAGTTTCTGTGTGAGGTGTTTGGGAGTGAAACGCTGCCATCCCCGCCGGAGATTGACAGAGCTCACCGATTACCTGCATCCAAACCCGCTTCAGGACAGAGACCTTGGCCCGTCATTCTCCGTGTACACCGGTACCAGGTGAAAGACCTTCTGATTCGGGAGGCTCGGCAGAGAGGGAAGCTGGAATATCGCGGTCAGCAGGTTTGCATAGTGGAAGACTACGCTCCCGAAGTTTTAAGCCAGCGAGCCAAGTATAGAGAAGTAATGACCGAGTTATACAACCGTGGACTCCGGCCTTCCCTCCTGTATCCAGCGCGGCTCCGGATCACTCTCTCTACCAGACAGAAGAAGTGGCTCCGCTCTGTAGAAGAGGCGCAGAAACACATAGACAGTCTGCCGAAACCTGCGTAGTGCACTGTATTATTATTATTATTTTAATACGCAATCCTACATTTCTCAGGAAAGTATCATTTTAACTAAAAAGCTGGCCATGTTTACGTCTTTCCCGGTAAGAGTGTTGTGTTAAACTTGTGAAGGGGTTATTATTATTTTCCTATTACTATTTTTTCTATTTCTAATCACGTGTGATTTACATGTTTGTGTGTTTAGAGTTACAATGTGACGTGGTGGGAGGGGTGGTGGTGTGTTTCTCTCTCATTAAGAGATTTCAGTATTGGAGTGTTGAAATGTTTTATTTATATATTTAATTCTTAGTTTATGTAAATTGTGTCGGAGCAGAAGATGGGGTGGTTAGCGGCAGGAAGATTTGTTGGGTGGAAAATGGAAGGATGAAAGAGCTTGCTGCTTTGTTCGTTAGCAGCTATCTTGGTTTGTTTAGGGGGTAGTGGGGTGAGTGAGGCAGGGGTGGTTGATCTCCAAAGCCAGTATTGTGTTAGTTCTTTTTACACTGTGTATTTTTAACATGTTGTTCTGTGTTTTACACTTTAAGGCTGACGTTAGGCATCTCAGTATTATTCATGTTTATCTATCTGCATTTTCTCTCAGGGAGAATGAATAGTTCTTTAAACTTTGTGAGCTGGAATGTTAAGGGTTTAAACCATCCGGTCAAGAGAGGGAAGGTGCTCTCACACCTTAACCCTCTGAGGTCCGCGAACACATATATGCGTTTTGAGGCATTTTCCCCTGATGACGCCAATAAGAACTTAAATTACACTTTCAGTTTTGAACGTACAGACAAGATCTATATATTAATCGAATCTGTAAAGTGTCTACTTTTTTTTGCATGCACACATGTTAAAAATAAAACTTTGTGCATTAACAAAATAAATAAAATAAATAGGGTGCGCTTTCAGCCATCTCAGTCTCCGCAAAAATCTTTTTGAAACACGTCACTAAAATGAACTGAAACTCCGCGAATACTGCACACACAGACATGAGAAATATATCAATAGAAAGCGTAAAGGGTCTACTTTTAAATGATGCAAATCACAGTGAAAACAAATAATCTGTTTTTATGTAATCTGTATGAAAGGAGTGGTACAGATTCTCCTGTATCGGCTCATTACAGCTAATGCGCTCCCGCCTCCCTGCGCGCGCGCTGTTCATATGGAAATGAACTGAGGTGAGCCAGGTAATCACGTACATGCCCCCATGGCATAAAACAACAAGCTTCATCATAGACTTACTTACTGTTTCTGCGCATTTGAATGATGGCACGCTACACGGGTGAAGAAGCGCTTCAGATGGTTCTGGACAGCGATGAAGAATTTACTTTCTCATCAGAGGAAGAGCAAGACTCAGACGAGGCTTTATTTTGAACAACGTCTGGACTCAACAGAGGATGTAATTCCTGACGAGTAAGTCTTTTATTCTCACCATCATTGATCAGTAAGTTATAGTTTGGCTTCAGGGATGAACTAATGCTCATATACGAGTGTTATATCGCTTAACTTATTTTTATGAAAAGCGCATTAAGTAAATTCTCGGTTAATTTAATTCAGACGATAATACAGACAGACCGTAGTTAACACTAACACTGTTCACTGGTTAACATTAGCACAGGCAGTTTATTTACATTCCAGAATCCCCAAAACAGTATTTTACACACTCTGTGGTGAATAGGTTTATTAATATATATTATTTTTATTAGAACTATATGTTCTGTAAAGTTTATTTATCTTTGTCTTCACTAAATTCTCCTGTTGTCTTTAATCAGAGCTCCGCTGTGGAGGATTGGGGGGTCAGATGGCTGACGGCTGGACTTTTGGAGCTACAGTACTGGAGGAGCCTGAATAAGCTGTTGCGGGAGCTGTAGGAGGGATGACGTCACAGTCCGACAGCTTTAGAATGATGTTTGGTCAGGTCTACTGTATATTCTGAACATAGAACTGCTAAATGTCTGATACAGTACTTTGGGGGAAACAAAGACTTAAACTGTTCCATGTTTAATAGTTTTGATATTTGAAAAAGTGATATTTTAATATACAAGAACTATAGATAGAGACTGTAGATCACCTCTGATCTGAAGCTAGGATTGTTAAATATTAGATCTCTCGCATCAAAAGCAGTTATTGTTAATGAAATTATCACAGATCAGGCATTTGATATACTCTGTTTAACTGAAACATGGGTTAAACAGGATGAGTATGTAGCTCTAAATGAAGCTAGTCCTCCTGGATACAGCTACATACACCAGCCTCGGTTAACTGGTAGAGGAGGAGGCGTCGCAGTTATTCATAATGATAATCTGTCTATCGTACAAAAACACGGACACAAATTTAACTCATTTGAAATTCTCTATAGTAACATAAGTCTATTTAAGTATATTAAATCAGCTCAGTCGATTCCACTAATTATAATTTACAGACCTCCAGGGCCGTATTCTGAATTTCTTAGTGAATTTGCGGATTTCATCTCAGACCTGGTCGTTTCTGTAGACAAAGTGTTAATTGCTGGAGATTTTAACATTGATTTTGAGAATCCAGAAGACCCTCTGAGAACAGCATTTATGTCCATACTGGACTCCGTAGGCGTAAATCAGTGTGTAGTAGGACCCACTCATAAAGCAGGTCACACTTTAGATTTAGTAATATTCTTTGGATTAATTAAAAGAAATGTATTCACAATTCCACTGTCTGAAATTATCTCAGATCACTATCTTGTCTCCATTCAAGTGTGTCACAGTGATAATGTACGCACAGCACCGCGCTACCGTATTAAACGTACATTTACATCAACTACCACACAGAGTTTTATCAGTAATCTCCCAGAGTTACCAACTTCGATTAGGTCATCGTCTGACCCCACAGAACTCGATCAGGCGACTGAATATTTAGAGTCGACACTTCGTTGTACCTTAGATAATGTAGCTCCAGCTAAAAGAAAAATTATTAGAGATAAGAAACTCGCTCCCTGGTATAACGATCACACGCGCACTTTAAAACAGACTGCTCGGAAATTAGAGCGTAAATGGCGTCAAACAAAATTGTTGGTATTTCAAATAGCATGGAAAGAGAGCATCCTGAACTGTAGGAAAGCACTTAGTGTAGCTAGATCAACGTATCTCTCCACTCTTATAGAAGAAAATAAAAATAATCCTAGATTTTTATTTAATACCGTAGCCAAATTAACCAGAAATAAGACCACTACAGAAATCTCCACAACAACATCATGCAATAGTGAGGACTTCATGAACTTTTTTAATAATAAAATTGTAAATATCAGGCATAAAATTGAGGCTTTGAAACCAAACAATGTAATTGATACAGATGTTAACCTAGCCATGTCAGATTCAAACCTAGAACACTTTACTCCTCTTGAAGAGAATGAACTAATTTCACTCATCTCTTCTGCAAATTCATCAACCTGTATATTAGATCCTATACCGACACATTTTCTTAAACAGATAGTACCAGTAATAACAGAACCGCTGTTGAGAATAATTAATTCCTCACACAGCATTGGTTATGTTCCAAAATCTTTTAAAGTAGCAGTTATCAAACCAATAATTAAGAAACCTGACCTCGACCCCTGTCAGCTGTCCAATTACAGGCCAATATCAAACCTCCCCTTTATCTCTAAGATTCTGGAAAAGATAGTAGCGGAGCAGCTATGCTCATATCTACATAGAAATGGCATACATGAACTGTATCAGTCAGGATTTAGGCCTCATCACAGCACAGAAACAGCACTCATTAAAGTAGTAAATGACCTCCTATTGGCCTCTGATCAAGGTTGTGTAACTATGCTTGTATTACTCGACCTCAGTGCAGCTTTTGACACTATTGATCATGCTATTCTTCTTCACAGATTAGAAAATGTAGTAGGAATTAAGGGTACAGCCCTCTCCTGGCTCAGATCCTATTTGACCGATCGTTATCAGTATGTAGACTTAAATGGTGATTATTCTGCATGTTCTCTAGTGGAGTTTGGCGTTCCGCAGGGTTCAGTTTTAGGCCCACTGCTTTTTTCCCTTTACATGCTTCCTCTGGGCAACATAATCCGTAAGCATGGTATTAGTTTTCATTGTTATGCTGATGACACACAGCTATACGTCTCAACAAAACCTGATGAGAAAAACCATCTTACTAAAGTTGAGCAATGTGTGCAGGACATAAGAAATTGGATGCTAATTAACTTCCTTCTGCTTAATACGGATAAGACAGAAGTTCTAGACATAGGACCGCATACAGCTAGAAGTGAAATCTTAGATCACACCGTAACTTTAGATGGCCTTTCTGTTCCGTCAAGTGCAACAGTAAAAGACTCGGTGTGATTATAGATTCCAGCCTTTCATTTGAAGCTCATGTAGATAATATCACCAGGATAGCATTCTTTCACCTCAGAAATATTGCCAAAATAAGAAATATATTGTCGCTAAACGATGCAGAAAAACTAGTTCATGCTTTTATCGCTTCTAGGTTGGACTATTGTAATGCCTTACTGTCTGGTTGTTCAGTTAGGTGCATAAACAAGCTTCAGCTTGTATCTGAGCGAACTGCTAGTGTCTTACGATCCGCCACGCCTACTTCGGTCAAAGGATGCAGGCTGCTTGTCAGTACAGCGTATTATGAAAACTACAGCTGGGGGCAGAGCTTTTTCTTACAAAGCCCCAAAATTATGGAATAGTCTTCCAAATAGTGTTCGGGACTCAGACACAGTCTCAGTGTTTAAGTCTAGGCTCAAAACCTATTTATTTAGCCAAGCATTTTTATAAATAGATTTGCCATAAGGTAAAGGAGCAGATCTGGGGGACTCATGGACATAGAGTATTATGGTGAACTGGTATGTTTAGATGCTGTCTTCCTCAGTCTCATTTGATCACTCAGGTTTGTTGATGGTGAGGTGATTGTTTGCTTTACATCTCAGGGAGCCCTCATGTTTGTGTTTCCTTCTGGCTGTCCCTTTTAGTTATGCTGTCATAGTTAGTCCTGCCGGAGTCCCTGCTTGCACTCTACAGTAAATATACATTCACATTAGACATTGTGACTGTGACCATAACTAATTGCAATCTCTCCTCCTCTTCTCTTCCTCCCCCTCTTTCTCTTTCCTCTCTCCCCCTGTCTCCCCCTTTCACTCTTTCTCTCACTCTCTCTGTCGAGCTACACATGTGGTTTCTGAGCTGCCAGTGATCTAGACTCCCTCTGCCCTCCGGACCTGTCTGATCCATCCTGGTGCCCGGTTTCTGGTTGGAGGTCTCGTCGCATGGATGCCCCGTGTGTCTCTTTAGGATGCGTCTGGTGTCTGGGGATGATTCTATCTACTTAGAAGATGGTTCTGGCCTCGACTGGTGTTGTCAGCTGTTTCTCTGAGGACTTGACTATTCGATAGTTCAGGACTGGAACTTTCTACAAGTCTATCTGAGTCTCGAATAACTACTGGACTCCATTTTACATCAACTATTATAACATCAATTAACATCAACTATTATAGCTGAACCTAACACTTAACACTGTATAAATGCAGATCATTTCCTGCTATCTGTTTCACCCAGATGAGGATGGGTTCCCTGTTGAATCTGGTTCCTCTCAAGGTTTCTTCCTATTACCATCTCAGGGAGTTTTTCCTTGCCACTGTCGCCCTCGGGCTTGCTCACCAGGGACTATCTGAACATTTTGATTCATACACATTCACATTCCATACAAACTTAAATAATTCTTTTGATTGTGTAAAGCTGTTTTGAGACAATGTCAATTGTTAAAAGCGCTATACAAATAAAACTGAATTGAATTGAATTGAATAGATGCGGTCATATTATTTCACCAGTTTTGACGCGTAGCTTTGTCTTAAAGTTTCACTCACACGACAGAAGTCCGATCTCTTTGTCTCTTGTAGTTTATTTTGTCAGCATCAAAGAATCAACACCATACAGTCGTCATGAGTAAATCCACTGTGATTACAACACCAGTTGCTGCATCTTGCAAATCTCTGACTTTTACAACAACCTATTTGCTGTATCTTGTAAATTACAGTCTTAGCTTACGTATATAACAACACACTTGTTGTATATCTCTACTTACGGGAGCTTACGGTTACAACAACCTAGTTGCTGTATCTTACATTCCCAGCTTACGAGCTTACGTTAGCTGACGAGTTTACGGTCAAAAGCTTGTGTTTCCGTAGCCTTCCGCATCTAAACTGAACTCTCTTTCATATGACAGTCACACAAATGCATGTAATAGTAGAGTGACATCACAGACCAACTTACATTTGTCAAAATGGATGCATGACTTAGTAAATTAAAGCTTATTGCTTATGTAACAACTTAATGCTTAACTAATGAATAGAACAATAAATGAATAAATCAAATAACAACAAATAAAATAAAATAAACACACCAACATATTCATAACAAGTACGATATGGCTCTTACAGAGACTTATAAGCAGCTGGTGTATCCGGGTAGTTTAATGAACTTTAAGCAAAAAGACAACATGTATTCACCTGTTTTATACAAATTACTGTTTTAACTTTGACTAGTTTTGGAAGAATAAATTGAATTGGTAAAGTCATGTTTGCGTGTTTTAATTTTGGGGGATTGTTTGGGTATTTAAAAAACGTTTAGTTGAACTAACAACTTCAATGGGCAAAAAATGGGACACAACTTTGTTTTAAATAGTCAAAGAGTTGGGCTGAAAATCATAATAATAATAATAATTGGTCATAGAAACAAATTAAAACAGTTAAACACTTGATCATATGTATTTGTGATTATGTGACCCATAATAATTTTTTCTCAGTATAAATAAATGTTTTGGGTTTTAAGAACTCCAAAACAGCAACGACAAACTTGAGAAACCTCAATGGAGAATACTGAGTATGACATGGTGTTAATTGCTCTGTGTGTATGTGTGTGTGTGTGTGTGTGTATGTATGTGTGTTTGGCGGGGGGATGGGTGTGTGTGTTAAAGCCAACGGAGAAATTCAGGAGAGCGCGCACACACACACACCTCTCCATTCATCCATCATTGATTAAACCTATGAACACGGCTGTTCAGCAGTTCTAAACACAAGCACAGGGTCTGTTTTTGTCCTTAACTAAAATACTTCAATACGTTAATAATGAATTTATTTTGCTGAATAAGGTAATAAGCGATATTTTAACCAAACCAGTAAGTTAAGTGTTCCATACATTAAAGTACTGTGTATAACCAAGTGCCCTAGCAAACACAGTTACAGTTTACAGGACAAATAAACAAAGAGTGTGCGCTGGGGGGATTGGAAGGTGAGTGAGAATACTCATTTACAAGACAAAAGACGGTCAGAGGCAGGGCAGTTATAGACCAGGGGGGGAGGGGCGCAGTCAGAAATTTGAAGGGGGCATCATGTTCGAGCACTGTTTTTTCCCTGGGCTTATAGTAACAGTTTTGTCCTTGCTGAATTGTGTTGAGGCACGCAAACCCCCTGACCACAATAAGGTGGCAATCCCTCAGGGGGGAAAATAAAAAATAAAAATTAAAGAAATAAAATATCCTTAATCCAGATTTTATCAATCAATGACATAACATTTATCTAAGCTGGATGGTCAAATTCTCAAAAACGTTTAACCTAAAGTAAGACTTAACACACTATAACTGTAAGGTTTTTCTAAAGTTTTGTAGTAGAAGAGTCGAGTTGCTCGGTCTGTCCGCTGTGCTTCGGTAAGCTTTTCTGGCGCCAGGAGAGATTCAGTCAAACACACACACACACACGTTGTCTGTCAGAAAGGTCTCTGTTTATTAACAGCAAAAGATGGGGTTTATATATATTTGACCAAACGCCTGGGCTATAGACATATGTTACTACAAAGAGCATGAACCATTGTAAATGTCCTGGTGAGATCCTGAAGAATCAAAGGAGAGGAAGATAGAGGTGTCCATCCAGAGACAGATCACAAGATGTTGGCTCGAGTTAGGGGGAGAGGGGGAAGGAGACAGAGGGAGATAGGGAGAGAGGGGGAGATAGGGAGAGACATAAAGAGAGTATGGGAAGGTGAGCGTGGGAGCGTTCACACCTTTAAGAACAGATGCAAGAGGAGACAGGAAGATAGCAGCAGGAAAGATTTAACACGTTAATATCAAATCTATGAGGAAGAGAACAAGAGAGTAGAATCAACTCCTTTATATATAAAATAATTCTAACAATAACTAAAATATTTACAAAACTGAAAGGTTGTCTTATGAATAATAAATATAAACTAAATTAAAACATATGGGCTATTGAACAGGTCATAATATGTTTTATGTTTTCTGATTATAAATGATAGATGGGTTGATTTTAGAAAGGCTAAATGAAATAGCTAGTGTTGGTCATGTCAGTCCAGTAACTATACTATGTAAAAATTATAATATGAATTAATTAAGGACAGGACCTAACCTAATGTTAATAATTTACACCATGATAACATTAGTATTTATGTTTTTGTATATATTTTTAAATGTTCAAATGAACGTTTCAGAGTATATAATTTGTCGTGTCATCTGTGATTGAGACTCATGAGTTAAATTGAAATAATGTTTTTAGGTTTTAGTAACCTTGGACAAATCACCATGTAAGCCCTCTCTCGCACACGCGCTCTCACGCTAACTCTCGCACTCACACGACACACACACTGTACACACACAGACACACAAATAACACATGAAATCGCGTAAAACCAGATGAAACTAGGGTAAAAAATATGAGCAGTAAAAATACAGTAGTATCCTGAAGGTGATTCCTGTCCTGTGATAACAGGCACTAACACTCTAGAACTGTTTAGTTCTGTTAGTATTTTTTCAAGTGTGAATGTTTATGGGGATTAAATCTGTCTCTGCTGCTGCATCTATACACAGTTGTGATAAGTGATTTATGCCCCATCAGATCTTTGATGTGGGACGTTATGCTGGTTAAATGACTAAAGAAATACTGATCCGTATGGACAGATATTTGTTCCAGATATTATGCGTCATTAATCAATTTGTTATGCCAATTTGACAAAACATATATATATATAAACATACATAAATATAACGAAAACAAACCAAAGCAGAAGTAAAATTTTAAGCTTTACTTTCAAATAAAAATTTGATTTGTCACATACACAGCACGATATGCAGTAAAATGCTTTGGGTGCTTTAGGTGAGGCTCGAACTCGGCATTGCTTCACCTGGACTGCTTTATATGTATTATAAACATTCCACAGGTTTATAATACACCGCGGCCAAGTGAACCACGTTCCCGTCGAATGAACTTCTTCTTCTTCTTTGTCTTTCGGCTGTTCCCTTTCAGGGGTCGCCACAGCGAATCATCTGCCTCCATCTAACCCTATCCTCTGCATCCTCTTCTCTCACACCAACTAACTTCATGTCCTCTCTCACTGCATCCATAAATCTCCTCTTTGGTCTTCCTCTAGATCTTCTGCCTGGCAGTTCCAACCTTAGCATCCTTCTACCGATATATTCACAATCTCTCCTCTGAACATGTCCAAACCACCTCAATCTGGCTTCTCTGACTTTATCTCCAAAACATCTCACATGGGTTGTCCCTCTGATGAACTGATTCTTGATCCTATCCATCCTTGTCACTCCCAAAGAGAACCTCAACATCTTCAGCTCTGCTACCTCTAGCTCTGCCTCCTGTCTTTTCTTCAGTGCCACTGTCTCTAAGCCGTAGAGCATTGCTGGTCTCACCACTGTCCTGTACACCTTTCCTTTCATTCTCGCTGATGCTCTTTTATCGCACAACACACCTGACACTTTTCTCCACCC
The DNA here is from genome assembly GCA_030522415.1 of Channallabes apus. Classification (NCBI taxonomy): domain Eukaryota; kingdom Metazoa; phylum Chordata; class Actinopteri; order Siluriformes; family Clariidae; genus Channallabes; species Channallabes apus. Next base: position 10,575,877 of record CM060125.1, read on the forward strand.
ATTCCAACCTGCCTGTACTCGTCTCTTCACCTCCTTTGAACACTCTCCGTTGCTCTCGACCGTTGACCCTAAGTACTTAAAATCCTGCACCTTCTTTACCTCTGCTCCCTGTAGCCTCACTGTTCCTCTTGGGTCCCTCTCATTCACACACATGTATTCCGTCTTGCTGCGGCTAACCTTCATTCCTCTGCTTTCCAGAGCGTACCTCCACCTCTCCAAATTTTCCTCTACCTGTTCCCTGCTCTCGCTACAAAGCACAATGTCATCTGCAAATATCATAGACCATGGAGACTCCTGTCTAACTTCATCTGTCATCCTGTCCATCACTAGAGCAAACAAAAAGGGCCGATCTTTGATGCAGACCCACCTCCACCTTGAACTCTTCTGTCACACCTGCAGCACATTTCACCACTGTCTTACAACTCTTGTACATGTCCTGCACCACTCTAACATACTTCTCTGCCACTCCAGACTTCCTCATACAACACCACAGCTCCTCTCTCGGCACCCTGTCGTACGCTTTCTCTAAATCTACAAAGACACAATGCAACTCTTTATTACCTTCTCTGTACTTCTCCATCAGCATCCTCAAAGCAAATACTGCATCTGATGTACTCTTTCTAGGCATAAAACCATATTGCTGCTCACAAATTCTCACCTCTGCCCTTAACCTAGCTTCCACTACTCTTTCCCACAGCTTCATTGTATGGCTCATTAGCTTTATACCTCTGTAATTGCCACAGCTCTGCACATCTCCCTTGTTCTTAAAAATCGGCACCAATACACTTCTCCTCCATTCCTCTGGAATCCTCTCACTCTCCAAGATCTCGTTAAACAAACTAGTCAGAAACTCTACTGCCACCTCTCCTAAGCACTTCCATACCTCCACAGGTATGTCATCAGGACCAACAGCCTTCCCACTCTTCAATGCCCTTCTCACCTCACTTTCACTAATATTTGCTACTTCCTGCTCCACAACAGTCACCTCTTCTACTCTTTGTTCTCTTTCGTTTTCCTCATTCATCAAGTCCTCAAAGTACTCCTTCCATCTTCCCATCACCCTCCTGGCATCTGTCAGTACATTTCCATCTCTATCTTTAATCACTCTAACCTGCTGCACATCCTTCCCATCTCTATCTCTTTGCCTCGCCAACCTGTACAGATCCACCTCTCCCTCCTTACTGTCCAGCCTAGCATACAAGTCCTCATATGCTCTTTGTTTGGCCTTTGCCACTTCTACCTTCACCTTATGGTGCATCTCCCTGTACTCCTGTCTACTCTCTTCAGTCCTCTCAGAGTCCCACTTCTTCCTAGCTTCTTCTTTCCCTGTATACACTCCTGGACTTCCTCATTCCACCACCAAGTCTCCTTATCTCCTTTTCCCTTACCTGATGATACACCAAGTATCCTCTTACGTGTCTCCCTGATCACATTGGCTGTATTTGTCCAGTCAACTGAAAGCACCTCCTGACCACCCATAGCTTGTCTCAACTGCTCCCTAAAGACTACACAACATTCTTCCTTTCTCAGCTTCCTCCACTTTGTCCTCTGCTCTGCCTTTGTCCTCTTCACCTTCCTCAACACCAGGGTTATTTTACATACCCCCATTCTGTGTTGTCTGGCTACACTCTCCCCTACCAACACTTTGCAGTCACTAATCTCTTTCAGATTACAACGTCGACACAAGAAGTAGTCCACCTGAGTGCTTCTGCTTCCGCTCTTATATGTCACCCTATGTTCCTGCCTCTTCTGGAAGAAAGTATTTACTACTGCCATTTCCATCCTCTTTGCAAAGTCCACCACCATCTGTCCTTCTACATTCCTGTTCTGAAGACCAAACCTGCCCATCACATTTTCATCACCTCTGTTCCCTTCCCCAACATGTCCATTGAAGTCTGCACCAATCACAACTCTCTCACCTCTGGGGATGCTCTGCATCACTTCATCTAACTCACTCCAGAATTTCTCCTTCTCTTCTAACACACATCCTACCTGTGGAGCATAACCACTAACAACATTGAACATCACACCATCAATTTCCAGCTTCAGACGCATCACCCTATCTGATACTCTCTTCACCTCTAGGACATTCCTTACAAACTCCTCTTTCAGAATAACTCCTACTCCATTTCTTTTCCTATCCACACCATGGTAAAACAACTTGAACCCTGATCCTAAGCTTCTAGCTTTGCTACCTTTCCACCTGGTCTCCTGGACACACAGTATATCTACCTTCCTCCTCTGCATCATATCAACCAACTCTGTTCCCTTCCCTGTCATGGTCCCAACATTCAAGGTCCCTACTTTCACTCCTAAACTCTTGCCTTTCCTCTTCTCTCTCTGCTTTCGAACACGCCTTCCTCCTCTCCTTCTTCGACCAACAGTAGCCCAATTTCCACCGGCACCCTGTAAGTCAACAGCACCAGTGGCGGTCGTTGTTAACCCGGGCCGCGACCGATCCGGTATGGAAATGATATTTCTGATTCGCATCATTGATTTGGCAAATGTTTTACGTCGGATGCCCTTCCTGACACAACACTCTGCATTTATCCAGACTTGGGACTGGCACAAGAAGACACTGGATTGCGCCCCCCCATGGTTGCATTCTCGAACGAAACGAGGCATAATCGTGGTGTTTGCTTCGGTTATGACATAGCATAGTTTATTATCTGCTGTGGTAGATCTGATTATTTATTCAAACACAATAATAAAGCTTTATATCCTCAGGAGGGCTCATTACATTGTTTTAGTGATAATTTCACGGAAGCGAATTCAGAACTAATCTAACCAAAAAACATCAGAAGTTTCAGAAGCTTCAAATAAAATGAACGAACTCAGGGATTAAAGTGAAAAAAATTTTTCTGACTGAACTTTTTTCAGGCCAAGCCATATTCCTTTAACAAACACTTTATTTAAATAGTCGAGACCAATAGCATTAGGGGAGATTAAACCGCTTTAATATTGCCAGTTTGCATATTTTAAAAGCTACTTGTAATCTTTGAAAGAAAATATACCTTGACAAATAATCAACCATATACCACAGTGTAAACGTAGCCAAAGAAAACATCTTCGTTTTCAGCTTAGATAGACAATTCGGATTTCCAGTAAGCGGCTACGTTTACACTGCCAGGTAAATGTGACCCAATTCCGATTTTTTGCTCATATGTGTCACATATCGGATATGTTCTATGTCCGTGTAAACAGGAAAAAAACGCATGCATTCCGATATTTCGAGATCGGTTTCAGGCCTCCTTGGCTACGTTTACACTGCCAGGTCTCGATGCTTAATTCGGATTTATTGCCTATATCTGATATTTTTGACCGTCTGTTTACACGTTATTTCCACTATGACTCATATCCGATTCACGTGTTTACACTCACCATCCCATCTGAAACATCGCACATACTTAAAGGGGGGTTCTTACGCTACACACTAGCCAAGAAAGATGAAGGTGAAATATACTTAACACTCTGCTACAGTATACATTATATGCAAAGTTCGCGCACCATGGTTTTAAAACGGAGGAGGAGAAAAAAACGGCATAATTGCAGCCTGCACATTTGCTATATTCATCAAACACTGATTTAATGTTATTTAGCCCAAATAAGCATTAACACAAGGTGTGGGTGTGTTGGAGGGGGGGGGTGTTGTTCTTTTCCTTTTCCATGTCACCTGCGATGTTGTAATTCAACACGCGCTTCCACCGGAGAATAACGCATATAATAATATAGTAATATAATAATGTTATTCTCCGGTGGAAGCGCGTGTGGAATTACAACATCGCAGGTGACATGGAAAAGGAAAAGAACAACGCCATCCCCCCCCCCATTAAATCAGTATTTGATGAATAAAGCATATGTGCAGGCTGCAATTATGTTGTTTTTTTCCCTCCTCCATTTTAAAACCATGTTGACGGTTCGCGAACTTTGCATATATAGCAGAGCGTTAAGTATATTTCACCTTCATCTATCTTGGCTAGTGTGCAGCTTAAGAACCTCCCTTTAAGTATGCGCGATGTTTCAGATTGGATGGCGAGTGTAAACACGTGAATCGAATATGAGTCATAGTGGAAATAACGTGTAAACAGACGGGCAAAAAAATCAGATATAGGCAACAAATCCGAATTAAGCATCGAGACCTGGCAGTGTAAATGTAGCCATAGACAATCTTGAAAGTGCACTCTTGTCTTTGACAACTGATTGCATTAAATTAACTAGTGGTTGTGAGACTGTGACCGACAGGTCATGAAAGAACATAGGCGCACTTTTACATCACGCACACGGTCGGCCACAGATGCGTGAATCTCCGTTGTGGTACTCGTCGCACCAGACAGGGAGCATGTGTACTGTAGTAGAGCACGAACGGCAGCATTGTGACTAGCTGCTGACTGATGGCGAGCTAGCACTTTTTTGCCATTATTGCCATATTGAAGTTTCCTGTGGCATACTGTGCAAAGACACGTACCTGGATGTTTGATTTTTTTTAGTCCACGAACTAAAAGGCTTGCCACTCTCCCCAATTTTGCTAAGCCAAGCCCATCTCCATTTATTTATTTATTTTTTTTACACTTTTATCAATCTCCGAAACATCGGAGCCTTCCTGCATTATAAGTGTGTCCATGCTATCTTAAATATAGTTATACCGTAGCCTGACATGTAGTTCTTCAAAACTAAACCAAAACACGGAGTGGATTCATACCGGAGTGATAACAAAAAGCTTAGAGTGGAGAGAGGAAGGTGCATTCGCTCCACTCCAGGCTTTGATCACATCCTCCTCAGCAGGCTGAATACACTGTCTTTCCTTAATTTAAGACCCATGTAAGCCTATATATACACAGCATTAAAATAATGAAAAGTGAATTTTAAACATTAAGGACAGGCGGAACAGTGTGATTGACGGAAATCTGTCGATGACTCGCTTCAATTAACGGAAATCCGTCGTAACGACGGAGAACTTTAATTCAATTCAATTCAATTTTATTTATATAGCACTTTTAACAATGGTCATTGTCTCAAAGCAGCTTCACAAAAAATTAAAGAAATTTAACAAAAAAATAAATAAAAATCATAATAATAATAATAATAAATAAATAAATAAATAAATAAAATAATAATAATAGAAAATAAATAAATAAAAACAAATAATAATAATAATTATAGAAAAGAAAATAATTGGAAGTGTGGATGTGTGAGAAAAATGTGCAGATAATAATGAGACGAATGAATGAAATTTCTCTGATGAGCAAGCCAAGAGTGACGGCGACGGTGGCAAGGAAAAACTCCCTGAGATGGCATTAGGAAGAAACCTTGAGAGGAACCAGACTCAACAGGGAACCCATCCTCATTTGGGCGATAACAGATAGAAATTATATAACATCTTGTGTGTTGTGCAGGTGAAAATTCAATATGACAGAAATTATTTAAATTGACATGAAGACCAGTTCAGCATAGGGATGAGTCAGTAGGTGCAGAGGGCAGATGAGGTCTGGATCACTGGAAGCACAGGAGCAGCATGTGTAGCTCCAACCATCATAAAGCTGAATCCAGCTGGAGCTGGTCCTTCTCTGGATGCCTCAGGAACCTCGCAGGGTCGGCCTTTGTCTACTGAAGCTGGCAAAATCTCACGATGCCTCGGGATGGGTAGAGAAATACAGAACAGATGGGGAGAATTAGCGTAGTTGCCATTCGGTATAGGTGTACTGGAGTATGAGTACTGGGATGAGTTATGTGTATGCCAGATTAAAAAGATGCGTCTTGAGTCTACTTTTGAACTGAGAAACCGTGTCTGCTCCCCGAACACTGTCTGGAAGGCTATTCCAAAGCTTTGGAGCTAAATATGAAAAAGCCCTACCCCCTTTTGTAGATTTTGAAATTCTGGGAACTACCTGAAGTCCGGAGCTTTGTGATCTTAAGGCGCGTGGTGGATTGTAGCGCATCAGAAGACCTAATCCCTGCGAACTAATGGATTTTCTCAAAACGATATAAAATTAAGTACAGCTTTCCTTTTTGTTATAGTACGAAGCCCCTAGATGGACAAAGGAGGAGAAAAAACGGCAGAAAAATGTAATGCCAAAAACTTTGGGTTATAATGCAAAATATGACTTGTTTTTTTTTTCTTCTGCCATTTTTTTCTCTTCCGTTGTCCCCTTAAAGATTCTGTAGTAGGTTTTCTCAGTTGAATATGAAAAAAAATACCGCTGATTATCAACGTGGGAATGAATGGTGCATTGTCCAAGTGCAAGTTTATCTTGGAGCTAAACTATTTGCTTTGAATGAAGGCGCCATCTAGCGATCATTGTGTGTCAGCAACAGCTTCCCATTCAAAACAATAGGCGGTCAAACGACCGCTGAACCGCGTTATAAGTAGGTGACACTGGCGCCGCGCTTCTAGTGTTAAGCCTACAGTATAAAGGAGTGTCTCATGATTTTGTGGCGAATTCATTGGCATTTACTAGGCTACGGCCTGATCAAGTCTAAACCGATATCTGATGCATAAATCACTTACTTTGTAGATGGGTCTAGTTTAGAGACCATAGGACGTCACACAAGGTATCCAATAAAAATTAAGAACGGAGAAGACTTTAAACCGTCTTATCCCAGAATTGTTTGTAACCCTGTTTTACCCAATTAGCTGAGCTGAGAAGTGCTAACAGCTGCCTGCCAATTATCAAAAGGGCTAGTGGCAAATATTTTTACAGATTCAGCCTATTCACATGGTGTATGTCATCTGTTTGGAGCGGTATGGAAGCAAAGAAGGTTTAAAAAGCGTGAAGGAACTCCCATTCAACGTGCTGAACAAATAAGTAAACTAATGTCTGCTATGATGCTACCAAGATGATTGGCTTTCATTAAATGTCAGACCCATAAAAAGGGAAATGACTATGTTACTAAGGGTAACAACATTTTAGACTTAGAAGCAAAGCGTGGATCAAAGTGTCACCTAGCCGTGCAAGCGTCCATAGTCCTTATAGAACCGCAGCCGCAGTTGGAGGATATTATTTGGATTCATAATCAAAACAGATCTATACGAGCACTCGATGTGGCTGAGTGCAGAAGGACGCACAGGGTATTTGGAGTTCACAAGAAGGTCTGATCAAAGCACCCACAGCACTGTTGAACATTTTTGGTTTTAAATGCTCATGGATTTGGCCATTGTGCAAGAGGACAAGTTGTGAGAGAAATCAAGCAACATATGTATTGGTCTTTATATCTGCATGCTATGGTTGAAGAGTTCCTAGCTTCATGTGAGATATGTGCTAAGCATAATGTGAGGAAGGAAACTGCGACACCTATAGGCTATATACCGGTACCAGAATGACCATTTAAGCACTTAGTGGTGAACTATGTGGGCAGGATAAAGTAGTGTTCTGGGCAAAAGGTACATGCTTGTAATAACTGACAGATTTATTAGATGAGTAGAATCAATAACATCTGCGGATGAAGGGGCAGGAACAGTTATCAAATCGCAAGGGAAGTGATATCTAGATTTGAAATTCCATCAGAGATAAGTTCTGACAATGGATCAGTATTCATTTAGAAAATGTAAGGCAGGTGCTGCAACGGTTGGGAACAAAGCTAAGATTTGAGTATGTCCACAGTCTCAGGGGAAGGTAGAAAGTATAAATGGCAATCTCAAAGCCAAGGTTAATAACATTTGTAGTAGTACAACGCTTAACTGGGTTTTAACTGGTGCTTTACCCTCTGCACCAATGAGCTAACAAGCATGCAAACTAACACAAATACACACCTAACCCCGCATGAAATGCTTACGGGTCGACCCATGCCTGTGCCATTCTGTAGAAGCCATATAAAGGCCCACCGCTTAAACAATTTCAAAAATCTTGTATGAAGAAACTAACTGCAATATATGAAGCAACTAATGTGCAGGAAAAGAGCAAGGAGACGATGAAGGAAAAGACGTCTCCGTGTCCCATCACTCCAGGAGACCAGGTCTATCTGCGAGTGTTCAGGAGGAAGTGGCACAAGCCCAGGAGGGAGGGGCCCTACAAAGTGTGGCAGCCACTCCAACAGTGATTCAAGTGAAAGGCAAAACCACGTGGTATCACTTGAACCATTACACAAGAGACACCAAAAATATGAGTACCGAAAACGAAGGAAGAAAGAAAGAAGAACCTAATATCAGAAAAGTGCAAAGAAATTGAATCTTTATTGAGAAATAACCAACTATTGGCACAAGTTGGATACCAAATTGCGCAGCGTTGAACACTCTGCTGCTCCAAATTAAGAATGAGAATCTGCTTGAGAGCCGCATCCACTTCTGATACAAACAAGACTGACTGACTGACTGACTTCGACCAGTGTTCCCCTGACACAATTAACAGGACAAACAACTGTACAGATTATGTGTGACAACGATTCATATCCTCTACATTGTATTAATGCATTTCTGCTTAACTAATACTACAGTATATTGCTTTTACAGATAAAACAGCAGCAGCGACAACTAATTTTAATTTCCTCCACAGTAAAAATGCAGGAGAAGGAAGCAAGCCTTAAATAAATTATGACAATGTGTAATGCCACTAAACACCGTTCTCTTTTATTCTAGATGCAGAAATTTAATTGAAGCAGCTAATGGGTGATTTACTGTGTCTAATGAAATTTATAAATGTGATTTATATTTAACCAAAGGTTTTCTAAAATTAACAGCATTTCCTAGCAATAACAGACAAGGATGAATTTTTTGGACACAGTCATCAAGGATATCCCTAACTCAGCCATATTTAACTCTAATAAGAAACTTTACTGATTAATATGTTGATGCTTATCTTCCATGACAGGAGCCCATAATGATGTGCTGGCAACCTCTCTTGTGGGCTCCAACAAACTCTCTACGATGCGCAAAGCATCTGGTTTTTCTAATTCTAATTCATGCTTTTCTTTATTGATAATGAAGAGTGTACGCTCAAAACTAAACAATCACACACAAATAAATGGATCATTAATACAAGTAAATTTAAAATAACATCAGTTGTGGGCCGGGAGAAAAAGTGGAACGATAGTGGAACAATAATGGTTTAACGTCGGACAAACTTGAGCAGCGCTGCTCGAATCACAAACCTGCGTGACCCACTGGGCAGCGTTGCGCGACTGAGAAATAGACCGCGCCGACCATCAAAATACATTTTACCCCGCTGGGATGCGCACGTACAATCCAGGCATGGCAAGGCGGAAACAATATTAAAAAGTCCTGACATTTTAAATAAAACACAGTGGGTCGCGCAGGTTTATGATTCGAGCGGCGCTGTGCGATCCACCGGGCTGCGCGAATAAACCAGATCATCACTGCACTATCCAGATAGTCGTGCTGCGCTGTATTTGCGCAGATATTCGGTTCAATCGGGTGCCACGGTTTCGTTCCACTTTTGATGTGTTTGGCTTCACATACACTTCGACAATGGAAGAAGACGGTGCAGCAGCAGTGAGTTTGCTTACATGTGACGAAACCAACACAGAGGAGATTGTAAAGAAAAAAAGTGCATCGTCTGTGGTGTGGAATTGGTTTGGGTATAAGAAAAGTGATACGAATTAGATGACCGTGATTTGTGAGGTACGCAAGTGCACTGTTTTAACAAGTGGTGGAAACACGTCAAACCTTTTCTATCATCTGAAATCCAAGCATCCAAACGAATATGGCCAAAGTAAAAAAAATGCGGCAAACCTCAGCAATTCACAGTTTAAATAAAATTACATATAAAATTATGTAAAACAATTTCTTTGTGTTTGAATTTTTATTTATGCATTTTCAGATACAAATTGCTATATTGTGATATATATCGTTATTGAGTTAGAAAATTGCTTCTACCGTGATAGAAGATTTTGGTTATATCGCCCAACCCTAATGAAGCCTATCTTGAGCTTGGATTCATGGTGGTGATGGTGGGGGCAGAAGAGAGACCCGTGTCTGTTTTGTGTCTTAAACTGCTGGCAGCAGACCGCATGAGACCCAACAAATTAGGAAGACACTCATTAGACAAATTAGACAACACACTCCAGTCACGTTAATAAACCACTGGACGTCTTTGAAAGAAAGCTGGCAGAATACAGACAGCAGGAGAATCGCATGGTAAAATCTGAATCAGTGGACAGCAAAGCACAAATGGCTTCATTCAAAGTTGCATACAGAATTGGCCAGTGCAAAAAAAACTACAAACGATTGCTGAGCAGCTAATAAACATGGGGTCAATTATGCAAAGATAAGTGACAACGTAAGCCTTGTAACAATTGCACGTGTATTTTATCTTTTTTTAACTTGGTGGTGTTTGATCGTATTGGTTTAGGAATTGATATTTCAATAAACAGTAAACTTGGCCGATTTCGTTATTATTTTGTTGACAAGTGGGGCTTGAAAATTCGCTCACCCCCTTAAGTGGGGAATGACAGAAAAAGTTTGAGAACCACTGGACTATTATATTACGACAAGGCTGTTTAAAAGTATAACCATTCTTAAAAACTGTATTGTGTTATGTATGTTCCATTGTAGGTTATATGATTTATCCAATTGATGTAATCCTAGAAAATCACTGTATTAAGTATATGTTCATGTCATGTTTTTGAGTAATGGAAAGTATGATGTCATGGAGGTTGAGTCTTTTACTCCTATTCCTAGTCAGGAGTGGAAGGAGAGGTTTGGCCGATTCTTCACTAGAGGGCGAATCCATGGACCAGTCATTGATAAAAGTCCAGTGATTTAATTTAATCACCAGTTAGTATAAGAAAGACTAGCTCATGGAGTCGCACTCTAGATTAGCCAATTGATGTGGGACTTATAAGTCCCATAGGGGGGGATATATGGGAGAAATTTTTATTTGATTTCATTTGATTTTACTTACTTTTGGGGGTTAGAAGATACCTTATCAGGGATGTGCGTGCAAGCTGAGACATAGGCTTCTTTGTGTGCGCTTGCATAGGAAACCCGAGCTTTACATTGGGGCACCTATATTGTGAGCTAAAGAGGGCCCCAAATGGGAAACAGATGTGGGAGGGAAGTACAACGGGCACTGCATATTTAATGGAAGAAACGACGAGAGACTTCAGTTGTGTCCATGGTTCAGCTCCGGCCGTTATTGCATGATAATAAAGGTCATAATCTTCTGTAAGCAAAGCCTGACTCTGAGTATTTTTCCACAACAACACCGGCGGTGAGGGATGCCATCAAGCTGAAGAAGGAGTCTTACCGGGCCTTTTTGGCTGGTGGCACTCCGGAGGCAGCTGATAGGTACCGGCAGGCCAAGCGGAATGCAGCTTCGGTAGTTACTGAGGCAAAAACCTGGGCATGGGAGGAGTTTGGGGAGGCCATGGAGAATGACTTCCAGACGGCTTCGAAGAGATTCTGGTCCACCATCCGGCATCTCAGGAGGGGAAAGCAGTGCACAGTCAACACAGTGTTGCTGACCTCGACTCGGGACGTTGTGGGTCGGTGGGGGGAGTACTTCGAAGACCTCCTTAATTCCACCAACATGCCTTGCGATGAGGAAGCAGAGTCTGGGGACATAGAGGGGGACTCTTTCAATCTCTGGGGCAGAGGTCGCCGAGGTAGTCAAAAAGCTCCGTGGTGGCGGGGCCCCGGGGGTTGATGAGATCCGCCCGGAGTTCCTCAAGGCTCTGGATGTTGTAGGGATGTCATGGTTGACACGTCTCTGCAACATTGTATGGACATCGGGGACAGTGCCTCTGGACTGGCAAACCGGGGTGGTGGTCCCCCTCTTCAAGAAGGTGTGAGTGAGGAGAGTGTGTTCCAACTACAGAGGGATCACACTTCTCAGCCTCCCTGGGAAAGTCTATTCAGGGGTCCTGGAAAGGAGGGTCCGTCGGATAGTCGAACCTCGGATTCAGGAGGAGCAGTGTGGTTTTTGTCCAGGTCGCGGAACAGTGGACCAGCTCTTCAACCTTAGCAGGGTCCTGGAGGGGGCATGGGAGTTTGCCCAACCAGTCTACATGTGCTTTGTGTACTTGGAGAAGGCATTCGACCGTGTCCCTCGGTGAGTCCTGTGGGGGGTTCTCCGGGAGTATGGGATATCGGATTCCCTGTTAAGGGCTGTCCGCTCCCTGTACAACCGGTGTCGGAGCTTGGTCCGCATTGCCAGTAGTAAGTCGGACCTGTACCCCCGCAGCCAGGGCGTTGAGGGGGTACAGTTTGGTGGGCTCAGGATTGGGTCACTGCTTTTTGCAGATGACGTTGTTCTGTTGGCCTCATCACCCTGTGACCTACAGCTCTCACTGGATAGGTTCGCAGCCGAGTGTGAAGCGGCTGGGATGAGAATCAGCACCTCCAAATCTGAGGCTATGGTCCTCAGCCGGAAAAGGGTGGAGTGCCCTCTCAGGGTTGGGAGTGAGATCCTGCCTCAAGTGAAGGAGTTTAAGTATCTCGGGGTCTTGTTCACGAGTGAGGGTAAAATGGAACAGGAGATCGACAGGCGGATCGGGGCAGCGTCTGCAGTGATGCGGGCTCTGTATCGGTCCATCGTGGTGAAGAAGGAGCTGAGCCAAAAGGCAAAGCTCTCAATTTACCGGTCGATCTACGTTCATACCCTCACCTATGGTCATGAGCTGTGGGTAGTTACCGAAAGAACAAGATCGCGAATACAAGCGGCCGAAATGAGTTTCCTCCGCAGAGTGTCTGGGCTCTCCCTTAGAGATAGGGTGAGGAGCTCAGTCATCCGGGAGGGGCTCAGAGTAGAGCCGCTGCTCCTCCACATCGAGAGGAGCCAGATGAGGTGGCTTGGGCATCTATTGAGAATGCCCTCTGGACGCCTCCCTTGTGAGGTGTTCCAGACATGCCCCACCGGAAAGAGACCGGGGAAGACCCAGGACACGCTGGAGGGACTATGTCTCTCGGCTGGCCTGAGAATGCCTTGGGATCCCCCTGGAAAAGCTGGAAGAAGTGGCCGGGGAGAGGGAAATCTGGGCATCCCTGCTGAAACTGCTGCCCCCGCAACCCGACCTCGGATAAGCGGAAGAAAATGGATGGATGGATGGATGGATGGATGGATATTGATGTTTAACACTCTTGTGACATAAACAAAACATGCACAGAATACTTTCTATCACTGTTCAATACTTCATTGAAATTAAATATTATTTCTCAGAACTGCAAAAATTTAGTTATCTCGTTTTGCTGAAACAAACAAAGTCATGTTTTCTAGAGTGGATTGGCCACTATTTCTTGTCTGAAGTTAAATTTGGCAAAAAAAATATCACAGTTTAAATTGTTTAAACGTTTTAGCTTGTTGAAGGATCTTTCATTAGAGGCAACTATCAGTGGCATCACTGGAAATACTTTAAGACCTAGCAAAAAGATGCACTTAACCTTTGATCAATAACCCAATACAGCCAGTCCCTTTAATCATCTTCATACTCCTTGTTTAACAAAGAAAGTGAAAGTAAAGAACAAGGTCAGCACCAAGACCAGCTCCGCTGTAGGACCTGATTATCAGTCACTGTCTGCTGTTCAGGAGCTGACTGCAGAGTTTGCTTGACTTGGTACAGGAAGCCTGGGGAGCAGACCTTCTGCTCCATAGTAAAGTATGTACAAGAAATACAAAATGGATCATGTCATAACAATAGTGCTTACAAATGTGGAGTAGCCCAAGCTAAACGTTGTGCTGCAAGTGTCGACCAACCACCACAGCCACAGGAGTTCCAGCCAGGGGATTGAGTGCTGCTGCTATTTCCCAGCACTAACTACAAGTTCCTGGCCCAATAGCAAAAGCCCTTTACCATCATGGAACGAGTCAGGGCCTTGAACTTATAATAAGTAATTAGAATAATAATCTTAACAATAAGAAAAATCTAGTAATAATCTAGTCCAGTAGTCCAGTCCTACTGTAACTGTCATACACACTCAATCTGCGCCCGGCACTAGGACCCGGAAGTAAGACGGGCGCAAAACCAGGAAGTATAAAAGAGGTAAACAAACGATGGCTTACCGCTCAGTCATTGAGTTCGGCCCATGTCAGCTCCAGCTGTCGTTTCAGCAAACCGTGAGTACTCACATGTTGGTTCCGTTTTGTCTTTGCTATTGTGTGTGTATTTTTAGGACGCGGGTTAAATTTGTGTTTTTCCCTTGCTCCGTTTTTGTGAGGGTCCTTAAACTAAATCGCGTGGTTATCCTGCCTGCTCGCTTCTTTCCGCGTTTGGGTTTATCCTCCACGCTACATTGGGCTAACCGCTAAAGCTACGTCTTCTGGTCACCTCAGGTTAGTCCATCTTGACAGAATGACTGAGCCCTCCGCGGTAAACCCAGCGGATTATGCGAGTCTCTGCGACGTTGTAGATCAGCATGCGGCGCTCATCAATCAGCTCACCGCGGATCTCGCTTCCCTCCGCCGCGAGCTCGCTGAGCTCCGGCGGGAGAATACGGATCTCCGCGCAGCTGTTGGTGACGTCACTGCTCGATCGCACGCCGCGGGGGCCGCGGCGCCGCATCCCCCCCCCCCCCCTCCTTCTGATGTTTTTCTTTCTCTACCAGAGAAGTGGAACGGCACGGACGGGAAGTGCAGCGTTTTTCTAACAGCTCTCGATCTGGTGTTTGAGTTTAATGCCACCAAATACTCCACCGATCGCCTTCGCATTGCTCTTCTCGTCTCGTTGCTCAAAGGGCAGGCAGCAGAGTGGGCCACGGCAGTTTTACGGGCAGATACAGACACCGCCCACTCTTACAATGAGTTCACTCACCAACTCAAACTCACTTTCGAACATCCAGCGGGCGAGGTGGAGACCGACACCAGACTTTATCACCTGAGGCAGGGAGGATTGCCCGTGAGCCGCTACACGGCCGAGTTTCGCACTCTCGCCGTCCAAACAACGTGGGGCGATGCAGCACTCCGGACATCCTACTACGAGGGACTGGCTTCTCGGATTAAGGACGAACTAGCCGGGCGAGAGCTTCCTGCGACCCTGGAGGGCCTAATCCAACTCGCTCTCCGGATCGACCAGCGCCTCCTCTCTCGTCCGAGGCCAGCCCCTCGCACCCTGCCACCTGCACCCACCTTCGCCGTCACCACGTCACGACCACCACCCGCCTTCACTGTCACCACTCCACGCCCCGCAGACTCCGCCACCTACGCCACCCCGGGACATGTCGGTTCTCCACCTCCTGCCGTGGTTGACACCGGAGCCGGGGAACCCATGCAACTAGGACGCGCCTCCTTGACCGCTGCAGAACGGGAGAGACGTTTTCGTGAAGGGCTCTGTGCCTATTGCGGGTCAGCTACACATCACAGGGCAACATGCCCGCTCAGACCGGGAAACGCCCAGGCCCGGTGAGAGGAGAGAGAGACTCGCCGGGTCCCCTTCGTCTCTCCGCCATCACCACCAACTCCTCCCGTCTCACGGTTCAGGTACACCTCCAGGTTGGCCACAAACGGGTCCGAAGTGCTGCGTTCATCGACTCCGGGGCAGCAGGTAACTTCATTGACTCTGCATATGCCAAAACCCTGGGGGTAAAACTCGAGGCGTTATCCCAGCCCGTTCGCATCACCTCTGTCGACGGTCGCCCCCTCTCCACCAGCCCAATCAGCACCCGAACAGAACCCATCACCGTCTCCATCAACCAACACCATGAACAGTTAAAATTCTTCGTCACCTCCATCTCATCTCCACCCATCATCCTTGGTCATCCCTGGCTGCTCCAACATGACCCTCTAATCTCCTGGACCCAGAATCGGATCCTTCAGTGGGGCGCGACCTGCAACGAACTATGCCTACGGGCGGCGGCTGGGACGTGCTCTAGGGAGTCCGAGGCCCCCGACGTCGACACCAACTCCATCCCCGAACCATACCGAGACCTAGCAGAGGTTTTCTGCAGGCGACGAGCCACCCATCTTCCTCCTCATCGTCCATACGACCTCGCCATAGACCTCCAACCCGGTACGATCCCCCCCCGCGGCCATCTCTACTCACTCACACCCACCGAGACCCAGGTGATGGAGGAATATGTAAACAACGCCCTGCGCCAAGGCACCATCAGGCCCTCCTCCTCACCTGCCGCCGCGGGGTTCTTCTTCGTGAAGAAGAGAGGCGGGGAACTTCGCCCTTGTGTCGACTATCGGGGGCTCAACCATCTCACCATCAAAAATCGACATCCTCTGCCTCTTACCAACTCAGCCCTGGACGCCCTCTCTGGCGCCACCATCTTTACGAAGTTGGACCTCCGGAGCGCTTACAACTTGGTGCGCATCAGAGAGGGCGATGAGTGGAAGACGGCATTCATCACCCCCACCGGACATTATGAAACTCTTGTCATCCCATTTGGACTGTGCAATGCCCCCGCCGCATTCCAACACTTCATTAACGACGTCCTTCGGGACATGCTCGGTCGGTGGGCATTCGCATACCTGGACGATATTTTAATTTATTCACGCACCATGGAAGAACACACCCAGCATGTCAGGGCGGTTCTAAAGAGATTACTCGCCCACCAACTGTACTGTAAGTTGGAAAAGTGCGCTTTTCACGAGCGCTCCACCACGTTCCTGGGTTTTGTCATCTCGCCCCAGGGTGTGGCCATGGACCCGCAGAAGCTAGAGGTTGTGCGTCATTGGCCCCTACCCAAGACCCTCAAACAGCTTCAACGGTTTCTCGGGTTTGCGAACTTCTATCGTCGCTTTATCCGGGACTACAGTACAGTTGCCGCCCCCCTAACCGCTCTGACCCGTCCTTCCTCTCTCCCTTTTCACCTCAACCCGGCAGCTGCCTCCGCTTTTCGATCACTGTGTCACCGCTTCACCACTGCACCGATTCTCCACCACCCAGATGTCAATAAATCATTCGTTGTGGAGGTGGATGCTTCAGATGTGGGCGCTGGAGCTATCCTCTCACAGCAAGGTCCAGACCAAAAACTACACCCTTGTGGTTTTTTCTCCAGAAAATTTGACTCCACTCAGCAGCGATACGGGGTAGGGGACCGCGAACTGCTGGCCATAAAGTGGGCTCTGGAGGAGTGGCGTCACTGGCTCCAGGGCGTCAGTGAGCCATTCATAGTCTGGACGGACCATCAAAATCTAATCACCATCCGAAACATTAAACAGTTAAATCCACGACAGGCGCGGTGGGCATTATTCTTTGAGAATTACAACTTCCACCTCTCATACCGCCCGGGGCCCAAGAACACCAAAGCGGACGCCCTCTCCCGACAACTAGAGGTGGACCCCCCCCCGGGCGGACCCCGCGCCTGTCCTCCCCTCTTCCAAGATCATCGCACCCCTGCAACTGGACCTGGAAACGAGAGTGCGCCAGGCACGAGGTACAGAGACCGAACCGGCAGGTGTGCCACCTGGACGACTCTTCGTGCCTGAAGGGATGAGACCCGAGGTTCTCCGCTGGGGACACTCCTCCCCAATTTCGGGCCATCCAGGCACCCGACGATCCCTCCAATTTATCCAGCGCGACTTCTGGTGGCCATCCATGACGAGGGACGTCCAAGAGTTCGTTCAGGCATGCCCAGTGTGTGCCAGGGCAAAGACCACCAACCAACCCTCTCCAGGAGAACTGCAACCCCTTCCCGTCCCTCGACGGCCCTGGACGCACATTGCCGTGGACTTCATCACGGGCCTGCCGGCCTCCGAAGGAAAAGACACCATCCTCACGATCGTGGATCGGTTCTCTAAGACCGTGCATCTGGTGGCTCTCGCCGGACTCCCGTCAGCCAAGGAAACAGCAGAACTGATTTTAGAGCACGTAGTCCGTCTGCATGGGTTCCCCAAGGATATCGTCTCGGACAGAGGGCCCCAGTTCACAGCCCGGTTCTGGAAGGCCTTCTGCCGTCTGATCGATTCCACCTGCAGTCTGTCCTCCGGATACCACCCACAGACTAACGGTCAGACGGAGCGGACCAACCAACAACTGGAGCGCTATCTGAGATGTTTCGTAGCGGACCGTCAGCGCTCCTGGGCACGCTACCTCATTTGGGCGGAACTATCACACAACCTCCACATCTCCTCTGCCACTAACCTAAGCCCATTTGAGGTATGCCACGGTTTCCAACCCACCGTCTTCAACCACCCAGAGCCGGAGGTTGATGTACCGTCAGCCCAACAGTTGGTCCGCAGATGTCGGCGGCTCTGGACTACGACCAACCAGGCCATCCAACGTGCCAATGCCCGCTACATCCACCAACATCGCCGCCGACATCCTCCGGGACGACTATACCACGTAGGTGACAAGGTATGGCTGTCCACAAAAAACCTCCACCTCCGCACCAAGTCAAAGAAACTTTCCCCCAGATTCATCGGACCATACCACATCACTCACAGAATTAGCCCTGTCACCTACCGGCTCCAGCTGCCTGCGGCGCTCCGGATCCATCCAGTCTTCCACCTGTCCCAGTTCAAGCCCTTCATCACCTCACCCATGATTTCACCCACCCCCCCAGCTCCTCCTCCCCGGATCATCGACGGCGGTCCCGCCTACACCGTGCGCCGAATCCTTGACTCGCGCCCTCGGGGCAAAGGTACGCAATACCTGGTGGACTGGGAGGGCTATGGCCCCGAGGAGCGATCTTGGATCCCGGCCCGGTTCATTCTCGACCCCCAGCTAATTCGGGACTACCGTCACAGGGTATCCTCCATCCCAGGACCGTCAGGAGCCAGTCCTGGACAGGGGGGTACTGTCATACACACTCAATCTGCGCCCGGCACTAGGACCCGGAAGTAAGACGGGCGCAAAACCAGGAAGTATAAAAGAGGTAAACAAACGATGGCTTACCGCTCAGTCATTGAGTTCGGCCCATGTCAGCTCCAGCTGTCGTTTCAGCAAACCGTGAGTACTCACATGTTGGTTCCGTTTTGTCTTTGCTATTGTGTGTGTATTTTTAGGACGCGGGTTAAATTTGTGTTTTTCCCTTGCTCCGTTTTTGTGAGGGTCCTTAAACTAAATCGCGTGGTTATCCTGCCTGCTCGCTTCTTTCCGCGTTTGGGTTTATCCTCCACGCTACATTGGGCTAACCGCTAAAGCTACGTCTTCTGGTCACCTCAGGTTAGTCCATCTTGACAGTATCATAGTTGTTCCCAAGCCTGATGGGACAATCTCACTATGACTGCTCATATTTTCTTGCTGAAGGGGTAAAGAAAAAGATTGCACCATGCATGCATACTGTACTGTATGTTACTTGCTTAAATTTCCAATAAATAAAAAAACATATACACTATCGTTCTAAGTTTTAGATCACTTTCAAATTTCTTTGTTTTTGTTTAGTGATTTTAGTGATTGTGATTGCTTTTATTTTCTACATTCTACAACAATACTGGGGATTTCAAAACTATAAAATAACATATGGAATTAGGTAATTACGTAACAACAACAAAAACAACAGTTAGTTGTTATTTTAAGACACAGAGGTCAGCCTTTCTGTAATAGTTCTTGCAAGAACAGAATTGTCAAGTGCATTTGCAAAATCCGTCAAGCATAATGAAACTGCCCTCATGAAGGCCATCCCAGGAGGGCGAGACCAAAACCTACCTCTGTGCCCAGACGAGAAGTTCATTTAGAGTTTTCAGCCTGAAAAATTACCAATTAGCACCTCAGATTAGAGGCGTTATGAAGTCTTTACAGAGCCTAAGTAGCAGACACATCTCAATATCAACTGTTCAAAGGAGATTAATGCATTTTTGGACGCCTTCAGCGTTCCTTTACAATGTAGAAAGAAATAAAAAATCAGGAACGATCATGGAGTCAGAAAGTGATGTAAAACTTTTGAACGGTAGTGTATATCTAGAATTTATATATTTCTATAACACTGCTCTGTAAAAATGTCCATTTTAAATTTTATTTGGATTTCGTCATTGAAGTGTATTTAAATGTGCTGTGTTTGAAAATGTGTTGTGACTCATAAAAAATGTGCTAACATACAATGAAGAACCAAAAGCTTGATCTGGTGTATGAGCTGGTGCATGTTGTTTTACTCTCTATGTAAATTGGAATTGGTCTTGGGGCAGGGCCACTGCCTCCCCAGATTGACAGCACATTTTCTGATGAGAATGAAGCACCTTCAGAGAGGCATGGGAATAATGACTAGGGAATGCATACCCATGTGTGTTCTGCACTTGCCACTCCAATGCAAAAGATCTAACGTAGAGGAGTATATTGAATATTTATAGGCAGCTGTAATTAACATAGCTGAAGTGCACGACTATTAACATCAACTTTCCCTTGGGCTCACATAATGTCCATTATAAACATCAGCTCAGATTAGTATTACTCTTCAATGCTGGACGCGCATACAGTATGAAAGTTGGGTCCTGTACCAGATGTAAAAGCTTAGTGTAAATACCAAAAAATTTATCTGTGAGGAAATTGTAGTGTAGAGGCTCATTGTTTATTGTTACTAATATTTGCACTGTAAATACTGTATATTATATTTTGCACTATATTATGTCAGTTATTAATGAAAGCAATGCTGAAAATTTGCTTATATATCAGCAAATATTTCAGGTTTCACTGACTGAGGGACCAATATCAAAAGTTATTTTTGCAATTTTAATGTCGCTGTTCTTCATCTATTTAAATGCCATCATGGTCTACACTCTTTGGAATAAGTCTGTTTTTAAAGAGACTCCACGTTACATTCTGTTTAACTACATGCTTCTGAATGATTCCATTCAGCTCTTTGTTACCTCTTTTTTGTATATTTTAGGTCTGGCGTATCTCAAGATTGTCATGGCTACTTGTGCTTTTTTTGTTTTTTTTGCAGAAACAACTTTCCTTAATGCACCTTTAAACTTGGCTGTGATGTCATTAGAGCGTTATGTGGCTATATGCTTTCCTTTAAGACATGCTGAAATAGCCACTCAGAAAAGGACTTTTATTGCTATTGGAGTCATTTGGTTTATGGGTTCCATAAATTTAATAATTGACTTGTTTTACAGTGTAGTTTTGGATCCTAAACTTTTAACTTCACAAATATTTTGCACAAGAGAAAGGCTTTTCATAAAGCAATGGCAAGTAGATCTTCATCAGAGTTTTAACATCTTCTTATTTGTCTCAGTCTCTATGATCATTCTTTTCACTTATGTAAGAATTTTGATCACAACCAGATCAATTTCCTCCAATAAACATTCTGCTACAAAAGCCCACAAGACCGTGCTGCTGCACCTCATTCAGCTGTGCCTGTGCCTTACTTCTTTTCTCTATGGCATTATTGAGCAAGCTGCAGCAACAACCAGCAGCAGCCGCCTCTTTGTGGAACTGCAATATTTAAATTATTTATTTGTTCTGATTTTGCCACGTTGCCTAAGCCCACTCATCTATGGACTGAGAGATGATGCTTTACGGCCCTTATTCATCTACTACTTCCACTGTGCCACATGCAAAGGCAGGTCTATAGTCAATGTACACTAAGTTACAGTAAGGTATTTTTTTTAGATTATTATTATTTACTAATTAATTAATTATTATTGTCTATGATATTTAAACCTGATCAGTGTCATATTTCATGTTGTAGAAACGTATGCACATAATATAAAATGAACTTTTATGCACAATTACCTTGTAATCCCAAATTCCTATGATGGGGTAAAACACCTGATAACATCCCTGGTTTTCAGTTTAAACAAAAATTGATTGCATAGGACTGAAATAATAAGCACCACTCAGAAAGGACTGACTACCACCTTAGATGGGTTTTAACTTAATAAATAAATATTGCCCACTTAAATTCCCTAAAACTCAAGTGTCACAGATAGGTGATGGCCACACAGCATACAGTACGAGTATGAAAAATTGCCTATATGGAAAAGTTGCTGGTGTCTGTAAATGGGGAGGCTCCAGACAAAAACTATGGGTTTTCGGATATGTCAGGCAGAATAAAAACACACTATCATGTATATTTGTGCTATTTCTTTGCCTATGTGCCCCATTTTTTATTTTTTTGCTCAGTCATGTTTGGATAGTTAGTTATCGCCATCATCATCATCATCATCATCTATATGCTTTCTCCTGTATACAGGGTGGCATGGGGCCTGAAGCCTATCCCAGGGGATTTAGGACACAAGGCGTGGTACACCCTGGACCTGGTGCAAATCCATCTTAGTGAACTAAAATTCACTTGGAATTCACGCTGGAAAAAAGATATATCACTAAATGATGAATTAGAGTGGAGACTATGAGCCAGACCTTCTTGTCCAACATCAGTGTCATAAATGCGCTTCTGTAAGAATTATTTAAAAAAATTCCCATAAATACAATCCTAAACCTTGTGGAAAGCCATCCCAGATGAGTTGAATCTGTTATAGCTGCAAAGATCAACATTATATTAAACTTTATGGATTAAGAATTTAATGTTGCTGAAGTTGACATGCATGTGAATGCAAGTCAATAATTTTGGTAACATGGTGTATATATCTTATGCTCAATGTAATATTAAGTACAGTGGAACCTTGGATTACAAGCATAATTCGTTCCGGGAGTGGACTTGTATTGCAAAATACTCGGAAATCAAAGCAAATTTTCCCATAAGAAATAATGGAAACTCAAATTTGACACCGTGCTCTCCACACACACTCTCGCCTTTACCACACATCTCACCCCCCACCACCAAAAAATACATAAAAATAATGAATACAAAATATTAAGTAAAAATCAAACAAATTAACCAGCACTTTACCTTTAAAAAAGTAAAAATAAATCCCGAAAGATACGTTTCTGTGTAGAGCAGTGTGTGTGTGTGTGTGTGTGTGTGTGTGTGAAGCTGGGATAGGGTGGGTGGGGGCAGAGATGTCAAATTATGCGTGTGCACACATAACGACAGGCTGAAACAGAGAGGGAGTAAAGGGATCTTTAACCTCTCTAATGAAACTTTATTTTGCTTTACATGGCGCACACACGTGTGTTATAAGAAACAGTACACGCACGCTCCACACAGGCACTTACAAACACAATATAAAATATTTTTCCGCACACACGTGGTCACAGTGTTATAGTAAACAGTACACGCGTACACTGATGTTGATTATACCAGTGAGGGATTACCCACAACTCCGCAGCGCAAGAGAGAGAAAAAACATTGACTCAGTTTTGATCATGTGACGCTTGGTGTCAAAACAAGAAGCCCATGCGTGCTACATGATACTCAATACTCATAAACCAAGACTTGCTCGTTTTTCAAGTCAAAATTTATTAAAAATCTTTGCTCCTCTTGCGTAATACTTGCATACCGCATTACTCACAATCCGATGTTCCACTGTATTCATTTGTACATTATTTTTAACTTAAAGCTGTTTCTGACAAGGCCCTTAACCCTATCTTCTCCAGGGGCGCTGTATCATGGCTGACCCTGCACTCTCCCATTTTTTGGGATATGCGAAGAAGGAATTTCAAGGAATGTGCTGTAATGTATATGTGACAAATAAAGGCTTAACTTAACTTAAAAGTGCTACACAGATCAAACTGATTTTAAATAAGTAATTTGTCATTAAAACGCCTAAAACAGCAAAACATGTCCTAAAAATATGGTAATAAACACTGAGAAACAAAAGGACTGATTGGTGTGTGGGGTGTTGCATGTCTTTGCATATACAGTAGGCTTTGTTTCATTGCATTCCCCCTTATATCATTTAAAAAACGGCTTATTGATTGAAAAAAATCCTTAGTTCATCTCGAAATTCAACAGATGGTGCTGTACATTTTTTGAATACTCGCTTATTAACGTGCTGATGAGTGTGCAATTAAATTTCACGCGAATGAAAGTCGTGTTAAACATCTAACATATATTTTTCATTACATGACATTGCATAAGTGAGTTGCACCAAATGCAAATTAGGATATCCATTGCTGAAAAGTAAACAGAACAGCACCACTGGCGGTGGTTAACCCAGGCCACAATCAATTTGGTATGGCAGTCGCATCATTGATTTGGCAAATGTTTAACATTAGATGCTCTTTTCCTGCCACAACTCTCTGCATTTGTCCAAACTTGGGACTGGCACAAGAAGACACTGGATTGTGCCCCCCTGTGGTTGCATTATATGAAATACATATATAAAGCATCACATAAATAACAACATGTGAAAACTAACTGATAATTTTCCAGGAAGGTCTAAACATATGATTTATTGTTACACTCTGGAATATGTCATCATCTCTCTCTAGGGCTCACAAAGTGCCTAATAACCATCAGCGCACAACTACTTTACTCTTCAGAGCTGGGGACAATATGAAAGTGGTGTTCTGTGGTGGAGATTATGTGATTTGTAGTGACTTGCCCTCTGTTGTTAATTGTATGTATCTGTAAATGTATCATCATTCTCATTTGCATCATATTATGTCAGTTAATAATGAAAGTACAGTTGAAGGTTTGTTTATGCATCAGCAAATAATTCAGATTACAGTCACTGAGGGAGCAATATTTAAAGCTAGTTTTGCAATGTTATTGTCGCTATTCTTTGTCTATTTGAATGGCATCATGATCTACACTCTTTGGAGCAAGCCTGATTTTAAAGACACTCCACGTTACATTCTGTTTAACCACATGCTTATCAATGATTCAGTTCAGCTCTTAGTTGCCTCTTTGTTGTATGCTTTCGGTCAGGCCTATCTCAGTGTAGTCATGTATGCTTGTGCTTTTTTAGTTTTTGTTTCAAGTACAACTTTTCGTAATGCACCTTTAAACCTGGCTCTAATGTCACTAGAACGTTATGTGGCCATCAGCTTTCCTCTAAGACATGCTGAAATAGCCACTGAGAGAAGAACTTATATTGCTATTGGAATTATTTGGTTTATGGGTCTAATGCAATTTACTATTGATTTGCTTTATATAGTAGTAACAGATCCTAAATTTTTAACTTCACAAATATTTTGCACAAGAGAACGGATTTTCATAGGGCAGTGGCAGCTGGATGTTTTTCAGGGCTTTTACATATTCTACTTTGTCTCTGTGTCTATTATCATTCTTTTTACATATGTCAGAATTTTAATCACAACCAGATCCATTTCCTCCAAAAAAGACCGTGCTTCAAAAGCTCACAGAACTATAGGGATGCACCTCATTCAGCTGGGTCTGTGCCTCATCTCATTTTTTTGTAGCCCTATAGAACGAGCTGCAGCAATGATTGGCAACAACAGCGTCTTTATGAACCTGCGTTATCTAAACTATGTGTTTCTGGTAGTCCTGCCACGCTGCTTAAGCCCACTCATCTATGGACTGAGAGATGATGCTGTGCGACCCTTATTTGTATACTATTTTTGCTGTGCCACAGGCAAATGCAAGTCTAGTGTAAATGTAACCTGAATTATAGCAATTATTTGGATTCTTAAGGATATTAAAACATTTGGAAAAGTCATATTTACTGTTGTTTAATGTAATGTTGAAAATACAGAATAAATGGTCATGAGCAGCTACTTTGTTACTCAGAAGACTCACCATACCGTGTGTCTTGATTCAGGTCTATAACATGCAACTTCTCTATACTGTACATAACAGACCAATTTTTGCAAAAAATAAATAAAATACTAATACTGTAACTTAAATAAATATACTCTGTACAAACTAATATTATTTAAGACCAGAGTTATAGCAAATGGAAAATGTCTTTTAAACTATCTACACATCATGTACAATGGCTTGCAAAAGTATTCGGCCCGCTTGAACTTTTCCACTTTTTGTCACATTACAGCCACAAACATGAATAAATTTTATTGGAATTCCACGTGAAAGACCAATACAAAGTGGTGTACACATGAGAAGTGGAACGAAAGTCATACATGATTCCAAACATTTTTTTAGAAATAAATAACTGCAAAGTGTGGTGTGCGTAATTATTCAGCCCCCTTTGGTCTGAGTGTAGTCAGTTGCCCATAGACATTGCCTGATGACTGCTAATGAGTAAATAGAGTGCACCTGTGTGTAATCTAATGTCTACAAATACAGCTGCTCTGTGACAGCCTCAGAGGTTATCTAAGAGAATATTGGGAGCAACAACACCATGAAATCCAAAGAACACAGCAGACAGGTCAGGGATAAAGTTATTGAGAAATTTAAAGCAGGCTTAGGCTACAAAAAGATTTCCAAAGCCTTGAACAACCCACGGAGCTCTGTTCAAGCGATCATTCAGAAATGGAAGGAGTATGGCACAACTGTAAACCTACAGTACCAAGACAAGGCCGTCCACCTAAACTCACAGGCCAAACAAGGAGAGCGCTGATCAGAAATGCAGCCAAGAGACCCATGGTGACTCTGGACGAGCTTCAGAAATCTACAGCTCAGGTGGGGGAATCTGTCCATAGGACAACTATTAGTCGTGCACTGCACAAAGTTGGCCTTTATGGAAGAGTGGCAAGAAAAAAGCTATTGTTAACAGAAAAACATATGAAGTCCTGTTTCCAGTTTGCCACATGGCAATGTGGCGGACACAGCAAACACATGGAAGAAGGTGCTCTGGTCAGATTTGGCCAAAATGCAAAACGCTATGTGTGGTGGAAAACTAACACTGCACATCACTCTGAACACACCATCCCCACTGTCAGATATGGTGGTGGCAGCATCATGCTCTGGGGGTGCTTCTCTTCATCAGGGACAGGGAAGCTTGTCAGAGTTGATGGGAAGATGATGGAGCCAAGTACAGGGCAATCTTGGAAGAAAACCTCTTGGAGTGTGCAAAGACTGGGGCGGAGGTTCACCTTCCAGCAGGACAACGACCCTAAACATAAAGCCAGGGCAACAATGGAATGGTTTAAAACAAAACATATCCATGTGTTAGAATGGCCCAGTCAAAGTCCAGATCTAAATCCAATCGAGAATCTGTGGCAAGATCTGAAAACTGCTGTTCACAAACGCTGTCCATCTAATCTGACTGAGCTGGAGCTGTTTTACAAAGAAGAATGGGCAAGGATTTCAGTCTCTAGATGTGCAAAGCTGGTAGAGACATACCCTAAAAGACTGGCAGCTGTAATTGCAGCAAAAGATGGTTCTACAAAGTATTGACTCTGGGGGCTGAATAATTACGCACACCCCACTTTTCAGTTATTTATTTGTAAAAAAAAAAATTATAATTTTCGTTCCACTTCTCAAGTGTACACCACTTTGTATTGGTCTTTCATGTGGAATTCCAATAAAATTGATTCATGTTTGTGGCTGTAATGTGACAAAATGTGGAAAAGTTCAAAGGGGTTGAATACTTTTGCAAGCCACTGCATGTAAATTACACTGGATATTTACAGTATACTGTAAATATATTGGCTATAGACAGCATTAACAAACAATGGAAATAAATAACTGTACTTGCAACAGTTTTGCTGCAAAGCATAACTTTGTAGTTAAATTTAATTAGATCTCATGTTGTATACACTGCTGAAAAAACAATAGAACCCTGCCTAAAAATAATTTAATGGATT
Organism: Channallabes apus; assembly: GCA_030522415.1. Lineage (NCBI taxonomy): Eukaryota > Metazoa > Chordata > Actinopteri > Siluriformes > Clariidae > Channallabes > Channallabes apus. The sequence goes on from CM060125.1 coordinate 10,603,222, forward strand.
TAATGATTATAATGGGAATTGTATTTTTTTTAATGGTAAGTATTGTCACGATCTCTAGGTGTGTGTCGGCGTGTTTGTGGCATGAATGCAGGAGGCGAGCTGGCGGTTCAATAATAATGTTTATTTAAGTAACACCGAAAACAAAAGATAAGCTCTTCGCGGACAGCAACTAGAACTCTTTAATGAACTTACTTAAATAAACTTTTATCAACACAAACCATAGGACGACTAATGCAATACAAAGTCTTCAACTTAAACTGGCTATTTATAAGTCTTCTTAAAGGTTACATATGGTGCTACATGGACTTTTTCAAGCTGTTTGGACTGCATTGTGTGTTAGTAGAGTGTGTACACAACCACTCTACAATGATAAAGAGCCGCCCAGCGATTTTCTTTTAATTTAATAATATAAGATGCCCCTTCTGAAATCAGGCCGTTTTCAATGGCGCCTACACGAGTGTGGTGTGCAGTTTGTTGCTGTAGTGCGGTTATCTAGTGGTTAGGATTCGGCGCTTTCACGTGGGAGACTCGGGTTCGATTCCTGCTCAAGGTACATGCTTTTTTGCACTACATATTTATAAAGTTTTTCTAAAGTTGAGTAGTAGACAAGGTGAGTGCGCTATGCTTCGGTAAGCTTTTCTGACACCAGGAGAGACTCAAACACACACACACACACACACACACACAATGCTTCGCGTGTATGATGTCCTAGGTTGAATACCCGGCATCTCCATGACTCAGTCACACACACACACACACACACACACACACACGTTGTCTGTCAGAAAGGTCTCTGTTTATTAACAGCAAAAGATTGGTTTATATATGTTTGACCAAACGCCTGTGCTATAGACATATGTTACTACAAATGAACCATTGTAAATGTCCTGGTGAGATCCCGAAAAAACAATGCTTCGCGTGTATAAGGTCGCGGGTTGAATATCCGGCATTTCCACAAGGTAGCCATTAATGGTCTAGTGGTTAGGATACGGCGCTGACAACTTGAGTTCGATTCCCGGTCTGGGAAGTCAAAAAAGTTTTACAACCAGATTCACATGTAAAATTTTATATACATATATAACTATATATATATATATATATATATATATATATATATATATATATATATATATATATATATATATATATATATGAGGGCATAATAAAAATATTACAAAATATAGGGGAAATATATATATATATATATATATATATTTGTACAGTTTATTTTACTAGTTAAATTTATTTTCTTTAGTATTTCTTTTTATTGATATTTATTCCTTACGTATAAGCTTTTATTTTCTTTTTAAGGTCACTGGCTGTCGTATAAGCATTTCACTTCATATCATACTGTGTATGACTGTGTATGTGACAAATAAAATTTGAATTTGAATCAAAGGAGAGGAAGATAGGTGGAAGGAGACAGAGGGGGAGAGAGAGAGGGAGAGAGAGAGACAGAGTATGGGAAGGTGAGCGTGAATGAACAGATGCAAGAGGAGACAGGAAGATAGCAGCAGGGAAGATTTAACACGTTAATATCAGATTTATGAGGAAGAGAGCAAGAGAGCAGAAATAACTCCTTTATATATAAAATAATTTCTAACATCATGTAAAATTATTTTTAACTGTTGTCAAAGCTATACCCCACTTGTATTGTGAAGACACGCCCCACAGAACTGGGGGGCGGGTTCAGTAGCGGTCATTAACATTTAAAGGAGCATGTACTGAAACAGGTTGCTGAAAACAGAGCTACTTTTTACCAGGTAAAAGTAATGTTTTTTTACACAACAATTGAGAATTTTTAATTAAAGTATATTACAAACTTTTCATTAGGACCCTAAAGAATCATATTAACCTAATGCAAAATTGAGACTGTATGTCTCCTTTAATTACCTTCCTCGGTTCAGGTGCCGGCATACGTCACCTGACCGAGGTGCAGTCTGGGAACTGAAGTTTTAACCTTTATCCGAAACAGAAAACAAACTACAACAGAAATAGTCTTTGGCGCATTGGCGCCCTCTAGGGGTTAACCCTTACAAGTATAACAATGTCTGCTGGTATGTGATGGATGGGGTGGTAAATCCTATTGGAAAAGTGCCCAAAACACACTACAATAAGGAATTTTGTAATAATTTCACTGGAAAAAGTTAATAGTTCATAATGGTATTTAATAGAAACCATTAGAATTTCTGTGATGGTTTGTATATTAGGCTTTTATTATTTTAGTGGTATAACGCTAAGAGTTAACGTTATACCACTAATTAACATAATGACATGAATACCTTAATCACACAGAGAGAACATTGTTGGATATCTTTATCTTTTGCCCGTTTTTCCTCATCTTCTTTTCTTTTTTTCCTTAATTGGGCACCTGACAGCTTTGGCCTTTTTCTCTCCATCGCTGTGTTTACTTTATAATCGACGATTCGACAATCAACAGATTTACCCCAACGTTGTCACTCACGACCAGAATTCAAGACTAAACCAATTCACCTCCACATCATAATTGTTTTTTATTACCTATTTTACTAGCCAATTCACACAATTAAATAAATGAAAAATTGCAAATTATTGGTCTGTGTTTATAATATTTTGAATGAAATGTGTTATTTGTAAGAAAGTCAGGTGTCACTGACATACTTTAGCCCCCCTCCTTATCCTCTTCCTTTGAACTGTACTCCACCCCCCTCCCCCCTCTCCTCACCGCTCGCTCAGCTTCTGTGCGGCTCCTTCAGCAGCAGGGGTGGCACAGGTATCATAGATAAAAGAAAACCGCTTAGCGGCACATATTTTTTTTTTTTCCTCCAAGTTCCTGTGCCCCCCCCCCCCACATGTCATGATAAATTGCTGCCCCATTCGCCCATGCCTAAAACTGAGCACAGTATATATTAATTTACTTTTTGACTTTAGAAAGAATTACAGTAATGGCTCAATACACTTAAGCAATGTTTTTTTTGTATTGTATTAGCACATGTACAAATTATTTGGAATGAATGTCAAAGGTATGTGACATAATGATATATTTATTTTGGGGAAACTAGTCCGACACACAATGAAATGAGTTAATCTGTCAAAGTCACCTATCAAACCCAGTGGCTGTGCTCTAATGCTGTTCTAGTCGATTGCTTTCAACTACCAGCAACAGCTTCACACTGTTAAATCTTTCCGTAATGGTTAAGGAAAAATGTTATTGTATCATCATATGTACAAATATTATTATTTTAAATGTAAAAGCTTTGTGACAGTGTTAAATAAATATGTCATTATATAAATAATTGCATACATAATGAGTTACTAAATACTGTAATTACCATTCAAACCTGACATGTTATAAGTACCTGAATATTTGGATGGAAACCTGAATATTTATAAGTATATTGTAAATTGTAATTGAAAATGTTATTTAGTTTTATTTATTTTTTATTAGTCATTATTAGAGTTGAAATGGAAGACTATATTTATAATAGCAATCAAAATGTAACTAGAACAATAGTGTTAGGAAGCTAATTATATAGGTTGAATGTATTATACTGTTATATTATACAGGGATGTATTACAGTATACAAGCATCCAGATATGATATTGTCACAGTCTACCACATAGGCTATACAAGTTTGATTTCTGTGATTGCAATACAATTTGGTATGTTTGTTAAATTAATTTACAGGGATCTCATCTCCTCTTGCAGCTAACATATATTAACAGATTTCATGAAGTCCATTATTTGCAAGCCATGCTATTAAATAGGAAGCAAAAGTAATTTGCAGCTTCATGTGTGAGTACATTTAAGTTTACACTTTGTTGTAATAATAGATAATAGATAATATATGACGGGTATGTGCAGTTTAACATGAATGATACATTCTGTAAAATAGGTCTTTATGTGGTCACATGAATAAAAAATCACAAAATAAAATGACACTTAAATAACCCAAACAATTTTTACAAAATATATTTATGTTTAACACTCTTGTGACATAAAGAAAACATACACAGAATACATTCTATCACTGTTCAATAGTTCATTGAAATAAAATAACTTTCCCAAAACTGCAAAAAAATTGTTACTTCTTTTAAATTCAACTTTAACTTTGTCATTGTTATAAATAACATAGTAAATAAAAACGAGTTATCATTAGAGCATCATCTTCCCGGCATGTGATGTAATAAAGTGCATCTATTGTGTGTGCTGCAGCAATGCAAGTCCAGTTCACGGTAATGGTAAGAGTGATGTACGACATACAGTATAATAGTAGGTTGGGGCAAAGGCATGGAGGGAGGTAACTGCTTGCTCAACAGTCTCACACTGGAACTCACTGGGAAAAGGCTGTAGGACAGTTTTGTGGTTTTGGTACAGACCTATACCTTCTGCCTGAGGGCAGTAACCGGAACACATGATGTGCAGGGTGATGCTGATCATATAGGATACTGTGCACTCTTCGAAGGTATCATGTACAGTAGTGTAAATCAGTGGTTCTCAACTGGTTTGGCCATGGGACCCACATTTTTACATGGTCATCAAGCCGTAACCCAAATTTTTAGGAACTATAATATAATTTTAGAAATTTTAATTAATTTGTATTTATTTGTTAACATACAAGTAGTGACAGATAATCATAAGAAATCACCAAGACTTACAAATAAACAATATTTTATTGCTGTCATTTAACAAAATGTATCAAATTATAGAAATATTACAAAGTAAAAACAACAAATACTGTAAACAGTGGTTAGGGTAAGGAAAGGTTCAGTTACCATGAACTAAACTGAACTGTTAATAAAACTTTAACACTGATCCTGTTGAACAGAACAAACCAGCAAATTACAGTAAAATGATTAAAATAATCATAACCATTTTTACATCTAATATGACAGCAATTATAAACATCTGTTTCACTTAACAGTAATTTGGGAAGCTAATGAGATAACTGAGGATGTGCTTTACTCCTGATAAGAGTTTCAAAGTCTAGGGTGATCGTGCTCTGTCCAACCTGTTCCTTTGCTTTGACTTAAGCTGCACCAAGGAAGGGAAGCCACTTTCACACAAATATGTAGTGCTTAATGGCAGGATGGATTTGATCGCACAAGTGGCAAGGGACGGATACTCAGAAAGCACTTTGCGGCACCAAAACTGGGAGAGGCTTACTTCACTGAATTTCTTTTTCAGCGTCTTATCACATGACAGCTCCACCAGCTGATTCTCTTCGTTGCTCGGCAACGTGACGCTTTCCACGTCAATTCCAAAGGGATCGCTTATCCATGGATCATCATCGTGTTTCTCGGGAAAGTAGTCATTAAACCGGACTTGCAGTTTGCGGAGATGTTCCGTGATAGTTTACAAATTTTCCCGCGGTATCCAACTGTTGTGTTTCATTGCAAGTGTTGGGAAACATGTCTAGTCTGTCTTTGTAAACTCTGTTAAAAAATATTGTGCCCTCTCCCTTGCATTGACACGTTCAATGTGTTGGGGTGCTCGAACACATCAGCAAGATAAGCAACTCGGGCGAGCCAGATTTCGTCACTGAATAGATCGGCATGAGGAGAGTTATTTGCTGAAATGAAGGCAGGGATTTCTGTTTTAAGTTCGTAAAGCCTTGACAAAACTTTCCCCCTCGAGAGCCAACGAACTTGTACAGATTTTTAAAACACCGGGAGGTTTTAGCACTTCTTTTTATGTAGTTCACTACTGTACTTTGACGACTTCTTTTAATGTCTCATCAAGCACTGGCACCATATTATTTGCTGCTAATGCCTCTCGATGCAAAAAGCAGTGATTCCACGTCGCATTTGAAGCCCTCTCAAGAATTCTCTTCACCACCCCTGAGTGTTTTCCTGTCACAGAGGCATCACCATCAGTTGTGATTCCCACACAGTTTTCCCAGCTCAAGCCCAATGATCCCAAATACAAATCCACAGTACTGAATATATCCTCTGCCGTTGTAGTGGTGGGGAGATATCTGCTGCAGAGAAATTGCTCTTCCAAGTCCCCTTCCCATACATATTTCACATAAACAAGTAAAGTTGCGTGATTTGCAATGTCCGTGGATTCATCCATCTGCAAAGCGTAATAAGCACTTTTCTGTATACGAGCTGGAGTTTGTTTTTTTACGTGATCAGACTGTCATGCACACTCAATCCACGACCGGCACTAGGACCCGGAAGTAGAGCGGTCGTAAATCAGGAAGTATAAAAGGAGTAAATAAACCATAGCAGAGCGCTCAGTCATTGAGTTCGGCCCATGTTGGTTCGTGTTGCGATCTTCCAAACCGTGAGTACTCACCAATCTTTTGGGTTATTGCTTTCTGCTATTTGTGTGTGCATTTATAGGACGCGGGTTAAATTTGTGTTTTTCCCTCACTCACCCTTTGTGAGAGTCCTTATACTAAATCGCGGGGATATCCTACCTACTCGCTTCTCTCCGCGTTTGGGTTCACCATCCACGCTACATTGGGCTAACCGCTAAAGCTGCGTCTTCTGGTCCTTCAGGTTAGTTCACCCGTGACAGAATGACTGAGCCCACCGCGGCGAACCCATCGGATTACGCGAGCATTTGCGGCGTTGTGGATCAGCATGCCGCGCTAATCAATCAGCTAACCGGGGATCTTGCTTCTTTCCGCCGCGAGGTCGCTGAGCTCCGGCGGGAGAATGCGGATCTCCGCGCAGCTGTTGATGGCGTCACTGCTCGATCGCACGCCGCAGAGGCCGCGGCGCCGCCTCATCACCCCTCCCCCCCCCCCCCTTCTGATGTTTTTCTTTCTCTACCAGAAAAATGGAATGGCACGGACAGGAAATGCAGTGTGTTTTTAACAGCACTTGAGTTGGTGTTTGAGTTTAATTCCACCAGGTACTCCACCAACCGACTACGCATTGCACTACTCGTTTCGTTGCTAACAGGGCAGGCAGCAGAGTGGGCCACGGCAGTTATCCGCACTGACACGGACGTCGCTCACTCATACAATGAATTCACCCGTCAGCTCAAACTCACTTTTGAACACCCTGCGGGCGAGGTGGAGACCGACTCAAAACTCTATCATCTGCGGCAGGGAGCACTGTCCGTGAGTCGCTATACGGCTGAGTTCCGCACGCTCGCCGTTCAGACCACCTGGGGAGATGCAGCGCTCCGGACATCATACTACGAGGGGCTGGCTTCTAGGATAAAAGATGAACTAGCCGGGCGAGAGCTCCCCGCTACACTGGAGGGGCTAATCCAACTGGCCCTGCGGATCGACCAACGCCTCGTCTCTCCCCGTATCGGAACGCGCACGCCGCTTCAAAGAGGGTCTGTGCGCATATTGTGGTTCCGCGGACCATCACCGGGCGATCTGTCCTCTACGTCCGGGAAACGCCCAGCCCCGGTGAACAGAGGGAGAGATTCACCGGGCCTCCTTCAGATCTCCGCCACCATCGACAACCCTAACGCGCGCCTTACGGTTCAGGTATCCCTCCAAATTGGCCACAAACGAGTTCGAAGTACCGCATTCATCGACTCCGGGGCAGCGGGTAACTTCATTGACTCATCTTATGCCAAAAAACTGGGGGTAAAAATTGAGACGTTATCCCAGCCCATTCGGATCACTTCAGTTGACGGTCGCCCCCTCTCATCTAGCCCGATCATCGCCCAAACCCAACCCATCACCTTAGTCATCGACCAACACACAGAACAGCTCCGGTTTCACCTCACCTCCATCTCATCACCACCCATCATCCTGGGTCACCCGTGGCTCATCCAGCACGACCCCCTCATCTCCTGGACTCAGAATAGGATTCTACAATGGGGCGCGACCTGCACTGAACTTTGCCTGAGGGCCACGGCTGGGACGTGCTCTAGGGAGTCCGAGGCCCCCGACGTCGACACCAACGCCATCCCCACTGCGTACCAAGACCTGGCTGAGGTCTTCTGTAAAAGATGCGCCACACACCTTCCACCGCATCGCCCCTATGACCTGGCTATCGACCTCCAGCCGGGCTCTATACCACCCCGCGGCCACCTCTACTCTCTCTCCACCACCGAGACGCAGGCGATGGAAGACTACGTGACCAATGCCCTCCGCCAAGGTTCCATCCGGCCCTCCTCATCGCCTGCTGCCGCGGGGTTCTTCTTCGTGAAGAAAAAAGGAGGAGAACTTCGGCCATGTGTCGACTATCGGGGGCTAAATAACATCACCATAAAGAACCAACACCCGTTGCCTCTTACCAACTCTGCCCTGGACGCCCTCTCTGGCGCTACCATCTTCACAAAGTTGGACCTGCGGAGCGCCTACAACTTGGTGCGCATCAGAGAGGGTGATGAGTGGAAGACGGCCTTCATTACACCCACGGGACACTATGAAAGCCTGGTAATCCCGTTTGGACTTTGCAATGCCCCCGCCGCTTTCCAACATTTCATCAATGACGTTCTCCGAGACATGTTAGGGCGGTGGGCATTTGCATACTTGGACGATATTCTAATCTATTCACGAACTCCTGAAGAACACACTCAGCACGTCAGAGCGGTTTTAAAGAGATTACATGCCCATCAACTGTACTGTAAGTTGGAAAAGTGCGCTTTTCACGAGCGCTCCACCACGTTCCTGGGTTTTGTCATCTCGCCCCAGGGTGTGGCCATGGACCCGCAGAAACTCGAAGTTGTGCGTCATTGGCCCCTACCCAAGACCCTTAAGCAGCTTCAATGGTTTCTCGGGTTTGCGAACTTCTATCGTCGCTTTATCCGGGACTACAGTACGGTTGCCGCCCCCCTAACCGCTCTGACCCGACCCTCACCGTCACCCTTCACTCTAGACTCTGCCGCCATCTCAGCCTTCCAAAGGCTTTGCCAACGTTTCACCACCGCACCGATTCTTCTTCACCCAGATTCAAGTCAACCATTCGTTGTGGAGGTGGACGCCTCAGATGTGGGCGCTGGGGCTGTTCTCTCCCAGCGAGGTCCAGACCAAAAACTACACCCCTGTAGTTTCTTCTCCAAAAAATTTGACACCACTCAGCAGCGATACGGGGTAGGGGACCGCGAGCTGCTGGTCATAAAGTGGGCTTTGGAGGAATGGCGTCACTGGCTCCAGGGCACCAGAGAGCCATTCATCGTCTGGACCGATCATCAAAATCTCATCACAATCCGCAATCTAAAACAGCTGAACCCGAGGCAGGCGCGATGGGCACTATTTTTCGAACACTATGATTTCCATCTGTCATACCGCCCATGCTCGAAAAACACCAAGGCTGATGCCCTCTCCCGTCAGCATGAAGAGGATGTCGCCCGGGCGGAGCCCACGCCTGTTCTCCCACCATCCAGAATCATCGCACCCCTCCGCTGGGAACTGGAAACAAGGGTCCGCCAGGCACAGGTCACGGAGAACGAACCGGCAGGTGCGCCGCCTGGACGTCTCTACGTTCCTCACCCCATGAGATCGGAAGTCATCCAGTGGGGCCACACCTCACTCCTCTCCGGGCACCCAGGTAGCAGGCGTACAACCCAGTTCGTCCAGCGCGCCTTCTGGTGGCCATCAATGACCAGGGACATCGACGAATACGTTCAGGCGTGCCCAGTGTGCGCCAGGGCAAAAGACTCCAACCAGCCGACACCAGGGGAACTTCAACCACTTCCAATTCCCCGTCGGCCCTGGTTGCACATTGCCGTCGATTTCATCACGGGCCTGCCGGAATCAGAAGGGAAGAATACCATCTTAACCATCGTTGATCGTTTCTCCAAAGCCGTGCATCTGGTGGCCCTAACCGGACTCCCGTCAGCCAAGGACACCGCAACACTGATATTAGAGCATGTAGTCTGCCTGCATCGGTTCCCCAAAGACATCGTCTCGGATAGGGGGCCCCAGTTCACTGCCCGATTCTGGAAGGCCTTCTGCCGTCTGATCCATTCCACCTGCAGCCTATCTTCTGGGTACCACCCCCAGACCAATGGTCAGACGGAGCGGACCAACCAACAACTGGAGCGCTATCTGAGGTGTTTTGTGGCGGATCGTCAGCGCTCCTGGGCTCGCTACCTCCTATGGGCTGAGTTGTCACACAACCTACACGTCTCGTCTGCAACCAACCTCAGTCCATTCGAGGTATGCCATGGTTTCCAACCTCCGATGTTCGAACACCAAGAACCGGAGGTTGATGTACCATCAGCCCAACAGTTGGTCCGCAGGTGTCGGCGGCTCTGGACATTGACGAACCAAGCCATCCAACGAGCCAACACACGCTACGCCGCTCAACATCGCCGTCGACACCCTCCGGGACGTTTGTATAATGTAGGTGACAGGGTATGGCTGTCTACAAAAAACCTCCATCTACACACCGAATCAAGAAAACTATCACCCAGGTTCATTGGACCATATCGCATCCACCTCAAAATTAACCCTGTCACCTACCGGCTCCAGCTGCCTGCGGCGCTCCGAATCCACCCAGTATTCCACACATCCCAACTAAAACCCTTCATCACTTCACCCATGGTTCCACCCACCCCCCCTGCTCCTCCTCCCCGTATCATTGACGGCGGTCCCGCTTACACCGTGCGACGGATCCTCGACTCGCGCCCTCGGGGCAGAGGTACTCAGTACCTGGTTGACTGGGAGGGCTATGGCCCCGAGGAGCGGTCGTGGGTTCCTGCACGTTTCATCCTCGACCCAGAACTAATTCGGGATTACCGTCACAGGGTATCCTCCATCCCAGGACCGTCTGGAGTCGGTCCTGGACGGGGGGGTACTGTCATGCACACTCAATCCACGACCGGCACTAGGACCCGGAAGTAGAGCGGTCGTAAATCAGGAAGTATAAAAGGAGTAAATAAACCATAGCAGAGCGCTCAGTCATTGAGTTCGGCCCATGTTGGTTCATGTTGCGATCTTCCAAACCGTGAGTACTCACCAATCTTTTGGGTTATTGCTTTCTGCTATTTGTGTGTGCATTTATAGGACGCGGGTTAAATTTGTGTTTTTCCCTCACTCACCCTTTGTGAGAGTCCTTATACTAAATCGCGGGGATATCCTACCTACTCGCTTCTCTCCGCGTTTGGGTTCACCATCTACGCTACATTGGGCTAACCGCTAAAGCTGCGTCTTCTGGTCCTTCAGGTTAGTTCACCCGTGACACAGACACTTCAATGCGCCGACAAATGGTATCATTTGACAGTGGTATGGTCTTCAGCTTATCTGCTGCAGACTGATCCAACACCTCTCTGAACATGTCCATGGCCGCAGATAAGAGAAATTCTTCTGCTATTTTGTGGGCTTTCTTGGACTTTGCTACACGGTGAGCTACACAGTAAGATGCGCGGAGTGCCTGTACTTGTTTCAAACATGAAGATGGTAGGCACTTTTCTGATGCCCTCAACTCTTGTCATCTTTGAAAATAGTCCACAGGTTTGTCCTTGCAACTGGGATGTTTGGTTTTTAAGTGTCGTTTTAATTTAAAAGGTTTCATGCTCTCTCGTCAATATATGTAAATCCATACTTTACATATTCGGGGTCGTGCTTGCGTTTCTACATATTTGTTGCTATAATTAAATGAAATTTCACGTGTCAAACAGTATGGTATGGCGCGCGCATTTCAAAATAAAAGTCCTGTATAAGCAAAATAAGCTAAAGATTTTTGACCACCCACTGAAAATGTTGAGTGTTGAGAAACACTGGTGTAAATGGTGCTAACCTCCGAGAGACTGGTCCCGGTGATTTTCCCTGCTGCTTTTACCACCCGCTGCATTGCCTGCTGTTCTGCCTTATTGCAACTGGAAAACCACACCATAAGTCCATATGTCAGTACACTTTCTATAGCACAACAATAAAAGTTCACCAAAAGTTACTGAGAAAAGTTGGCCCTTCTCAATTTCCTCAGATAGAAAAAGCACTGCTGGGTCTATTACCCCATGTTAGGTCCTCTACTTGAAACTGGTGACCCTCTCTACTGTCCCCTTTCTAATAATGAGTGATAAGTGAGTGGTCCGTGTGCTCCTACAAAAATCCACAATCATCTACCAGGTCTTATGTTTATGGTCAGGTCTGGGTATGACACCAAGCTGCCAGATGTTCTACCTACCTTCTGTGTGAAGACTCATCAGTGCAAGAGCAGTCTTGACCCAACACCATGATGTCATCTGCAAATTTTATGATGTACAATGGAAACTCAGATTGCAAGTTAACCCAGTTTACGAGTGTTCCCCACGATGAGCAAAACCTTTTAATAAATTTGGACTTGAAAAACAAGTTCTTGATTTGTGATCTGCATGCGCTTCTTGTTTTGTGCGCTTCTTGTTTTTCACAACTGAACCAATGGTTTATCTCTCTCTTGTGCTGCGGAATTGTGGATAATCGTCTCTCCTGGTCGGTATGTGTGTATGTGTACAGTGTGTGTGTGTACTGTTTATAACACACGTGTGTATGTGTGTGTAAAGCAAAAGAAAGTCTTATTAGAAACGTTAAAGGTCCATTTTCTCTCTCTCTCTCACTCTCTCTCTGTCATCCTGCACTGGTTCCATTATGTGTGTGCGCCAGCATCATTGGACATCGTGCCCCTTCACACACATCCCTCCTCCTCTCACCTTCACTCACACACACACACACACACACACACACACATTCTCTCTAATGGAGACACTGCTCTGTTGTGATTCTTTTCAAAGGTAAAGTGCCGGTTAATTTGATTTTTACTTTACAGAAGTGAGTCCGTTAGTGTGTGAGCGCATTCGAGTGGCAGAATTTCTTGTAAACTTTTCAGATGAGGCAGTGTTTCCATTAGTGTGTGTATGCAAGTCATCCTATTTGCACACACTGAAAGCGATTTGTTAAAAAGTCCAGGTGCACAGTACATTGCTTAATCCAAGCTCACCAAGCTTAATTTGAAGCTTGTTTGGCAAACTGGTGTTGAATGCCGAGCTAAAAATCATCAAAAAGGAACCTAGCCTACGTATTCTTGCGTTCCAGATGTTCTCAAGTCTCATTTATTTATATAGTCCTTTATGCTACAACGTAGACCAAAGGACTGAACATCCAAGAAACTATAAAAAAGAATAAAATTAAATACATTACAAACATAACATATACTAGCAAAGTCAAAAATTAAAAGCAACAGAGTACAAATACGTTTTAACACGAGATTTAAAAACCTCAACTGAGGATGCAGATCTAACATCAGGGGGGAGCGCATTCCACGGTCTAGGACCAACAACTGAAAAGGCTCGATCCCGTTTTGTTTTAAGGCGAGTTCTCGGTACAAACAATTGGAATACCTTTGTGCTCTACAAGAGTTCGTACGCACCAAGTCCGGGGCCAGCTCATGAACAACTTTGTAAACGTACAACAACAACTTGTACTGAATTTGTTGTTTCACAGGAAGCCAATGAAGCCTTTCTAGAACCGGAGTAATGTGCTCCCTTTTCTTGACACCAGTAAAGAGCCTCGCCGCAGCATTCTGAACTATCTGCAGCTTCGAAATGAGTGATTGACTGATACCTACATAAAGAGCATTACAATAGTCCAAACGAGAAGAGATGAATGCATGAATCACTTTTTCTAAGTCGGGAACAGACAGAAAAGACTTAATTTTCGAAATAGTCCTTAACTGGTAATATAAATTTTTTACCACATTTTTGACCTGATGATCGAACATAAGAGCAGAGTCAAAAATTACAACTAAATTTCTTATTTTGGGTTGAACATATGTTTTCCAAGAGCCAAGAAAATTGGTTAAATCCCTGTCATCATTGTTCATCCCGAAAACCAGAACTTCCGATTTGCTAGTATTTAAATTCAGGCAGTTTTGCTCTAACCAGTTGATCACCTCCTTTAGACAGAGTACCAAGGATTGATTAGGGCTTGAGGCTCCAGCACTGATCAGTAAATAAATCTGAATGTTGTCCGCGTATAAATGATATGAAATACTGTGTTTTTTGAAAATAAGACCCAATGGCAGAAGAAACAAAGAAAAAAGAATGTGTCCCAGAATTGAACCTTGTGGTACACCACACTCCAAAGCAATTGACTTCATACCTTTAGATATGAGGAAAACCATTTTAAAACCGTCCCTCTCAGCCCCACTACATGTTCCAAACAATCGATAAGAATATCATGATCGATTAAATCAAAAGCTGCACTAAGATCCAGCATAATTAAAGCTCCTCTATTACCCGAGTCTGCAATGAGTAATAAGTCATTTGAAACTCGCAGTAAAGCTGATTCAGTGCTATGTCCTACCCTGAAGCCAGACTGAAAAACGTCTAACACCTCATTATTGGCCAAAAAAGTGCTTAACTGAGTTAAAACTACCTTTTCCAATACTTTGGAAATACAAGGCAGATTTGAAATGGGCCGGTAATTGTTAAAATCCAGAGGATCAAGGTTAGGCTTTTTAAGAAGGGGCTGAATAACCGCCTGCTGAAAACTAAGAGGAAAAGTGCCTGTATAAAGACTGCAATTAACAATAGCAGTAATACAAGACCCAGTATAATCAAACGTCGCGGACAACAAGTCAGAAGGCAAAATATCCCAACTTACAGCGGGGCGTTTCAGCTTATCAATGATCAGTTTAATATCCTCAGTAGTAACCAAATCAAATTGATCAAAATTTCTAACACTTGTTAAAATACCTCCTGTCGAGCCCTTCGAAACACGAAAACTAGCACTGATTGTATTAACTTTTTCTGAAAATACACTTAAAAACTTTTCGCAAAATTCTGTAGATGGCGGTATTGACGCAGTGTGTGAGTTCAATAACCTATTAATAGATTGAAACAAGGTTTCTGGTGAATTTGAGTACTGCGATATAATTTTTGAAAAGAAGGCTGATTTAGCATCCTCCACAGCCTTCTGATAACCCTTACGTAAATCTACTAAAATCTGCTGCGAGATCGTACTGTTCTATTACAGTATGGAGCATAATAGCCACTGCATCCTCTGTCGATCTGTTTGGTCTATATGCAAACTGGTAATGATCCAGTGTGGGTGATATGACATCCTTAATGCGCTTGATCACCAACCTCTCCAGACATTTTGGAGATATAGATATAAGTGTGACCAGTCTGTAATCATTTAGACAGCTGATATGTGATCTTTTGGGGACTCAAATTATAGTGGATTTTTTAAAGCATGCTAACACACATGATGTGGACAGTGACAGATTGAAGGTAGTGGCAAGACCTCTGCCAGTTCAGCTGTACAGTCGACCAGGCAATCCATAAAGTTTCCATAAATGTTTGTGTCATAATAAATTAAAATTGTCACGATTCTTTTCAAAGTAAAGTGAAGGTTAATGTCATGCACACTCAATCTGCACCCGGCACTAGGACTAGGACTAGAAGTAATAATTAGGGTTGTTCCGATTCCGATACTGGTATCGGAAATGCTGCCGATACCACAAAAAAAGCTGGCATCGGAATTGGCAAGTACTTGGGTCCACGTACCGATCCGATACAATTTTCCTAAACATAACCTATTTATGCCCGCTAGCTTTGCTAGCTTAGCTTACTTACAGAGTGTCACGGGGTGCGCCTGTGATGGGCGTGCGCCCAAATTGATACAGGTATTGCTCCTCGCTCACTAGTTAGGCGGCCTCCCCACCCTTTAGGTATGTGAAGTAGCAGGGCCGCAGCATCAGGCAACGGCCCATGAGCTATCGGCGCTATAAAACACAGCGGGGAGTGTAGCTCGGGGTCTGACTGTTGGGAAACTGGACTTTGCGACGCGGTGGATTTTATGAGAGACAGTGGCACAAGAGCGGGGCGATGTGATGCGGCCCAAAGACTTTAAAAAGGGGGGCGCCTTTAATCTCCATGAGAGGAGCGCGTGAACGAGCTGCGCGATCTCCCGCGGCACCTTCACTTTCGCGTAGAGCCCGCCTTCGCATCCCTGCCGCCGAAGGGGAAAAGACCGCAGAGAGCCTTTAACCCTTTCCTTCCCCATTTTTCTAAATAAATGACCCTTTTTGCTGTAAGACCTCGCCTCGTGTCCGTGTTTCATGGTGTCGCCCGTGCACTTAGGGTCGAACCCGTTACACAGGGCTAGTAGTCTTCTTCTTTGTCTTTCGGCTGTTCCCTTTCAGGGGTCGCCACAGCGAATCATCTGCCTCCATCTAACCCTATCCTCTGCATCCTCTTCTCTCACACCAACTAACTTCATGTCCTCTCTCACTGCATCCATGAATCTCCTCTTTGGTCTTCCTCTAGACCTCCTGCCTGGCAGTTCCAACCTCAGCATCCTTCTACCGATATATTCACAATCTCTCCTCTGAACATGTCCAAACCACCTCAATCTGGCCTCTCTGACTTTATCTCCAAAACATCTCACATGGGTTGTCCCTCTGATGAACTGATTCTTGATCCTATCCATCCTTGTCACTCCCAAAGAGAACCTCAACATCTTCAGCTCTGCTACCTCTAGCTCTGCCTCCTGTCTGTTCTTCAGTGCCACTGTCTCTAAGCCGTAGAGCATTGCTGGTCTCACCACTGTCCTGTACACCTTTCCTTTCATTCTCGCTGATGCTCTTTTATCGCACAACACACCTGACACTTTTCTCCACCCATTCCAACCTGCCTGTACTCGTCTCTTCACCTCCTTTGAACACTCTCCGTTGCTCTCGACCGTTGACCCTAAGTACTTAAAATCCTGCACCTTCTTTACCTCTGCTCCCTGTAGCCTCACTGTTCCTCTTGGGTCCCTCTCATTCACACACATGTATTCCGTCTTGCTGCGGCTAACCTTCATTCCTCTGCTTTCCAGAGCATACCTCCACCTCTCCAAATTTTCCTCTACCTGTTCCTGTTCTCGCTACAAAACACAATGTCATCTGCAAACATCATAGACCATGGAGACTCCTGTCTAACTTCATCTGTCATCCTGTCCATCACTAGAGCAAACAAAAAGGGGCTTAGAGCCGATCCTTGATGCAGACCCACCTCCACCTTGAACTCTTCTGTCACACCTGCAGCACATCTCACCACTGTCTTACAACTCTCATACATGTCCTGCACCACTCTAACATACTTCTCTGCCACTCCAGACTTCCTCATACAACACCACAGCTCCTCTCTCTGCACCCTGACGTACGCTTTCTCCAAATCTACAAAGACACAATGCAACTCTTTATATACCTTCTCTGTACTTCTCCATCAGCATCCTCAAAGCAAATACTGCATCTGATGTACAGTAAATAACAGTCAACTTGCCATCTGCAATTATTGTTAAAAACAAAACAAATGTTGGTATGGTTTTATATATAATTATAAGCAAAACAGCAAATTAAAGAAGAGCTTAGCATTACCCGATTAATCGATTAATCGAAACAATAATCGGCCAACTAATCGATACTGTCATGCACACTCAACCTGCGCCCGGCACTAGGACCCGGAAGTAAGGCGGGCGTCAAACCAGGAAGTATAAAAGAGGTAAACAAACGATAGTACAACGCTCAGTCATTGAGTTCGCCCGATGTCGTTTCGGAATCGTTCACCAAACCGTGAGTACTCACTATCTTGGTATTACTTTCTGATTGAGTGTGTGTTTATAGGACGCGGGTTAGATTGTGTCTTTCCCTTGCTCTCCTTTTATGAGAGTCCTTAAAACAAACAGCGTGATTATCCTGCCTACTCGTGTTCTTCCGCGTTTGGGTTTACCATTCACGCAACAAAGGGCTAACCGCTAAGCTACGTCTTCTGATCATCCCAGGTTAGTTCGTGACAGAATGACTGAGCCTTCCGCGGTAAACCCAGCGGATCATGCGCACCTCTGCGATGTGGTAGATCAGCATGCCGTGCTTATCGATAAGCTAACCGGAGAGATCGCTAATCTGAGCCGGGGCCTCCAAGACCTCGCGGCCTTGCGCCGCGAGGTGGCGGAGCTCCGGCAGGAGAACGCGGATCTAGCAGGCCTCCCGTCGCGGCGGCCGCGACTCCGCATCCCCCCCCCCCCCTTCTTCTGATGTGTTTATTTCTCTACCAGATAAATGGAATGGCATAGACGGGAGATGTGATGTATTCTTAACAGCGCTCGATCTGGTGTTCGAGTTTAATTCCACCAAGTACTCCACCGATCGGCTACGCATCGCTCTCCTGGTCTCCTTGCTAACAGGGCAGGCAGCTGAGTGGGCCACGGCAGTTCTCAAATCGGATTCTGATACCGCCCACTCTTATAATGAGTTTACCCGCCAACTTCGATTGACTTTTGAACACCCAGCGGGCGAGGTGGAGACCGACTCCAAACTCTACCATCTGCGGCAGGGGGGATCGTCCGTGAGCCGGTATAGCGCGGAGTTCCGAACCCTCGCCGTGCAGACCAGCTGGGGAGACGCCGCGCTCCGGACATCCTTCTACGAGGGACTGGCTTCACGAATCAAAGATGAGCTCAGCGGGCGAGAACTCCCCGCCACCCTCGAAGGACTGATCCAGTTAGCTCTGCGCATCGATCAGCGCCTCCTGTCTCGCCCGAAGCCAGCCCCAAGGACCCTGCCGCCTGCACCCACCTTCTCCTACACCGCCCCACGACCACCTGCCGTCTTCACTAACACCCGTATGGAACCAGTCGGATCTCCACCTCCTGCCGTGGTTGACACGGGAGCCGGGGAACCCATGCAATTAGGACGCGCCTCCCTGACCGTAGCCGAACGCGAACGCCGGTTCCGAGAAGGGCTGTGTGCCTACTGTGGGTCGGCGTCACATCACCGGGCGATCTGCCCACTGCGCCCGGGAAACGCCCAGCCCCGGTGAACCGAAGGAGAGATTCACCGGGCCAGATCCAACTCTCCACCACCACCAACTCCACCATCTCGCGACTAACGGTTCAGGTAATCCTCCAAATTGGCCACAAACGGGTCAGAAGTGCCGCGTTTATCGATTCTGGTGCCGCAGGTAACTTCATTGACTCTACCTATGCCAAAGAAGTGGGGGTAAAAATCGAGGCGTTATCCCAGCCGATTCGCATCACATCAGTCGACGGTCGGCCCCTTTCGTCCAGCCCCATCACTCACCAAACCCAGCTCATCACCCTCGAAATCAACCAGCACAAAGAACAGCTCCAGCTACACCTCACTCCCATCTCCTCACCTCCCATCATCCTAGGCTATCCATGGCTGATCCGACATGACCCGCTCATCTCATGGACTCAAAACCGGATCCTTCAGTGGGGCCCGACCTGCAGCGAACTTTGCCTACAGGCACCGGCTGGGACGTGTTCCAAGGAGTCCGAGGCCCCCGACGTCGACACCAACGCCATCCCCGTCGCCTATCGGGACCTGGCTGAAGTTTTCTGCAAGAGACGGGCCGCCTACCTCCCACCTCATCGTCCTTGTGACCTGGCC
Organism: Channallabes apus; assembly: GCA_030522415.1. Classification (NCBI taxonomy): domain Eukaryota; kingdom Metazoa; phylum Chordata; class Actinopteri; order Siluriformes; family Clariidae; genus Channallabes; species Channallabes apus. The sequence continues at coordinate 10,622,497 of CM060125.1, forward strand.
ATAGAGCTCCAGCCGGGGTCCGTACCCCCCCGCGGCCATCTCTACTCATTATCCACCTCGGAGACGCAGGCGATGGAAGAGTATGTCACCAAGGCCCTCCGCCATGGAACCATCCGGCCATCCACCTCGCCTGCCGCCGCGGGGTTTTTCTTCGTAAAGAAGAAAGGGGGCGAACTTCGCCCATGTGTCGACTATCGGGGGCTAAACAACATCACCATCAAAAACCGACACCCGCTACCACTCACCAACTCAGCCCTGGACGCCCTCTCTGGTGCCACCATGTTTACGAAGTTGGACCTCCGGAGCGCCTACAACTTGGTGCGCATCAGAGAGGGTGATGAGTGGAAGACTGCTTTCATCACACCTACCGGACATTACGAGAGCCTGGTCATACCATTTGGACTCTGCAATGCACCCTCGGCCTTCCAGCAGTTCATAAATGACGTCCTCCGGGACATGCTGGGCCGATGGGTGTTCGTCTACCTGGACGACATTCTGATTTACTCCCACAACACCGAAGAACATATCCAACATGTACGTGCCGTTTTAAAGAGATTGCTCGCTCACCAACTGTACTGCAAGCTGGAAAAATGTGCTTTTCACGAGCACACCACCACGTTCCTGGGTTTTATCATCTCGTCCCAGGGTGTGGCCATGGACCCGCAGAAGCTAGAGGTTGTACGTCACTGGCCCCTACCCAGGACACTCAAGCAACTTCAACGGTTTCTCGGGTTTGCGAATTTCTATCGTCGCTTTATCCGGGGCTACAGTACAGTTGCCGCTCCATTAACCACATTGACCAGGCTCCCATCTCATCAGTTTCTACTCACCCCATCTGCCATCGCCGCATTCAAAGAACTCTGTCACCGATTCACCACCGCTCCCATCCTTCTACACCCGGATGCCAACAAACCCTTCGTTGTAGAGGTGGACGCGTCGGATGTGGGCGCCGGCGCCGTTCTCTCTCAGCGAGGTCCAGACCAGAAACTGCACCCCTGCAGTTTCTTCTCCAAAAAATTTGATCCCACTCAGCAGCGATACGGGGTAGGGGACCGCGAGCTGTTGGGCATAAAGTGGGCTTTGGAGGAATGGCGTCACTGGCTCCAGGGCGTCAGTGAGCCGTTCATCGTCTGGACCGATCACCAAAACTTAATCACCATCAAGAACCTGAAGCAGCTCAATCCACGACAGGCACGGTGGGCTCTGTTTTTCGAACAGTATAACTTCCATCTGTCATACCGCCCGGGGTCGAAGAACATCAAGGCCGACGCCCTATCACGTCAACATGAGGACGACCTTCCCCGGGTGGACCCCGTGCCTGTCATTCCCCCATCACGCATCATCGCACCCCTCCACTGGGATTTGGAAACCAGGGTCCGCCAGGCACAGGCTACGGAGACCGAACCGGCAGGCGTGCCGCCTGGGCGACTCTACGTGCCACAACATCTAAGGACGGAGGTTCTCCAGTGGGGCCACTCATCCACCATCGCCGGACACCCAGGAACACTACGAACTCTCTCGTTCATCCGACGGGCCTTCTGGTGGCCCTCCATCCGCAAGGACACCATAGAGTTCGTTCAGGCGTGCCCGGTGTGCGCCAGGGCCAAGGACACGAACCAACCTGCACCCGGAGAACTCCAACCACTCCCAGTTCCCCGTCGGCCCTGGACGCACATCGCCCTGGATTTCATCACGGGCCTGCCGGCATCAGAAGGAAAGAACACCATACTAACCATCGTGGATCGGTTCTCCAAAGCCGTGCACCTGGTGGCCCTAACCGGACTCCCATCAGCAAAAAACACAGCCGAGCTGATACTGGAACACGTAGTCCGACTGCATGGGTTCCCAAAGGACATCGTCTCGGACAGGGGGCCCCAGTTCACTGCCCGGTTCTGGAAGGCCTTCTGCCGTCTGATCAATTCCACCTGTAGTCTCTCATCTGGGTACCATCCCCAGACTAATGGTCAGACGGAACGGACCAACCAACAACTGGAGCGCTACCTGAGGTGCTTTGTTTCGGATCGCCAGCGCTCCTGGGCCCGCTACCTCAAATGGGCCGAACTCTCCCACAACCTCCACGTCTCCTCAGCCACCAACCTAAGCCCATTTGAGGTTTGTCATGGTTTCCAACCTCCGATGTTCAATCACCAGGAACCGGAGGTTGACGTACCATCGGCCCAACAGTTGGTCCGTAGGTGTCGGCGGCTGTGGCACCAGGCCAATCTCGCCATTCAACGGGCTAACATCAGCTACGCCACCCAACATCGCCGTCGACACCCCCCGGGACGTTTGTACCACGTAGGTGACAAGGTATGGCTTTCCACCAGAAACCTTCATCTGCACACTGAATCACGAAAACTATCACCCAGATTCATCGGACCATACCGCATCACTCTACAGATTAACCCTGTCACCTACCGGCTCCAGCTGCCTGCGGCGCTCCGGATCCACCCTGTATTTCACACATCTCAGCTAAAACCTTTCATCACTTCACCCATGATTCCACCCACCCCCCCTGCTCCTCCCCCCCGAATCATTGACGGCGGTCCCGCCTACACCGTGCGACAGATCCTCGATTCGCGCCCTCGGGGCAGAGGTACCCAGTACCTGGTCGATTGGGAGGGCTACGGCCCCGAGGAGCGGTCTTGGGTCCCAGCACGGTTCATCCTCGATCCTGAGCTCATTCGGGACTACCGCCGTAGGGTATCCTCCACCCCAGGACCGTCTGGAGCCGATCCTGGACAGGGGGGTACTGTCATGCACACTCAACCTGCGCCCGGCACTAGGACCCGGAAGTAAGGCGGGCGTCAAACCAGGAAGTATAAAAGAGGTAAACAAACGATAGTACAACGCTCAGTCATTGAGTTCGCCCGATGTCGTTTCGGAATCGTTCACCAAACCGTGAGTACTCACTATCTTGGTATTACTTTCTGATTGAGTGTGTGTTTATAGGACGCGGGTTAGATTGTGTCTTTCCCTTGCTCTCCTTTTATGAGAGTCCTTAAAACAAACAGCGTGATTATCCTGCCTACTCGTGTTCTTCCGCGTTTGGGTTTACCATTCACGCAACAAAGGGCTAACCGCTAAGCTACGTCTTCTGATCATCCCAGGTTAGTTCGTGACAGATTATCAAAATAATCATTAGTTGCAGCCCTAGATTCGACCAAACGTTCAAAAGACAACATGAAGGACGTAAACTTAAGCGGGTCTCGATAAAATGGAGGAATGTCGCACTGAGGTAAGGAAGATAGCATTTGGCTCTTTGCAAGCATTTCTGTAAGTTCTGTCTGACGTCGCATTTGGTGATGCACTGTGTCTGTGCTCGGTTCGTTGAGTGAGCTCTCTCTTACCGGCTTTAGTCGGCTGTCATATTCAGGGTTGGGGTGGTACGCACTGCTCGGGTGCGTGCTGCTCGATTCGATGACTGCGCTGTTTGCTGCAGGCTGTCGTTCTTCACGACCCTGATAAGCCTGTATTTCAGCGTTGACGGTCCGTGTACTTTTTGGTACTTGTAGTTTCTTTTTATAAACAAAAATCAAAAAATGAAAATGAGAGTTATATTTGTTTTTTCTTTGAAAATGTCAGACACTTTTTTAAAATTAGATTAGATTTTCTTTTCTCGTTTATACTTTGAATAAAGAAAGTTCTACAGCCTAGAAACGAAAAAATAGCTGCATTTTCGTTCTCTAAAACCGGAAGTATCTCTTCTTTTTTGATCAGGAAAATCTGTTTCCCCCTCCCTACTGGCTGTGGAAGAGTCAGGGACGTCTGAAACTGACTCAGAGACTTGTATGCTTAGGAGATGATGTTTTTTTAAACACTATTTTTTAACAAGAGACTCCTGGAAATCAATTCACCCAGTTAATATGTGTAATAAACTTGAAGTTTCCATACTTTGTGAAATTAAAGAAAAATAACCAATTCAGATACATTATTTAATGTAAAAGTGCTATTATAATATGTGCTGTGCCAATTATGTATGTCTGTATTTTATCATGGATATCCATACAGTACTGTATATCATGGACTTCTGGAAATTGTGTTTCCCCATCATATGCGGATGCTTAGATAGATAGATAGATAGATAGATAGATAGATAGATAGATAGATAGATAGACAGATAGATATACATGAATAACCATGAGTGTGGTGTCCTATAATCACTGTACCTGTGTGTTTGATATGTACACCATAAAACCGGATCTTTGAGTGGGTTAAAAAAAAAAGAGTTTCCTGGTTATCACGCGTATACACTCTCTCTACCCTTGAGTTACATGCTATAATAAATTACAAAGTATAACCTTAATATATATTTAGAATGAATCAGTATCACATCTATCATCACACAGCTAATGTACGTGTAATAAAAGTAGTCGCGATGTCAGGACTCGCCCAGCAAACCAGCCTTTTGCAGCGGCTTAAAACGTCCGAATTATCTTCAAATATACACAAAAAAAAAGCGAAAAGACACTCGATTGTTTTGCATAGGTTATTTGTTTAATTCACAAAGATCGTAAAAACACTTTAAAATGACAAAATAACTGTTAAAATCCTCGTTCGCCTTCTCAGCGTTACATCTGCGAGTGACATCATGGGAACACCGGCCGGACTGGCGTTAGCTGCAGGGGAGGTGCCGGGTGATGGACACCTCGCTTTAACAACTTCCGGCTTCTTACTAATTAAATAATGAAATAATGAAAAAGTCAAATAAGCGTGTATTTTTATTTTTTTGTTTTCTTTTTTAAACAATAATTTCAAATACCAAAAAGTACACGGACCGTTGACAATTGCGAGCGTCATTTCTAATTCCAACCTTTCTTTCTCAGCCTTTAGTTCTGCCTCTTTATTCTTTAATCATGCTTTCAATTGCTCTTCCTCAGCCTTTAATCGTGCTTTCAATTGCTCTTCCTCAGCCTTTAATTGTGCTTCCTTCAGTTCTAGCGCCCGCCGCTCTGCTAAGGCTGCTAATTTAATCAACAAGACTGTTAGCTCCCGCTTTCTTTAGTCGGGCTGAGGATGCCATAGAAGTTACGGACCTCTTGGTTGCAGCAGTTGCTACGTTCTGTGCTTTTTTGCAGCGATTTTCTTACTATTTCGTTGGATAGTGCAGTTACTTGACTCCACTTTTCCTCTCGAATTTCCATTAATTCTTGAAGCGTCCCTTTTGGGTCTTCGTCCTCGAGCACCGTCTCACCCTCGGCTGTGGATGTGTTGCTCTCGCCCTCAGACATAGTGAAGCGTGGAGCACTCAAATCCTCTTTCGTTTTCGATTTCAACAATCACTTGTCTTCCCTTTGAAACAATGGAGAAAGCTTTTGACTTTATGTTCTAGTCATATTATTACACGTTTTGACGCGCATCTTCAGTTTGATTATTCACGCACAACAGAAGTCCGATGATCTCTTTGTCTCTTGTTTTATTTTTCCGGCATCAAAGATTCAACACTTTGTACAGTTGTCTTGAGTAAATCAGGTTACAACAAGTTATGTGCTGCATCTTGTAGGTTACGGTTTCTTACTTTTATAACAACCTATTTGCTGTATCTTACTACGATTTTAGATTACGTTCAAAAGCTTGTGTTCTCCACAACTTCCGTATCTTAACTGAACTTTTTTACAGTGACATAAACAGGAGAGTGTTTTGCATTTATTTAATTATTTTTTTTTCCCCCTCTTCAGTTTACCTTTTGGAAAACTTTCTTTGTTGATGAAAATTCAAAGAATTAAAGTGTGAAAAGTATACCAAACTTCTCAGTGAAGGAGAAAAACAGTGTGCAGAAACAGGTATCAGTGGGGCAGTGGGAAAAGATGGCGGCTGAGAATCCAGAGACCTCTGACTTTTTGACCCAGCATGGGTATGGGTAGTATGTAGTGATATCCTAATAAGGCTTCATAAACCACAGAGGCTTCCTAACCAATTGACCTGAGAAAATGTTTATTACTCAAAGCCTCATTTAGCACACAGTTCACTATCGATCCCTACTGCTGAAACCTAAATTACAGCTAAATCAATAGTGGTCCAATAATGTTATGATTATTTGAAAAATGCATTTTTATTTTCATATGTATTAATGCTCCTATCTTACGAGGGTAAATTATTTTAATTTATCACAGTAAATTCACAGATAAATTATGCAAAATGTTTAGAACCTTGACAAATTTATTATTATTATTATTAATGAAGTATACAACATTAAATATGGGTCATTTCTTACTATGTTTCTTCTACAAATATTTTATTTATTTAAAACACTGTAACTGCACTTTGAAAATATTTATTGCATCTCTTTCTCACACATACTCTTTGTGAACATAATATATATATATATATATATCATATTTGTCTATGAAATACATCACTTAATGATCCCAGGAATGCACAAACATTAGGTCTACTCTTAATGTTCAGAGCTATGTCATCATCTCTCCCTGGGACTCATGTGGTGTCTTTAATAAACATCAGCTCAGATTACTATATAGAGCTGGACTGATATTTGAAATTGCGGTTTTGCACCAGATGTAACAGATTAATGCGAAAGTCAGATCTGTGAGGATATGTCATGCATTGTTAGAGAAGTTCATACTGTGATAATTGTTTGTCACATTTTGCATCATATAATGTCAGTTACTAATGCAAGCACAGCTGAAAGTTTGCTTATATATCAGCAAATATTTAATGTTGCACTGACGGAGGGATCATTAACAAAAGTTATTTTTGCAATTTTAATGTTGCTGTTCTTCATCTATTTAAATGCCATCATGGTCTACACTCTTTGGAGCAAGCCTGTTTTTAGAGAGACTACACGGTACATTTTGTTTAACCACATGCTTATGAATGACACAATTCAACTCTTTGTTACCTCTTTGTTGTATATTTTTGTTGTGGCCCATTTCAAGGTAGTCATGGCTGCTTGTGCTTTTATAGTTATTGTTTCAGGTACAACTTTCCGTAATGCACCTTTAAACCTGGCTGTGATGTCACTAGAGCGTTATGTAGCCATATGTTATCCTTTAAGACATGCTGAAATAGCCACTCAGAGAAAAACCTATATTGCTATTGGAATTATTTGGTTTATGGGTGTAACACACTATTTAATTGACTTTTTTTACATTGTACTGATGGATCCTACATTTTTAACCTCCCAAATGTTTTGCACAAGAGAAAAACTATTCATGAAACAATGGCAAATAGATCTTCATCAAGGTGTTAACATATTCTTTTTTTTGTCAGTAACTGTGATCATCCTTTTCACTTATGTCAGAATTCTGATCATAACCAGGTCTATTACATCCAATAAAGAGTCTTCTGCAAAAGCCCACAAGACCGTGCTGCTGCACCTCATTCAGCTGGGCTTGAGCCTTACTTCATTTCTTTACAGCCTCATTGAGAGAGCTGCAGCAATGGCTGGTAGCAGCAGCGTATTTGTGGACCTGCGTTATTTAAACTATTTATTTGTTCTGATCTTGCCACGCTGCCTAAGCCCACTCATCTATGGACTGAGAGATGATGCTGTACGGCACTTGTTCACATATTACTTTCAATGTGCTACACGCAAACATAGGTTTACTGCCGATGTAAAAACAGTCAATTAATGTCTTTTTCAGATCCTGTCTGGTATCATATTTATTATTGCATACACTATTGTTGCAATATATATATATATATATATATATATATATATATATATATATATATACAATAAATAAGACCCAGTTTCTTGACTGAATGTCATATCTACTTATAGAATTTGCTTGCAGTTAATCACAACCAATTCTTGAATTAAATCTACCCTAACAAAAAGACTACGGTATCTGGGATAAAAAATTCTGTTATACTGCAGTGTAAGTGAAGTACAATGCAGTTGAAATGCAGCTGTATTGAAATATGATTCTGTATCTTTGTGGTTATTGAACAGTTCATTGCTAAAATAGCCCTATATCAAGGTAATCTGTTATCCTAACTAGGTTGGTATGTAATTACAGTATTATTATTATTATTATTAGTAGTAGTAGTAGTAGTGGTAGTATCAGTTATTAGCCATTATTATTACTTACTGTTTTATGCTAAATGTTTTTTTTCTGTAATTACTGTAATATAATTGTATGGCAGACTATTATTTGTTCCTGACAAATGCCATAAACGGGCTGTGATGAGGAAGCATTGTATGTGTAAAAGCCCTGAAAAGGGAGGTATTTGTGTAAAAGATGCACGGACACAGCTTTCCTCAGTTCACATGTGTAGTGACTCGTTTATCGGCATAACTTTGAAAAATACAAATCAATAGCAGAACAAATGCCAGTACAGTGGTTACCTAATCGGAGCATTCGTTTTACCGTCGAGGGCTCTGCGACAGCATTTGGGTTTGTGCGTTTGCTGACTTTTACCACTGAGTGGCGCTATATAACTACAGACTGACACCTCATGCCTTAGTTCATTCTCTGCCGGATTAATGAGATGCGCTCCTTTAGAACTGCACGTAGTAGCCAATAAAATCAAGTGAAACACTGTAGTTGAACGAATTCATAATCACAGTACTAAAATTACAGTACAAATGTAGAATTCAAATTAAATCAAATCTTATTAGGATCCAATTTAAGCACAATAAATGTTAACACAGTGAGGCTTTAGATTTTATCACATGTAATTAGAAAAGAAGTGTGTAGGGTTTTGTGTCATCTTATTTCTTGTGTTCTTTAAATTTATAGTAGGTTCATTAACTGAATTAAATGACCATATGTCTGTCATTCCCCACTTAAGGGGGTGGGAGAATTTTCAAGCCCCACTTGTCAACAAAATGATAACGAAATCGGCCAAGTTTACTATTTATTGAAATATAAATTTCTAAACCAATACGATCAAATAACACCAAGTTTAAAACAGATAAAATACACATGCAATTGTTATAACAGGCTTACTTCATAATTTATCTAGAGCTTTCATTCAAAGAAGTCGAGTGGCTTATTAACGTGACTGGGGTGTGTTATCTCTAAGTGTCCGAGTGGCGGAGCGGTTAAGTCCTTGCCCTTTCATGCGGAGATCGCTGGTTCAATCCCTGGGTGATGCTATTTTAAAATTGTTTTATTTTAATTATACCAAAATTTAAATAAAACAAAATAAAATGTCAGAGAGAGAGAGAAAGAGTGAAAGGGGGAGACAGGGGTAGAGAGGGAAGAGAAAGAGGGGGAGAAAGAGAAGAAGAGGAGAGATGGCAGTTAGGTATGGTCACAGTCACATAATGTATAATGTAAATGTACAGTATATTTACTGTAGAGTGCAAGGAGGGACTCTGGCAAGACTAACTATGACAGCACAACTAAAAAGGAGAGCCAGAAGGAAACACAAACATGAGGGCTCCCTGAGATGTAAAGCAAACAATCACCTCACCATCAACAAACCTGAGTGATCAAATGAGACTGAGGAAGACAGCATCTAAACATACCAGTTCACCATAATACTCTAAGTCCATGAGTCACCCAGATCTGCTCCTTTACCTAAGGCAAATCTATTTATAAAAATGCTTGGCTACATGAATAGGTTTTTAGCCTAGACTTAAACACTGAGACTGTGTCTGAGTCCCGAACACTATTTGGAAGACTATTCCATAATTTTGGGGCTTTGTAAGAAAAAGCTCTGCCCCCAGCTGTAGTTTTCATAATACATGGTACTGACAAGCAGCCTGCATCCTTTGATCGAAGTAGGCGTGGCGGATCGTAAGACACTAGCAGTTCGCTCAGATACTGCGGTGCGAGACTTCTTTAATGTCAAACCCTGATGTATACATACAAGCAGTCAATGCTCCACCTGGCGGGATTATACAGCATTGCAACCATCTTTTTAGAAAGCGTGTAGATGCGGTCATATTATTTCACCAGTTTTGACGCGTAGCTTTGGTTTAAAGTTTCACTCACACGACAGAAGTCCAATCTCTTTGTCTCTTGTAGTTTATTTTGTCAGCATCAAAGAATCAACACTTCATACAGTCGTCTTGAGTAAATCCACTGTGATTACAGACACCAGTTGCTGCATCTTGCAAATCTCTGACTTTTACAACAACCTGTTTGCTGTATCTCACAAATCACAATCTTAGCTTACGAATATAACAACACTCTTGCTGTGTATATCCACTTACGGGAGCTTACGGTTACAACAACCTAGTTGCTGTATCTCACATTCTTAGCTTACCGGGCTTACGTTAGCTGACGAGCTTACGGTCAAAAGCTTGTGTTTCCTTAGCCTTCCGCATCTAGACTGAACTCTCTAACATATCACAGTCACACAAATGCATGTAATAGTAGAATGACATCACAGACCAACCTACGATTGTGAACTTATGATGCATGACTAAGAAATATAAAGCTTATGGCTTATGTAACAAACTTAATGCTTAATGCTTTGCTAATGAATAGAACAAGGTAGAATAAATGAAATAACAGCAAATAAAATAAAATACAGATGTCGCCATTAAAAACGCGCGTTTCGAGAAAAGGGATCCCGTGACTTGCCGCGGCTTTGCGCGGCTGTGTGCGGCAAGCTGTGAACATGCCCTTCATTACCTGTAGGGGGCAGTCGTGTTTCAGTCTGAAGTATTGTGTGTCTACTGAAGCCCGAAAATGTGTCCAAATTAAACTGCGCATGCGTGTTTGGAGACGCTGTGCCCGCGCTGTGTATCAGTCGGTTGGGAATCATCACGGAGGTTACAACACGGCGTGGCTGCAGCTGGAGTTTGTCGTGTTCGAGCTAAGTTTAGCTTTCTGTTTTGGATGTGATTCTCGCTTTCATGACTCCCAATTAATGTTCATCTTAATCTCAGGACGTACAATTAGCAATATTTCAGTTTTTAATAGTGTGGAGATTCACAAAACACCGTTTTCGTGTAAAAACCTGAACCTACGGAGCTCCCCAGGGGTCCTGTGTTAAATAAATAAATAAATAAAATAATAACGAACCGAGCGCGCGGATTAATACACCGAGATGTGTTTCTTACCCCCACCCCGAGTGAAAACGGCGTGTTCAGACAAAGCCTCGCCAGTGAGATGCCATTTCTGAACAAACTAAGTCGTGTGTGTTAAAGCATTAAATGGTAAAAGAGCACTAGCAATAAACGTTTTTTTCTGAATCCGAATTTTATTAATAAGTTACAAGTTAAATTTCAACTGCAAAGAACCTGTACATATGTTCATACAGTATTGACAGCAGCTCTAATTTGTCTAAATTGCATTGCAGACAAGAAAAATAAGTCGAGTCATCCTGTGACCCTGCATGCTTAATCTTTACACACATGATTCTTGCTTCTCACTTTTTCCTTAATCTCCGGTTCGGTTCTGGTTTCGGTCTGTTCTCATGAGTTGTGAAGCGAGAGGAACAAAGTATAAATATTGTTCATTTGCTAAATTAAGTATCATGAATTTTAATTGAATATCTATCTCTATTTTTTTCACAGCAGTTTGTGACTGAAAGTGTGTCTGCATCTGACTTCAGGAGTTTCCTGACCAACCGGATCTAACGGTCATATTTAAAAATCATAAAGTACAAAACGTTTCTGTTAGTGTTTAATTTTGTTTCTATGATTAATACTTATTTGTGGTGTTTTATGTTTTGTACATCTTTTCAAATTGAGACCTCATTTGTAAGTTACTGTTTTCTCGTTTTTCTATAAATTAATCAAATGTTTGCTTGTTATTAAATGTATTTTTTATTTAAAAAAATAAACGAATCTGTTTTATTATTTGCTGAGAGCGTGGTTTATTTATTTATCATATTTGGTCATTGTAACATGCATTAGGGAGCATTATCTCTGCGAAGTGTGTCTGCTATCTGGGAATTAATTACCTTTACTTGGCTATTTTAAATAAATCTAATTTGTGCATTAAATATAATTATGTAACTTACTTGATTTCTTTGATTGTTTCTTTGATTATGTGTAAAGAAAATACAATTTATATATTCGTGTTTAATTACAAAAAAAACATTTTAATGGTTAGTGATTGTTGCAGACATTCACATTATTTTTTGGGGAAGAGCTTGGCTTGTACATGCTACTCATCAGCAGTCGGCGCCCCGCTGTAACCAGAAGATCAAAGGAGCAGTTATCGGCTGACACGTAGCTGTCACGATTCCCTGTTTGTCTGCGTCTGGCGTGTGTGCGAGGCATGAATGCAGAGGAGGCGAGCTGACGGTTCTTTAGTTTCTCTTTATTTAACATCAAGAGGAAACAAAACACCAAACACAAACGGAACTTAACTATAACAAAAGCTAGACGCCTGACTGCTGTTCAGTCAGGCTATTTATAACAAACAAACAAATTAACTTCCCTCGGTTCAGGTGAGCTTCTACGTCACCTGACCGAGGTGCAAACTGGGAACTGAAGTCAAATATCAAACAAAAACAAACTACAAACTAAAACCAAAAGCGGGCGTTAGGCGCCCTCTAGGGGTTAACCGTCACAGTACTCCCCCCCCCAAAGAAATGCTCCTCCGGAGCATCGCCGGAGGCCCCGGGCACCCACCCCACAGTACTACCTTCGGCCTCCTGACCAGGAGCCTGGGTGACGGTCCCGGAGACGTGCTCTGCGGCTGCCGGGCTGGAGACGTGCTCGGCGGCGGCAGAGCTGGAGACGTGCTCAGCGGCGGCAGAGCTGGAGACGTGCTCGGCGGCGGCAGAGCTGGAGCGCTCACTGCGCTCGACGGAGGCGTTGGAGCGCTCACTGCGCTCGACGGAGGCGTTGGAGCACTCACTGCGCTCGACGGAGGCGTTGGAGCGCTCACTGCGCTCGACGGAGGCGTTGGAGCGCTCACTGCGCTCGACGGAGGCGTTGGAGCGGTCACTGCGCTCGATGGAGGCGTTGGAGCGGTCACTGCGCTCGACGGAGGCGTTGGAGCGGTCACTGCGCTCGACGGAGGCGTTGGAGCGTGCAGTGCGCTCGACGTAGGCGTTGGAGCGGTCACTGCGCTCGACGGAGGCGTTGGAGCGTGCAGTGCGCTCGACGGAGGCGTTGGAGCTGTCACTGCGCTCGACGGAGGCGTTGGAGCGGTCACTGCGCTCGACGGAGGCGTTGGAGCGGTCACTGCGCTCGACGATGGCCCTGGAGCGTGCAGTGCGCTCGACGACGGCCCTGGAGCGTGCAGAGCGCTCGACGACGGCCCTGGAGCGTGCAGTGCGCTCGACGACGGCCCTGGAGCGTGCAGTGCGCTCGACGACGGCCCTGGAGCGTGCAGTGCGCTCGACGACGGCCCTGGAGCGTGCACTGCGCTCGACGACGGCCCTGGAGCGTGCAGTGCGCTCGACGACGGCCCTGGAGCGTGCAGTGCGCTCGACGACGGCCCTGGAGCGTGCTCAAAGCCGGGAGGCGGCGGCAGACCGGGTGTGTGGTACAGCGGCTGCTGGCATGCTAGCTCGCTGTCCTCGAAGCCGGGAGGCGGCGGCAGAACTGGTGCATCGGTCAGCGGCTGCTGACACGCTAGCTCGTTGTCCTCAAAGCCGGAAGGTAGCGTTGGAGCGTGCACGGCGCTCGACTGCAGCGTTGGAGCGTGCACGGCGCTCGACTGCAGCGTTGGAGCGTGCACGGCGCTCGACTGCAGCGTTGGCGCGTGCACGGCGCTCGACTGCAGCGTTGGCGCGTGCACGGCGCTCGACTGCAGCGTTGGAGCGTGCACGGCGCTCGACTGCAGCGTTGGAGCGTGCACGGCGCTCGACTGCAGCGTTGGAGCGTGCACGACGCTCGCCTGCAGCGTTGGAGCGTGCACGGCGCTCGACTGCAGCGTTGGAGCGTGCACGGCGCTCGACTGCAGCGTTGGAGCGTGCACGGCGCTCGACTGCAGCGTTGGAGCGTGCACGGCGCTCGACTGCAGCGTTGGAGCGTGCACGGCGCTCGACTGCAGCGTTGGAGCGTGCACGGCGCTCGACTGCAGCGTTGGAGCGTGCACGGCGCTCGCCTGCAGCGTTGGCGCGTGCACGGCGCTCGACTGCAGCGTTGGAGCGTGCACGGCGCTCGACTGCAGCGTTGGAGCGTGCACGGCGCTCGCCTGCAGCGTTGGAGCGTGCACGGCGCTCGCCTGCAGCGTTGGAGCGTGCACGGTGCTCGCCTGCAGCGTTGGAGCGTGCACGGCGCTCGACGACGGCTCGGGAGCGTGCACGGCGCTCGATGACGGCTCTACGTCGTCCTCAAAGCCGGGAGGCGGCGGCAGAACAGGTGCGTCGGTCAGCGGCTGCTGACATGCCAGCTCACTGTCCACGCAGCCAGGAGGCGGCGGCTGAATGAGTGCGTCGGTCAGCTGCTGCTGACACGCTTGGCTGCTGAGCGTTGGCGAGGGAGGAGAAAGCTCCGAGCCCGCTTCGCGGTTATCCCGGAAGTGGAGGATCATGCGCTGCATCTCCTCCACCTGCTCCCGTATTTCTCGCAATTGCTCCGGCTCTGGAATCCACCACATGAGCTCCCTTTCTCTCAGCTGCTGCTCCGCCTGGGATTCTCTCTCCCCCGCGTCACCGCCGTACTTGGGCTTCCTGGCCCTTCTCTTCCGGCCTGTGCGGGAAACCACGTGACCCCGCGTTGCGTCGCTACCAAATGGCGTCCACCTAATGGCGAGCCCGCAGCCCTCCCAGCTCTGTGGTGTCTTTCCCTCTCTCTCCCGCATGTGCTCCTGTTGCGCTAGCTGGTTGTACTTCCAGCTCCGGTACATATCTACCTCGTCGTTTTCCAGCCAGCAATACTCCCAGTCGCCACACCTCTCTTCCTCGCTGTCCTCCAGCCAGTTCGCCAGCTCGGGCGAGATGGTATCTGCGCCCCCCCCAAAATAATCCAGGGAGAAATCCTCCGCCATGCCTCTTGTACGGTCTAGCTTTCTGTCACGATTCCCTGTTTGTCTGCGTCTGGCGTGTGTGCGAGGCATGAATGCAGAGGAGGCGAGCTGACGGTTCTTTAGTTTCTCTTTATTTAACATCAAGAGGAAACAAAACACCAAACACAAACGGAACTTAACTATAACAAAAGCTAGACGCCTGACTGCTGTTCAGTCAGGCTATTTATAACAAACAAACAAATTAACTTCCCTCGGTTCAGGTGAGCTTCTACGTCACCTGACCGAGGTGCAAACTGGGAACTGAAGTCAAATATCAAACAAAAACAAACTACAAACTAAAACCAAAAGCGGGCGTTAGGCGCCCTCTAGGGGTTAACCGTCACAGTAGCCTTCTGAGTTTGGAGACCCACAGAACCCCCACTGTATTATAATGCCTCTTCTCACCTTTCATTCATGATTTCGCTGATGGGGGAATTCGTACAATTTGGGTTTTTTAAAAACAATTAACAAGGCCGAGTAGACGTCTCTGCCTAAAATGTTTTTCGCCAGCAAAACACCTCTCTCTCTCTCTCTCTCTCTCTCTCTCTCCCTATATATATATATATATATATATATATATATATATATATATATTCACAATCACATTCCAGCTCTTATTCCCAGCCGTGGTCAAATAATGGATGAAATAATTATTCAATGCTGGACACAAACAGCAAAAAATATGAAAAGCCCTAAGCACTTTATTGCTTTTCATCATGTTTTTTGCTGTTTGTGTCCAGTATATATATATATATATATATATATATATATATATATATATATAGTTAATTCATGTCTATGATCTAAAAAAATATAAAAACATATGATCTTTTTGAGTTATGAGTTGTTTTTTATTATTCATAAGACAACCTTTCAGTTTTGTAAATATTCTAGTTATAATGTGTTAAGTCTTTCTTAAACGGTTTTGAGAATTAGACCATCCAGCTAAGATCAATATTATTAATATTAAGCATTTTATTTCTATTTATTCTATGCTTTGCTGGAGAAATACATTTTAGGCAGAGACGTCTCGGTCTTGTTAAATAGTTTTAAACCCCTGAATTGTGCCAATTCCCCCATCCGAAACCGGTTTGATAACTTCTCACCTATCAAAGGTGAGAAGAGGGACTGAGCTGTAACTGAGCGCGCTTTCACGTTTTACTGTAAAGACACACACACACATACAGGCACGTGCAGAGGGGGGAGGGCGGCGGGCGCTTGAGCACCCGCCCCTTGCCTCCAGGATGCCTCAAGTATGGGCGTAAATTTCATTTAACAGTAGGGGGGACAATAAATATAAAATTTCTCATGAGCAATTTTTGAAGGGGACACATATAATACAGTCAAATTGTACTTATAAAGATATGTCCCCACAGTGAAAAACTTTGCTTCTATCATTATTATTGTAGCACGGAGACTGCACCATTATGGTTATTTTCAAAATTTTTCTCAGGTTCAATGACAAAGCAGATTTTTCTTCAAAACTATTTCTTGCATTGTGTATGTTGTTTACAGTCAAGCCATCAACATACAATAAAATGTAAACATGAGATCTAAACTAAAAACTGTGCTGCCTGTGCTGGTGCTGGTAATATCATCTCTTTGTTCTGCTGTCTCCGACTCCCTCCCTGGTCCTGAATCTGCCCCTTCCTCTACTCTCACTGTCTCAGAACAGACTGACTCCTGAAGCAGAAAAAAATGCAGGAAAAGATGTTTTCCATACTCGTAATAACTTGTTTACATTACACTTGCTAAATTGAAAGATCATACTGTAAATTGGTGAGCCTATTACTTTCTACTAAACAGCCACAACTCAAAAAACATTAAAGAAATTGTTCACCCTCCAAAAATTGTAAAAAATCTGTCATTATCCCTTCAATAAAAGCACCACACTTACCCAACACTGTACATCTGATTGACCCTGGTCTACCTGTCCCTCAATAATTTCTGTCTCCTTTGCCTGTGATTGATATTGTGACATTAGTATTTTCATAAGCACCCATTCTTAAAGCCAAATTTCCTTAATATGTGAACTTATACTTACTTGGCGTTTAAGTCACTGAAAAATTATCTTATGTCCATTTATCTAGGACACTGCAAGGCAAGTTTATTTATACTGTAGCACTTTTCATACACAATGGTCATTCAAATTGCTTTACATAAAGAAAGTAAAACTATCAAAAAATAATCACAACAATAAAAACAAGGAATAAAAAAAGGTTCAAAATTGTATTTAAAATTAATTAAGACACTTAGAACAGAATGGATATTGATTATACAAAAATATACAATTCGGACTAGGCACAGTGCTCATTTAGTAAATGTACAGCTAAACAATATGCTAATTGTGGCCGTTAATGTTAAGTTAACATTATGCCAAGTCGTCACAAATAAAACACTGCATGGGAAACGGTGTTTGTCGTGTTAGTTGCAGTGCACTTTTTTCAGCGGATTTTTCAGTTCAGTTTATCAACTTGTAATATACAGTATCTCACAAAAGTGAGTACACCCCTCACATTTTTGTAAATATTTTATTAAATCTTTTCAAGGGACAACGGTAAAGATATGAAACTCTGATAGAATGTAAAGTAATCAGTGTACAGCTTGTATAATGGTGTAAAGTTGATGTCCCCTCAAAATAACTCAACACACAGCCATTAATGTCTGAACTGCTGGCAACAAAAGTGAGTACACCCCTAAATGAAAATGCCCAAATTGTGCCCAATTAGCCCTTTTACCTTCCCGTTGTCATGTCACTCGTTAGTGTTACAAGGTCTCAGGTGTCCTTGGGGATCAGGTGTGTTAAATTTGGTGTTATCACTCTCACACTCTCATACTGGTCACTAGACGTTTAACACCGCACCTCATGGCAAAGAATTCTCTGAGGATGTGAAAGAAAGAATTATTGCTCTACACAAAGGCTATGAGAAGATTGCTAACACCCTGAAACTGACCTGCAACACGGTGGCTAAGACCACACAGCGGTTTAAAAGGACAGGTTCCACTCAGAACAGGCCCTGCCATGGTAGACCAAAGAAGAAGAAGAGTGCACATGCTCAGCGTCATGTCCAGATGTTGGCTTTTGAAAATAGACGTGTGAGTGCTGCCAGCATTGCTGCAGAGGTTGAAGGGATGGGGAGCCAGCCTGTCAGTGCTCAAACCATATGCCGCACACTGCATCAAATTGGTCTGTATGGCTGTCGTCCCAGAAGAAAGCCTCTTCTAAAGATGGTGCACAAGAAAGCCCGCAAACAGTTTGCTGAAGACAAGCAGACTAAGGACATGGCATACTTGAACCACATCCTGTGGTCTGATGAGACCAAGATAAACTTATTTGGTTCAGATGGTGTCAAGCGTGTGTGGCGGCGACCAGGTGAAGAGTACAAAGACAGATGTGTCTTGCCTACAGTCAAGCAAGGTGGTGGGAGTGTCATGGTTTGGGGCTGCATGAGTGCTGCCGGCACTGTGGAACTACAGTTCATTGAGGGAACCATGAATGCCAACATGTACTGTGCCATACTGAAGAAGAACATGATCCCCTGCCTTCGGAAACTGGGCCGTAGAGCAGTCTTCCAACATGATAATGACCCCAAACATACTTCCAAGACAACCACTGTCTTGCAGAAGAACCTGAGGGTAAAGGTGCTGGACTGGCCAAGCATGTCTCCAGACCTAAACCCTATTGAGCATCTGTGGGGCATCCTCAAACGGAAGATGGAGAAGCACAAGGTGCCTAACATCCACCAGCTTCGTGACGTGATCAAGGAGGAGTGGAAGAGGATTCCCATGACAACCTGTGAAGCTCTAGTGAACTCCATGCCCAAGAGAGTTAAGACAGTGCTGGAAAATAATGGTGGCCACACAAAATACTGACACTGGGCACAGTTTGAACATTTTCATTTAGGGGTGTACTCACTTTTGTTGCCAGCAGTTCAGACTTTAATGGCTGTGTGTTGAGTTATTTTGAGGGAACATCAACTTTACACCATTATACAAGCTGTACACTGATTACTTTACATTCTATCAGAGTTTCATATCTTTAGCGTTGTCCCTTGAAAAGAAATAATAAAATATTTACAAAAATGTGAGGGGTGTACTCACTTTTGTGAGATACTGTATACATTTTAGGAATATATTAACATTTGCAGACATCATTATATGTTGAATGGAACTTGTAAGCCTTTGAATGGTGTTAAAAATACTTGCAAAACAAGTATTGCAGCCACACATTGGAGGGAACTTCTGAGGTGGTCAGTGATTGATGGCACGGTCGGTCGGAGGGGGTTGTGATCACACCTATAGATCTTTTGTTCTAGGCTATCGGTCAAATATCTCTCCACTTGGAAGCAAAAACATGCAAGGGATTTCAGCATCTCGACGCACATACTAAGCTGTTTATAAAGTAGATACTGTTTGTTTTTTCATTTTGTAATCTTTCTCGTGTTTACTGTGTACTGTATGTATATTCATTTTTTAATGAATTACTGTAAATAAACTACACATTCCGTTACCAGAAATGACTTTTATGTTTTTTGTGTGTGCTAAACTAAACTTCAGGGTCAAAGTAATATCGATTTTATTTGAAAAGTATTATATATTTACAATGCTGATAAGTTCAACCTTAGATTCATATATAAACTGCTTCAAAGTCTTTCCACCCCGTGACCGCTGAAATCCGACAGATGCAGGGCTCAAGGGAGGTGTGTCTGTGTGTGTGTGCGGGTGTGTATGTGTGTGTGTGCGCGTGCGCTTCAGCCTGTCCTTTTTTCAGCTGATTTTTCCGCTACCGCAGATCAGTTTACCAACTTGTAATATATACATTTTAGTAATATATTAACATGTGCAGACATTTATTTGAGGGTGCGCTGCCCTCTCTTGCCCCTGCGTAGAGCCTACACACACACACATCTATCTATCTATCTATCTATCTATCTATCTATCTATCTATCTATCTATCTATCATATAAATACACATTTGAAATCTGCATCTACATTTTCTGTTACAAGTATAGAATTAGGTTCAGCTGAGACTCATGATCAATGGTGTTAGGGTGCTTATGTAGTGATAATTAGTTTCAGCCAAATCATTAAAACTAACAATGGACTATGACACTCTTGAGAGGGGATATGAAGGTGTTATTCATTTATTTATTCTCTACAAGGGTGCGAACTACAATACAGACCAAACTATAACTCTCTCTTACTACTATAAAAATTCTAAATATAAACAAACAAAATACAGCTTTTTTTCCTCAGAGGTAAACGGAAAAGTGAAGTTGTTCAGCTGTTTACTGTCACTGCAGCTTCTTCAAAGTCTTCCCGCTCCGTGACCGCTGAAATCCGACACGACTCCACGTTAGGCTGCGTCTTGACTCATTTGTATACCGACGGTGATTGGATGTTTCCCGAGGGCTCAGGGGAGTGTGTGTGTCTGTGTGTGTGTGTGTGTCTGTGTGTGTCTGTGTGTGTGTGTCTATGTGTGTGCGTGCGCGCGCGTACTTCTTCTACTGTTCTAAAAACTCTAAATATAAACAAACAAAATACAGCTTTTTTTTCAGAGGTAAACGGAAAAGTGAAGATGTTCAGTGTCACTATGCAGATGTTACACTCAGTGGAGTTACCGAAATCGTTGGTTTAGTTCTCATTGAGTTGCCACACATCATTTCCACATTTCACTCGCTTTTATTCCTCTTATGTGAGCATAAACAGTGAAACATCCCACAGGTTTATAATACACCGCGGCCAAGTGAACCACGTTCCCGTCGAACGAAACGAGGCATAATCGTGGTGTTTGCTTCGGTTATGACACACCATAGTTTATTATCTGCTGTGGTAGATCTGATTATTTATTCAAATACAATAATAAAGCTTTATATCCTCAGGAGGGCTCAGTACATTGTTTTAGCGATAGTTTCACGGAAGCGAGTTCAGAACTAATCTAAAAAAAAAACATCCGAAGCTTCAAAAACATCCGAAGCTTCAAATAGAATGAACGAACTAATGAATTTTCTTAAAACGTTAGAAAATTAAATCCCTAAATCTCCTTATAAAATATCGCTGATTATCAATGCGAGAATGAATGGCGAATAGTCATATGGCGAGGGATAGGCTTCAGTGAAATTGATATAATTGATATATATGTAATTTATATACTATATATACAGACGTGTGTGTCATTTTAATTCAAATGAACATTTTAATGCTTTCTGATACACTTATCAACTTATCCACATACACTTATCAACACAAACTCTCCGTGCACGCACACACAATCTCTAAAAGATTAATATTAATAACATACATATACAAATAAACAAATGTAGGTGTAATAAAAGTAGTCGTGATGTCAGTACTCGCCCAGCAAACCAGCCTTTTGCAGCGGCTTAAAACGTATGAATTATCTTCAAATATAAAAAAAAAGCGAAAAGACACTCGATTATTTTGCATAGGTTGTTTGTTTAATTCAAAAAGTTCGTAAAAACACTTTAAAACGAGAGAAAATCTGTTAAAATCCTCGTTCGCCTTCTCAGCGTTAGGTTGCGAGTGACGTCATGATTTGAATCTGCGCGCCACCGGGGAAACATATGGAAACTGACTTTCTCGGACCACCGGCTTTTAGATAAAGTCCTTCCATGCGCCATCTGGCGGATATTCAGTGAAGCGCAACACATTAATTTTAAATTCCCGAATGTTGCCTCCGGCAAGTCGCGGCACGCCGCGCGCTAAATTGCGGCCTCTCGCGGGAAAACACGCGCAGTTTTAAAGGCGACATCTGTACACACAACAACAAATTCATAAGTGCGATATGGCACTTACATTGCGCATGGGGGCGTTTATGGGGCGGGGAATCATTAACCGCGTCATCGCGGGGGATCAAATTCCGTGCACGGATCGAGCATGGACCTGTCATGGTTCTGTCATGGACCTGTCATGCTCCAGGCGGCTGTTTGACGTGGCTCTCACTGTATGTATCACCGTGGAAGCAGCTGCCATGAGACCTAAAAATCTCTGAAAGTGATGAACATGCACTTTCTGGCCTAGCTTGTTTTCCTTCAGGTGTTGGAAATGTATTCGACACTCGCAGGAGACAGCTGTGCCTACATTGAAATCGAATCCCACGTGACCCCCAAATATGTTGTGTTCTGAGCAGGAAAGAGAAAGCTTTTGTGGCATTGAGTCTCAATCCTAAAGAATCAAGATGACGACATGCCGATGTTGAAGCGCTAGCTTCTGGGACTGAGTCAGAATCAGCAAGTCGTCTATGTAATAAAAAAATCAGGATGCCCTCGAGTCGTAAAGGAGCCAGGACTCCATCCATGCATTTTGTATATGTGCGGGTGACAGAGCTAGGCCAGATGGAAGGACCCGATACTGGTAAGCTTCGCCCCCGAAAGCGAATCTCAGGAACTTCCTGTGTTGCGGCAATATTTCTATGTGAAAGCATGCGTCGCTCAGATCGATTGTCACAAACCAATCCTTTGGTTGGATTTGAGAAACAATTACTTTGACAGTCAACATTTTGAACCTGTATTTTTTTCAGATAGTGTTTCAGGCCGTGAATATCTAAAATTGGACGTTTCTCTTGGAAACCATGAAATACCGAATGTAGTAGCCTGACTCTCTGTCTGGTAGGGGAACATGTTCTATGGCCCCTTTTCCCAGCAACGTCTGTAATTCTAGAGTCAGCAGGTGCTCCATTTCCGATTTCACGTGGAGACCACGCCGTTGAAACGTGGAGGGCGATGTGCGAACTGAATCCTGTAGCCTCTCTACAGTGCTTAGTACCCAAGGAGATATACCTGGCAGTAGCTTTCACAGAAAGAACAGCAGAGGGCAGAATAATGCAAACTCATAACAACCAGATTGAAAAAGTATCAACAGTCTGTGGCTGCTCTGCGATGGATTGGCATTTTGTCCAGGGTGTACCCTGCCTCGTGCCCTGAGTCTCCTGGGATATGCTCCAGGTCCCCCGCGACCCTAAATACAGGACAAAGCGGTATAGAAGATGAATGAATGAATGAACAGTCTGTGGTATCTTCAGATACTCAGGGAGAGCATTCCACAGTCTAGGCGCAGCTGAGCAAAAAGCCCGATCTCCCATAGTATGAAGCGTAGTCTTAGGAAGTCTCAAAAGATGTATTGATGCAGATTGGAGGTTGCGTGTGGACGTATGTAAGGTAATAAGTTTTTTGAGGTAGGGAGGGGCATCCCCATAAATACACTGGTGGGTAAGAAGGGCAACCTTGTAATAAATTCTGAATGAAACAGGGACCCAGTAAAGAGATTTAAGAATGGGAATAATATGGTAGTATTTACGCCCTCTCATCAGGATCCTAGCAGCACTGTTCTGAATATACTGCAGATTTTGAAGGATTGCCGGTTGTACTTTCTGAGAAGGCTCAGGTCTTTCAACATCTGCAATACCATTCTTCGGATGTTTTATGAATCTGTTGTGGCGAGTGTCGTTTTCTATGCTGTGGTCTGTTGGGGCTGCAACATGAAAGCGGCAGACAAAAACAGACTGGACAAGGTCATTAAAAGGGCCGTATCTGTCCTGGACATGGAGCTGGACTCTGTTTATGTTGTGGCAAGGACGAGGATTCTGTCCAAAATGCACAAAATCTTGAACAATCCTTCTCACCCGCTACACAGTGTTCTCTCCGACCAAAGGAGCAATTTCAGCCAGAGACTGATCATGACCAGGTGTTCTACAGAGCGCCACAGGAGATCTTTTCTCCCGATGGCCATTAAACTATATAACTCATCTCTCATGACCAGGTGTTCTACAGAGCGCCACAGGAGATCTTTTCTCCCAACGGCCATTAAACTATATAACTCATCTTTCACTAAGGGATAAGGACTGTCAGTAGTTAATGCTCAAAATAATACTTTCAGACACAACTGTTCCAACAATTCAAGATAAGTTCCAAGTCCAATATCTTATCAGTACATTTGTGCAATATTATTTTCTATTCACTTATACTACATTTCAAGTGCGATATCAATATACAGATTATATTTTTTATATAATCATTTAGATCTTTTTAACTCTACCTGTTCTAATATTTTAAATGCTGTTGCTCCTCTCAAGGTGAAAAAACATAAGCATGTCGTAAAGCCTTGGCTAGATGATACTGCTCGCTCACTCAGAAAGATCTGTAGAAGGGCTGAACGTAAATGGAAAACAGATACTGTAGATTGCAAGTCTCCTATGAAATTCTAAAGGATTCTCTTTCAGCATTTCAGCGAGCTGCTGCCGCTGCCAAGCGTAAATATCTCTCAGAGTTGATTTTATCCAACAGCACCAGACCTAGAGCCTTATTTTCAATAATTGACTCTGCTCTCAATCTCGCTATTAATCATTTCCCCGAAACATCAATCTCTCTTTGTGAGGATTTTGCGAGATATTTTAATGATAAGATTTAACTGATTAAATCTCTAATGCCCCTCTCATCCTTTACATTATGTGATGTCTCCCTTTGCTCTTCTACATGTCATGTCTTTGAGCCTATCACCTTGCCTTCCCTAAATGAGATTGTAGCATTGTTAAAACCCACAAATTGTCCTCAGGATGTGATTCCCAGGCCAGCAGTCTGCAGACTGGGACCGTACCTGATTGTCTTAAACATGCCTTTGTTTTCCCTCACCTTAAAAAAAATAATCTGGATCCTACGCTTATGAGTAATTTTCGTCCAATCTCAAAATTACCTTTTCTTTCGAAAATCTTAGAAAAAGTGGTCCTAGGTCAACTTCAGAGTTTTTTTGAGTGAAAACAACTTACATGAGAAATTTCAGTCTGGTTTTAAAGCCCATCACAGTACTGAATCTGCACTTTTAAGAGTTATGAATGATGTAATGCTGACTACTGATTCTGGGCAGTCTGTGGCTTTTGTCCTGTTAGACCTTAGTTCAGCATTTGACTTGGTAGATAACAGTATTCTGTTATCACGTCTGGAAACATGTGTGGGCCTCCGAGGTACGGTGCTACAATGGTTCCGTTCATATTTAACTAATAGGAGCTACTCTGTATGCCTTGACTCCAATTTCTCTTCTGATATACTTTTAAGTTCTAGTGTCCCTCAGGGCTCTATTCTTGGTCCGATACTGTTTAATCTCTATATGCTCCCTTTGGGGACTATTTTATCTAGATATGGCGTATCTTATCATCTGTACGCTGACGACACACAAATATATTTACCTTTAAAACGTGACAATAGGTTTGTCTTAAAACCTAGATTAGATTGCTTGGACGAATTAAAACTCTGGCTTGCTAGTAATTTCTTAAGTATTAATGAAAACAAGACTGAAATTATTTAGTTTGGCTCAAATGATCCTAGCATTCATGACCTCGATTTTGATACTTTGCTACCTTACAGTACCA
Organism: Channallabes apus; assembly: GCA_030522415.1. NCBI lineage: Eukaryota > Metazoa > Chordata > Actinopteri > Siluriformes > Clariidae > Channallabes > Channallabes apus. The sequence goes on from CM060125.1 coordinate 10,647,712, forward strand.
ATTGTGTTCGGAATCTGGGGGTTTTAATTGATAACAGCCTTAAATTTAACAACCAGATACAGATGTCGCCCTTAAAACCCTGCGTGTTTTCCCGCGGGATGCTGCAATTTAGCGCGCGGCTTGCCGCGACTTGCCGGAGGCAACATTCGGGAATTTAAAATAAATGTGTTGTGCTTCACTGAATATCCGCCAGATGGCGCATAGAAGAACTTTATCTAAAAGCCGGTGGTCCGGGAAAGTCAGTTTCCCCGGTGGCGCGCAGATTCAAATCATGACGTCACTCGCTACCTAACGCTGAGAAGGCGAACGAGGATTTTAACAGTTTTTCTCTCGTTTTAAAGTGTTTTTATGAACTTTTTGAATTAAACAAATAACCTATGCATAATAATCGAGTGTCTTTTCGCTTTTTTTGTATATTTGAAGATAATTCATACGTTTTAAGCCGCTGCAAAAGGCTGGTTTGCTGGGCGAGTACTGACATCACGACTACTTTTATTACACCTACATTTGTTTATTTGTATATGTATGTTATTAATATTAATTTTTTAGAGATTGTGTGTGCGTGCACGGAGAGTTTGTGTTGATAAGTGTATGTGGATAAGTTGATAAGTGTATCAGAAAGCATTAAAATGTTCATTTGAATTAAAATGACACACACACGTCTGTATATACAGTATATCAATTACATATATATCAATTTCATTAGTTCGTTCATTCTATTTGAAGCTTCGGATGTTTTTTTTTTTTTTTGGTTTGGTTAGATTAGTTCTGAACTCGCTTCCGTGAAACTATCGCTAAAACAATGTACTGAGCCCTCCTGAGGATATAAAGCTTTATTATTGTGTTTGAATAAATATTCAGATCTACCACAGCAGGTAATAAACTATGGTGTGTCATAACCGAAGCAAACACCACGATTATGCCTCGTTTCGTTCGACGGGAACGTGGTTCACTTGGCCGCGGTGTATTATAAACCTGTGGAATGTTTCACTGTTTATGCTCACATAAGAGGAACAAAAGCTCAATGAGGACTAAACCAATGATTTCGGTAACTCCACTGAGTGTAACATCTGCATAGTGACACTGAACATCTTCACTTTTCCGTTTACCTCTGAAAAAAAAGCTGTATTTTGTTTGTTTATATTTAGAGTTTTTATAACAGTAGAACAAGTACCCACGCGCACGCACACACATAGACACACACACACACACACAGACACACACACTCCCCTGAGCCCTCGGGAAACATCCAATCACCGTCGGTATACAAATGAGTCAAGACGCAGCCTAACGTGGTGTCGTGTCGGATTTCAGTGGTCACGGAGTGGGAAGACTTTGAAGAAGCTGCAGTGACCGTAAACAGCTGAACAACTTCACTTTTCCGTTTACCTCTGAGGAAAAAAAGCTGTATTTTGTTTGTTTATATTTAGAATTTTTATAGTAGTATATAAGTCATAGTTTGGTCTGTACTGTAGTTCGCACCCTTGTAGAGAATAAATAAATGAATAACACCTTCATATCCCCTCTCAAGAGTGCCATAGTCCATTGTTAGTTTTAATGATCTGGCTGAAACTAATTATCACTACATAAGTACCCTAACACCATTGATCATGAGTCTCAGCTGAACCTAATTCTATACTTGTAACAGAAAATGTAGATGTAGATTCCAAATGTGTATTTATATAATAGATAGATAGATAGATAAATAGATAGATGGATAGATAGATAGATAGATAGATAGATAGATAGATAGATAGATAGATAGATAGATAGATAGATGTGTGTGTGTGTGTGTGTGTGTGTGTGTGTGTGTAGGCTCTACGCAGGGGCAAGAGAGGGCAGCGCACCCTTAAATGTCTGCACATGTTAATATATTCCTAAAATGTATATATTACAAGTTGATAAACTGATCTGCGGTAGCGGAAAAATCCGCTGAAATAGGACATGCTGCAGCGCACGCGCACACACACACACATACACACGCGCGCGCGCACACACACACACACACACAGACGCACCTCCCTTGAGCCCTGCGTCTGTCGGATTTCAGCGGTCACGGAAAGACTTTGAAGCAGTTTATATATGAATCTAAGCTTGAACTTATCAGCATTGTAAATATATAATACTTTTCAAATAAAATCGCTATTACTTTGACCCTGAAGTTTAGTTTAGCACACACAAAAAACAGAAAAGTCATTTCTGGTAAATCAACGGAATGTGTAGTTTATTTACAGTAATTCATTAAAAAAATGAATATACATTGTACAGTACACGGTAAACACGGGAAAGATTACAAAATGAAAAAACAGTGTCTACTTTATAAACAGCTTAGTATGTGCGTCGAGATGCTGAAATCCCTTGCATGTTTTTGCTTCCAAGTGGAGAGATATTTGACCGATAGCCTAGAACAAAAGATCTATAGGTGTGATCACAACCCCCTCCGACCGACCGTGCCATCAATCACTGACCACCTCAGAATTTCCCTCCAATGTATGGCTGCAATACTTGTTTTGCAAGTATTTTTAACACCATTCAAAGGCTTCAAAGGGGCAGTTATCGGCTATGACACGTTGAAGGAGAACTTAATAGTTCTCAAAAATAGTGTAAATGTCTGCAACAATCACTAACCATTAAAATGTTTTTTTTTTGTAATTAAACACGAAAATATTAATTATATTTCCATATATACACACACATACACACACACACACACAAGTGCGTAGGTTTGCTAGGTTTTCTTAATATGGTGCGAAATCACTTTACATTAATACTAGCAATGCTTCGATTTATATTAATCCACTCGAAATGCAATTCATTAAGTTAAATTAAGGAATAGTGTAAAGTTAAAGGAATGTTTCATAACTGACAAAAAGATAGTCTTTAATAAAATTAAAACTATTCTTTATTGAGCCCTAGTGCAAATGAAACATCTCAATCATCTGTATATATATAAAAGTAGATTACATCTAAACATGAACTACTAGGTAGAGTACCACACAACAGCTCAATGCCTATTGCTCCTATATGAAGGAGACAAAAACATGCCTTCGCCTCTCGTTAACAAAAATAAACTGCTGGCATATTTGTTTGACATCAATATTGTCCAGGCTGTTCTTTTTTTCTTCTGATAAACACTAAAGATGATATTTTGTAGAATGCTGAAAACCTGTAATCATTGATTTACATAGTATTTGTTTTTCCTGCTACGGAAGTCAATGTTTTCAGCTTTTTTCCCCAATATCTTATTTTGTATTCAACAAAATAAAGAAAATCATTAAAGTTTGGAACCACTTACTGTAAGGAGTAAATAGTGAGTAAAGTTTTTTTGGGGGTGAACAATGGCTTTGACCCTAACTCTTCCCCTCTGACTGCACTAGGACCGGACAGCATTGCCACCTGATGAAATAGCGTGACAAAAAAGTGAAATGTCAGTTCAAAACTTTTGCCAAAAACACTAATGAATCACTTACATCCTCAGCCTATCACTCCTCATAATGCTAAATATTAGTATAATCAACATGTATAATACACGCACACATATTATATGTTATATACTGTATAATCAACATTCAGATTGACCTCCTGTGAACTCGCCTCTTCACCTGAACTACAACATGGCTGATCTGCTTCTGTCCCCTAATTGAAAAACATTGAGGGATTCCTTATGAGCATGGACAGAGAATGCCTCAGCCTATTATTGGTAACAATGTTAAATCTCAGGACAACTACAGTGGCTTGCAAAAGTATTCGCCCCCCGTGAACTTTTCCACATTTTGTCACATTACAGCCACAAACATGAATCAATTTTATTGGAATTCCACGTGAAAGACCAATACAAAGTGGTGTACACGCAAGAAGTGGAACGAAAATCATACATGATTTCAAACATTTTTTTTTTTACAAATAAATAACTGAAAAGTGGGGTGTGTGTAATTATTCAGCCCCCTTTGGTGAGTGCAGTCAGTTGGCCATAGACATTGCCTGATGAGTGCTAATGCCTAGAGAGCACCTGTGTGTAATCTACACTCTCTCCATCGCTGTCTGATATACAGCACAGGTGTTTAGGTTCTGTTACCTGACAAAACAGGATAAACACATGCCATTTAAACAGCAATCATTTTATTTCACTTTTTCTGAGTCTTAGTGTGCAAACCTCGAATCAAATCATTAATGTTCGCCAAGTAAGTGAATGCATTTTAAAAACTATTTTTCTGAAGTGGATTGTCTATTGGTGTCAACAAAATTCTAGCCATATGGCAATATTAGTATATTAGTTTATCAATTTCTTTCACAATACTGATTTCTGACAAACAGTCACTAGATTAGGAGACTGACAGGGATCATATTTATACTTTTACATTTAGCTGTTTAATCTGCTGTTAGTTTTACGTCCATATTCACAGACTATATCCTGGCCTGCTGTACTGAATGTGAGTCCACTGCATTTGGCGCTGCTTGTGTCTGAACGCAGCCAATCGTCTATCACATGATGGCAGGGAAAGGCACAGCCAATCAAAATGTTCATATGTGTTTTGGGGGCGGGAGGACTCAAGGAGAGAACGTGATTTATCCCTTTCTGCGTGTCTAGGTTAATGTTGACAGAACGATTAAAAAAAAAGTGGATTAAATTATTGGTGGGGACATTTCAATGGTCGGAGGATATTGGTGGGGACACATCCCCTCCATCCACCCTAAATCTACGCCCCTGTATATATATAATTTAAAACTATTTATTCATTTGTCTTTTATTTACTTACTTACTAGCGAATGCTTTTTTAGGGCTCTAAAAACTACGGCAGTATGAATGACAATGGAATAGGACGTGTGAGTTGCACCGGTCACACACACACACACACACACACACACAATAAATATATATATATATATATATATATATATATATATATATATATATATATATATATATATATAATTAAATTCTTAAAACATCGTGTTCACCCATGCACTGAAAAAAAGAACTTGTAAGATTTACTTGATAAAATCCTCATAACAATTTGGACACAGATTTTAAGTAAATTTTATTGCTCCAATATTAAGGCTGAATCCCAACCCTTCCCCCTACTCTTCCATTTGGCGCGTTCACGTGCAGGGGTAGTGGTGTCTCATTTCTCTTTTGGTTGGAGGTGTAGGGGGAAGGGCCAGATAGCCCTCCAAACGAAGATTTTTCAGGACCTCACTTCAAACGAAGGGCTAAGCGAAGTTTTCAACATGGCTGCTCACTCGAGCAAACAGACCCATAAATGTTAAGTCATTTTTGCCATTAATAAAGATTTTTATGACAAGTTTTCATTGTATGTATATTACCTTTAGTCTTGTGTCTGTGTTTATGGTGATGTTCTGTAAAGAAACGTTTGCAAAAAAAATCGCTAAAGTTTGCTAGCGGATAGCACAAAAATACAAATTAAATAAAATAAATTATCCTTAATCCAGATTTTATCAATCAACGACATAATATTTATCTTAGCTGGATGGTCTAATTCTCAAAACCGTTTAACCTAAAGAAAAACATAACACACTTGTTAAGTTTAAAATGTAGAAGAAGTGTCCGAGCTAAGTTTTAAGCTAAGAGAATAAGAGTTATTTCTTGTTGTGTCCGCTGCACCCTGATACACTTACCGGTCCGGGCCCGATCGACCGGGAGAGACAAACACACACACACGCAGGCATGATGTCTGAAGATCTCTGTTTATTCTCAGCAAAGAGAGCACATTTAAACGCTGCTACGTCCCGAACATCAAAAGAACCAGTCATTAACATGTCAGTCATTGAGGGACCCGGAGACAGACAGGTGTGAGGAGATACATTTGCATTCTCCTGATTAAACAAAAGGGTTCTAGCAGACAGGAGCCATTTGGATGTATTCTTGTCTGAATACAGGATATACAAGGTGTTACCACAGAAGGCATGAGGAAGCACAGTGAGGGGTCTGTTCTCAAGGCACAGGAATCTTCTCATTAGATTACACTGTCTTACAATATTATAAAACCTTACAGTGCCCCCTTAAATTCTAACAGAATTTGCTACAGTATGACATAGAGATTTACAAAATCTAATTAAAAAAAATTTAACTAATCAAAACCCTGTGTCTGTGTAAAAAAATGAGAAGACATGCCCCCTTTTGTGGTGTCCTCATGACGCCTGTGGTGCTATTAAGCTACAGGAACTGATAATGAACTTCCTCTCTGTGGGTGTAATATTTAACTCTAGAGACCGAGCCCTGAACTTCAAACCTCCGTTTAAGAATTCAGCAGGCCATCTCCAGTCCTTCTGGTCTCTTATCAATAGATTCCATTCAAAACCAGTTCCCCAGACCATGAAGCCAAACATCTCTCTCCCCAATTGACTAGGAAAGAGTAAAAGACTTCAAGTCTGACTAATCTACCTGTATATCAGATGTAACATGTGCCAATCATAACTTAATACAATCTATAAGATGGTTACAATTCTGCCACATGTGTTTTCAGACTAATACAGTAATGTTTACTATATGTGTATGGGGTAAGGTGAGGAGGATCTGTGTCCAAAACATCCAAGTCATGTTCCAAGCTGATCTCTTCTTCGACCCAGATACTTTACGTATAGTAGAGAGTCAGTTGGAGCCCAGAAGAGAGGTTACTAGCACTTCATTATGGGCCCGTGCCTTCAAGCCTTCACTACAGAAGATACGCATCAGCCTATGAATAAGTCAGATCTCAGATTAGAGTAACATATGGATGATTTAGCGATATCTTTGATGAATTGTTCCAGAATTCCTCCTTGTCGGATGCTGCTGTGAGAAAGCCTTTGGTTAGATAAAACAACATTCATAAATTTCATTGGTCACAGTAAAGTCACCCAACAGCTGATCCAATGGAATTTCTGTATCTAAAATAAAAGAGAATGTTGTTTAATGGCATCACACATTATCATGATTTGTTATGCGGCTGCTTCCTTCCAGTGTACTTTTGTTCTGTTGAGGAAATTATGATTAAATCTTGCCGTTGCTGTTTTTCTGTAAAAGCAATATAGTTATAGGTAAACAGAAGTACAGTCACATACAACATGGAAGACATGAATCTTTGTCACATACAATCTGTACAATTGTTTGTCATGTCAGGTGTGTTAGTTTGAATATTAGTTGAAGTCAGTCAGTTCTTTGTCTGTGTCAGGAGTGCATGTCGCTCAGTCACGAGCTCCCAAGCCGAGGCTTGTGCTTAATTTGGAGCAGCGGAGCTCAACGCTGCATAATTTGGGATCCAACTTGTGCCAATAGTTGGTTATTTCTCAATCAAGAATTAATCTATTTGCTTACTTTTTTTTTTTTTTTTTTTTTTTACTGCAGTCATTACATTGTGTGCACAAATGTAATAATTTCATAAGCATGCTTTGATTGTTAGTAAATTGTAGTGTATCAGAGTTAGGCGGACACCTCAAGATGGTTAGTTTAATTATGGACACTAAGCTCGTTTCATTGAATTATTCCAGAATATATACTTTAAAAAAAAATTTTTTATTAATTTTTCTTACGGGTAGTGTGACGTTCGAACAGAGTGTTCAAGTATATACTGTAATTTATAAGTGTATTATCAAAAATGTGCAATATCTCCGCGTTCCTGATAACACTACCAGGAATATGGATTCTATTTCGAATCTCACATGCCTCTACATCTTTGGAGATTATTCACACACTTATCAAATACCACGATAGTAAATTAATAAGTATATATTTAAAACTGAAGAATACTGTAATTTAAAAGTGTATTATCAAAAATGTGTAATATCTCGCGTTCCTGATAACACTACCAGGAATATGGATTCTTTCAAATCTCACGTGCCTCTACACCTTTGGAGATTAATCACACATTTATCAAATACCAATATAGTGAATTAATAAGGCATTCGGCCAATCTACCCTGTTTCTGATAACACTACCAGAAAAATGGAGCTCAGGTGCGCCGGGCTGAGTCCACACGCCTCTACGTCAGGGAGACAATAAAACTCATGCACCCCCCACGTGTATAACTGCAACTGCACGCCGCTCCCTGTTCCAAAGAACACTCTAAGGAATATGGCTATAACCAATTCATTTATTAATTTTCTAGCCACGCGCCTCTACGCCAGGGCCAGCTTGTACACAAAGTGCATGCTACAAATGCCTCACTAAATTACCAATATTGAAAGTGCATAAATTACGTAAACAACAGAATTTAGCGAACGTATATCTTTTTAAAACACACCCGAAGTAGCGCGTCTCCTCTAGCGGGACGCGGTTTGATGACGTAGGTACTCGCGACGACAGCGCTGTGTATGTTTTTAGCTTAATGCTAACAACACCGGTTCAGTTTCAGTTAAACACCTAGTTTAATCTATATCTTTCAATCATCCACAATCGCTGTAATTTTAGTCAATAAATCAACGCGAGTAATGTCAAACACAACGCGAGACAAAAAACTAATTAAAATGCATAAAGTTTTTTTTTTTTTTTAATATACCTCAAATATATGCCAATTTACTATTGGACGAGCCCCCTTAAATTACCGAAGGGAATTTTAAATAATTTGACTTTTCTATAAAATGGAACGGAAACTAATAAATGCAACTTCTTTTAATTTCAGGTATAGCAGGTGAACAAAAATATTTATCTATCAGTATTAATTTATTATTATTATTATTATTATTATTATTATCAGTGTAATGTATTTATTCGTTGTCATGTTTATTTATTTATTTATTTATAATTGACGATCAGAATCTATTGAACCTGAAAACAAATTAAAATGTTCCGTGGCTACATTTTATTTGTGTGATGGAGAACTTGTTTAAAAACTGTTGAAATATACACAAAACTGTTGAAATCATTTTTCTGCCTGTACTCCACCTCTAACAGTTACTTCTGGATAGAGTCCTTATACCTTCTATGCACATGTCCACAGCATCTTAATCTGGCCTCTCTAACTTTCTTTCCAAACTGCCCTACTTGCACTGTTCCACCAATATACACATGCCAAATCCTGTCCATTCTTGTCACTCTCAAAGCAAATTGCACCATCTTTAGCTCCACCCCTACAGCCCTGTTTCCTTTCTTGTCATCAGCACCAGTCTACAGACCATACAACAATGCTGGTTTCACCACAATTCTATAAACCTTTCTTTTCGTACTTGCTTATACATTCTGGCACAGATAATTCCTGTAACTGTTCTCTGCTTGGACTCTCATATTCACACAAAAACTTCCCTCAATATGTGTTAAATTCAGGCACTCCAGATTTTCAGTTTGTAACATTCCAAACAAGTGACAAAATTGCGCAACATTAGCTAGGCCAAGTTAGTACCAAGAACAAAGCCCTCCAGATATAACCAGCCAAACAACTGGCAAAGTGACAATCCACACACTCTGCATTTACAGTCCCTGGTGATGACCGTTGTTTTAAAACTTAAAAAATTTTAAGCACTTAACTTCTATGCAGTATATGCAAACTTGTAGATTATAATTTTAATAGACATATGTTGCTCCAGCATTGACATTGCATGGCGACAAAACAATACAAGCACACTTACTGTCAGTAATACAACACTACAATTAAATAATACTACAATAGATCCAAATATTGCATTCAGTGCCTGATGGAAAACAATCTACATGGAATAATAGCAAAGCTAACTACAAGTAAGCCAACAGTTATTATGAATACTTAAATGAAAAATAACATGGAAAACAACTGAACATCTAAATGTAAATCTGCCCATTCTGGCATTCTGACCACAATACAGCGCCTACAGTTCATGCACGCAGACAGCGGGTCAGCGCCCGCGTCTAGTAACCCATAGCAACCGTGGACGCGAGTCGATGACGTTAGTGAGAAGCGTTGTAATGTTTCTATTTCACTAAGTACTGAGCTGTTGTAAATAACAGCATATTTCGCACGCTTGGCATAAAGACCTGCACAATGATTAAACAATCATACCCATTTCAGTTGTTTACCAGATGAATTAACGAGTTGTTTAAAGCGCGACTCGAAACGCGGAACGAATTTAGTTAAAAATAAACAACGGTTCTCTAAAACACGGCGGTACTGACACCACAACCAAGCTGTTACATTTAAAACACAGCAGATATTCCTTTAAACATGACGTTACGAAAGCTCTATTAAAAACTTGCTCCGGAAAACAAAACCTCTTAGACTTAATTACGGTGAACAAAACTTATTTAGAAAACAAAACGTGAATTAAACTTTATTTTAACCAGATCACACGAGAACAAAATCTCCCCTGACCGAGGAAAAAATCCGAAAGAGCAAAATAAACACTTACTTTTTCCTCTGAGAGGGAAGACCGGACTGAGCCCCCAAATTGTTAAGTTTAAAATGTAGAAGAAGTGTCCGAGCTAAGTTTTAAGCTAAGAGAATAAGAGTTATTTCTTGTTGTGTCCGCTGCACCCTGATACACTTACCGGTCCGGGCCCGATCGACCGGGAGAGACAAACACACACACACACGCAGGCATGATGTCTGAAGATCTCTGTTTATTCTCAGCAAAGAGAGCACATTTAAACGCTGCTACGTCCCGAACATCAAAAGAACCAGTCATTAACATGTCAGTCATTGAGGGACCCGGAGACAGACAGGTGTGAGGAGATACATTTGCATTCTCCTGATTAAACAAAAGGGTTCTAGCAGACAGGAGCCATTTGGATGTATTCTTGTCTGAATACAGGATATACAAGGTGTTACCACAGAAGGCATGAGGAAGCACAGTGAGGGGTCTGTTCTCAAGGCACAGGAATCTTCTCATTAGATTACACTGTCTTACAATATTATAAAACCTTACAACACTATAACTAGAATATTTACAAAACTGAAAGGTTTTCTTATGAATAATTAAAAAAACATTATAACTCAAAAAGATCATATTATGTTTATATATATATTTTATAGTAACTGAACAGCTCTCTTCTCTCCAATCCACTCATACACCACAGTCTCCTATTTCTCTGTGCGCGCGCTGCAGCCTGTGAATGAATACACGCAGCGGAGGTTTTACATATTTAAAACGTAAAAAGGTGTCTCCATCATAAATAGCCCTGAATTAACTATATATATATATATATATATATTTATATATATATATATATATATATATATATATATATATATATATATATATATATATATATATATATATATATATTTATATATATATATATATATAGAGAGAGAGAGAGAGAGAGAGAGGAGAAAGGTGTTTTGCTGGCGAAAAACATTTTAGGCAGAGACGCCTGCTCGTTTGTTTTAAAACCCCCCAATTCTACCCCATTCCCGGAAACCGGTTTGATAACTTCACACCTTATGTGAATGAAAGGTGAGATGGGGGAATTACAGTGGGGGTTCTGTGGGTCTCCAAACTCAGAAGGCTACGTGTCAGCCGATAACTGCTCCTTTGATCTGCTGGTTACAGCGGGGCGCCGACTGCTGATGAGTGTATAGTAGCCTGTACAAGCTAGGCCATTTTTAGATTACATTTGAAATTTTAAGGGGTTGAATAGAGAACCTACTGTCTTATTTATGTAGCGAAAACACGAAATTAAACTAGATAACATGATCAGAGTTTTAATATTTATATTTAACTAGATGGAAGGCTTTTCAAGTCACATGGAAAAAAAATTCTGTTCAGTTCTACAGTTTATCCCACAGTTTATTCCATTGTCCAGCCTCAGGACAATGTAATCAATGTAATATGCTGTTTTCTGGTTAAATTTTTCTGATTGGACCCATACATAGAAAGTTTATACTGTAAACATACTTTATATTATATAAAAAATAAAAGAATCGCTCAAGTTTGCTAGCGGATAGCAGAGATTGCACGATATTACAAATATATATTTTTGTGTCACATACACTTTACTGCATGCTACAAACAAACTCACCCGTAATTGTCAGGTAAAATCTACTTAATTAAATTAACAATAAAATAAATCAAGTAAAAGTTACATAATTATACTTAATGCACAAATTACTTGATTATTTTAAATAAATCTAAAGTTAATGCATTGTTGTATCAGCAGGAACCTTGATTTTATGAAATTACTATCATTTTGTTTTGTGAGATTTTCCCTTACTTGGTTTTATCAATTTATATTACTCCCTATAATAATGTAAACATTGCTAATTTATGTTTTGGAAAGAAACTTAAGTAATTATTTCATCTATACTGTATCTTTCATAAATCACACAACTAAAATATAATTAAACAGTTTATTCACCAACATTACCAAATATTTGTGACATTCACAGTCTAGATCCAAGTTGTCTTTTTAATAAAAGTGCATTCAGCTAAATTTTGCATCCATAGAAAAAAACTGCACGGCACCAGGGCCTGAAATACTTGTTTTAAACAAAATTGTGTAAAATAATAAATAAATAAAATACAGCATTCATTTAGAAATAAAATGCAGCAGAAAATACTTTAAACAAACTGTAGAATAAACGTTAAAACGTAATAGCCCTCTGAAGCAGTGAAGTTGCAACTTTCAAATCAGCACTCTGGACTAGTGCACTTAAAAGTATGCCATTGAAACCTTAATGCATGAAAACATTTTAAGCTGAACATGCAAACACAACATGTAAACACTTGTAGTCAAGCCAAATCAAATGTTTTAAGATGATAACTTCATCTTTAAAGCTTGCACTTTTGGTGATAGCTTAAAGAACTTTCTGAAAATAGCCTCTCCTTCAAGGATTATGGATACACCAACCGGGTTCTTCCCCTGCAACAGCACGGACGACAAGGATTTTAAGAAGGTGTCACTTCGTCTGTCCCCCTGCATAAAATTTACAAGAAAATAAATCATTTATTTTGAGAAACAAAAAAAATCTGAATTGCTTCAACCTGTGCTGACTTCATTGAGAAGAAAATAATAAAAATAAATGATAATAAAAAAATGACCATCACTTCATATATTTCATATTGTTAAACTTGGGTTAAATTGCTTTAGCACTAATCTTGCATCAGTAAAACATGGCATGAGATGGCTTTACAGTGTCAGGAAATCCTATGATGAATGCTGAGTTTGTATTTAAAGGGTTAGTCCAAACATGAAAATTCGTTCAATAATTACTCATATTTATATATTCATTTGCATTTATATGCTTCTGTCCAATACAACAAACACTATATTCAAGGTATTAATAAATTGTATAATTAATAAGAAAACAATGCTTTACCAGGCAATCATCAAAGAGATCCTCTTCAGATTCACGTCTCATCTTTACGCTTTGTTTCTGTGAAAATATTTACATTGTATCATTACATAATCTTTTATTCGTACAACTACATTTAGGCCTTTATCCAAAGCAAATTACAAAAGAGGAAGGCATCAAGCATGTCAAGCAGTGCTACTAACACAAAGTTTCTGACACCGTTAGAAAATACAAGATACATAGAACAGTGAGGGATTAAGGAAAAAGTGAGAAGCAAGAATCATGTGTGCAAAGATTAACGTCTGCTTTGGAAGAGAGGTCAAATAAACAAATGTTCACAATGAGGAAAAAAAGTTAAATAAAATGCCTTTATTTCACTTCAGAGACCTATGAAAAAATAAATTCTAGTAAGTATAAAACGCCATGGTCAGTTTTTATCCCATATAATGTACACACATTATATGATAAAAAAAAAGTAGAAAAAAACAATGATCAGTTCTTATTCAGGACGTCCCATACTATATACACACCACATATGAAACTATTTTACTGCAGCATTTTTCAGATATGGGGCATTATTACATTTCAAAGGGGTATAAAGACCCCATTTCTAATAAGTGTAAAAGCTAAACTTACCTCGAACACGACAAACTCCAGCTGCAGCCACGCCGTGTTGTAACCTCCGTGATGATTCCAAACCGACTGATACACAGCGCGGGCACAGCGACTCCAAACACGCATGCGCAGTTTAATTTGCACACATTTTCGGCTTCAGTAGACACACAATACTTCAGACTGAAACAGAAAAAAAAACAATGATCAGTTCTTATTCAGGACGTCCCATACTATATACACACCACATATGAAACTATTTTACTGCAGCATTTTTCAGATATGGGGCATTCTCTCTGTGTTGTTCATGAAACTACCGTAATCACTGTAATATGCGCGCGCACTAAAATCAATCGCGGCTGGCTTGACCGTGTTTTTCTGAACCGCGGCTGGCTTTACCGCAGTAAATTAGAGCTGCTATCAATACTGTATGAACATATGTACAGGTTCTTTACTCGTAACTCATTAATAAAGTTCGGCTTCAGAAAAAAAACGTTTATTGCTAGTGCTCTTTTACCATTTAATGCTTTAACACACACGACTCAGTTTGTTCAGAAATGGCATCTAACTGGCGAGCCTTTGTCTGAACACGCCGTTTTCACTCGGGGTGGGGGTAAGAAACACACATCTCGGTGTATTAATCCGCGCGCTCGGTTCGTTATTATTTTATTTATTTATTTATTTACCACAGGACCCATGGGGGCTCCGTATGTTCAGGTTTTTACACGAAAACGGTGTTTTGTGAATCTCCACACTATTAAAAACTGAAATTGCTAATTGTACGTCCTGAGATTAAGATGAACATTAATTGGGAGTCATGAAAGCGAGAATCACATCCAAAAAAGAAAGCTAAACTTACCTCGAACACGACAAACTCCAGCTGCAGCCACGCCGTGTTGTAACCTCCGTGATGATTCACAACCGACTGATACACAGCGCGGGCACAGCGACTCCAAACACGCATGCGCAGTTTAATTAGCACACATTTTCGGCTTCAGTAGACACACAATACTTCAGACTGAAACACGACTGCCCCCTACAGGTAATGAAGGGCATGTTCACAGCTTCCCGCACGCAGCCGCGCAAAGCCGCGGCAAGTCACGGGATCCCTTTTCTCGAAACGCAGGTTTTTAATGGCGACATCTGTATGTGCTGTGGTGAAGTCTTGTTTTTACCATCTTCGTCTTTTAGCAAAGGTTAAGCCTTTTCTGTCTGTTAAGATTTTTGAAGTTGTCATGCATGCTTTCGTAACGTCACGACTAGATTATTGTAATTCTTTGTATATTGGTGCCCCCCAGAAATGTGTTGCACGATTGCAGTTGGTTCAGAATGCTGCAGCCCGGCTCCTTAAAGGGAGGCGTAAGTGTGAGCATATTACACCAGTTTTGATTTCACTACATTGGTTACCGGTCAAATGCAGAATTGAGTTTAAAGTTTTGTTATTTGTTTTTAAGTCCCTACGGAATCAGGCTCCACGATATCTAGCCGATTTACTACATCTTTCCACACAGTCGAGATTACTTAGATCAAGTAATTCTGACATTCTTTATGTTCCTAGAACTAGACTAAAAAATAGAGGTGATCGCGCTTTTGCGGTAATTGGTCCTAGGTTATGGAATAGCCTTCCGATTTATATCAGGTCTGCTCAAACCCTGTCAGTTTTTAAATCTGCTTTGAAAACATACCTTTTCTCTAAGGCGTTCAATACTCCTTAACTTACATTTCACTTTTATTATTTACAAAAATTACTATTTAAATGCTTTTATTTGTGTATTGTCTTTACTGCTTTTGTAAAGCACTTTGGTCGACACTAGTTGTTTTTAAATGTGCTATATAAATAAACTTGTATTGTATTGTATTGTATTTTTTGTGTTATATGTAAAAAGTGTGCTATATTTAATTCTATTTTTTCTTCTATTTATTGTATTTTTCTTGTAATTTTTATTTATTGTATTTTTACTTTTCCTTGTCTCAAGTTTTTTTTCTTTCTTTTTTTTAATTAAGCAATGGAACTGTATGACTAAGACAAATCAATTTCCCTCTGGGATTAATAAAGTTCTTTTAATCTTGAATCTAAAGCTCCGTGGTGGTGGGGCCCCGGGGTGGGATGAGATCCGCCCGGAGTTCCTCAAGGCTCTGGATGTTGTAGGGCTGTTATGGTTGACACGTCTCTGCAACATTGCATGGATATCGGGGACAGTGCCTCTGGACTGGCAAACCGGGGTGGTGGCCCCCCTCTTCAAGAAGGGGGACCGGAAAGTGTGTTCCAATTACAGAGGGATCACACTCCTCAGTCTCCCCGGGAAAGTCTATTCAGGGGTCCTGGAAAGGAGGGTTCGTCAGATAGTCGAACCTCGGATTCAGGAGGAGTGTGGTTTTCGTTGGGGTCACAGAACAGTGGACCAGCTCTACACCCTTAGCAGGGTCCTGGAGGGGGCATGGGAGTTTGCTCAACCAGTCTACATGTGCTTTGTGGACTTGGAGAAGGCATTCGACCGTGTCCCTCAGGGAGTCCTGTGGGGGATACTCCGGGAGTATGGGATATCGGATTCCCTGTTAAGGGCTGTCCGGTCCTTGTACAACCAGTGTCGGAGCTTGGTCCGCATTGCCGGTAGTAAGTCGGACATGTTTCCGGTGAGAGTAGGACTCTGACAAGGCTGCCCTTTGTTTTTAATTTTTATGGACAGGATTTCTAGGTGCAGCCAGGGCGTTGAGGGGGTACAGTTTGGTGGGCTCAGGATTGGGTCACTGCTTTTTGCAGATGACGTTGTTCTGTTGGCCTCATCACCCTGTGACCTACAGCTCTCACTGGATCGGTTCACAGCCGAGTGTGAAGCGGCTGAGATGAGAATCAGCACCTCCAAATATGAGGCCATTGGTCCTCAGCCGGAAGAGGGTGGAGTGCCCTCTCAGGTTTGGGAGTGAGATCCTGCCCCAAGTGGCGGAGTTTAAGTATCTCGGGGTCTTGTTCATGAGTCAGGGTAAAATGGAACGAGAGATCGACAGGCGGATCGGGGCAACGTCTGCAGTGATGCGGGCTCTGTATCGGTCCGTCGTGGTGAAGAAGGAGCTGAGCCTGTTCCTACCCTCACCTATGGTCACGAGCTGTGGGTAGTGACCGAAAGAACAAGATCGCGAATACAAGCGGTCGATGTCTGGTGTCTGGGCTCTCCCTTAGAGATAGGAGGGGCTCTGGGAGGGGCTCAGAGTAGAGCCGCTGCTCCTCCGCATCGAGAGGAGTCAGATGAGGTGGCTTGGACATCTATTTAGGATGCCCCCTGGACGCCTCCCTTGTGAGCTGTTCCGGACACGCCCCACCGGAAAGAGACCCCGGGGAAGACCCAGGACACGCTGGAGGGACTATGTCTCTCGGCTGGCCTGGGAACGCCTTGGGATCCCCGCGGAAGAGCTGGAAGAAGTGGCCAGGGAGAGGAAAGTCTGGGTATCCCTACTGAAGCTGCTGCCCCCGCGACCCGACTTCGGATAAGCGGAAGAAAATGGATGGATGGATGGATGGATGGAATCTTGAAAAGCAATGAAATAAAATACCGTGCCGGCTGATGATAAAACCCAGGGGGAGCATATACAAAATAAACAAAATGGGACCGAGCATAGAGCCCTGAGGAACACCACAGGTGACATTGTGTGTAGCGGATTTAGCCTCTCCCAGGGCAACATGCTCCGTTCTTTCAGTAAGATAAGATGAGAACCAGTTGTAAACACAGTCAGAGAGTCCAACAGTGTGACGTAATCTGTGAAGAAGAATGTTGCAATCAACAGTATCAAAGGCCGAAGACAATTCCAACAGGATGAGAATCGATGGAAAACCAGCATCAGCCAACATCAGCAGGTCATTCGTAACTCTAACCAGAGCTGTTTCCACGCTGTGGCATTCTGAGACGGAAACCAGAATGGAATTTCTAAAACAAATTATTATTATTGTACTATATATTTTTCTTTACAGCCATGCATATATTCTCTTGTAATGTTATTTATTTATTAATTTTTAAGTTATATATGGAAATACTGAATGATTTTGTACATAATTATGCAGACATGATAAACATATATAACAAAATTGAAACAGCATATGATACCTAAGTCTTTTGCACAGTACTGTACATGCTGATTCATTTACAGATTTTCAGAAAAAAAAATTAAACCAGCCCAAGGTACTGGAATGTTAGCACAAGCTTGATGTGAATCCACAGTATTGATCCTCATTGGATGTTTTTTCTTTGTTGCAATAAAGACTTGTAAATTACTGTCAATTATGCCACAAATAAAATGAATGAGATCAATGAGATATTTTTCTTAAAATATTTCTCTCCTTTAATTGTTGATGTAAACATTAACTGAAACTGTTGCCCATATATGATTGTATGGATCACATTGCTGCTCTCTTTAAATTGCCAATTTATTTTTATATGATACATTTTAGGTTGTACATTTATGATGTTGTGAATAACCATAGGACCATGACAGATCTGTTTTGTACATAAAAGTTTTGGTTAGGTTTTTACAGTTAGATCTATTTTGAGCATTGTTTTGATTAGGCATTAAACTTTTTATTGTAATAAATATGTGAGAGCTGTTATTCAAATTCATTCATTCATTCATTCATCTTCTGTACCGCTTTATCCTCTATTCAGGGTCACGGGGGACCTGGAGCCTATCCCAGGAGACTTCGGGCACAAGGCAAGGTACACCCTGGACAGGGTGCCAATCCATCGCAGGGCAGTTATTCAAATTATGAAAAAGAAACAGTTGTAAAATATGTGACTAAGCAGAAATGCATATAGTAATCACTTCAGGGTCCACTCTGAGAGATGTTTCTCTGGGGTAACAGTGTTGTCCTATTTAAAGCCATGGTGTTTAGGGCTGGCTCACATCTTAATGAAACCCTTACTGTCCATAAACGTTTATTCTATTTGTACTTTAAAATATTTATAGTAGGTTGTATTGACTGATCCTATTCTGTTAATAATGTCATTGCATTGCGTCTGTATCACTGCATGCTCATGGTTTGTACAAAATTATGGCAACCACTAATGATAGCACCGTTCAGGTTTTGATAATTTACCAACAAGTGTATCAGGTTGCACTAACTGAGAGACCAATATCAAAAGTAAGTGTTGCAGTAATAATGTCAATGTTCTTTATTTATTTAAATGTGATAATGATCTATACTCTTCGGAGTAAGCCTGTTTTTAGAGAGACTCCACGTTACATTCTGTTTAACCATATGCTTCTCAATGACACAATTCAACTCTTTGTTACATCCTTGTTGTATATTTTAGGTCTGGTCTATGTCAAGGTGGTCATGGCTGCTTGTGCTTTTATAGTTATTGTTTCAGGTACAACTTTCCGTAATGCACCTTTAAACCTGGCTGTGATGTCACTAGAGCGTTATGTAGCCATATGTTTTCCTTTAAGACATGCTGAAATAGCCACACAGAGAAAAACCTATATTGCTATTGGAATTATTTGGTTTATGAGTGTGATGCAATACTTAATTGACTTGTTTTACAGTGTACTGATGGATCCTACATTTTCAACCTCCCAAATGTTTTGCACAAGAGAAAGGCTTTTCATAAAGCAATGGCAAATAGATCTTCATCAAGGTGTTAACATATTCTTTTTTTTGTCAGTAACTGTGATCATCATTTTCACTTATGTCAGCATTCTGGTCATAACCAGGTCTATTACCTCCAATAAAGGCTCTGCTGCAAAAGCCCACAAGACCGTGCTGCTGCACCTCATTCAGCTGGGCCTGTGCCTTACTTCATTTTTTTACAGCTTCATAGAACGAGCTGCAGCAATGGCTGACAGCAGCAGCCTTTTTCTGGACCTGCGTTATTTAAACTATTTATTTGTTCTTATCTTGCCACGCTGCCTAAGCCCACTCATCTATGGACTGAGAGATGATGCTGTACGGCACTTGTTCATCTACTACTTTCAATGTGCTACGCGTAAACGGAGGTTTACTGCTAATGTACAAACAGTCAATTAATGCCTTTTTACAGTACATGCTTAGAAATACGTTACCCTGCTCGGTATCATATTAATTGTGGCAAAAACTTATTAAAAAAATATAACATGAATTGTTATGCACACTACTAACCACTAACTATTGTTTAACCTCTTTAGTTAAATCATACTGTATACTTTTTGAGGGACTTTATTAGAAAATAAAATAAAATAATAATTGAAAATAATTTGTGTTTTTGTGTAAAAAGGTTTTATACACAAATGCCTTTAATGTTTAATGTAATTTGTTCTCATTTAAAATACAAGGTTGCTAAATATATATTCTCAATAAACAAACTTATTATTGGAATTTTTGGGTATTGATTGTGTGTATTTTTTGCAGATGTGAGTCAAACATGGTAACTGTTGTATTCTGACGTCTGTGCCGTTATTGATTACTGTGCTAAAGCCTTTTATGCCAAAAAAAATTCTCTTTGGAAGATGGTTAAGTAAAAATTGCAATCTCTTTTGACATTTTCAGCAAAAAATTTTATTCTTTATTTTAAATCAACTGTGTTTAGTGAGCATCAAGTCATAGTTATGTAGTTGTCTGCAAAATCTGGCAATTTTTGTTTGTCTAAATTATATGTTAATTACAAATTAGAGGAAACTATGTAAACACTGTTTATTGATAACAATTATTTTAAATAAAGGTTATTGTGGCATGTTCAAAAGTTTAAACACCTTACTAAAAATTATTACACCACCTTTGGCGGAGGTCAAACTACCTGTAGTCTTTCAAATGTATTAATTCTGACCCAAGTTTTCTTGCAGATATTCCTGGTCTGTCTTGCATAAATAGTACATTTAACATGTACTTACATGGCGTTAATAATGTTTAAGTCAGTAGATTTTGAGAATCCATGATAAAAGCTTTGGCATTTGGGATTTGTTTTGGTAGTTAATAGTAGACTCTGAGATACAGTATTTACTAGATTGTTGCACTGTTGTAGGACCTAATCTCAGCTACAGTTTCTTGACTTTCTGTGCTATGTGTGTGTGGCGAGCGGTAGGGGGGGCGCTGGCTCGAGCTCCGCCGCTCCCCTACTGTTAACAACTGTAGCCAATTACGCCACCTTGGGAGCTGTACCCAAGGAAATAAACAACCCTAATTATTAAAGTAACTAAGGCACCCAGGTACGTTCACTGAATATGCAAGAGGCATGGATTTTGTACATAAACGTTTATTTTTCTCACAAACATACACAATGTCCCGGTTCAACAGCTCTGTATAACAATACTAAAAGTAGGTTTTAATTGGACATCAAGGATAAGCTATGCTAAAAATTAGAAACATTAAAATACACAGTCCAATTAGAGCTGGAGCTTACCAGTGGATGGCAGACTATGAAAGACAGGGAGGGGATGAATATCCAAACCAGAGTCACCCCAAACACACATGATTAACATCCACACAATTCACGGTGACAATCAACCCAGGAGTGACCAACACGCACACGAAGAAGGGAAACAAACACCAACACGTCGCAAAGCCACCACCTTTAGCTCACAGCTCTACAAGATTGGGACATATCATTAAAACAAAATAGAGGAAGAGAGAGAAAGGCGAGAAAGGGACAAACAACTTTAAAATTAATTCTCAGACAGAGAATGCATACACAGCAGCAAAATAGCAAAGCACCCCGCCAACAAAGCAGCAGTCATGCAACACAGCAGTGAAGCAATTATATTGCATATACTTGTCCAATGACGGTAAAGCAAACAAAAATAAAGCAAAAACAAAATGAATCAGTAATCATGCAAAACAGCAGTCAGGCAAAAGCCTCAGCATTCAGGCAAAAGCATCAGCATTCATGCATTTGTCCACAGCACCCACTTCGACCTATAGTTCCTAATTAAAATGAAACAAATTGAACATGTACATACCACCGAGAACAATAAAATGTACTAATAAAACGTACATACAGTGGTTACTCAAGTGGTATTCTGGTTTTACTGCCACGCCTCACAGTGGCGACATTTGGGTTTGTGTGTTTGCTAGCTTTTACCACTGAGTGGCGCTATATAACTATAGACTGACGCCTCGGGCATCAGTTCATTCTCTCAAGGATTAATAAGCCGCAGCTCTGCACGTAGTAGCGGATAAAATCAAGTGAAACATTGTAGTTAAACGAATTCATAATCACAGAACTAAAATTACAGTACAAATGTAGAATTCAAATTAAATTAAATCTTATTATGATCGAATTTAAGCAAAGCAAACGTTAACACACTGAGCCTTTAGATTTTATCATATGTATTCAGAAAATCTTTTTTATCTTTAATTTTGTAGTAGATTTATTAACTAAAATTAACTAAACTAAATGACCATAAAAATTCTAACATTGTCAGGACGTGCTACTGCGTCAGCAGATGTCGATGTGTTTTTTCGTTAATATAAGAATTATATGCAGGAGGCTGTTATGATCATCATAATGTTCTTTAATAAATAATTAAAACGTTTTAACAAATTAAATTTGTACATCCCAGCACCCAGTTGCGCTGTACCACCGCCGGCAAAAACCTTATAAAATACAAGTGAAACATTAAACGAATTTACCGTGACAGTACTAAAATTACAGTACAAATTTAGAATTTAAATTAAATATAGACGTTTCTTAGTTCCGTTGAATTTAAGCAAAGTAAATGTTAATACTGTGAGCTTTTGTATTTTATCGTCTGTAACATTTGCATAGCCAGAAAACTGTGTGCATCAGAAAAAGAGGTGAGCCACAGGTGTTATGATTAATGGGCAAAAACTATATAAGATACATAGCCTTTATAAGACTCTACTTTTATTTGAGTGCACGCACAATGAAGACAAAACGTTGTGATGTTGTAAAATAATGAAAGCAAACAGGGATACAGCGCTATTCTGTATCGGTTTAGGTGAACCGAAACTCCACATCAATTAATTATTAAAATGGCCAATCAGTTTCCTTGATGTTTTCCCACACGCATTCATAATCATTAGTCTCTGCCGGTGCGTTGTTTCTTATCCCCACCCCCGTTAAAATGGCGTATTCAAAGGGCTCGCCCGCAAGAGGTTGTGCGTGCGCGGTCCACTACAAAAATATGTTAGTATATCATGACTGAAATAAGACGGCTCACATTTCGCGTTTCGCACAGCGCCTCAAAGACAGCGCTTATTTAACACGTATAAAATTTTGTTTGTTGTATTCCTGGGAAAGAGAAATCTCTTATAAATCTCTCATATCGACGCGAGTGTTCATCTGACTTTACATCAAAACTCGGCATAGTGAAAGAGCGCATGCGTGCGCCGCGGGTTCACGCGAACATTTTACATTCACTAAAAGGATTATTCATAGCCATTTCAGCCATTCACACACATGCATTGTGCTATGTTGTTGGTACACACTTCATCTATCATAAATCTATCACAAAAATCTATCATAAAGAGAGGCGAAATATACTTGCTGATTAAACACTGCATTTTTTAAAAGTGAATGCGAGAAGTGAAAGCACGCAATGTGAGCAGCTTTAATTATTAATAATAATATTTTTTATTAGATAGATGAATGATTATTTGGAACTGAAGCACTTCGTGATTCATACCACGAGTCATTTTATCATACAAAGATTATTACGTTGAGCTTCTGCAGATTCCAAAATTAAGATTTTTACCGTTAAAAATAAAAATGTTTTGTGCTGTTTTTTTTAATAATAACAATAGACAGATAGAAACAGAGTCTGTCTAAACAAAATTAATTGCAGCCGTTTTGCAAAATGCCCCTTTGCGCCACCTGGCAGCCATTTCACAAATTACTTTGAATTGCGACTGATTTATTTTGTCAGTTGTCGTTTGGCCGCGACAGAGTGCGCGGCAGTCATAGACATTGCCCTTGAGTAACCACTGAGTAACCTATTCCCGGATGCTGAATGAACAACCCCTAGCAATCCTGGTACAACCAGGAAGTACAGGGAACGAGCCACTTACCGACACCAGTAAGGCAATGTCATTACCAAGGGAACCCAATCGTCTAGGTGAAAACTGAAACAAAACCCCGGAAAGTTGGGCGTGTAGCAAAAAGCATGCGCTCTACACAACGGAAAGTCGATAGCAAAGGATTTCACTACTAATCAGGAGAAACCTACAATTCCAATTAAATGAAAACCATTTCCAAAAATATAAATAATAAATGCCGAAGAGTTCTCATACCTGAGACGGAAGCGGAAGTCAGACGTGCAATGAAACGACGTGCACGCTACGCACAGGAGAGTCTACAGAAAAATGACATCGCTGTAGAAAAAGCCAAGATGAGTCTACAAGCCGATTTAAATAAGTGCCACAACTAAAAGGAGGTGGGCGCGCTACATGAAAGGCTCTTCCGCTACATTTATAACAGCCCACAGGCAAGCGGATTGAGAAGCCCCTGTCTGCAGCCTGCCCACAAGGTTTCTCATTGGTTGTAAGTAAATTAATGATGTCGACGCAACGTTCCTCCCACAACTTCTCTCATTGGTTAGTGAAATGGATTGATGTCGCTGCCACGATAAACAGAAAATGCCGTTGGAAACAATACTTTTTTTTTTTTAATTATACATTTTATACAAACGCTGAAACCTTTGCTTATTTATTCAGCTTTCAGATGCGTTTTGTATTATTGTACAATACTTTATTGTATTATTGTACTTATTGTATCTTTAAAAATACAATAAGCAAAATTACATTTAAAAAAAATGACAGATGCTTACTGTCAAGCCATGCATAGTGTGCCTTCTGTCAATGGATGTCTGTCTGAGGAAAAAAATTATACTTTCTAATTACTTTCTATTTATATGGCAAATATACATTAGAGTATTAATTCACCTCAAAGTCCCCTGTGGTTATATACATTTCTATACTGGATCAAAATCTAGTAAAAATAATAATTTAAAAAAAAACATCAGCTCTATAAACTTATCATCAGGACAGAGATTCAAGATTCAAAAAACTTTATTAATCCCAGAGGGAAATTGCTAATAAACAACAGAGAAGCGACAAATGGGATGCCACAATTGTTGCTGAAATGTTGTCGTGGAAGGCCCCGTTGATGTAGCCATGAACACAGTCAATCTATCTTGAAAAATAAATTATTTAAAATCCTTTTACATTTATTTATTCAAATGATTATTGGTACCATATCGTTGACACAGTATTCATACTTTAAAATCAGACATACTTAAAAATCACATACATACTGTAGACATACTTAAAAATCATGCACAGAGCATTACTGGCTGGTTTGGCACCATAGTAAACAAACTAAAGTGACAAAAGCTAAAATTTTAAACTCACCATCATGGTGCACTGCCAACTGGAACTGTTTTTTGATGTGATAGTACACCAACTGTGGCATACTGGTGTATGGGCAGAAAGGGCAATTGCTGCAACAGTCTTTTAAATACTGCTCACACTGCCCCTTGCTTAATACTGTTTTGTGCATGTTTGCAAGGAAAATGGCTCTTAAAAGAGCCCTTGGGTTATGTGAACAAAACAAAGAGAGAATTGATGGGTAGCGTAAGGGTTAGAGCAGGGGTGTCAAACATACGGCCCGCGGGCCGAATACGGCCCACTAAGGTGTCCAGTACGGCCCGCGGGATGATTTGAACAATAATATTAAATATCAAATATTTTTTATTATCATTATAAGTAGTAGTAGTAGTATTAAATAAAGTCTATGTCCGGGTATTCGCTGCAATATTGTGTTTGGTTTTATTCATTTTTTTATTTTATCATTGATCATTTAACTGCTCTTCTCTTGCGCTTCTGCCGAAACCTCTAACACGCATGCGCATTCTAAATTGGCGCCTAAATCTAATTTCTTCGGCTATTTGAAGATGTGTGGCAAGCACTCGCGATTTAAAAAAAATGTCCAAAAAAAGAAAAATTTATCTGGAAGGGCGGATGTTTCAGGAGAAATGGAAAGAGAAGTATTTCTTCTGTGAGGTCAACGGCAAGCCGGTAAGTTTAATCCGCTCACAAGCCGTGGCTGTGCAAAAAGAATACAACATTAAACGGCACTATGACATACACGCAGAGAAATATGATAAATACACTGGACAGCTCCAAATGGAAAAAGTTAATGCTTTAATCCGCTTTAAAAAAAATTTTTTATTTGTTAAAGGAAAGTTCTCATTTGTAGTGTAGAGTTAATGTTCATATCCAAAGTGAATGATATATTTTTTTCATTTGCATTAACCATAAAGAATTTATTTTTGTATATGATTCTTTCTAAGCTATTGAGTTGTTAAAGGCAGCTTTTTTAAATTGTGAAGTGTTTTTCTAGTTTGTAAATTATATTGTAGACTATAGCTTCATATTTAATGTAACTGTCTGTACACAGAGTCTGCAGCATTTTTTATTTCTTATCTGACAAGTAATATTCATGTTCAAAGGAAAGGATTTTGCTTGCCATTACTTGGCATTGTTTTTCCCCCAAAAAGGAATAAGAGTCTTAATGAACAGTTTCTGAGGACTTGTTACATGCAGTTTTACAGAATATAGTGTATTTGTTGTAATTTGATGGACTATGATTAAAAAAACAAATTCGGCCCGCACATGGTCACATTTCTTCTCATCCGGCCCTCACCCTAAAATGAATTTGACACCCCTGGGTTAGAGAATAACAGCAAAACAAAACAAGCTAAACAAAATATAAAATGTGGTGAATAGGGAATATTAATGGGGATATCAACATCAAGGATCTGTAAATAGAACGAATAGATCATTGGTTTTAGTATCAAATTATTTAAATTGTGCATATATACTGTAGAAGTTGCATATATACAGTGGCTTGCAAAAGTATTTGGCCCCCTTGAACTTTTCCACATTTTGTCACATTACAGCCACAAACATGAATCAATTTTATTGGAATTCCACGTGAAAGACCAATACAAAGTGGTGTACACGTGAGAAGTGGAACGAAAATCATACATGATTACAAAATTTTTTTTACAAATAAATAACTGCAAAGTGTGGTGTGCGTAATTATTCAGCCCCCACCGGGTACTAATGTCTAGCTCATGGAGATGCCGGGTATTCAACCTAGGACATCATATACGCGAAGCATTGTGTGTGTGTGTGTGTGTGTGTATGTGTGTTTGACTGAGTCTCTCCTGTTGTCAGAAAAGCTTACCAAAGCATAGTGCACTGTAAAAAAAAGGTAAAAGCATGTACCCTGAGCGGGAATCGAACCCGGGTCTCCCACGTGAGAGCACCGAATCCTAACCACTAGACCACCGCACTACACCAAAAAACTGCACACCACACTCGTGTAGGCGCCATTTTGCTCCAGCATAGAAAAACAATGGCCGACGGCTTTCTTTTCACTCGGGGCGGGTCTTTGCTAAAACACCAGTGTCAATCAACTATAGTGGGACCGGCCTCTGTCGGTGTGACGTCACACCGACAGGCTTTTGAAAACGGCCTGATTTCAGAAGGGGCATCTTATATTATTAAATTAAAAGAAAATCGCTGGGCAGCTCTTTATCATTGTAGAGTGGTTATGTACACACTCTCCTAACACACAATGCAGTCCAAACAGCTTGAAAAAGTCCATGTAGCACCGTATGTCCCCTTTAAGGTTAGGTCAATGGGTTAGTATGAGAAGTAATGTTGGAATCATGGAAGATCATCAATTTTTGCACAACTTTTAAATTTGCTTACATCACTATGTGCCCTTGGTGATCGTCCTAATAACATTATACTGGAAACATTGATATGGATTTAAAAATAAAATTCTGAATATTAGTTTAGTTTTTTCCCATACACACACCTTTTGCTTCACTTAAGACAATGGCTGATTAACATGGGTGAAATAAATTGCCTTTTTTTTTAAAGCGTCATATACATCTGGGATGACATGAGGCTCAGTAAAGACATGCAGTAGCAGTAAGAAATGGAGTCGCATCCGCACATGATTTAATCTGTAGTGCTTCAGTAAAAGCACTCTTCTGTCTGTGTGATATGAACAATACTTACATGGCCAAATAAACGGCATTGGATTCCAAAATGTTCCCGAAGTCACAGTTTCCTTTCAAAGGCTTCACTCGACGCTGCGTGAAAACGCTATGGGAAACATCTCGTCATGTTGCCGGTTGTGAAGCATGTGTGTATAAACACGCCAAATTTTGGCCTATATAACCTCGGCCAGGTGATGAGACGCACCTGGAGGGTTATAAATAGGAGTGAGCCGGAAATATTCCTCAGATTCTTTGTCTTCACCTTGTTGTGAGCGTGCTTGTGTTTGAACCAGCAAAATAAGAAAGTGTTTAACTCACCAATATGGCGGAGTTTAAACTAGATATCCCTCCGTGTGTGATAATCCATATCGGAGGGCGATCTCTACACTTTACTGCTTAGGTTAAGTGCTGCGCGCGCCTCGCATTCCTTGAGAAGCTTCAAGCCGCCGCGCATTCCTGGCTTAAAACTCGTGCATCTGACAGAGCTGCGGGAGATGGAGGTAAGCTCCTTTCTTTCACATTCTCATCATGGGAATTCCTCTCTTGCTTCCGCGGAGATGGAAATAGCCTTAAGCACTTAAAAACATTAGACGGCAGGTTCTGTCGGGTGGCCGGGGGCGGAGCCTCAACGACGTTCTCTCTCCTTTCTTAGCTATCTCCATATGAGTTAACCCTTTCATGGAGTAAGCTGTAATCATCCCGTGTTTTCCTGCCATCAACTTATTTATTTATTTAGATATAGTTGATGTGGAAGCGCGGGGTTATATGATGACACCCAGATAGAAGATACGCTTCTTCTTCTCCTGGGAAATCATCCTTCCTGGAAAGCTTATACTTCCTTTCTAGCTGTGTAGACTTTCATCTTCCCTGGAGGGAAAAGCTTTCAGCAGGTCAGCTTGGTGCTCCTCTGCACACCATTGCGGTTTTGCAGGCCTACCAGGCTGGCCTGCTGAGTGTACTGGCGGGGCTCTTCAAGATAAGGCGTATTGGAATTACGCCGAGCTACAGACTTGTCTCTTCGTGCAACAAAGCAGACGGCTCGTGCTATTGGCCGTTTTATGGCTGTTATGGTTTTTGCAGGAGGCACCTGTGGCTAAATCTCAGGCGCATCAAGGATAGGATTGTGCATTCCTCCTTGATGCCCCTATCTCGCCTTCCGGCCTGTTTAGCGATGTCGTTAACTCGGTCGCCACTAGGTTCTGAGGCGAAGTTATACGAACAAGTTTTTGGGAAATTCCCTCCCTGCCGTGCTCAAGAGTCGGGATTGTCGGCCACCCAGTCTCGACCGGGTCTGACT
This sequence comes from Channallabes apus, assembly GCA_030522415.1. Classification (NCBI taxonomy): domain Eukaryota; kingdom Metazoa; phylum Chordata; class Actinopteri; order Siluriformes; family Clariidae; genus Channallabes; species Channallabes apus. The sequence goes on from CM060125.1 coordinate 10,676,812, forward strand.
CTTGCGAGGTGTAAATCCCAAGGAGGGTGTTTTTTGGAGTCGGGGCACCCCCTCGTAAAGGTTGGGGTGCGCCACGTTGCACTATCCGCCTCAAAGAGGTCAGACTGATAAAAAAAAAATGAGGGTGGCCCCCCCAATAGGGAGAAGTGTTCTCCCGCCATCACTGGTGTTTCGGGCAACACCAGTCTCCAATAGGCTGTTAGTTCTTCGTTTTTTTCCTGCCATGTTTCAGGATGCCGAACATCTAACATCCCCCCCGTTTAACCAAGCCGCCGAGACTTTTGCCTTTTTCTGAGAAACTGGCAGCGTTGAAGCTACTGCCAAGTATATCTCCTTGGGTACTAAGCACTGGAGAGAGAAACTACAGGATTCAGTTCTCACTTCACCCTCCGTGTTTTCAATGGCGTGGTCTCCACTTCCATGAAACCGGAAAGTGCGCACCTGCTGACAGAAGCTGCTGGGGAATGGGGCCATGGAACATGTTCCCCTACCAGACAGTGAGTCAGGCTACTACAGTCGGTATTTCTTGGTTCCCAAGAGGAACGGGGGCTGCGTCCAATTTTTCAGATTTTGCGGTCTCTTCCGCTATCTGAAAATCAATAAATACAGCCTCAAATGTGACTGTCAAAGTGATTGCTCTCAAATCCTACCAAGCGATTGATTTCTGACAATCGATTTAAGGATGCTTACTTTCATATAGAAATATTGCCACAACACAGGAGGTTCCTGAGGTTCGCTTTCGGGGGCGAAGCTTACCAGTATCGGGTCCTTCCATTGGTCTAGCTCACCCGCACAAATACAAAATGTATGGATTTAGTCCTGGCTCTTAAGAGAGTCCCAGAGCATCCGGTAGCTAACGCTTCGACATCAGCATGTCGTCCTGGCTCATCTCTGTTTCTTAGGGTTGAGACCCAACACCACGAAAGCGTGCTCTTTCCTGTTCAGAGGACAACACCCTCATGTCGAACCCATTCTCAACACCCTCAAGGAAAACATGCTAGACCAGAAAGTGAGCATCACTTTCAGAGATTGTAGCTCTCATGGCAGCTGTATCCACGGTGACACCTTTGGGCCTTCTGCACATGAGAGCCTTTCAAGTTGTGGCTAAGAACCAGGGGATTTCACTAGGGCCAATCCCCAATAAAGGTTACGCGCCAGGTGCTTCGTACCCTTTCTATGTGGTTCAGACCCCGGTTTCTACTCTGGGTCCCACTCTAAGTTCGTTTTGTCGTCGCTGATGCTAATGACAGATGCTTCCCTCACAGGCTAGGGTGCGGTCTTAGATGACCGTCCAGTCCAAGGGAGCTGGAGAGGCCATCTTCTCGCGCGGCACATCAATTGCCTCGAGATGATGGCTCTATTTCTGGCCCTAAAGCACTTCCTCCAGCAGTTGAGAGGCTGCCATGTCCTAGTGTGGGTGGACAACACTATGGCAGTCTCATATATTAGTATATCAGTAGTACTGTCCCAGTCTATCTCTGACACACGGGGAATGGAAACCCCACTGCGAAGTAGTTAGGGAGAGATTTCATGTAGCAGAGGTGGACCTCTTGCCTTGCAAGATATACTTTTACAAGATAGCCTTTTACTGCTTTTCAGATTTACGTCCACCGCATCAGCTAGTGGCGTAGGTCAGAGCAACTTTTACATGTTTTGGGTGAGAGATGCTATTGCCCTTTCCTATGAGGCGCGTGGGCTCACTTCGCCTCTAGGAATCAGGGCTCATTCAACCAGGGGGATCGCCTCATCTATTGCACTGGCAAGAGGTATTCCCCTGCAGCAAGTGTCTGCTAAGCAGGTAAACCCAGTCCACTGCGGAATTGCTTCAGTGCTGGAGTTTCTGTCCTCGGGTTTGTGCCCTAGTACTCTCAGGACGTACGTAACTGCATCCTCTCTCAACTATCTTCCGAAAGTTCCATAAACCCAACATGCACCCTATTGTTTTTGAAGCCTTCTGTCCTCCGCGTTTACTGCTTCGGAGCAGGAGAAATTTCACTTAATGTCCAGTATGTGCTCTTCAGATTTACGTCCACCGCATCAGCCAGTGGCGTAAGTCAGAGCACCATTATACTGGGTGAGAGATGCGTTTGCCCTCTCCTATAAGGCGCGTGGACTCACTTCGCCTCTAGGAATCAGGGCTCATTCAACTAGGGGATCGCCTCATCTATTGCACTACAAGAGGTATTCCCCTGCAGCAAGTGTTGCCTAGCAGGTAGACCCAGTCCACTGCCGAATTGCTTCAGTGCTGGAGTTTCTACAGGATGCACCTAACTGCATTGTTTTGAAGCCTTCTGTCTTCCGCCTTTTACAGCCTTGGAGCAGGAGAAACTTCACTTACTGTCCAGTACGTGCTATTCAGATTTACGTCCACCGCACCAGCCAGTGGCGTAAGTCAGAGAGCCACTATACTGGGTGAGAGATGCACATTGCCCTCTCCTATGAGGCGCGTGGGTTCACTTCACGCGCCTCATAGGTTTTCTCGTTCCCATAGTGTTTTCACGCAGCATCGAGTGAAGCCTTTGAAAGGGAACGTCTCGGGTTACTTTGCTGTAACCCTGTTCCGTGAAAAGGCGGGAACGAGATGCCGCACTGTCTACGTGACCGGACGTCCGTTCAGACAAATCAATCTGAGGAATGTTTCCAGCTCACTCCTATTTATAACCTTCCAGGTGCGGCTCATCAGATGGCATCACCTGACCGAGGTTATATAGCCCAAAATTTGCCGTTTTTATACACACATGCTTCACAACCGGCAACATGACAAGATGTTTCCCCTAGGGTTTTCACGCAGCATCTCGTTCCTGCCTTTTCAGGGAACAGGGTTACAGCAAAGTAACCCGAGACATTTCGTTGGTTATTTTCCTCCGTTTGATTTTCTTCATTCTTTCCTGCTTAAATGCTGATAGAAACGTCTTTTTACAAGCGAAATTGCCGTTTCTCTAACGGCTGTTACCCCCCGCGGTGCAAAACTTTTCATCCAATTAAAATCGTTCTTCTTCTTCTTTGCTTTACCCAAGTGTTGCTCGCCGATTTTTTATTTTTTTGTGCATTTAGCCACCTATTGTCCTGGTGTACAATGACAACGAAGTTTAAAAATGACATCGTTTTGACGCATTGGAAACAATATTGTTTTAGGGTAACTATTAAACAATTCTCCGTTGTACTTTGTCCGGCTTTTAGATAAAGTCCTTCCATGCGCCATCTGGTGGATATTCAGTGAAGCACAACACATTTATTTAAATTCCCAAATGTTGCTTACAGCAAGTCGTGGCACGCCGCCCGCTAAATTGCGGCATCTCACGTTAAAACACACGCAGTTTTAATGGCCAGATCTGTAATACAGAGCAGCATGTTTCCTCTTACACAGCTTTTGCAGTTCACTGCTCCTACTCATTCCACTATGGTGAAGGATCCTTGCCACCAAGCCAGGAACTTATACTTTGCACTAGGCAGAAGGAGGAGCACTTGATTGCCTGGTTGAATTTGCAGGGTTGTCCTGGCCAAGCACATGTTTCACACTGCTCAGTTTGTGATCAGTCCATATGTTCCTAAAATGTGGAGAGTACATGGCTGATTTTAGCCTGCACATTCTGGTTATACTACACCACAGAATGGAATGGGGAGAGCTCTTCCTAGGTTTCATTTGTCACATCAAGCAGACAGCAAAGGTTCCATCCAAACAGCAGCTCAATGGAGTGAAGTCAGTAGATGCTTGAGGAATTTCCCTGATGGCAAAGAGGATGTACAACAGCAGCTGATCTTAGTTTCAGTCTCTTTCATCCACCATGTGCCACAGCATCCTTTTATTATTTTTCCTGGCTTGAGGAAAAGTGTATTTCAGCACATCCAGGCCTCAACGTCATTGTGTGGTGTGAGCTTGTGCAGCAGACGCTTAGCCTTCCTATTAGGATTGGGCAGGGAAACATTCTCTCCTCCACACTATTGCAACAGGGAGAGCCGTTGTAACCTGCAGCCACTGCATTGGTTGCTGCAGGAGCGTCTTCTGCTGGATATTTGTTTGTAGTAGGTGTGACAGGAACTGTTCTGGCATGCCCTGAGCCCCAGTGTTTGTGCCAAACGCCTGCATTCCCCACCAGTGTAAAGCGCTGCAGTGGGGTAGGTCAGAACACAGACACGGGGAAAGCAGATGAAGATTAAGGTGCACTTTATTTAAGTGGGGTGAAAAGGGGATGTGGTGAATAACTCAGTAGTGTAGTGAAATGAGGATGAGGTTAGCTGGTGCAGAGGCATTCAAGCTTTGGTGAGAGCGTATTCTCAAACTAGGGCTGGGCGATTTGGCGTAAAATCAAAATCTCGATTAATTGAACATTTTAACTCGATTTCGATTAATAAACGATTTTTTTTTTGCCCTCATAATTCACTGACAAGTTTTGTACAGTAAATATGCTCACAAGTGAGAGATTTTTGAATGAAGGCTGCATTACTTGATTGATTAATTGAAGGCAACACACACTATCTACTATCTATGATTATTTATTAATCAGTTTATTATAACTTAAACTGAAGCCACAAAAATTAAAGGGTTCATTAAATTACATTTTAAAGTATAGTTCATTAACAAAAACAGATGACAGATTTGGCCTTAAAAATTAAGATACTATAGGCACATGCTCAGAATATTTACAAGGCAAAGATTTTTATTTAAAAAAAAATACTTGTTTGTGATGATAAAAAGTATCTTGTGATGATATATTAATGTTTTGAGATTTTTAAACAATAATGAGAAACAACATTTAGACCACACACACTAGGGCTGTCTTTTTATCCCACAATTCAGAGTTAAATGAAGGCTATTTCACACGGCCCCAATAAACTGACATAATGGCTTAAACATGCAATGACAACAAAAATGGAATGAATTATGCAGCTATCAATCTGGACCAGGACAATTTCACTTTTACTATATAGTTGGGTACCTGCTAGGTGTTGTATAGTTCATATTTGCTTGGCCAGAATGGTTTAAACCACCAAAATAACGTTTTATTGATAAACTGCGCAGCATTCGCCAACGTGAACACTCCCGTTAGTAACGAGGCGAATACGGAGCTAAACTTCAGCCGCAGAGTGAGACGCTGCTCAATAAGGATCCAAATGAATCGGAAGCTGCTTTTATTGATAAACTGCACAGCTGTCGCCAACTCCTGTTAGTACTGAGGCGAATAAGGAGCTAAACTTCAGCCGCAGAATGAGACGCTGCGCAATAAGGAGCCAAACAAACCAGAAGCTGCGAATAAGGAGCTAACTTCAGCCTCGTGTGCTTAGGGGCATCATATCTTTCGCTATAAAGTTAGAAACGGCCCTGGTTATCCCCTTGCTCCTTTTGGAACACCTTCCATAAAGTGTAATGGCCACGAAAGACGACGCAATCGATATCTGCTTTGGTACAGCCCCACTGCTAGCCCTGCTAGTTGACTGAGTAGCATCGGCCCGCATTTTCATGCTTTCAGTGTGGTCGTGTGGGTGATGCGTTCATATAAAGGAGTTCGTGCTACCTTTTTTGTCGACAATTTCAACATCTTTGGATAATAACTCGAGGTTAGATTCACTTTCGTCGCTGCTTCCACTCTTCTTTTTTTTTTTGTCGTCCTGGTGTCAAGTTTGCTTCGCAAAGTGCGGCAGGAAATTAACTTTGACCTGCACGGCACGTGCAAGCTGCACGCTGATTGGTTGTTGTCATGTTGTTCTGCTGTGTGATTGGCTCTTAGATTAATCCATATCGAGCAAAAAATGTCTATAGCTTTTCATCGTTTTTAAAATCAAATAAATCGCGATTCGATATGATATCGTTTATCGGCCCAGCCCTATCTCAAACCCTGGTTTATCTTTTTTATTTTGAGGAGTCTCTGAAATACTCTACAACATGAGAGCAGATCAGTAAGTCATTGTAACAGGTTCGACCCTTTCTGCATGGGTGGAACTATAAAGCACGGAAACTAAACAAGGTCTTACAAGGAAAAAAGGGTCATTTATTTAGGATAAATATGGTAGGAAAAGGGATAAAAGGAGGGAGGAAGGAATAAAGGGAAGGAAAGAGTGAAGGTGTGCATGTGCAGATCTATGAGCAGTGCCCCGCTGGCATGTGGTCTCAGGCTGGTGAGCAATGGCGGCAGGCGTGGATGGTGTGATTCATTCGTAGTGGCTTTGCTCTTGTGGGATAGCCGAACCGGCTCCTCCTGCTCTCACTCTTAGGTGTGGCCTCAGTCGGGGGTCCTTCTCTGACATCCGGTGGCTTTCCTTGGCTGGGAACAGGAGCCATGTACCTCCTAGGGGCCTTTTCCTCTGCGGCAGGGTCACGATATCCAGCTTCTTCCTCAGTTTCCCAGCGTCTGTCGCAGGACTCAGTGACTTCTTTTTAATTCCACACCGATAACTCAACAGACCACGAGAAGGCCGCCTAGGTAGTGAGTGAGGAGTGAGTGACGAGCAATACAAGATTCGGGCGCACGGCGATCACAGGCGCACACCGTGACAGTCATACACACAGAACAAATGACTCACTGGACAGACCTTAGAGGGTCCTTTTGTAGGGGACTGATGACACCAGGACAGTGAATAATAATTTACCCGTGGGTGCAGCGGAGCTGACCGAGGTGCTAAATGCACGTTTCAATCTCTGTTCCTTGGTTAAGCAATAGACGGTGGTAAGAGGTCAGAAGAGCTTCCGTATGACCTCACTCACCTCTTGGACATGTCACTTCACATGGAATCAATGTTTAAGGCTTCCAAATGTTATTATCTCAACACTTCCTATACTTTGGTAAATAACTTCAGTGGAAAATATGTTTTTTTTCTGTATTATCTTGGTATGAGTAAAGTATCAGTGAAATATATATTTTTTAAATATAGCATATATAATGAAAGTTTTTTTTTTTTTTAGTTTTTATGCAAACAAAAAATTTTATACCTATTACAATTTTATGTTATGTTGTTATCTATTTGTAGTGGGTGTAGGTGAGTGACCTATCAGAGCAAAGCACCTTCCTATTTAAAGGCTGATTGGCTGCTGCCTGGGTTGTGTCATGCCCGGTTTCCCCTTTGTTGTCCTTGTTTGTCCGGCGACAGCGTGTTTTCCGGCGCTGCGGTTGCGAACGTTGATGTGAGTGTTTGCCTTTCAGGCTTCCTTGTACCCTGTGGTGTTATGATGGGATACAGCTCTGACTAAACCTGTGCTTGTATGTGCTTTCGCTACAGAGACCTGAATGGAAACTCCCTCTCGTTGCTAATATTGTTTTGGCTGTTGCTACTTGAGTGGTGCCACTAGCGCTGTCAGTTTATATGGCTGTGAAGATACGGCTGCTAACAGTGTGGAAGCTAATGCTGCTAATTGCTGATAGAGAAGACGCTGCCGTTAATCTCACGCCAGTGCTGCCGTGACTAGTATTGAAAGAGGACTGTTTACCTGTCTGGTGTCATGCTGCTTTATTGCCCCGCGTCGAATGTATGGTTTATATATTTTTCGTTTTCTTTTCTCTTCCTTTTTTGGGTTAAGTATGCCAGGTTCTCTTGGCCTGCGTAAGTGTATTTGGTTTATTGTTTTCTTGATTGTTTTGGTGTCATTGTTTCTATTCTTCTTTTAATTTGAATGAATGTTTTTCCTGACGACTGACCTACAATAGAGACTCAGTACATTTAATGTCTTCTGACCCTTTCTTATGTACTTTTGTTTGCTCCTGACACTCATTGCTGTCAGAAGATGTCTCATTAAGTGGTGTCGGTAATATTGTTGGAGTCTTTTGTTTATTTCCTTTCTCATTTATTGTAGGAGCTGAGGTTCGGTGACAGATTTGTCTTCCTCACAGTGGTGGTGGTTCTTCCTGATTGTGTGCAGTGTTACACTTTGAGTGTTTGAGCGCGCGATCATTGTGCACAGTGGTGTGTGTGGAAGTGTGTCCCGGTAAAAAGATCACTCTACTTGGTCTGGCCCTTGTGAACCTCAGCTCTCGGTATTCTGTTTATTTTGGTTTTATCCAACAATATATACATTTTAATCTGGTCTTTTCATTTGGTTCTTCCTTTTTCTATATTTTGTGTTTATTTGTTTGACCTGGGGTTCCTTTTGGTTTATTTTGTTTTTAGTGTGTTTTAAATAATTGTATTAATAAAATCTCATCCACGTCTCCTGCCTGCTGTGAAGTAAACTCTTGTAGAACTTGTGTGCTTGATCTCTAAATTGAATGGTTTAAATCTTTTTGTCCCTGGGGTCCCAGGGTGGCATAATCGGATCTTTAGTGCTAACCTTAGTTGCCCTCGGAGAAGTGAGCGTGCCCTCGCGCCGCCCTGCCACATTCTGCTTTTGCTACGCGACCAGTTTGTTGAGGACGTTAACGATTGTGGTCTGCGACGTGAACTGAAGGAGTTAGTCCGTCGTCAGCCCACTTCTACACTGTTTAACGCTCGTAGGGATGCCCTGCATTGGGAAAGAGAGGGCATGTCTGGGGGGGTACGTGGTCGAAGTCAGTCTGTCCCATCTGCTTATGCCATTCAATATGGGGTGCAAGGAAATCAGTGTGTTAATAGTAGTGTTTCTGTAACATCAGAAATGAGTGAACTGCGGGATATGCTGCGTAATCAGAAACAACCGTTGAATCAGGTAATCCAAAGTATGGCCCAGCTTCAAAATCCCCAGTCACACGCGCGGTCATTTAAGCTTAAGGTAATTTGTAGACGGTGTCACCAACCTGGTCATTTCCCTGCAGAGCCACAACTCGGTTGGGAAGATGACGGGCTCCACACATGAAATGGGTTCTGATTTTATGTCACGATCTACTGTATGTCTACTTGTCCTCAGCTCGTTGTATCCATGGGTGGGGTTTTGGTACCTTGCCTGGTAGACACTGGCTCTATGGTGTCCACCATGACAGAGAGTTGTTTTCGGACAAATTTTGGGTCGTTGAGTCAAGAACAGCTTAAGTCGTGTCATTGGCTACAGCTCCGGGCCGCAAATGGTCTTTCAATTCCTTATGTTGGCTATTTGGAATTAGATGTAGAGCTCTGTGGACGGGTTGTGTCCGGTTGTGGTGTGTTGGTGGTCAGAGACCCTCCTGGTGGTGTGCGTGCAGAAGTTCCTGGGGTGTTGGGTATGAACATCCTGATCCGCTGCTACCAGGGGCTCTTTGGACAACATGGCACTGCTCTTTTTGATTTACCAGTAGTGTTAATGGCCCCTGGTTCTGTTTTCCAGGCTCTACAGCACTGTCATCAGCTTGACACCCAGCCAGTTTCTGATGGTGAGGGCTGAGTTAAGGTACAGGTACGTGGTCGTAGGGCGTGGCGCATCCCAGGTGGCACCCTGAAGTGGGTTGCTGCGACTTGTTCGGCTCAGGATTCAGGCGGGACAGTACTGTTTGAGCCACCTACTTTTGGTTTACCGTCAGAGCTGTTGGTTTCTGCTGCTCTTCTGAGGGTGGATGGTGGAATGGTCTATGTGCCTATAGTGAATGTTGGAACTGTAGACGTAGTGCTGTATGTTCGTACTGTTATTGGTACTGTGAAGAAGGTTGATGTAATTCGTTTGCCTTCGGGGGTCACAGAAGTTAAAACTGTTGCTGCGACAGTAAATGCACAGTGTGTGCAAGTTTCTCCTACGGTACCAGAACAGATAGTCATGCTGGATTTATCTGTGTTGTCAGAAGACAATGTGTGCAGTGCGCATGTGTGCGGACTACCGTCGCTTTAACGTGAAGACTAGAACGGATGCGTTTCCTCTGCCATGCATTGCATTTCGTTGCCTTGTACTTGTACATGTGTAATGACAATAAAGTTGAATCTAATCTAATCTAAAAAAAAATTGAGGAGACTTTGGACTAACTGGCTGGGGCCCAGTGGTTTTCCCCCCTGGACCTGGCCCCACTGGTAATCAGGTACCTGTAATGGAGGGGGATAAGCCAAAAACTGCTTTTTGCACCCCTTTAGGCCTATTTGAGTGGAATAGGATGCCTTTTGGGTTGTGCAATGCTCTAAGTACCTTCCAGCGACTGATGGAACGGTTGTTTGGTGATAAGCAGTACCAGTGCCTTCTGTTGTATCTTGATGATATTATTGTGTTCTCCTCTTCAGTGGACCAACATCTTGCTCGGATGGAGGTTGTTTTGACTCGGTTACAGACTGAAGGTTTGAAAGCCAAATTGTCTAAGTGTGCCTTCTTCAAAAGGGAAGTGCGTTATTTAGGGCATGTCATCTTTTCAGCAGGTATGTCGACTGACCTAAGCAAAGTGGAGGCAGTTGCACAGTGGCCTCGTCCCAATAAAGTCGCTGAGTTGCGTTCACTTTTGGGATTTTCTAGCTACTACCAGCGCTTTGTGGAGGGGTTTGCCAAGTTTGCTGCCCCCCTCCATAGGTTGGTAGCTCAGATGGAAAACTCCAAATGTCCAAGGCAAAATGTTCGATATTTTTCTGAAGCTTGGTCTGCAGAATGTCAATGTAGTTTCGAGGGGTTAAAAGTTAAATTAACTACAGCCCCGGTGCTTGCCTATGCAGAAGTTTCACTACCATTTATTTTAGAGGTTGATGCTATTCATGGAGGGCTAGGAGCAGTCCTGTCCCAGGAACAAGAAGGTAAGGTACGGCCTATTGCTTATGGTAGTCTTGGGCCCACTGAGCAGAATCCATCCAACTACAGCTCCATGAAACTGGAATTGATGGGGCTCAAGTGGCCATGATCGAGAAATTTAGGGAGTATCTGTTGGGTCATAAGTGTGTTGTCTTTACTGACAACAAACCACTCAGCTACCTGACATCTGCAAAGTTGGGTGCCATGGAGCAGCGTAGGGCTGCTTAATTGGCATCATTTGATTTTGAGATCAAACATAGTTCTGGAAGAAGCAACCGTAATGCGGATGCCCTGCCACGTCAAACCTTTCCTGGTACGGGGGAAGTGCGTGAGTTGTGTCCAGGTATGGCCGTTCCTACTATTACTAGTGTTTTGGAAGTGTAAAAGTCTTCCGACTTCAGAAGAACGTAAAAAGCTTTCCAGACATGCAATTATATTGCTTAGACCAGTGGTTCCCAAACTTTCAAGCCAGCGACCCCTAATTGAAGATCGACAAGATCTCGCGACCCCCACTATCAAAAACAAGCAATAAACATAACAAGCTGTTCACAGTATTTTGACTACATTTACTATACATCAAAATAATTTTGGCTTACCTTTCAATGGGAAGGGTGTACTTGTTTTTGGCAGCACAAAAGCTTCATTCGTGGCCTGATGGTGGATACAGCTACCCGCATATCATCTTCGACATCATGACGTGAGCTGTATTTAATTTTTATATATGTAACAGCGGAAAAATATTGCTCACACAAATATGTAGATCCAAATTGAAGCAGTACATCCATTGCTGCACGGGACAACTCGTGTATTAGTGAATACTGATACTGCACTTTATGAAAACTTCCTCATATTTCCGACGTTCCGATGTACATGGTTCCGATGACTCAGACAAACAATTTCCTTAACATTTTTAGATTTGCGAATAACAAATTTATCCATCTCGGCAGTTGCGGTTTTCACGTGCAGTTGTGCACTGTTGCAATAACTAGTGAGCCAGTCGCTGCACAGTGATGTCATATCTATGAGTCGCAATTTTTTTTAACACTCAATTTAAACACTCAAACTCAATCAGTAATATCTTTACAAATCAGAAAATATTTATTTATAGCATTTACTTGTAATACTGAAAAGTGTGTATTATAATCACAAAAAAAATATCTTTTTTAATCCCTCTCGCGACCCCTTGAAATTATTCCGCGACCCCCAGTGTGGGAACCACTGGCTTAGACAATGGGACCGTTTGTAAGAAGTAAACGGGGTACTTTATCGGCGTGTGTTTCGCACAGATGGTGGGGAGGAAATTCTTCAGGTGTTACTGCCGGCCACTATGTGACATGATGTGTTAACACAGATTCATCAACAGAATGGGCATCAGGGGGTAGAGCGCACTTCTCAAGTGGTGTGCCAGCGCTGTTATTGGCCAGGCATGTCTGTGGACATGGTGCCTAGAGTGTGAGCGTTGCCAGTGTTCCCTCTGCCCCTGGTAGTTTTATGAATGACATTTTTATGAAATACACATTAGCAATACCCACTAGAGACCAACGGGCTGAGACTGTTGCTCAGGTTCTGGTTGTGGAGTTTTGTAAGTTTGGCCTGCCGGGTCGGATTCAGTCGGAATTTCGAGTCTGTTCTCATTCAGCAGCTTTGTTCTCTTTATGGGGTGGGAAATCACGCACCACCCCATACCACGCAGTGGGAAATGGCCAGTGCGTACGGTTCAACAGAACCTTGCATGATCTGTTGCGCACTTTGCCACTGTCCAAGAAGAGCAATTGGCTGCTTTGTCTTCCTCAGGTACTCTTTGCATACAATACAACCCCTCATCAGGCAACTGGGGAGTCCCCGTATTTTTTAATGTTTGGACAGGACTCAGGAGCCTAGACTGACTGTTGATTTTGCACTTGGCAGAGTCGCAGAGCCATCATCTGGCAGCGTTCATAGGTGGAGCAGCAGGATTGGTTGCACATTGCATTTGAGAGTGCCCGTAAGCGGTTGGGTGCGGCAGCTGCCTCACGGAAGGCCAGGTATGATTCTCAGGTAAGGGAGGCACTGAAGGAGGGTCAGTTAGTATACCTCCGTGACCATAGTGGTAGATGTAAAATCCAGGACCTGTGGAGCTCAATGGTGTACCAGGTTATCAAGGCACCTAGGGAAGGGGGGTCAGTGTATACTATTGCTCCCACTACAGAGCTGAGTAAGGTCAAACATGCTTGCTGAAACTCCAGATCTGCCAGGATTTGCCTCTTGAGTTGGCAATTAGCCCAGTGCATGAATCGGTTCAGCCTTCAGAAGGGGAGCCTGATGAGGAGTATCTGTTGGTTTTGGTGCCGGGGACCCCTCACATTAGGTGGCGGTTAGGGCCACAGGATAGTGTTTCTTCTGTTCCTCAACCATCTGGTGACTTGTGGGTGGTGGAAGCCGGCAGGGGGTTCAGAGGTTGAGGAGGACGTGCAGTCAGTAGTATTGCCTTCTAATTCAGAGGTAGGTAAGGTTGTGGTAAGTAGAACAGGTAGGAGTACCGCAGGTCAGCACTCTAACCGATATCATCTCCCACAAGCTGTAGGCTTGGGTTCGGTATCCAGCATAGTGGGTGGTACCGTTAGTACCCTGTTCCAGCCTTGGGATTAAGGTTTTCTCCTGTTTTTGTTCAATGTCAGGGAGACGTTGCAGAAACTGGAGGTGGAATGTAGTGGGTTTAGGTGAGTGACAGCAGTGGTGACCTATCAGAGCAAAGCACCTCCCTATTTAAAGGCTGATTGGCTGCTGCCTGGGTTGCGTCACGCCCGGTTTCCCCTTTGTTGTCTTTGTTTGCAGAGGCGGCAGGTAAGCATGTTGTTTAAACATGGCTGTTGGAAACTGGTTTCATGTGTGTGTAACTTAAGCCCTGTCTGTGAAACCGGGCCTTTAAGCCTAGTCCCAGACTAAACTGCCCACTTGAGCTGTCTTAACTCAAAGTGACTTGCACAGATATAGATTAAAATAGTCACAGATTTAGCCTATTCAGGATTAAACAAAGCTGATTGCAAGAGGGTGGATTATAGCTAGTCTATGACTAAATTGAAGCTTAAATTAATCCTTCAAGGAGGCAGGTTTAACACCTGCTTAGCACTGTTTGTGAGGGGAGCATGGAATATTTGGAATATCTAAATGAAAACCATCTTGCACAACAGAGGCCTGCAAGAGTACTTTTGGATAGGAGTGATCCATTACATTACTTTGATGACACAGCTTTTCAAGACCACTTTCGTATGTACAAAGAACATGCATTGGATATAATATTTTTGCTAGAACCTACACTTTCCTATCTGTCTCTGAGAGGAAGGCCTTTACCCAGTTCTCTCCAAGTTCTGCTCACATTGAGGTTTTTGGCATGTGGGACCGTTCACCGTGAAATTGGTGATTTGTGTGGTGCCAGTGAAGCAACTGTGTGTAGAATAGTTCACAAAGTCTGCAGAGCCATTTGTGAACTGAGGAGTGTTTACATAAAGTTTCCTGAGTGCAATTTTATGAATATGGGCACTTCCCAGGTGTCATTGGTTGTATAGATGGATGTCATGTTCCCATCAAGTGTCCATCAAGACTTGATGCTGAGGAGTACAGGAACCGTAAGAACTGGTTTTCAATCAATGTTCAGGGTGTATGCACACCAAATTTAGAGTTTGCAAACATTGTAGCACATTGGAAGGTTCAACTCATGATTCAAGGATTTTTCACAACTCCTCATTGTGTGCTCAGTTTCAGAGAGGACAGCATAGTGGACTTCTACTTGGTGACAGTGGATATGGTCAGAGTAACTTTTTATTCACTCCATACATAAATCCCACAACAGTGGAGCAGCTAAGATACAACAGAGCTCATATCTGAACAAGAGGCATGGTTGAACGCATGTTTGGAATATGGAAAAGTCGATTACAGTGTTTACGCAATATACTTCGTTTCAGCCCAAGAAGATGCTGATGCAGCCAATGGCCAACGAGGACTTGCACATACAGCTGCATTCACATTACAGCACTTCAGCTAGATAAGATGAATTTCAATATGGAAGGTCTTTATTATGGCTTATTTTTCCTTGATAATGTTCTGTACAAAATTAAAACAGTGTGCAGTAAAATTTACCAAGTCACTTAAACAATACTGGTTGAAAATGTAAAATAAAATACTTTCACTCATGAATATGTAAATGACATTGTTTATTATTCTTTTACACACCATGGCTTGTAATCACAGCTGTCTCCTTACTATATCTCTTTTGTATCATACTCTTTCTTCCAACTTCATATCCAATTCAACCTGTACACTCTAAAAATAAAACAAACGGTCAAATGACTGGCAGCAACGGCTGCCAAACAAAAACCGTAAAATTAAGGTAAAATACTGTAGTTCCTATTATGCTCAAAAACATTTACAGAAATTATTTTATTTTTTAAAGAGAAACACTGTTATTTAACAGATTTTTCCTACATTTATACAATTAAACACCTTCATTAAACGAACAGCACTAGAAGTTTAGCATGAAACCGTTATTTTACAGATTTTTCCCAAAATTTATACGATTTAACACATTCATTAAACGAACAGAACTAAACGTGTAGCAGCAAAATGTTTTTATTTTACAGTTTTTTCCAAATTATTACAATCAAACACCTTCAATAAAGCAAAAGCATTAGACATTTAGCAGGGATACGCTGTTATGTACAGATGTTTCCTAAATTGAAGACCAAACACCTTCAAATAAAGCAATAACACAAAAACCCTGATATTTAACTAATCTTCTTCATAAAGTCTTATGAACACACATGCTCAATAAAGTGTTAACACAAACTCAAGATTACAATATTTGTAAAATAGTCTGTAGAACTGTGACAGTATAGTACATGTATGATGCAAAATACAATAAAGTTCAGTTTTATAGCATTACAGTAAAATCCTAAAATGAAATATTTAGACTATTGTGCTATGTAAGCAGAGGTGTCAAGTAACGAAGTACAAATACTTCGTTACCTTACTTAAGTAGAAATTTTGGGTATCTATACTTTACTGGAGTAATTATATTTCAGCCGACTTTTTACTTCTACTCCTTACATTTTTAAGCAATTATCTGTACTTTCTACTCCTTACATTTTAAAAATAGCCTCGTTACTCAATTTTTATGATCAGAACGCGCAACCCCGAAGTCGCATGCTAAGAATGCGCACCCACCCCCTCCCCCCCGGTCGCATGATAAGAACGCATGCACGACCACCCCCCACGTCCCCCCCCCCCCCCCCGGTCGCATGATAAGAACACGCACAACGCACACCTTGTCCGTCCGTCCCCCCCCCCCGTCGCATAATCAGAAAGCGAGACCTTAATGCTTTTGTCGCCCCTCAAGGTACTTTTACTTTTATACTTTAAGTAGTTTTGAAACCAGTACTTTTAAACTTTTACTTAAATAAAAAGCTTGGGTTGATACTTCAACTTCTAAAGAAGTATTTTTGAACCCTAGTATCTATACTTCTACTCAAGTAATGAATGTGAATACTTTTGACACCACTGTATGTAAGTGCCATATCGCACTTGTTATGAATTTGTTGTTGTGTTTATTTTATTTGCTGTTATTTCATTTATTCTACCTTGTTCTATTCATTAGTAAAGCATTAAGCATTAAGTTTGTTACATAAGCCATAAGCTTTATATTTCTTAGTCATGCATCATAAGTTGACAATCGTAAGTTGGTCTGTGATGTCATTCTACTATTACATGCATTTGTGTGACTGTCATATGCTAGAGAGTTCAGTATAGATGTGGAAGGCTACTGGAAGGCACAAGCTTTTGACCGTCAGCTAATGAGAGCTCCCGGTAAGCTAGAAATGTAAGATACAGCAACTAGGTTGTTGTAACCGTAAGCTAACGTAAGCTGGGAATGTAAGATACAACGAGAGTGTTGTTATATACCCAAGCCAAGATTGTAATCTACAAGATACAGCAAATAGGTTGTTGTAAAAGTCAGAGATTTGCAAGATGCAGCAACTGGTGTCTGTAATCACAGTGGATTTACTCAAGACGACTGTATGAAGTGTTGATTCTTTGATGCTGACAAATAAACTACAAGAGACAAAGAGATCGGACTTCTGTCATGTGAGTGAAACTTTAAGACATTAGCTACGCGTCAAAACTGGTGAAATAATATGACCGCATCTACATAAAGTCAAAATCTTTCCGCTGTTTGAAAGAAAACAAGTGACTGTTGAAATCGAAATGGAAGAGGATTTGAGTGCTCCGCGCTTCACTACGGCCGACGGCGAGATGAATCCAGCCACAACCGGGTCTGAGCGTGAGACGGCGCTCATTGACAAGGATTCGAATATACAGCTTCAGAAATTGAAAGAAACCAGAAGCGAAAAGTGGAGTCAATTGACTGCACTATCCGAAGAAATACAGCTGCTCATGTACAATGCATGCAATGTGTATGAAGTTGAAACTAAGTACTACACTGACTTCAAGAGAGTGAACACCAGGAAAGCAGCAGGACCAGACGGCATCTCAGGTCGTATTCTCAGAGCCTGCGCAGACCAGCTAGCACCTGTGTTCACTGAGATATTCAACATCTCTCTATCTCAGTCGGTGATCCCCACATGCTTCAAAGAGTCCATCATTGTTCCTGTCCCGAAGAAACCACATCCTGCTTCCCTCAATGACTATCGCCCTGTAGCCCTCACCTCAGTAGTGATGAAGTGCTTTGAACGCCTTATCAGAGACTTCATCATTTCTTCACTACCCGACACACTGGACCCACTACAGTTTGCATACCGTCAGAACCGCTCCACAGACGATGCAATCTCTCATGTCCTCCACACATCACTCACTCACCTGGACACTAGGAAAGGGAATTATGTTAAAATGCTCTTCATCGACTACAGCTCTGCTTTTAATACCATAATTCCCTCCACACGCACCACCAAGCTGGAGCACCTGGGACTGAGCTCATCTATATGTCAGTGGATCTCCAATTTTCTGACTGGCAGACCACAGGCAGTAAGGATGGGCGGACATGTGTCAGCCACACTCACTCTCAGCACTGGAGCCCCCCAGGGTTGTGTTCTGAGCCCCCTGCTGTACTCTTTGTACACCCACGACTGCGTGGCCACTACCAACTCCACCTCCATCATCAAGTTTGCTGACGACACCGTCGTGGTAGGAGATTGGAAATCTGGAGAACTGGTGCCAGAGGAACAATCTCCTCCTGAACGTCAGTAAGACAAAGGAGCTGCTAGTGGACTTTAGTACAAAGCAGGAGATGAACTACCAGTCCCCCGTCATCAACAGGAGCCCAGTGGAGAGAGTGGACAGCTTCAGATACCTCGGTGTTCACATCACGCAGGACCTGTCATGGTCCTGTCACATCAACACCGTGGTGAAAAAAGGCCGGCAGCGTCTCTACCACCTCAGACGCTTGAGAGACTTTAGACTGCCCTCCAAGGTGCTCAGGAACTTCTACTCCTGCACCATAGAGAGCATCCTGACGGGAAACATCACGACCTGGTTCGGGAACAGCACCATGCAGGACAGACGAGCTCTACAGAGGGTTGTGCGATCAGCCGAGCGCATCATCCGCACTGAGCTCCCTGACCTGCACTCCATCTACAGCAAGCGGTGCTGGACTAAGGCCAGGAAGATCATGAAGGACCTCAGTCACCCCAGTAATGGACTGTTCTCTTTGTTGCGGTCTGGGAAGAGATTCCGCTCCCTAAAGGCCTCTTTATGATTTTTTATGACCTTTTTTATGATAAGGTCTCTCAATCACACCTCCACACAGGACTAATAACATCTTTTAAGCTCACAACACTGACTGGACAATCATGGACACATTCATACACACTTGCACTAAATACTCACAATTGCACATGTCACCTTTCATGCATATTTGAACAACCACTGACACTTTAATTCTATATACATATATACTCTATCTACCCTATATTTCTATATTTTTGCAATATTTTATTATGCCCTTATTGTACAGTTAATTTTACTAGTTAAAATTATTTCTTTAGTATTTCCTTTTTATTGATTATTTATTTTACGTACAAGCTTTTATTTTCTTTTTTTAAGGTCACTGGCGGTCGTATAAGCATTTCACTGCATATTATACTGTGTATGACTGTGTATGTGACTAATAAAATTTGAAAATTTTAATTTGACTTTATAGGGCTGCAAAAGGAATGTGTTGAAAGCAATAGACAGGTGCGATTGTGTCTAAATGAAGAAGAACGCCAACACGACCTGCAAAACTGGTACAAGTTTAAAATACTGAGCTGCACAGAATTTAGGAAAAAAGTAGAGTTGTGGATTGAGGAAACTAAGAGCCGCTTCATGATGTCTCAAACGGACAATGATGGAATTATGCCAGATGACAGCGTGTCAATGGTGGAGTTTAAGACGTCCGCCTTTAGCAGACACGGAAGCGTAGCGACGGCAGCATCCAAAAGGTCTGTAACTTCTACATCATCCTCAGTCCGAATAAAGAAAGCGGAAGCCAAGAGAGCAGCCTTGTTGATTAAAGTAGCAGCCTTATCAGAACGGCGGGCGTTAGAACAGAAGGAAGCACAATTAAAGGCTGAGGCAGAGCAACTAAAAGCTGATAAAGAAAGGTTGGAATTGGAAACTGCGCTCGCAATTGTCGACGCTGAACTACAGGCTTATCAGCGTTGTGAAACACGACAGCCTGCATCAAAGAGCGGAGTCATCGACCCGAGCTGCAAGCGCTCGAGCAGCCTGCCTTGGACGGGCCGCAAACCTGAATACGACAGCCGCCGAAAGCCGGTAAGAGAGAGCACCTTCAACGGACCAAGTAGCGCACGCGCTCCCAAACTGGAATACAACGAACTTTACGAGAGCAGCGCGTCGATAGAAGACCTCGGACTGCCATCACGTCGCAAGACAGCCCATCCAAGTGTACCAGTAAGTTTTGAACCAAAATTGAAAAGTACTTTAAATGAAGGGTCTACCCAAGACGATAAATACACCCGCCATGACATTGATACTTTAGAATCACAGAGCATGATGCAACAGCAGGCTGACATCACAGCAATGCTTATGAAATGCCAAAGGCAATCCTTTTTACCTCAGCGTAATGTTCCTGTGTTTCATGGTGACCCTCTTGAGTTTACGTCCTTCATGAAAGCATTTAAACATGTTATTGTTGACAAAACCGATAGTGATGCTTATAAGCTGTTTTATCTTGAGCAGTTCACTAAGGGAGAGGCTAGAGACCTCGTTATGAGCTGTCAGCTTATGCCAGATCAGTGTGGTTATGCAGAGGCAATGAGACTGTTGCAGGACAGATTTGGAAATAAACGAAAAATTGCAAACACGCTGATGCAAAAGATAGCCAATTGCCCGGAAATAAAGGCAGAGGATGGAAAGTCGTTAAGTGCTTTCTCCGTGTTTCTAGCATCCTGTCACAACATCATGTCAAGCATCGACCACATGGAGGAGCTAGATAACGCTACCAACATGCAGATTATTACTTCAAAACTGCCCTACGAATTGCGTAAGAGATGGAGGGACCAGGTATACAAGCTTGAAGAGCTTAGCCAGACAAGACCCAAATTTAAGCAGCTAGCTGAGTTCGTAGACCAACGAGCTAAAGTAATCTCAAACCCAATCTTCGGAAACCTGAACGCCTCAACCAGCGACAAAGGACACTTTAACAAATTCCCGCAAGTCAAGTCAAGAAGAGAAGGAAAGGCCAGGGTCAGCTTCGCAACCGACGTCAGACAGGTTGGTAAAATTCACAAAGACTCGATTACAATGAAGAATGCCGGTACGTTAGCTGTTAGCGCTTTCACTAAGCCATGCGCATATTGTAAAAAGGACCATATCTTAGACGAGTGCATAAAATTTAACGATCAGACCCACGAAGACAAAGTGGAATTCATAAAAAAGAATGGATTCTGTTTCGGATGCTTAAGAAAGGGTCATTTGTGGAAAGACTGTACCAGAAAAATTGTATGTTCATTGTGTTCAAGGCCACATCCGCGCATGTTACACAGCGCAGTGCAAGACACGGCGCAGCCAGTTACACGTGCTGACGAGAACGAAACCGAAAGTGACACAAAAAATACACCATTTGTAGTGAGTCACGAATTGAGTGCGCTCACTGGGGCTGGAGGTAATTGCATCCTCCCCATAGTACCTGTCAAAATAAAGTCCAAGAAAGGTGACAAAATTGCAGAAGTGTATGCATTTATAGACCAAGGCAGTTCCTCCACATTCTGTACAGAGTCATTAGCAAGGCGACTAAATTCACGAGGCAGAAGAGTTAAGATACGGCTGAGCACCATGACCTCCTCAAAACTAGTAGACAGCTACATGCTCAATGATTTGGAGATCAGTGGCCTGGAAGAAAACAATTTTATTGAACTTCCCAACGTCTTCACACAAAAGACTATGCCAGTTACAGTGGCAAACATTCCACAACAGCATGACATCGATAAGTGGCCATACCTTAGTGACGTAAAACTGCTCCAGATTAGCGCTGGAATCGAAATTCTCATAGGAAATAAAGAGCACGAACTCACAGAACCTAAGCGAATAATCAGTAGCAGGCATGGAGGGCCATACTCGATGCAGAGTGCTCTCGGATGGACTGTGACCGGGCTTCCCCGAGAACCCGACAAACTAGTGACCGTCACTCCTACATCGACCTCCCACTTAAGAAAGCATCCTTTCAAACGCCCAACAACCAAAATGCAGACAGCAGCGCAAGCAGTGCACGCTCGAGCAGCGCGCACTCTCACCTTTTAAACTCAAAAGGCAATAGCCGTGCCCTACTGACTGTCATTCCCGAGAGCAAAATGATCAAAGACATGAGAGACTCAGACTCGAGTAAAGATGCACTGCCCATTGAGAGAGCTCTGGGGGTGCTGTGGTGCATTAACTCAGACATGTTCAAGTTTAAGATTAGTTTAAAGGAACGACCCGTGACAAGAAGAGGAATTCTGTCAGTCACTAGCTCAACATACGACCCGTTAGGCTTTCTCCCACCTGCCATACTGCCAGCTACAATCCCAATGCAACAGCTATGTAAAGAAAAACTAGCCTGGGATGATGACATTCCAGAGCAGTTTGCAACGGCATGGAAAACCTGGCTGCAAGAGCTGCACAGACTGTCCGAGTTCAGCATAGCAAGGTGCATAAAACCAGCCGACTTCGGAGTTACAGCTACAGCACAACTCCACCACTTCTCGGATGCAAGTGAAATGGGATACGGAGCTGTCTCATACCTCAGGTTAGTAAACGCTGATGGACTTACACATTGTGAATTTCATGATGGGGAACTCCCGTGTAGCACCCCTGAAACAAACCACCATTCCACGAATGGAACTGACTGCGGCAGTGGTCGCTGTAAAAAATGACAAAGTGTTGAAAGAACAGCTAGAATTGAAATTGCTGGACTCTATGTTCTGGACTGACAGTACAACTGTTTTGAGATACATTGATAACGAAACACTTCGTTTTAAAACCTTTGTGGCCAACAGAAGCGCCAGTATAAGAGAGTCAACCAAGTCACAGCAATGGAGGTATGTTAATACCTCACAAAACCCAGCTGACTCCGCCTCCGAGGGGGTATCTTGTGAAAAGTTCATGAAAAATTTTAACTGGATCCATGGTCCCTCCTTTCTTAAAGAAGCAGAGTGCAAATGGCCTGAAAATATTCACGACACATCAATAAAAGAAAATTTTGATGAAAATGCTGATGAAGTTAAGCTCTCAGCTTTAGTGAATATTGTGAGCATTACAAAATACACAGACGCAGTGAGTAAACTGATTAATCATCACTCTGACTGGCACAAGTTAAAAAGATCCGTTGCCTGGATCCTTCGCACCAGAGACATGCCGAAACAAAAAACAGAAAGGGTTAAAACACAAGTAGATGACCCAAAGACAGAAAATCACAAGTCTCTAAAAGCTCAAGACCTAACAAGGGCAGAAAACGAAATCATTAAGTTCACTCAAAGACAAAATTTTAAGGAAGAACTTCTCACGTTGCAAAAGGGTAAAGCAGCAGCAGAATTCAAACAGGGAATTCCCACACAGCAAAAACGAACGAAAGGCATCTGTGAAAAGAAACAGCTGCTCGCCCAAAATGGAACCTCTGACACCAAACCACCTGCTGCTGATGAAAAAACAGCCAAACCTGCCCTCTGGATTCTTCAAAAAGGAAGACATCTATGCACGTCGCAGGGAGAAGCAGATCCAGCATCTATCAGACCTGCTCTGGAAGCGATGGGTACGTGAAAACTTGCCCTTGCTCCAGGGGCGGCAAAAATGGTTTCAAAACAAAAAAAACCTCTCGATTGGTGATATAGTGTTAATAACTGATGAATCTTCTCCAAGCAATTCATGGGTTATTGGATAAATCACAAATGTGTTCCCAGAGACGTGTGTTAGTTAAAACTAAGACCAACACTCTGGAAAGACCCATCGACAAGCTGTGCCTCATATGTGAAATGGACTGTTAAATGTGTGGTAATATGGTATGAAATTTGATATGCAAATGTAAACATCTGAGATAAATATTACACACTTAAAAGATTTAAAACGTTTTAGAAGGTTAAGAATGTTTGATTTCATGGCTTTATCAAAAAAAAAAAACCAACAACACAAAATTGTAATTGTCAGTCTCCATGCCTGTCAATTAGGGGCTGGAATGTAAGTGCCATATCGCACTTGTTATGAATTTGTTGTTGTGTTTATTTTATTTTATTTTATTTGCTGTTATTTCATTTATTCTACCTTGTTCTCTTCATTAGTAAAGCATTAAGCATTAAGTTTGTTACATAAGCCATAAGCTTTATATTTCTTAGTCATGCATCATAAGTTGACAATCGTAGGTTGGTCTGTGATGTCATTCTACTATTACATGCATTTGTGTGACTGTCATATGCTAGAGAGTTCAGTATAGATGTGGAAGGCTACGGAAACACAAGCTTTTGACCGTCAGCTAATGAGAGCTCCCGGTAAGCTAGAAATGTAAGATACAGCAACTAGGTTGTTGTAACCGTAAGCTAACGTAAGCTTGGAATGTAAGATACAACGAGAGTGTTGTTATATACCCAAGCCAAGATTGTAATCTACAAGATACAGCAAATAGGTTGTTGTAAAAGTCAGAGATTTGCAAGATGCAGCAACTGGTGTCTGTAATCACAGTGGATTTACTCAAGACGACTGTATGAAGTGTTGATTCTTTGATGCTGACAAATAAACTACAAGAGACAAAGAGATCGGACTTCTGTCATGTGAGTGAAACTTTAAGACATTAGCTACGCCTCAAAACTGGTGAAATAATATGACCGCATCTACAGTGCTATAACAGTGGAACATTCTCTCTCACACACTTAAACATTGCTGTGAAATATCCTTGACTAAAAACCTATGAAGAAATTAACAATTTCAACCAAGATTCCCAATGTTCCAATTAAAGTTGGATTGGAAACTTTATTACAGATAAAGTACAATGTGGTCCCTTTTTTAACTCTATAGTTCTTATATAATGTATGTGTACAAATAACTTTAACTTTTAGTTCAGAATCCTAATGTCTTAGTGCAATTAAGTCAAATCTAAAACATACAAAAATGGCAAAATAGACAGTCCAGTGTATCCAAGAAAGATCGTCTTCCAAACAGGCAGTAAACAACTGGATTCTTGGTGCATTAGGGTGGATTGGAAGAGAGAAGAAAACACATTATTTTTTTTTTTTTTTTTTTTTTTTTTTTTTTTTTAAGATCTTAGATTTAAAAGAAAAACGTAATCTGAGATTTGCGACAGACGAACGTGGCAGTATTAATAAATGAGCTTTGTTTACAGCAAACAATAAGAATTAAAATAACAATAAAAAATCACTTATTGTCATTGTCTCTTGAGCTTGCAGGTATTTTTTCTCCCACTGAAACACGATGCGACATTTCAGGGTCTTCTCCCCTGTCCCTCAGAGACTGCTTTCCTCCCTCCTCACCTGTAGCTCAGCAGTGTGTCTTCACTCCTCTGAATTTACACAGAAACCGTTTACAGGCTGCTGAGTCAGACCACCTCTGTGCGCGCTAAACATTTGAAGGATGCCTGTCTCCCATTGTCTGGTTCATGCCACGTTACGTCTTTGTCTGATACCTGAGCAATAAACGTAGGAGTATTTCGCATCAGGTTCCGCCCTCACTCACGCGCTTATTTAAAAATGCTAATAATTAGAATATCTCCGCCTCCGGTTGCTGATCAGCCAATCAGAAACAATTAAATTTTATTTGTATAGTGCTTTTAACAATTGTCATTGCCTCAAAGTAGCTTTAAACAATCAAAATAATTATTTTTGTATGGAATGTGAATGTGTATGAATCAAAATGGTCAGATTGTCCCTGGTGAGCAAGCCGCGGGCGACAGTGGCAAGGAAAAACTAACTGAGATGGTAACAGGAAGAAACCTTGAGAGGAACCAGACTCAACAGGGAACCCATCCTCATTTGGGTGAAACAGATGATCTGCATTTATACAGCGTGTTAGGTGGCAGGAAGTTCAGCTATAATAGTTGTTATATAGTAATAGTTGTAATAATGTTAATTGATGTTAATTGATGTTAATATGGAGTCCAGTTAGTTATTGAAGACTCAGGTAGACTTGTAGGACGTTCCAGTCCTGAACTATCGAACTGTAAAGTCCCCAGAAAAAGAGTTGCCAACACCAGTCGAGGCCAGAACCGTCTTCTAGGTGGAGAGAATCTCCAACCAGAAGCGGGGCACCAGGTTGGGTCAGACAGGTCCGGAGGGCAGAGGGAGTCTGGATCACTGGCAGCTCAGGAACGACATGTGTAGCTCAACAGAGAGAGAGAGAAACAGTGAAAGGGGGAGATAGGGGGAGAGAGTGAAGAGGAGAGATGGCAGTTAGGTATGGTCACAGTCACATAATGTTTAATGTGAATGTATGTTTACTGTAGAGTGCAAGCAGAGACTCCGGCAGGACTAACTATGAAAGCAAACGATCACCTCACCATCAACAAACCTGAGTGATCAATGAGAGTGAGGAAGTCCTGAACACTATTTGGAAGACTATTCCATAATTTTATGGCTTTGTAAGAAAAAGCTCTGCCCCCAGCTGTAGTTTTCCTAATACGCGGTACTGACAAGCAGCCTGCATCCTTTGATCGAAGTAGGCGTGGCTGATCGTAAGACACTAGCAGTTCACTCACATACTGCGGCGCGAGACCATTTAATGCTTTATATGTCAAGAGTAGTATTTTAAAATCTATGCGAAATTTCTCAGGGAGCCAATGCAGTGAAGATAAGATAGGGGTGATGTGCTCGTATCTTCTGGTTCTAGTGAGGACTCTTGCTGCTGCATTCTGGACTAACTGAAGCTTGTTTATGCACCTAGCTGAACAACCAGACAGTAAGGCATTACAATAGTCCTAGAGGTGATAAAAGCATGAACTAGTTTTTCTGCATCATTTAGCGACAATATATTTCTTATTTTGGCAATATTTCTGAGGTGAAAGAATGCTATCCTGGTAATATTATCTACATGAGCTTCAAATGAAAGGCTGGAATCTATAATCACACCGAGTCTTTTACTGTTGCACTTGATGGAACAGAAAGGCCATATAAAGTTACAGTGTGTTCTAAAAATTTTACTCCTAGCTGTATGCGGTCCTATGACTAGAACTTCTGTCTTATCCCGCTTAAGCAGAAGGAAGTTAATTAGCATCCAATTTCTTATGTCATACAAAGCCTTAAATGGTTTAGCTCCCACATACCTAACCAGTCTTCTGATACGCTACAATCCACCACGCGCTTTAAGATCACAAAACTCCGGACTTCTGGTAGTTCCCAGAATTTCAAAATCTACAAAAGGGGGTAGGGCGTTTTCATATTTAGCTCCAAAGCTTTGGAATAGCCTTCCAGACAGTGTTCGGGGAGCAGACACGGTTTCCCAGTTCAAAAGTAGACTCAAGAAGCATTTTTTTAATCTGGCATACACGTAACTCATCCCATAACCTCATACTCTAGTACACCTACAGTATACTCAATGGCAACTATGCTAATTCTCCCCATCTGTTCTGTATCCTTCATGTTAATCTAAATGATTTTCTGTCATATTGCATTTTCACCTGCACAACACACATGACGTTATCATTTCTATCTGTTATCACCCAAATGAGGATGGGTTCCCTGTTGAGTCTGGTTCCTCTCAAGGTTTCATCCTATTGCCATCTCAGGGAGTTTTTCCTTGCCACCGTCGCCGTCCCCATTGGCTTGCTCATCAGAGACAGTTCATTCATCATTCTTTCATCTCATTATTACCGAAACACATTTTTCTCACACATACACACTTCCAAATACTTTCTTTTCTATCAAAATCTTTCATTTTTTGTGAAGCTGCTTTGAGACAATGACCATTGTTAAAAGCGCTATATAAATAAAATTGAATTGAATTGAATTGAATTATGTCCTGCACACATTGCTCAACTTTAGTAAGCTGGTTTTTCTCAAGTTTTGCTGTGTCATCAGCATAACAATGAAAACTAATACCATGCTTACGGATTATGTTGCCCAGAGGAAGCATGTAAAGGGAAAAAAGCAGTAGGCCTAAAACTAAACCCTGCAGAATGCCAAACTCCACTAGAGAACATGCAGAATAATCACCATTTAAGTCTACATACTGATAACGATCGGTCAAATAGGATCTGAGCCAGGAGAGGGCTGTACCCTTAATTCCTACTACATTGTCTAATCTGTGAAGAAGAATACAGTACTATGATCAATGGTGTCAAAAGCTGCACTGAGGTCGAGTAATACAAGCATAGTTACACAACCCTGATCAGAGGCCAATAGGAGGTCATTTACAAGATTACAAGATTAGAATATTCCCGCCTCCAGCTTCTGATTAGCTGTGACAACACAGAGAGGTCGTGGAGTTTTCGCCAACCATTTTTCGTACAAAAATGACACCATACTTCACCTCATACAAGCTAAATATCAAAATGTAACTTAAAGTGCTGCTTTAAAACAGCTACACAGCAAATACATTATTCTTCTGTCAGAATATGCAGGCATGCATTAAGAAAGCTGATTGCTAGATTGCCATGGTGATATTTCAGAACAACTGACATCAAAACAAAAAAATATATTTTTTGATAAGTCTCCTAAATTCTCTTCACATTCTTCGAAGGCATGAAGCAGATACTATACCCTACATTTAAGTGATAATGTAAGAATAATCTATGAAAAAATGCTAAACTTGCATCTAGAACTTAAATATCAACGTATTATAAAACTAATATGATTTACCTCAAAATTACAAAGAAAAACAATAAATGTTTAGTATGGACATTAACCATATAAAGAAAACCTCTAATGAGTTTTGTATTTAATTACAATTTATTATTGTAATTTTACATAAAGTTACACATAATTTACAAAAACTGAAAAAACACAGTAAAAATAATATGGTATTTGATGTGAAAAAAAAGTTCATTTTTCAATATTGAAAGAATACTTAAAAAAACAGTCGACGTAGTACAGTAATTTACAGATAATGTCTGTAATTTTACAGAGATTTGTATGTATTTTTAAATAAAAGGAAAACTACTCTAAAATTTGAAAGTTTGTTCCGTACAATTTTTTTTTTTTTTTTTTTTTTTTACAGTGTAGAATTGTCATTTTCATTTCATGCTGTTCCTTCATAAATTCAATTTTTTGCTCATGAAATTCTCTGGCTAACGTTTCATGGATGGTCAATCTGCTTGTGGTTGGCAGCATCTTTTCTCAGGGATGCTGGAGCAGATGTGGAGGGCACACACTCATTGTTCTCTGGCTCTTCCTGCTTGTTCAGATCCCTCTGTTCTGTGTGTGTGGGGGGGTGGGGGGTGTGCACATAAACTCACATGATCCTTAAGAAGAATAAAGATTGACAGAGTGGAATATGTACCAAAGGAAGTAACCAATTTCTTTCCTACTGTACGTACCATTTGTGCTTAGTTCTTCATCTGAACTGTTAAAGTGATCATCATCTGGTATACCTTCCAGCGGTTGCTGGTTCTGTATTATTTCAGACAAGTCTCCCACTTCATCAGTTTTGTCTTTATTTTGTGCTCCACCACCAGTGGTAAATCGCTGTCTTCTTATCTCTTCATTCTGTCTTTTTAAAGCTAGTTTTAGGTTCTTCCACAGAGTCTATACCGGCAAATATCATTCATTATAAATTGTGACAAAAATATAAATATGAGAAATGTGCAATGATAATAACAAAGAAACCTCACCTGAAGTTGTTGTATTGTTCTTGTGGTTGCATTTGAATTAGCATTGAATTCATTGCAAATTGCATTCCAAGCACTCCTTTTCTTTTGTTCACTTGCAGTAGTGTGGGTTTTACTTTCAATAACTGGATAGTTTATCAAAATTTGTTTTAGTAGTGTTTTTTCATACTCACTACAGTTTTTTGAAAAATTATTTTTGCCTCTGCCATTGCTTTGTGTCAAGATTTAAACCAACAATAGTGTTTTGTAGTCCATTTCAGGTTTTAATCAACACCATCAGACCAATAGCATGTGCTTAAACTCAACCTAATCAGGCTTATCTCAGGTGTTCTCATTTAAGCTTACTTAAATTACTCCAGGACTCAGTAGTCTCTGACTAACTAATCCTAATTTAAGATACATTTATGAAAGATACTTAGGGTGCTTTCACACCTACAGCATTTGGTGTGCACCAAACGTGTTTGGTCCCTTGGTTCGGTTCGTTTGCGTTGATGTGAATGCAATCTCGGTACTTTGGTGCGGACCAAATCAATCGATCCGAGACCTGCCTGAAGGGGTGGTCTCGAACCGCTTTATCCGCTCTACTTTGGTACAGTTCGTCTGGTGTGAAAGCAATCAAACCAAATCTGATGAAATGTTATAGTTTAATGCACTTTGTGTATAAGAGATTGTGGGTGAAATTCTTTTAACTTCCTGATGACTTTAAATTTTTCAAGCTATCGACTCGCGATGAAATCAAACCGCGAAGAAACGTGGAGTCCCGAAGAAATTAAGTGCCTCTCTGTATTCACATTAAAAATGAAAAATGTGTGGCTGGGCTGTTTTGATAGGCCAACAGATTACCTGATGGATCTGCAGGAAGATTGCCGGCAAATAACAAAGTGATCATTCAGGAGGAGGGCACGTCTCTCCCTGAAGTGGCGTGCAACGCACCGTCGGCGAGATGAATAAACCAGGGAGCTGGTTTGGAGTCGCAGCTGCGAATTGTGTTTGAAATTAATTATCTGAAAATAATGATTTGCACGTACAATTTAGTGCACGATCAGCGCCATGAGTGCAAAGCAAAGCTGTTCCTCCATGATTATTGAAAGTGGCGCGATTTTCTGAAAATAGTCTGTTTCTGGTGCCGATGGGCATCGCAGTCTATTTTGGCTCATTTAGAACTCTGCATATTTAAAAGCAAGCCGTACCCACGTCTGTTTACTACATTGTAACATTTTTCTGACTGGTGCAGACTAAAGCAATCGAACTATAGGTGTGAAAGCACCCTTAAATGCCTTAGATTAACTAGTACTGATTAAGGCCTACTCCTTGCTTATATTAATCCCTGTCTGTGAAACCGGGCCTTAATGTCTTCTGACCCTTTCTTATGTAGCTTTGTTTGGTCCTGACACTCATTGCTGTCAGAAGATGTCTCATTAAGTGGTGTCGGTTATATTGTTGGAGTCTTTTGTTTATTTCCTTCGGTGACAGATTTGTCTTCCTCACAGTGGTGGTGGTTCTTCCCGATTGTGTGCAGTGTTACACTTTGGGTGTTTGAGCGCGCGATCATTGTGCACAGTGGTGTGTGTGGAAGTGTGTTCCGGTAAAAAGACTACTCTTCTTGGTCTGGCCCTTGTGAACCTCAGCTCTCAGTATTCTGTTTATTTTGGTTTTATCCAACAATATATACATTTTAGCCCGGTCTTTTCATTTGGTTCTTTCTTTTTCTGTATTTTGTGTTTACTTGTTTGACCAGGGGTTTCTTTTGGTTTATTTAGTTTTTAGTGTGTTTTAAATAATTGTATTAATAAAATAAAATTTTTATATCTCATCCACGTCTCCTGCCTGCTGTGAAGTAGATAAACTTGTGTACTTGATCTCTAAATTGAGTGGTTTAAATCTTTTTGTCCCTGGGGTGTCCCAGGGTGGCATAATCGGACCTTTAGTGCTAACCTTAACACTTAGTGGCCCTCAGAGAAGTGAGTGCGCCCTCGCGCCGCCCCGCCACATGTTGTTGTTGGTCTTTCGGCTGCTCCCGGCAAGGGGTCGCCACAGAGGAATATCCAGTACGCAGATTTTACACCGGATGCCCTTTCTGACGCAACCCTCCCATTTTATTCGGGCTTGGGACCGCCATGTTGTTATCTATTCTTATGTGAATAAACATTTGTGTAACATGAGATTATCAGAGATGCACAATCATAACAAGACACATCATTTCTCTCTGGGATCACCATGTTATCCATTATAAAGGTCAGTTCTTTCCAGTCCTACCCTTCAGGGCTGGGCTCACATTTTCCTGAATGCCCTTCATCTAAATTCTCCAGCACTGCACATTTATTCATGTACATAATTTGTTTAAAAAAAAGTAGTTTATTCTATTTGCATTTTAGAAAAGTCTTCTATCTGAAACACATTTGGTAATTTAAAGTCACTAATATAATTTTTGTCAGTATTATCACTGCATGCTCATGTTTGTACAGGATTATGGCATTCAGTAATGATAGCACAGCTGAGATTTTGTTTATACATCAACAAATGTTTCGGGTTGCACTGACTGAGGGACCGATCTCAAAAGTTAGTGTAGCAATAATAATGTCACTGTTCTTTCTTTATTTAAATGCCATCATGATCTATACTGTTTGGAGTAAGCCTATTTTTAAAGTGACTCCACGCTACATTCTGTTTACCCACATGCTTCTCAATGACTCGATGCAGCTCATTGTTACCTCCATGTTGTACATTTTTAGTATGTTAGTTTTCAAACTAGTCACTGTTGCTTGTGCTTTTCTGGTTTTTGTTTCAACTACAACATTTAATAATGCACCTTTAAACCTGGCTGTGATGTCACTAGAGCGTTATGTGGCCATATGTTTTCCTTTAAGACATGCTGAAATAGCCACTCAGAAAAGAACTCATTTTGCCATTGCAGTCATTTGGTTTATTGGTTCTATAAACTTCATAATTGATTTGTTATATGGTATAGTAATGGATTCTAACTTTTTATCCTCACAAATATTTTGCACAAGAGAAAGGTTTTTCAAGAAACCATGGCAAGTAAATGTTTTGCATGGCTTTAATATTTTCTACTTTGTGTCAGTCACCACAATCATTCTTTTCACTTATATTAACATTTTAATCACAGCCAGGTCCGTTACCTCTGATAAGGACTCTGCTTCAAAAGCCCACAGGACCGTGTTGCTACATCTTATTCAGCTGGGCCTCTGTCTTATGTCCTTTCTTTACATCATTATAGAGCAAGCTGCAGCAATGGCCAGCAGCAGCAGCCTCTTCATGGACTTGCGTTATCTAAACTATTTATTTGTGCTGATCTTGCCACGCTGCTTAAGCCCACTCATCTATGGACTGAGAGATAATGCTGTATGGCCTTTATTTATGTACTATTTCCGCTGTGCCAGAGGCACACGCAAGTCTATTGTCAATGTACACTAAATTAAAGCCATTGCTTACCGTACACCATTATACCATTTCATTTACAGTGGCATGTCATGTGCTTAATTATATCAATATACAGTAGATGTATTTATAGATACAGTATGTATTTATTATTAGGGAAACCTTAAGTATAGAAGGTTCCAATCCAGCTTTACTTCCTGAGGAGACTCAGGTCCTTGAATGTTTGTAAAAGACGCTCCAGATGTTTGTCGTGACAAGTACCATCTTTTTTTTTAGCTGTGTTGTGTTGGAGTGCAGGCATCAAAAGTTATTTTATATCAGCTTAGCTTGTACTGTACACCAATCAGACATTATGGCCACCCACCTAATATTGAGTACAATCTTGCTTTTTACCACTAGAACAGTAATACACTGTGTTTTGTCAACTTTCTATCAGAACCAGCAACAACCTTTTCAGCAATCAGAGCTTCAGTAGAGTTAATATATCTATCAGATTACACATGCCAACCTTCACTCCCCACGTGCATCAGTGTGCCTTTGGACAACATTGCTTACTGGACTTTTTATTTGCCTGGACATACACGCAGTTCCTTGCATATTACGTTAACAAACAGAGGTGACTGAATGTACTATGAAGTTCCCTCCTACTACATACAAAACTGTGACAACACAAATGGCAACTTTGGAATAGACTCGGTCAAACTGTTAATGACGTTTCGCGGCTTCTGATTGGCCTCCTGTTAATAAGGCATGCTCCTGACTGCACTTACTGATGCGTTTTGTGTTTTCATGTGGACAAAGATATTTTTTAACATGTAGGTCCATGTGAACAGAAAAAAAAATCAAGTAGAAAAATGTTTATATCCAGCTACAGTATGTGTGGTCAAGGTCCTGAAAGATCTGCCTGAAAATGCATTCAAATCTAGTAGAAATATATATATGACTCAACTTACTGTATATGTTTTAGCTGTTTATTTACTTTTTAGCTGTTTAAAGCTGCTTTGCGACAATGACAATTGTTAAAAGCGCTGTACAAATAAAATTGAATTGAATTATTTACATTAATTTAAACCCTGTTTACCTTGAGCACTCAATTTCAGGCATTCCCATCAGGTTCATTAATATTGGAACAGTAGCATACTGTATCTTGAAAATTAGAGCAAACTGACAATTTAAAGCATTGTTTTTATTTTCATTAAAAATAAAAAAATTAATAAACAAGGTAAATTTTATTTCAAAACATATTTTGAATATTGTACACCGATGAGACCAGAGCACTTTTAAACAGGCTTAAAACATAAGGGTAAAACATGTTGAAGCAACTGTGTTCTCACCCATTTATTCTGCTCTGATAGTCTAATGAGTTACTGATCTAGAACATCCTCTAAAAAATCTATACTCTTCTCATCACTAGTCCTTTCTAATATCAGAATATCCAGTATTATCCATAAGTTTCACAGAAAACATAACTTATTGTTTATTTGAAATCCTAATAACTGACTTTTCAAGCTTGAAATAGAGCGTTATACCCCAACAACTGAAGGTGTGAATGTAATTGGCCACCATGCCTTCTCTGGAAACAATGAAAAATCCCAAACATTTTTAACCACATATACAAGATATCCAGTCTTTCTTAGATGAATACAAATTAGGGCTTCATGTGTTTGGAGTGCAATAATTGTACCTGAGGGTTGTCTGATTTTGTAGCATAGGGTAGCATAGCATCTCAGTTGACTAAGATAAAACCAGTGGTGGCTGCTAGCTTTTGAAACAGGGGAAGCTCATATTAGGCCTTCATCATAAAATTCATTATGTTATTTGTACGTAAATTCTGGCTAGTTTCCACTTCCACAAGCTACTTTAATTACAGTGGCTTGCAAAAGTATTCGGCCCCTTTGAACTTTTCCACATTTTGTCACATTACAGCCACAAACATGAATCAATTTTATTGGAATTCCACGTGAAAGACCAATACAAAGTGGTGTACACGTGAGAAGTGGAATGAAAATCATACATGATTACAAACATTTTTTACAAATAAATAACTGAAAAGTGGGGTGTGTGTAATTATTCAGCCCCTTGAGTCAATACTTTGTAGAACCACCTTTTGCTGCAATTACAGCTGCCAGTCTTTTAGGGTATGTCTCTACCAGCTTTGCACATCTATAGACTGAAATCCTTGTCCATTCTTCTTTGCAAAACAGCTCCAGCTCAGTCAGATTAGATGGACAGATTCTCGATTGGATTTAGATCTGGACTTTGACTGGGCCATTCTAACACATGGATATGTTTTGTTTTAAACCATTCCATTGTTGCCCTGGCTTTATGTTTAGGGTCGTTGTCCTGCTGGAAGGTGAACCTCCGCCCCAGTCTCAAGTCTTTTGCAGACTCCAAGAGGTTTTCTTCCAAGATTGCCCTGTATTTGGCTCCATCCATCTTCCCATCAACTCTGACCAGCTTCCCTGTCCCTGCTGAAGAGAAGCACCCCCAGAGCATGATGCTGCCACCACCATATTTGACAGGGGGGATGGTGTGTTCAGAGTGATGTGCAGTGTTAGTTTTCCGCCACACATAGCATTTTGCATTTTGGCCAAAAAGTTCCATTTTGGTCTCCTCTGACCAGAGCACCTTCTTCCACATGTTTTGCTGTGCAAATGGGACTT
This sequence comes from Channallabes apus, assembly GCA_030522415.1. Taxonomy (NCBI): domain Eukaryota; kingdom Metazoa; phylum Chordata; class Actinopteri; order Siluriformes; family Clariidae; genus Channallabes; species Channallabes apus. The sequence goes on from CM060125.1 coordinate 10,711,730, forward strand.
TTGCACTTTTATGGTTTTCTGTTAACAATGGCTTTCTTCTTGCCACTCTTCCATAAAGGCCAACTTTGTGCAGTGCACGACTAATAGTTGTCCAATGGACAGATTCCCCCACCTGAGCTGTAGATCTCTGCAGCTCGTCCAGAGTCACCATGGGCCTCTTGGCTGCATTTCTGATCAGCGCTCTCCTTGTTCGGCCTGTGAGTTTAGGTGGACGACCTTATCTTGGTAGGTTTACAGTTGTGCCATACTCCATCCATTTCTGAATGATCGCTTGAACAGTGCTCCGTGGGATGTTCAAGGCTTTGGAAATCTTTTTGTAGCCTAAGCCTGCTTTAAATTTCTCAATAACTTTATCCCTGACCTGTCTGGTGTGTTCTTTGGACTTCATGGTGTTGTTGCTCCCAATATTCTCTTAGACAACCTCTGAGGCCATCACAGAGCAGCTGTATTTGTACTGACATTAGATTACACACAGGTGCACTCTATTTAGTCATTAGCACTCATCAGGCAATGTCTATGGGCAACTGACTGCACTCAGACCAAAGGGGGCTGAATAATTACGCACACCCCACTTTTCAGTTATTTGTAAAAAATGTTTGTAATCATGTATGATTTTCGTTCCACTTCTCATATGTACACCACTTTGTATTGGTCTTTCACGTGGAATTCCAATAAAATTGATTCATGTTTGTGGCTGTAATGTGACAAAATGTGGAAAAATTCAAGGGGGCCGAATACTTTTGCAAGCCACTGTATATGAACAAACTAACTTTACAATGCTGAAACAAGGAGCAAAGTCAAGAACGCTATAATGTTTTTTTTTATATTTAAAGAATGATTTATACAAACATAAATGGTTTATATCACCAGCAAACAATACAGAGCGCAGCAGTTCGTCGTACTACTTCACCTGCAAATCCGCATGGGACTGAACTCAAATCTCTGTAGTGCTGATGTATACTTAAGACATGCTGTCAATCAAAAAAGGGGTTCCGCCCTTTAAACAGCTACTCCAATCATCATGCAGCAGCTCATCGTCCTGGCCCGCCCACTGCTCCATTCACTCCCAGAGAAGCTGAGCTTCCCTGGAAGTGACGATTTTGGTGCATTTATCCAATTACCGTCCAGCTTTTCTGCAGTGAAAAAGCTCCTCTGTGCTACCCATAACGCTCCAGTGAAACTGGGCTTCAGGAGGGTTTAACGTGCTGTGCTGCACGGAAATGTATGACAAGAAAATCGCGTCAAACAGTCTACAATAAATACCTGATTCTGAACGAGCTAGTCATGAAGTTGAACGCGTTCTAGCGCACTTTTATTAAAACCAATATAAATACGGCAGTGCATATATGACCATTTATTTTCTGACATAGTAGAGGAAGCGGAGCTTCCCTTGTAGTCTTAGTATAGTTTTATCACTGGATAAAACTATACCCCACCTGCCCACTGTTTTAGTATCATCAACTGCATGCAAAACTAGTAAACATACGTTTTATTTACCCAAATACAAGTGACGTGTTAATGTTTAGCATCTGACAATATGACAATTAAAAAAAAAAAATAATAATTTAGCAGATAAGATCTTCCAACACTACAAACGCGATGGAGCTAGCTAATGGAAGTGGAGCATGAAACTTAAATTTATTAGTTTCAACCTTGCTTTTGGTTACTCGAGAGCTAGCAATTACTTGGCTAACTAAGTAGCCATACACAAAGTATAACCATGGTCATTTCTTACATTTAAACATAATTTATTATTTTGCTTCTGCATGCTAACATAAGATGCCAGTAAAGGGGTAAAAAGAAGTAAAAAAAAATGTAAATAAAAACTGACCACTAGGACAGAAAACCTTACCTCTACATGTTTGCTCTGATTAGATGAAGAATTCATGTAAGAAGACATTGTGTGGGAATGGGGCAGGCAGAAAATCTATTTAAAAATGAACAACTTGTGCAAACAGAAAAAAGCCCATGTATGTTGAAGTGACAAGGTTTAAGGATTTTTTTTTTGTCTCTTGTGCTAATCTTGTATTAATAACATTCTGTGATCACTAAGTAAAATGCATGTAATATGTTTGACTAACGTCAAAACACATCGGCCAAAATGAAGTCTTGATTTTTTGTCTTTCATATCAATACATAATGCAGAATATAGTGGAGTAGAAAGTGTAAAATGTTGCTTTGAAATGCAATAAAGTACAGTAATTCCACAAAAAATAAAATACAGAAATAATTATTAGTACAGTAATGTACATTTATATATTTTATATCCACTACTGACTACATGTCCCAAATTGTAATACAATTACTGAATCATAATTCATATCAGGTAAACATAAGGTTTATGGATTAACAAAAGTGCACCGTAAAGTATATTTACTTAGTTTAAGATTTTTTTTTTTATTTTACTTAATTTTTACCCCACTTTCTACTTCACTACATTTCTGTATGGGGCTGCTTTAAATAACCAGAGGGGCGTGTGGTATTTAAAGCAACAATATGCATAAATGCATGATTTGCTTTTCTTCCAAGAAATTTCTTAATCATGTAGCAGGTGTTTGAAATCAGAAGTGGAAATGGTTGTAGACAAACGAAACATCACATCTACAATCAGGAAGAACAGCACGAGAGAGAGAGAGAGAGAGAGAGAGAGAGAGAGAGAGAGAGAGAGACTTACTTTGGCTTAAAGGCTACTGTGAGATAAGATAAGCCATAGTACCTTTAATACTTGGTTAAATTGAAATATAAGGACTTTTAATCAAGTCAGTTGTAAATGGATACAGGATTTCTGTACTTGGCCCATCTCTGAGGATTAAATATGAAATTGAGAATAAATCAAACTATGAAATTCTTATTGTTTTAAATAGTATCAATCACTTGCTTAGGTTGCACATTAATGTTTTCATCTGACATCCTAAACTAAAAATTCGCAAATGTTTTGAAAGTATTAGCAGGGTGATTATCTTAACATGCACTTGTACAGTACATGTTGATACTGTAAATGCCAATAAATTACCCAGCCTGAAATACATTTTAACTTTTATTTACAAATACAGTCGTTCTTGTCCAGCTAAATAATTACGACTCAGTGCAAGATGTGTACATTCTACAATCTTTTTTTGTACATAAGCAATTTGTGCATACGTGACAAAATTCCTGAAATTTCACAGAAAAGACAAGTTTGTTCAAACATCTTTTTTTATTTTTCCATCTTGAAAATTGACAATGAATAATACACAGAACACATGAAGTGGTCATACTAATCTTAACAACAAACAAGCAACGCATTGGATGAAATGCAAATGAAGGAAATACTTATAAAGAAAAATTAGAATAAATAAACTCTGCGATTTTCAGTTATCTTACCATACAGGTCCAAGATCTACACATCCTGCCAACACAGTTATGGTCATCTTAACAAAAGCAATTATACCTAATTACATAAGAATGACAAAAATAATAAGTGAAGTGCTAAGAAGGATTTGCAGCAGTGATAGTTGCATGTTGGTGGTAGTACTCTAGTTTCCGATGAAAAGCGACATAGACGAGGAGAATGGATTTTCGTCACTTTCATTGCATTAAGCTGACGGATGAAGGCTAGAAGACACTGTACATTGTCTACAGCACAAACACAAAGGAAAAAGAAAAATAACAACCCCACTTAATTAAACAAATTACTAAACATATTGAAATAAAACTGTGTTAAGCTCACTAAAGTGTTTCCAAACTTTTCTTCTGGAAAAAGAAGCCATCCATCATGGCATTATTTGTTATCATGGCATTATTTAATCATGTAATCCTGTTAAGGTACAGAAATGATGGTTACTGAATTCATTTCTTGCCATTTACACATCAATTACTTATTTTGAAAGGTATACTAGCCATTTCTGAGATGCACATTATATTAAAAAATAAACAGTAAACAACACTTTACAAATTATACAATAAAAAAATGCATTTATATGCAGAGGTTTACAGAATGTTATTTTCTTAACTCACTTAACTGATAATTGCAAGTGGAATTATGACAGCAACCATGAAAGTGGAAGAAAACTACTATGTGACTGAAAGGTGTACTGCAGTCATAAATTGCAACATTGGTAACCCATCTTGCCATCATCACTTACCAGGGGAAGTCTTCCTTGAATTCAGTGAACTTATGCCGCACCATAAAAGTTGCTAAAGCGTCAGCTACCTATTGAAAAATAATTAACGCACAAAGAGTTAGTAATCAAATATAAACAAAAGACACTGTAAGATTCATTAAAGTTGTGTCCTCATGTTTTCTTAGGACTAACCAAATTTTTGTACCAGATTTAGGGTGCTCTGACCATAGGTATGATTGCTTTTCCCTATGCTATGTTACTATTACGACCCCTCCTGGCCAACTTTCACAGTAATAATTAGGGGTGGGCGATATAACCAAAATCTTCTATCATGGTAGAAGCAATTTTCTACCTCGATAATGATATACATCACAATATAGCAATTTGTATCTGAAAATGCATAAATAAAAATTCAAACACAAAGAAACCGTTTTACATAATGTAATTACTGGGAATAACTGGGAATTGCTGAGGTTTGCCGCATTTTTTTTTACTTTGGCCATATTCGATTGGTTGTGTAACAAACCTAATTTGATTTTGTTATATTGTGCTAATGTTAGATGCACAGGCGCTCGTGAGGTGCATGTGTGTTTAGGAGGTTTTTATCCCCTCGGGGCTTGCCGTAGAAGGGCAAAAGGCGCATGCGCACTTCCTGCTCTAGAGTGTCACGTGTGTTGGAGTTTCAGTTTGTTTTTGTGAATAAAGGAGAATAAACAGTTGATAAGGATTTTGTGTGCTCTCGTTTTTATTGTTTTACACCCGACTGGACCAAATATCTGCGCGGCCCAGTGGACAGCGCAACGCGACTATCTGAATAGCGCAGAGATTATCTGGTTTATTCACACAGCCCAGTGGATCACGCAGCGCGGACCAACTTGAGCAACGCTGCTCGAATCACAAACATGCGTGACTCACTGTTTTTTATTTAAAAAAATTTATTTAAAATGTCAGGACTGTTTAATATTGTTTCCACCTTGCCATGCCTGGTTTGTACGTGCGCATCCCAGCGGGGTAAAATGTATTTTGATGGTCGGCGCGGTCTATTTCTATCAGCGTTGCACAGGTTTGTGATTCGAGCAGCGCTGCTCAAGTTGATCCACCGGGTCTGGATATTTGGTCTGCCCACAACGTCTCAATCGGGTGCCACGGTTTCGTCCCACCTTAGATGTGTTTGGCTTCCCATAGAAGTGAATGTGTATTGCGTGGTTACGTAACATGCAACGTCACGTGATCTCTACCGCGATTAAGACGATAGACCAAAATCTCTATCAGTTGACAAATTTCTACCGGTTAACCGTGTATACCGTACATCACCCACCCCTAGTAATAATATTTTACAAATTACTTACAACATTGTCAACATCACGTTCAAAACAGTGGTCGACTTCAATATTTAGCTTTCATATCTGATTCTAACAGTGCCGGATCACTGTACCATAGTTGAGACCACCTTTACAGATGGATTCTAGCACAGTACGCTGATTCATGCCCAAAAGAGAGTTCACACTATTAAAAAAAAGTCTAGACATACTCCACTTTATGGTCAAGTCTACTCCAATTCATGCCTGTGACCCTAGTGTGAAAGCAATCTTAGCAACGTTTTAGTAATATTGCTAATATTCCCACAATTTCAGTTTCACAAACTTTTCATTAAATCCACGTGTGCATTTAAAATGAAGGCTATAAACGTACAGGAAAACTGACCCAACTAACTTAGTGACATATACACATTGATTGGTCATCTACAAAACCATATTGTGGGATATTCTTGCATGCAAATATGCATGCAAATCAAGTGGTATTTTTCGAAAAACACTTTTGGGGACAATTTTGTTTGTATGATTAGGTTCAATATTTTAAGTGTGTATGTTAGTTTGTGTTGTTAGTGTTGAGTAAATCAAAAAATTTTTAAGCGACTTTCCAAAGCTCAAGGACACTTTACAGTGAGTGAAAACAAAAGAAGATAATACAAACAGACATTGACGTACTAAAGTAGAAAACATTTAGGTCAAAAAAGTAAAGTTTTGAGTAAAGATTTAAATGATGAGACGTTGTTAACAGAACGGAGAGAGTCTGGTAGAGAGTTCCAAAGTTCCGCCCATTGAAGAGAGGCGATATCGAGGGACAGCAAAAAAAAAAAAACAGAATCGGAGGAACGTAGGGAACGAGTCGGAATGGAGGGGGAAAGCAGATTGAAAAGACAATTGGAAGCTAAGCCATTTATAGATTTAAAAACAAGAAGAATTTTGAATTTGACATGGTAGGCAACTGGGAGCCAATGGAGATCAGACAAGATTGGGGTTATATGAGCAGAACGTTTGGTATGAGTGAGTATTCTAGCCGCAGAGTTTTGAATATATTGTAATCTGGAGATGGAGCTGGCACATAGACCAATGAAAAGGGCATTACAGAAATCAATGCGTGATGACACCAATTCATGGATGACAGTTTCAGCATCTTTGGTGCTGATGAAGGGATGAAGTTGGGCAATGCGGCGTAAGGGAAAGAAAGCAGATTTAGTGACCGATTTAATGTGAGGCTGAAAGGAGAGTGTGGAGTCTAAGATTACTCCTAAATTTTTGACAGAAGAAGATGTTTTGATGTGAGAGACCGCAATCTCGCAGGTAAAATTGGTGGAAATGTTGCTGGTGAGTGCTGGGGTTCCAATGAAAATCATCTCAGTTTTGTCCATGTTGAGTTTCAGAAAGTTTAAGCTAATGTCCTTCACGCAAGCAGAGATTTTGTCAATTTGGGCAGATGGAGTAGGTGTACAGATAGAATAAAGTTGAATGTCGTGGGCATAAAAGTGGTAGTTAAGACCATGACGTTGAAGGATCAGACCAAGTGGGATTATGTAAATTGTTAATAATACTGGGCCAAGAACAGATCCCTGGGGAATACCTTGCTTCAGGGGGACGGTGGGCGATCGAACATCCTTAACAGAAATATAAAATTGTCCATCTAAGAGATAGGAAGAAAACCAAAAAAGAGCAGTATCAGAGATACCCAGACCAGAGAGATGAGAAATAAGCAAATCATGGGAGACAGTACCGAAGGCAGAGCTGAGATCAAGTAGCAGCAGTATAGACAAGGAACCAGAATCACCAGAAAGCAGTAGATCGTTCACTACCTTTACAAGTGCAGTTTCAGTACTATGGAGGGGGCGAAAACCAAACTGAAAATGGTCGAAGAGATTATTATCAACTAGAAAAGACTGGAGTTGGGCAGCAACAGTACTTTCCAGTAATTTGGATATGAAAGGTAAATTAGAAATGAGATGATAGATAAAACTGAGGAGTCAAGGTTGGGTTTCTTGAGCACAGGTGTAACTGCAGCAGTTTTTAGTGGCAGAGGAAAAGAAGCAGAGGTAAGAGATGCTTTGATGAAATGGCAGAGTGACAAAGTTTCAGGAGAGAAGTAGGAGCAGGATCAAGGTGACAGGATGAGTTGGATTTCAGGATTAGCTTAGAGACAGAATCTGGGGAGAAAAACGAGAGACTGACTGGATAGATTTGTTGGATGGCTGAGCTCTGTATCAGTAGGGAAACATTGGTGGACAGCATTATTCATCAAGCAAATGATCCAAAAATGAGCAGAAAAACTCAATAGATACTAGAGCATCCTGAGGTAATCCTGAGTTGGTAAGTTTATTTATCATATTAAATAATGCTTTTGGCCTGTTATTCGATTTATTAATTGTGGCAGAGATAAAGTTAGAGCGAGCTGAAAAAAGAGCGGAACATTTAAGATGATCTAGAAAAGCCCAATAATGAACAGCAAGACCGGTTTTCCTGTAAAGACGCTCAAGCCGTCTGCCGGTAGCCTTAAAAATACGGAGCTCAGGGGTATACCAAGGAGAAGAGTGAGTGGCGGGGACATTTCTGGTTTTGATGCTGCTGTAGGATTTCAGAAATTGTATCGATATCGATAATTATTGATATTTTTTATGACCCTTTTAAAATAAGGACCAGGAAAAAAATATTACATTTAAACATTATTTTAAACTTAACCTTCCTCTGATCATTGTCCCCTCAGTTATTAAGACAGAAATGTCAATAACCATAGAAAACTCAAATAATTAAAATGTAAACATAAGTCTAAAGTCACAATGAACACTTAATTATCTCTTAACATTTAAGGTGCAAAATGAAAGAAAAATGTAAGAAATCTTAATAAAGTGTAATAAAATAGTGTAAAGTGCATTTTATGCTTTTGAAGAGGAATCCAGCAGACCAGCACGAGACAACGACATGGCGCAACCAAACGTGATACACTAACGTCAATCATGTAACAGTATCACTCCCTACGTTGCTAGGTTACCAAAGAGCGAGTGCCTTTGTTAATGCAACTGTCACCGGCAACCGGAGGCGGACCAGAAGACTAGCAGTTAGCCCTTGTCATAGATGTATATACTGACCAGATGTCGCCTTGGGCCTCTAAGCATACGTCAACATCGCCGCCATCTTGGGTCGGGAATCTGAAGGAAGCGCCAAAGTTTCCCGGCATTCAGATAAATTTTTTGTGTTATATAACCATTTTACGCTGGGTCATTGTATTGCAGGCTTGCTGATGTACAAAATCAAACAGTACAATTCAAATGTTTTAATTAACATTTAATTATGTATTTTTAAGTATGGATATCACACCATTGTAGCCATTTTGTGTGCAGTAGACTAGGCTAAGGTAAGTAACAATAGTTCATTTTAAGTTCACTGAAGTGGAACAATAATAAACTTGCACGTAGTTGTGAAGTAGATTAATATCAAAAGCTTCAATTTTATCTGGACTCGATCATAAATACATGTCTGTCAGTTGCAACAAACAAAAAAACAAAAAAAAATAATTTGAGATTTGGATGATTTATGATTTAATTTTTGGCTAGATGCAGATGTTGGGTTCCCCATCCTAACATTCTGACGTCTGTTGGTCAGGAAGTCCATAATTGTTTTTTTCCCCGCTTTGTTTAACTCATGCCTTTATTAATAAAAATTTTGCTTATTATTTATCTATTTATTTATATTTTACATATACTTTATTTTATATTATTCATGTTTTTTCATATCACTATCAGTATCCTTGTAATTGTTTTGTGCATTGTAGAACAAATTAATTAGTTATATAGGTGTGTCTAAGTTAGGGCTGCACGATATTAGGAAAATATGCGATATTGTTGAATATTGTGATGACGATATTTCTTGCTATATAACATTTCCCTAGAGAAATGCATTTTTTATTATTGCCTATTTTTTTCTTAATTGCTTATTTACATGTAATGATCATACTAAAATAAACAGGTAATAGATATTCGTCTGATGTAATTAAATCTAATTCAGGCTAAAAAGAAACTATATGTCAAGGAAGTTGCAAATATTTAGACTTCAAAACACTATGAATGACTTTAAAACCCTCAGCAGATATTTTGACTTCTGGTTTGCTGTTACTATAGACCTGCCAACACAATATGAATTACTTTCAAACACTACTTTTTATTTATGTGTAACCATACACTCATCAATAGTGTCTTAAAACAAGAGCATGTTTTAAACAAAAATATTCTCTTTGGCTTGCCTGTTTGTTTTTAAAAAATAAATAAATAAATATTATTAAACAAAAATTAAATAAAAGAAAAATACTATTTGTCACACACACACTCGCTCTGCGACCGGCACTAGGACCTGGAAGTAATGCGGTCGCGAACCAGGAAGTATAAGACGAGTAAAAAAAACACTGCATAGAGCTTAGTCACCGAGTTCGCGCATGTCGGTTCAGATTGTTTACTTTCTGATTCGAGTGTGTATTTATAGGACGCGGGTTAAATTTGTGTTTTTCCCTTGCTCCCCTTCTGTGAGAGAGTCCTTAGACTAATTCGCGTGGTTATCCTGCCTACTCGCTTGCTTACGCGTTTGGGTTTACCGTCCACGCTACAAAGGGCTAACCGCTAATCGCCAAGTCTTCTGATCATCCCGGGTTAGTTCGCGACAGAATTAAGTATAAAGATATTAATAAATAAATATATATAAAGATATAAGCGGGTATAAACATAGTAAGGGCCCATCTGATTGGTCAAATTTGGACACACAAATGCTTGCCCCATTATTTATTTATTTATTTATTTATCACAACTCTTTGCGATAATGATATTTTTTCGATATATCGTGCAGCCCTAGTCAAAGTATTGTATTGTATATGATGTATCACATATTTATGAAAGAACATAGATTAATTAATTATTTTACTTATATCATAAATATATGTCTGAAATTTATAAATAACCAAACGGATTGAAAATCGGTGGCTTCCCCCGACCCAATATGGCGGCCGCGCTGACGCATCGTTCCTATGGACAGCAGCGTCAGAGGTGACATCTAGTCAGTATATATATCTATCTATGAGCCCTTGTAGTGTGGATGGTAAACCCAAACACGGAAATAGCGCGAACAGGCAGGATAACCAAGAGAGTTATTGTAAGAACTCTCTCACGCCGAGAGCAAGAGTTTACACAATTAAACCCGCATTCTAGCAACTCACACTCAATCAGGAATTGGACCGAACATTGTGAGTACTCGCATAAGATCCGGCGAAGCGTCGGAAACGGCATGGGGAGACTAAGCGATGTGAAGCGCCATCTTGTCTCCTTTAAGCCGTATAAACGCGCAGCCGGACAAACGCACGTCACCAAAGACCGTGTGAACACTCATTGACTCCTATGTGTAGAAAACCCTCGGCGCTTCATCCGCGCTCACCGGACGCTACGAACGGCAGAAAAACGCTCGATTTTAACACCCGTGTGAACAAGTACCTGATGCTTCCTGAATCGTGACCATACTACTTCAGGGTCCTAGTGTCGGTCGCGGAGCAAGTGCGCATGACAGCAGCCAAACTAGCTTCGCAACCTCTGTTTTCTTCCGACAAAGAATAAAAATTATCGAACGTTTTATCGATCACGTGTCTATCGCGATACATATCGTTTTATCGCCCAGCCCTGCTATGGCATAAAGATTTGAAGAGACAAAAGTACAAAATGATACAGTATCAATTGCTTTTGATGGTAGAGTAAGATGATTGTGAGACAGTCAGCTTTCAAAACCATGTATTCAAATGAATTTGTATTGTGAAAAGCAAGTTGTTTTAGATGAAGATTGTCCCGGTAAATGACAGCAAGACCACACCCTTTGCCATGCAGTCGAGGTCGGGTGAGATACTTATATCCATGTGGTGCAAGAAGATTTAACTGAATAAAATCATCCGGAGCTTGCCAGGTTTCAGTGAGAAGAAAAATGTCAAGCTTGTCAGTGATAATTTCATTGAGATAAGGGGCTTTGTCCAATATTGACCGACAGTTCAGAAGTGCAAAGTGACAATGAACAGAATTCAGATTTGCAGTACGATGCTGAGTACCAGTGAGATAAATTAGAGAGCGATGAACAGTACGACCAGTAGGAAGTTGTTTGGAAGCACACAATCTATGATTAGTCCAGAGGCACAGAAGGGCTTCGGGCTTAGAGCAAAAAGTACTCCTGAACACACGCCGTGAGCGGTGGATGTACCGTGGGCGCCGGAGAATCCCTAAACTCCAGCAGTGCTCATACGTCATAGGGTCAAGACGTGGATGGCAGTTCAAGGCCCTTAGCTTGTAGCACAGCCACACAACAGGGACACTTTCAACAACAGGGAATTGGTTGTGGAGCTAATGCTGCTCACCTGTGGCCGAAGGCGTGCCCTGGCGGTTTCTTTTTCCCCATGCACAGTGGTTTGGTCACCGGGCAAGTTCCCGCGCATGCGCGATCGTAACGCATGGGAGCCCGGAAGTGACGTGGGTCACATGATCTGGCATAAAGCCGGAACCGGCGAGGTAGCCGGCACGGAGAGATGAAGACAGCGCGCTGCATATCGTTTGAGACTGAGAGCCTGTTTGAGGATTACCTTTTGTTAATTTCATTCAGTACCCAGCTCCTTCCGTTTCTCGATCTCCCAGACCTACCATCTTCATCTGGTGAGATCGATCCATCTCTCCAACTCAACCCATTCATAACTTTTGCCATATTTCAGACACTGGACTATCATACACACACACACGCATACATCACACACACACTTTGGCTATTTGTATATATTTTGTATATATTGGTTTGTGGTGCACCGTGTTTGTTTATTTATCTGTCTGTCTTGTATAATACACTTTGGATAATTTATTATAATTGTTTTGTGTCGCGTCGTGTTTTGTCCAGCTGCGGTTGCGCAATACCGGAAGTATTGTTTTCAAGCCCCAGTTTAGATTCCGGAATCCGTTGTTCTTTTGTAACCAAGCGGTTTTCTAAATCCAAGCGTTACAAGCTGAGATGGTGAATATCCATTACGGAAGTGAGATGCAAAATGAGGCAAAAAAGAGAAAAGAAAAACCTTTGCCCAAGACATTATAGTACTGAGCAAATGAGAGGCACACACAGTCAGAAACTGCCTGACACGGGGAAAAACAACGCTAGACCGACCCTGAAACGCCACTTCACCAAACACAGCAGACTAAATAGGACAGCACCCCCAAATAGCAAGCAGTGAACAAACAGTGCAACCGTTGATGCTCTATTATTTGCTTAAGCCTAATGCTGTCCACCAATGTTTCCCTACTGATACAGAGCTCAGCCATCCAACAAATCTATCCAGTCAGTCTCTGTCTTGTTTTTCTCCGACGACCCCAGATTCTGTCAATACGCTAATAAAGTTGATAGTTATAGTCCAGTTTCTTTCAAACATCAGCAGTATGAAATGGAATAATCCAACCCAGTTCGGCGCAGGTGACCGTCTCCGCGAGTACATCAGGTTAGCGAGGTAGGTGAACCTAGCCGAGGACAGGGCTACCCGTCACGGCTAGGCAACAAACAAGCCTCCGAGGTTTCGCAGCAATGCCGACGCCCGGGACCGCAGGACTACCGTTGCAACTGTGGCGTAGGCGGGGCGGCAGTTGACGACCATCATGACTTGCGGGGGTTTTCTGAAGTGTGTGCTCATGGTTGTCGAGGTGAACGTGTTTCTCATGCTGTACAGTGACCGTGTCAAGAATTTCTTAAAACTTCCCCAACAGGGTGAACACATCGAAAACCCCCTGCAAGGCATGATGGTCGTCAACTGCCGCCCCGCCTACGCCACACTGCCCCCACCCAAGCTGCGACCGTCGCCGGTCACCATGACTTATCTTACTCTCTGAGGTGTGAAGGCGGTCAACGCTGACGTTGTGAACGTCGGAGTCCTTCTTTGGGGGAGGGAGGAGCGCAAACATTGTCCTGAGGCGGTCTGGCCTCCGTAGGGTTCGATGTTTTGCCGGCGTGCGGCTGGTACGGAGCAAGACGGTCTCAGTGGAGCACTCTACTCGCACTTGCCCCGCCAACCGCACCCGGTAGACATCGGAGAGCTGGGCAATTACCGTACAGGGGCCCACCCAGTGGGACATAAGCTTGGACGAGAGCCCCCTCTTCCTTCCGGGGGAATACACCCATACCTGCTCTCCAGTAGCAAAGTCTCGCCCCCGGCTATGAGTGTCAGACACGGCACTGCTTAACACCGGCGTCCGCAAAGTGTTTACACGGCAACTCGTGAACATGGAACAGTTTGACTTTCAAGGAACAAAAATAATCCAACCCAGGCTTCGTGGGTAAATCCAGTTTGGGAGATGGTCTGAACACAAGGTCCATGGAAGTGTGCATCTCGCGGCTGAACATTAAGGCAGCTGGCGTGAGCTGAGATGACTCCTGCACTGCTGTGCGGTATGCACAGAGCACGAGAGGTAGATGTTTGTCCCAGTCTTTTTGCCGATCGCTGGTAAGCACTGCGAGTTGTGTGGTGAGAGTCCGGTTAAAACGATCCACGAGGCCGTCACTTTGAGGATGAAGGGATGTGGTGCGGGTCTTTTTCCCACCCCCGAGGCACTCGCACACTGCACCACACCTCCGCCTCGAAATTTCACCCTTGATCATTGTGTAACTGCGTCCGGAGCACCAAATCGGCTGAAAACCTCATTCACCAGCACTCGAGCCGTGGTGGAAGCACTCTGATCAGGCACAGCAAAAGCCTCCAGCCATTTTGTGAAGTTATCCATGACTACCAGCACATAATGGATACCGCGATCGGAAAGGGGAAACGGCCCGAGAATGTCCGCTCCCATACACTCCATAGGTGCCCCCACCCGAAGGTCCTCCAGCGGTGCCCGCGAGCACTGGGTAGGGCCCTTCTTTGCCGTGCAGAAGGTGCAGCGGTGAACAAAGAGTTCGCTATCAGTATACTGATATAGTATGCGCTATAGCGGCACTACCGCCGCTGGGAGGCCGTTCGCATGGCTGAAATAGGCGATAGCACGCTCTTTGCCTTCGGAAACCTGAGACAGTAAAGCCCCCAGCCATACATAACTTGCGTCCATGTCGAGGATGAGCGTGCGAGATGCATCCGGGTAATCAAGAATGGGAGACGTGACCAAAGCTTCATGCAACTGAGCGAAAGCACGCGCATGCACAATATCCCAGCGAAACTGCTGGTTCTTTTTCGTTATCCCATGTAGCGGGCTTGTAGTGTCTTTCACGAAACGGCGGTAGTAAGAGGCTAGACCGAGGAAAGTAACTGAGACACATTTACCGGTTCGGGCCAATTCTTTACTGCAGCAATTTTGGCTGGATTGGTAGAAATCCCTTTAGCACTAATTACGTGACCCAGAAATGCGGTCTCTTGCCACAACGGCTGGCACTTTTTGGGGTTAAGCCGCAAATTCGTCAGCCGGATAGCCAGAAACACTTCTCATAAGTTAGCTAGTGCGCCCTTAAACTATTTTCCGTGCACCAATAAATCGTCCAGGTAAACTACACAATGGTCACGAGGGATATCTGCAAGTACTTTCTCCATCAACCGTTCAAAAGTGGCTGGAGCGTTACATAGGACGAAAGGCATACGCCGAAATTGCCGCAGCAATGGGTAAGAGTCCTTACGCGTTACCTCGTTTAACCGCCGGTAATCGACACAAAACCAAGAATTGTCTTTTTTTTCACTAGCACAACCAGTGAAGACCACGGTCTGGATGCCGGCTCAATGACGCCTGAATCGGCCATCTCACGTAGCTTCTGTTCAGCGATAGCTCGTTTAGCTAAGGCGTCTCGGATGTAGCCGAACAGGAGCAGCGTTACCGTTATCGATCGTGTGCTGCACCAGGTTGGTATGGGTGCACTTGCGGTCATCTACCGTGAAAATATCCACGAATTCGTGGAGGAATGACTTCAAAGCGTTGGTCTGTGTTTGGCTCAACTCCGCGCTACTACGCTGCAAAAGCTCGCCGAGTATACTCGCTCGGTCCGCGACCGGGTGTTTACATGGCGTGACCACTGGAAGTTCCGCCCCCCGGGTGTGTGCTACTAAAACATCCAGCGGTGGTTTAGGTACTAGCAACCTGGCTAACCCGAAGTTACCATACAGAGTTCCATTAAAGTTTAACACCGCACCCCATTTCCCTAAAATGTCCAACCCCAAAACGCAGTCATCCTCTATATAGTCCCCACAAAGAATTCATGTGAATGAATCCACTCAACTATTTTTACTCGAACAGTGCGACAAGCCCGTATCTTTACGTAGCTCCCCGAAACGGTGCGAATATTGAAGGCTGGATCAGGCAGTCTGCAAACACACTCGCTTTGTCCCAATAATCCATAGCGCAACAGCGAGACAGTGGAGCCGGTGTCCACGAGCGCCCGTAGTAAAACGTCGTGTAGAACACAGTCGACATAGACTCCTTAACGTCCCGAACGGAAGTTGAATCCACAAGTTGGGGGAGCAGAGACGGCTGTGGGAGGCGGCTTCCCCTCTGCGCCCCCCGGGAACTAGTTTAACGGCTGCTGGTGTACGCTGTCCTCAGGCCTGAGAACCTTGTGTAACGTTTTACCGCCGGAAGGATCTTGGAGAGACAAGTGAGCTTGATTGCTTCCCAATGCAAATGGCTGGGAGAAATTTTTATCTTCACACGGTCACTGTACAGCATGAGAAGCACATTCACCTCGAGAACCACGAGCACACAGATTAAGCATGAACTGGTGCACAGTTAGCATGAGGTGACACACACACAACAAACAAACATGGCCGAAGCCACCAACCTAATTAAACTTCCCCAACAGGGTGAACACATAGAAAACCCCCCGCAAGGCATTATGGTCGTCAACTGCCGCCCCGCTATGTTAACTCAATGTGACCAGAGGGATAAATTACACACTTTTTCAGGTGCATCCTCATGAACAGCATGACCGCACTGTGGAAGAACCTGCATCTGGAACTTTCCTGGGGGAAAAAAACAAAACAAAAAGAAAAGCACATGATTTAAGTATACAGATCTAAAGGAAATGAATATAAAGTAAGTTCATATCACGGCTACTATATGTTTTTTTCCTTACTAAAGACTTACCCTGCATCTGTCCTATGGTAAGGTCTTTATCCAGTCGGTCAATGCCTAGAGGAAGCATATACATTGTCACCTACTTATAACGCAGGTTCAGCGGTCATTTGACCGCCTATTGTTTTGAATGAGAAGCTGTTGCTGACACACAATGATCGCTAGATGGCGCCTTCACCCAAAGCAAATAGTTTAGCTCAAAGATCAACTTGCACTTGGGCAATGCAACATTCATTCCCGCGTTGTTAATCAGCTGTATTTTTTTTTTCATATTCAACTGAGAAAACCTACTACAGAGTCTCTAAGGGGAGTCACTAAGTCTCTACCTAATTTTATAGCGTTTTAAGAAAATTAATTAGTTCGTTCATTCTATGTGAAGCTTCGGAACTTCTCTGATGTTTTTTTTTTAGTGTGACAGTGCTTTAGATTAGTTCTGAACTCGCTTCCATGAAATTATCGCTGAAACAATGTTATGACCTCTCCTGAGGATATAAAGCTTTATTATTGTGTTTGAATTAATCAGATCTACCACAGCAGATAAACTATGCTATGTCAAACCGAAGCAAACACCACGATTATGCCTCGTTTTGCTAGGCAACGGATCACGCACCTATTCAGGAATGTGGAAATGTGGAAGTGATATGTGGCCACTCAGAACTAAACCAAAGATTTCGGTAACTACACAGGGTATAACATCTGCATGGTGACACTAAACAGCTGGACAACTTCACTTTTCCGTTATGGTAAGATAAGCACCTAAACATCGCTAAAACAATGTAATGACCCCTCCTGAGGATATAAAGCTTTATTGTTGTGTTTGAATAAATCAGATCTACCATCTCATAGATATAACTCATCGAAAATGGAGGCTCAGTGGTAGGTGTTTCGCCTGCCATGTGGAAGGCCCGGGTTCGATTCCCAGCCAGTGACCAAGAACAATTCATACTTAGGGTTTCTAAATTAAATTGAAATGTAAAATTATTATGTCCTATTTATATGATGTCTTCCTCAATAATGATTATAAAAAATATATACATTTTTCAAGTTGAATTTTTTCACGCTCCAGCGATATGTAATGACTGATAATTTTTCATTCCCTTTTCCGCTAAAGTGAAGATCCGTTGTTCACTAGTTCCCTACAGCGCTACAGTTCGCTACTCTGTGTAGTTGGGTGTGTACGGAGAGTTAGTGTGTATGTGCGCGTCTCATAGGTGTGTGTGTGCGCATTTCATATGCAGTTGTTTGAGCAGTTAGCAGTATACACAGTGGTGTGAAAAACTATTTGGCCCCTCCTGATTTCTTATTCTTTTGCATGTGTGTCACACAAAATGTTTCTGATCATCAAACACATTTAACTATTAGTCAAAGATGACACAAGTAAACACAAAATGCAGTTTTTAAATGAGGGGTTTTATTATTTAGGGAGAAAAAAAATCCAAACCTACATGGCCCTGTGTGAAAAAGTAATTGCCCCCTGAACCTAATAACTGGTTGGGCCACCCTTAGCAGCAATAACTGCAATCAAGCGTTTGCGATAACTTGCAACGAGTCTTTTACAGCGCTCTGGAGGAATTTTGGCCCACTCATCTTTGCAGAATTGTTGTAATTCAGCTTTATTTGAGGGTTTTCTAGCATGAACCGCCTTTTTAAGGTCATGCCACAACATCTCAATAAGATTCTGGTCAGGACTTTGACTAGGACACTACAAAGTCTTCATTTTGTTTTTCTTCAGCCATTCAGACGTGGATTTGCTGGTGTGTTTTGGGTCATTGTCCTGCTGCAGCACCCAAGATCGCTTCAGCTTGAGTTGACAAACAGATGGCCGGACATTCTCATTCAAGATTTTTTGGTAGACAGTAGAATTCATGGTTCCATCTATCACAGCAAGCCTTCCAGGTCCTGAAGCAGCAAAACAACTCCAGACCATCACACTACCACCACCATATTTTACTGTTGGTATGATGTTCTTTTTCTGAAATGCTGTGTTACTTTTACACCAGATGTAACGGTACACGCACCTTCCAAAAAGTTCAACTTTTGTCTCGTCGGTCCACAAGGTATTTTCCCAAAAGTCTTGGCAATCATTGAGATGTTTTTTTAGCAAAATTGAGACGAGCCTTAATGTTCTTTTTGCTTAAAAGTGGTTTGCGCCTTGGAAATCTGCCATGCAGGCCGTTTTTGCCCAGTCTCTTTCTTATGGTGGAGTAGTGAACACTGACCTTAATTGAGGCAAGTGAGGCCTGCAGTTCTTTAGATGTTGTCCTGGGGTCTTTTGTGGCCACTCGGATGAGTTGTCTCTGCGCTCTTGGGGTAATTTTGGTCGGCCGGCCACTCCTGGGAAGGTTCACCACTGTTCCATGTTTTTGCCATTTGTGGATAATGGCTCTCACTGTGGTTCGCTGGAGTCCCAAAGCTTTAGAAATGGCTTTATAACCTTTACCAGACTGATAGATCTCAATTACTTTTGTTCTCATTTGTTCCTGAATTTCTTTGGATCTTGGCATGATGTCTAGCTTTTGAGGTGCTTTTGGTCTACTTCTCTGTGTCAGGTAGCTCCTATTTAAGTGATTTCTTGATTGAAACAGGTGTGGCAGTAATCAGGCCTGGGGGTGACTACAGAAATTGAACTCAGGTGTGATAAACCACAGTTAAGTTATTTTTTAACAAGGTGGGCAATCACTTTTTCACACAGGGCCATATAGATTTGGAGTTTTTTTTCTCCCTTAATAACGTAAACCTTCATTTAAAAACTGCATTTTGTGTTCAATTATGTTATCTTTGACTAATAGTTAACGGTTTTTGATGAGCAGAAACATTTAAGTGTGACAAACATGCAAAAGAATAAGAAA
Organism: Channallabes apus; assembly: GCA_030522415.1. NCBI lineage: Eukaryota > Metazoa > Chordata > Actinopteri > Siluriformes > Clariidae > Channallabes > Channallabes apus. The sequence goes on from CM060125.1 coordinate 10,731,094, forward strand.
TCAGGAAGGGGGCAAATAGTTTTTCACACCACTGTAGGTGTGTGTGACTGTTTCATATATGTGTATGCAAGTGTTTCACGCATGTGTGCATGAGGGAAGTTTGATTTAAGCCTTATATACGGCGCCTCAGAGTTTTAGGTAAATTTCAGGTAAAAAAAAAAAAAAAAGATCTTTCATGAGTGTGTGTATGCACTTTAAATATACAGTAAACAATAAACACTGCCTTTTGCAAAGTTAAAGTAAGTGCCATTGATCAAAAGGCTAATGAAGGCACGCGGAGATATGAGCAGATTTATCGATAAAACTGCAGACATACTCCCCCTGAAATGCAACAAACAAATATATAGTCTATTCACTGAATACAACGCGACAGTGCGCTCCAAGCCGAACACCCGCAGCCCCCCCCCCCCCATGTAATGCTTTCATTCACGATAGGTGTGAAGTTATCAAACCGGTTTCGCTGATGGGGGAATTGGCTGTATTGGGGGTTTTAAAACAAAATAAGACCGAGCTGACGTCTCTGTCTAAAATGTATTTCGCAGAAAAAAAAGAATTTTATTGTAATATTTATGCCGTATAATCAGGTTTCTTATTCCTATTTGTCCTGGGATGTTGTTCTTAGTGTTACTGTGTGTGCTTTACAATGGCAGGCAACATTCAAATGCAAATTATTCACCTTCCCCAGGTGTGAATAAGCTGTTCTCACCAATACATTCAGATAAACTGAAATGCACCCCTCCCCACTTTAAGACCTGGATTTTGAAGACCCATTTGAAGATTCCATTTGTATTTCCCATCTCGAAAATAGCATAAAAATCACGGGCTGTATAGAGTGATTAAAAACAATAAAAGGCATGTTATGATGAGGAAACTTTCCATCTCTTCCTTTCCGTCGTCTCCGAAGCAGTGAACGCACCTACAATTCACTTTTCATATGAGTTACATAATCTAATAATTTCTTTTTCATTAGTTTATATAAAAGCAGGCATTTCGCTTTCGATAAGTATATATTATTCACGTCTGTGAGGCGAGTATGCACGGACTTTTTGGTTCATTTTCTGACACGCTCAAGTTCACCAAAAACAATATAGAACCCTGTTTACAGGGTATGCAGCCTATATAGTTTTACTATATAGTATTTGCACATTAATCTGACAATGTTTTAATTTTATGGTCGTTTAGTTTAATTTATTTCAATTAATAAATCTACTACAAATTTAAAGAACACAAAATATAAGATGACACAAGACCCTACACGTGCAGCTTTTCTAATTACACATAAAATCTCTTTTTAAATTTGTGCAAATGTTATCTTCTGGACTCTAGATTCTAAAATTGACATTATTACGGTTTTACTGGAATAAAAGAAATAGACTTTCCTTATCATAATAAATTGTATTGGTTGTAATCACTATACACAAAAAAAGTTAATATTTTATAAAAAAATAAATAAATAAAAAAAAAGATTCCGTTTGTATTTCCCATCTCTAAAATAGCATAAAAATCACGGGTTGTGTATAGAGTGAATAAAAATCATACAAGGCATGTTATGATGAGGAAAATCTCGTCCATTCCATCGTCTCCGCATCAGTGGATGCGCCTACAATTCACTTTTCATACGAATTACATAATCTAATAATTTTTTTATTAGCTTATATAAAAGCAGACATTTCGCTTTATATGAGTATATATTTTTCACGTCTGTGAGGCGAGTATACACGGAGTTTCGGTTAATTTTCTGACGCGCTCAAGTTCACCGAAAACAATACAGAACCCCGTTTAGTGTAATTTATTTCAGTTAATAAATCTACTACAAATTTAAAGAACACAAAATATAAGATGACACAAGACCCTACACATGTAGCTTTTCTAATTACGAATTTTGTTTCACTAAATAATATTTATGCAGTATAATCAGGGCCTCTTATTTCTATTTACTTTAGGTTGTTGTTCTTGCAGTGTTACTGTGTGTGCTTTGCAATGTCAGACACATTCAAATGCAAATAATACACCCTCCTCAGGTGTGAATCAGCGGTTCTCACCTATACACTCGGCGAAACTAAAATCACCACTGTTCATGGTTTCAGCAAACTGGGGAGGATCTTGGATCTTGCTTCAGGCCTCTTCTTAAATTTGTGTAAATTTAAAATCTTCTGGATCACTCTACACTGTTTTTAATTACTCTACAATGTCTCTTAATTTTTAGATTTTATTTATAAATAAATAAACCAAATAAAATTATTCCATGTGTATTTTTTCCCTTTGTAAAATAGCATTAAAAATGATGGGTTGTGTATCGAGCGATTAAAAACAATACAAGGCGTGTTATGATGAGGAAACTTCCTATCTCTTCCATTCCAGTGATTAAAAAACGGTAAAAATGTCAATTTTGGAACCGACAGATGCTCAAACAGCAAAAGAACATGATCATAATAATCAAATGAATAATAGTATTCTTTTTGCTGTTTATGTCCACCATTTAATAATTATTTAATTATCAATAATTAAAGCTGCTAACATCGCGCGCTTTCACTTGAAAAAATGCAGTGTTTAATCAACAAGTATATGTCGCCTCTCTTTATGATTGATAAATATTCTGACTGAAACAAATCTGCTCGTGTCGGCTCATTTCGGGAGCATTTTTGATCAAAGGGGAGAGTAGAAGGGGAAAACTGAAAGTGTGTACAAACAACAGCACAATGCATGTGTGTGAATGGCTGAAATGTGGTTGTGAATAAGCCTTTTAGTGAATGTAAAATGTTTGCGTGATCCCACGGAGCGCTCTTTAACTTTGCCGAGTTTTGATCTAAAGTCAGATGAACGCGCACGCCGATATGAGAGATTAGATTTCTCTTTCCCAGAAATACAACAAACATATTTATGGGTGTTAAATAAGCGCTGTCTATGCGGCACTGTGAGAAACGCACGCCGATGAGAGCCGCTGTATTTCTGTCATGATATACTAACATATTTTTGCTGTGTAGTGGACCCCATCACGGGCGAGCCTCTGAATACGTGGTTATAACGGGCTGGCCATTTTAATAATTCATTGATTAGTTCTTATATGGCTCTTTATCGAAGTAAATTCTGTGTGTGTGTGAGCTTGAGATGTTCCGATACCATTTTATCCCTCCCGATACCGATACTTGGGCTCAGGGTATCGGCCGATACCGAGTACCGATCCGATACCTGGGTGTGTGTGTACGTGTGTGTGTGTATATATATATATATATATATATATATATATATATATATATATATATACACACATACACACACAATATATATACACACATACATAATATATATATATATATATATATATATATATATATATATATATATATATATACATACATACATACATACATACACATATATATATATATATATATATATATATATATATATATATATATATATATACACACACAATATAATAAATATATAATTTCTTTTTTAAGTAAAATACTACTAGCCCTGTGTAACGGGTTCGACCCTAAGTGCACGGGCGACACCATGAAACACGGACACGAGGTGAGGTCTTACAGGAAAAAGGGTCATTTATTTAGAAAAATGGGGAAGGAAAGGGTTAAAGGCTCTCTGCGGTCTTTTACCCTTCGGCGGCAGGGATGAGAAGGCGGGCTCTACGCGGAAGTGAAGGTGCCGCGGGAGCTCGCGCAGCTCGTTCACGCGCTCCTCTCGCGGAGATCAAAGGCGCCCCCCCCTTTTTAAAGTCTCTGGGGCGCATCACAGTGCCCCGCTCTTGTGCCACTGTCTCTCATAAAATCCATCGCGTCGCAAAGTCCAGCTTCCCAACAGTCAGACCCCGAGCTACACTCCCCGCTGTGTTTTATAGCGCCGATAGCTCATGGGCCGTTGCCTGATTCTGCGGCCCTGCTACTTCACATACCTAAAGGGGGGGAGGCCGCCTAACTAGTGAGCGAGGAGCGATATCAATTTGGGCGCGCGGCCATCACAGGCGCATGCCGTGACACTCTAAGTAAGCTAAGCTAGCAAAGCTAGCGGGCATAAATAGGTTATGTTTAGGAAAATGGTATCGGATCGGTACGTGGACTCAAGTACTCGCCGATTCCGATGCCAGCTTTTTTTGTGGTATCGGCAGCATTTCCGATACCAGTATCGGAATCGGAACAACCCTAATAAGAACTGTGGCAGCGGGCACACCTAAAAATAAATGCAGGATTATTTTTTATAGTCTAAATAAAAATGCTTTTATAAATGTGGGCTATTGTTATCTACTTCAAATATTTGTTAAAACAGCCAGGAAACTCACTCTGACCATTTTAATAATTCATTGATAAATTAGTGATTTCTTAGTGGTTTCGGCTGTGCTGAAGGTGATCATGTCATCTCGTCGTCTCCGCAGCAGTGAGCGCGCCTATAATTCACTTTTCATACGAATTACATAATCTAAAATTTTTTTTCATTAGTTTATATAAAAGCAGATATTTTGTTTTCTATAAGTATATATTTTTCATGTCTGTGAGGCGATTATACACGGTGTTTGGGTTCATTTTCACGCGCTCAAGTCCACCGAAAACAATACAGAACCCCGTTTACTTTCTTTATTTAACAAAATCATAAAGTTTTTTCGTCATTGTGAGTGCACCTAAATAAAAGTAGAGTCTTATAAAGGCTACAAATTTAAAGAACACAAAATAAAAGATGACACAAGACCCTACACGTGTAGCTTTTCTAATTACACAAATCTAAAGGCTCAGTGTGTTAACGTTTATGTTGCTTAAATTCTATCCTAAAAATATTGAATATAATTTTAATTATAAATTTGTACTTTAAATGTTACTACTGTGATTATGAATTCGTTTAATTACAATGTTTCACTTTATTTTATTTATTTATGGAGAGAACGAACTGATGCCTGAGGCGTCAGTCTATAGTTATATAGCGCCACTCAGTGGTAAAAGCCAGCAAACGCAGAAACCCAAATGCTATCGCCATAGGCCGTGACGGTAGAAGTCACATACCGCTTGTGCACCCACTGTAACTGCTCAAACAACTACATATGAAATGCCCGTACATACACCTATGAGACGCGCACATACACACATCTCTCTGTACACACACAACTGCACAGAGTAGCGAACTGTAGCGCTGTAGGGAACTAGTGAACAACGGATCTTCACTTTAGCAGAAAACGAAATGAAAAATGACCAGTCATTACATATCGCTGGAGCGTGAAAAAATTTAACTTTAATTTTTTAAAATATAAATATAAATAAATATAAATTTAAATAATTTAAATATAAAATTCTTTATATATGCATTATAATCAAATTCAAATTCAAATTTTATTGGTCACATACACAATCATACACAGTATAATATGCAGTGAAATGCTTTAAAAAAACCTTAAAAAAAGAAAATAAAAGCTTGTACGTAAAATAAATAATCAATAAAAAGTAAATACTAAAGAAATAATTTTAACTAGTAAAATAAAAAAGTAAAATTAACTGTGCATAAGGGCATAATAAAATATTGCAAAAATATATGATTAAAGTGTCAGTGGTTGTGCAAATATGCATGGAGGTGACATGTGCAATTGTCCAGATGTATGAGTATTTAGTGCAAGTGTGTATGAATGTGTCCATGATTGTTCAGTCAGTGTTGTGAGCTTATAACATCTTTTTAGTCCTGTGTGGTGTAGTGATGATTGAGAGACCTTATCGCCTGCGGGAAGAAGCTCCTCCTCAGTCTCTCTGTGTTGGCCTTTACAGTCCATTACTGGGGTGACTGAGGTCCTTCATGATCTTCCTGGCCTTAGTCCAGCACCGCTTGCTGTAGATGGAGTGTAGGTCAGGGAGCTCAGTGCGGATGATGCGCTCGGCTGATCGCACCACCCTCTGTAGAGCTCGTCTGTCCTGCATGGTGCTGTTCCCGAACCAGGTCGTGATATTTCCCTTCAGGATGCTTTCTATGGTGCAGGAGTAGAAGTTCCTGAGCACCTTGGAGGGCAGTCTAAAGTCTCTCAAGCGTCTGAGGTGGTAGAGACGCTGCCGGGCTTTTTTCACCACGGTGCTGATGTGACAGGACCATGATAGGTCCTGCGTGATGTGAACACCGAGGTATCTGAAGCTGTCCACTCTCTCCACTGGGCTCCTGTTGATGACGGGGGTCTGGTAGTTCCTCTCCTGCTTTGTACTAAAGTCCACTAGCAGCTCCTTTGTCTTACTGACGTTCAGGAGGAGATTGTTCCTCTGGCACCAGTTCTCCAGATTTCCAATCTCCTCTAAGTAGTCCGACTCATCATTGTTGGTGATCAGTCCGACCACGACGGTGTCGTCAGCAAACTTGATGATGCAGGTGGAGTTGGTAGTGGCCACGCAGTCGTGGGTATACAAAGAGTACAGCAGGGGGCTCAGAACACAACCCTGGGGGGCTCCAGTGCTAAGAGTGAGTGTGGCTGAGACATGTCCACCCATCCTTACTGCCTGTGGTCTGCCAGTCAGAAAATTGGAGATCCACGGACATATAGATGAGCTCAGTCCCAGGTGCTCCAGCTTGGTGGTGAGTGTGGAGGGAATTATTGTGTTAAAAGCAGAGCTGTAGTCGATGAAGAGCATTTTAACATAATTCCCTTTCCTAGTGTCCAGGTGAGTGAGTGATGTGTGGAGGAGATGAGAGATTGCATCGTCTGTGGAGCGGTTCTGACTGTATGCAAACTGTAGTGGGTCCAGTGTGTCGGGTAGTGAAGAAATGATGAAGTCTCTGATAAGGCGTTCAAAGCACTTCATCACTACTGAGGTGAGGGCTACAGGGCGATAGTCATTGAGGGAAGCAGGATGTGGTTTCTTCGGGACAGGAACAATGATGGACTCTTTGAAGCATGTGGGGATCACCGACTGAGATAAAGAGATGTTGAATATCTCAGTGAACACAGGTGCTAGCTGGTCTGCGCAGGCTCTGAGGATACGGCCTGAGATGCCGTCTGGTCCTGCTGCTTTCCTGGTGTTCACTCTCTTGAAGGCTCTCCTCACGTCGTGCTCGGAGATGATGAGCGCGTTCCCGGTGCTGGCTGTGTCTTCCTGTCTGCAGCCGTTAGCGCCGCTAGCATTAGCGCCGCTAGCATTAGCGCCGTTAGCATTAGCATCGCTAGCGTCTTTAGCTGCAGCCTCGAAGCGAGCATAGAAGATGTTGAGCTCGTCTGCCAGAGTCGCGTCCGCGTTCGTCATACCGGATGCTGGTGCTTTATAGTCCGTTATTGTTCTCAGTCCCTGCCACAGGCTCCTAGAGTCACTCTGTTGAAGCTGTGACTCTAGTTTTCTCCCGTAGCGCTGCTTCGCCTCTTTCACCGCCTTCCGGACGTTATATGACGCAGCCTTGTACGGTTCCATGTCCCCCGACGCAAGTCCCGTGTTGTAGGCAGCTGTGCGAGATCTCAGAGCGTCGCGGATGGTTTTATCCACCCACGGCTTCTGGTTGGGAAACGTTCTGATAGTCTTTTTCTCTACCGTATCGTCTACCAGCTTTTCAATAAATCCCACAACCGCTTCCGTAAACACGCTGACGTCATCATCGGAGCTGTTTCTGAACATGTCCCAGTCTGCGTCACCGAGTGCGTCCTGTAACGCGGCCACCGATTGGTCCGTCCAGCGCGCGACCTCCCTCTGGACCGGAACTTCCTGTTTCAGCCTTTGTTTATATTTTGGCATGAGGAAGATGGCGGCGTGGTCGGATTTACCAAACGCTGGACGAGATTGTGCCTTGTAACCGTCTTTGACCGTGGTATAACAGTGGTCCAGTGTCCTTTCGCCCCTGGTGGGGCAGGTGATGTGCTGATAAAAGTTCGGCGCTGCGCATTTGAGGTTGGCATTATTAAAATCCCCCGCCACAATGAGCGCAGCGTCCCGGTGTTGTGTCTGGTGCTGTGTGAGCGCCTCATGCAGCTCGCATAAGGCAGTGTTAATGTCTGCTTGTGGAGGAATGTAAACGGCACTGATTATGACCGATGTGAACTCCCGTGGAAGATAAAATGGACGACACATGATGGACAGTAGTTCCAGGTTTGGTGTGCAGGAGCGTGTAAGAGGAACAACGCTTGCGCTGTTTGACCAGCTGTTGTTCACCATTAACCACACGCCGCCTCCCCTTGACTTCCCCGAGTCCCGCGTCCTGTCCATGCGGTGAACCGAGAAGAACTCGGCCGGCTGTATGGCGTGGTCTGGCACCGCTGGGTTCAGCCATGTCTCGGTGACGCAGAGGAGATTGCAGTCCCAAATGTCTCTCTGGAACTTTATCCTGGCCCTGAGGTCATCGAGCTTGTTCTCCAGTGACTGGACGTTGGCGAGCAGGATACTAGGCAGAGGTGTGCGGTGTGCACGGGCCCTGAGCCGGTTCCTCACACCAGCTCGTTTCCATTGTTCTCCCTCAGGATCTCACTCGGCCAGCTCGGATCCGGAGTTAAAACTGTCGAATTGTGAGTACATTGTATACCAATAGAAACAAGAGTGTCTCTATCATACCTAATGTACTCAATGGTGGTGATTTTGCCGATTTTAAAACACTGAAAACTAACTTAAAGAACAAAAACAAAAGGTAGAAAAGGTAGTCGGAGCAGTCGTGACGGCAGCCGACCTTACCGGCGCCATCTTGGATCCCTCCTAATCATTATCGAGGACGACATCATATGAATAGTTTACATTTCAACGTAATTTAGAAACTCTTAGCATTATTGGTGTTCGTTAGTTACTGGCTGGGAATCGAACACGGGCCTTCCACATGGCAGGCGAAACACCTACCACTGAGCCACCAGTGCCCCAGAGACACTTAGTATTATATAGCATACATCTTGTAAATTAATCGAATCATTTTAGGTAAGTTATAAACGTTTAAATATATTTTATATAATGGTATTAGTTTTTGTTTCAATAAATGTTCTATATTTAATATCAGTAGCGTAATATTTCCACAGCAGCAGTGACCGGTATCCGAGGTGCTTATGTTACCAAGTGAAGTTGTTCAGCTGTGGTAGATCTGATTTATTCAAACACAATAATAAAGCTTTATATACTCAGGAGGGGTCATTACATTGTTTTAGCGATAATTTCACGGAAGTGAGTTCAGAACTAATCTAAAGCACTGTCACACTAAAAAAAAAAACATCCGAGAAGTTCAGAAGCTTCAAATAGAATGAACGAACAAATGAATTTTCTTTAAACGTTATAAAACTAAGTAGAGTCCAGAGTGCGGGAATGAATGGTGAATTGTCGATATTTCACTCACACACACACATTATATATATATATATAAACTACATATATGGAATGAAACCTGAGATAGTTACATATACACACTGAATGACGCATAGATAGTAGATGGCGCAAGGGATCGCGCATACTGAGAGAAATGAGAATCGCAGGTTGTAAAAGGCAGGAAACGTCATGCTGCCGCGCAGCTGTCAGCAATTTCACGTAAATAAGAGCAAAATAGCTTTATACTGGCTTTTACTGGTGCGATTTTGAAAATTCAAGCATGCTGGGTGATTAAGCTCACAGATCTAGGAAAAGTCATGAAAGGAGAGTCCTGGATTTAGATCGAGTGTGGAGTATTTTTTTTCCCACATTGCGGTCAAATGACCGCTGCTCGGCGCTTCTAGTGTTAAATTGCATAATTTATAACTTAAAACATCCAGAAGTGGTAGCTATTTATGTATTTCCTGTTGAGGTTCATGAATCAAAGCTGTGATTCTGGCATCAGCAACAGAACATGATAAAATAACTCAATTTTATATCAAGTACAGTAGAACCTCGGATTACGAGTAATGTGGTTTGCGAGAAAGATTTTTAATAAATTTTGACTTGTAAAATGAGCACTGTCTTGGTTTGCGAGCACTGAGTATCATGCATCTCGCATGCGCTGCTTGTTTTGACACCGAGCATCACATGATCACAACTGAGCTGCGGAATTGTAGGTAATCGTCTCCCCTGCTGGGTCTTAGTGCTAGTCTCTTACTGGTATAATCAACATCCGTGCATTCGTGTTCTGTTTACTTTAACACTGTGACCACGTGTGTGTGTATGTGTGTGTGAAACATTTAATTTTCTGTTTGTACAGCGCGCGTATAAAGCAAAAGCAAGTCTCATAGAGGGTAAGGATCCATTCATCCTCTCCCTCTCTGTATCAGCCTGTCGTGTTTCGCGACAGAGCGGAGTTTGTGTGTAAGGCAGAGTGTGTGTATGTGTGTGGGAAGCCGAAAGGAGTTGGGGATGGGTGGGGCCTGTAAAGGCGAGCGTGTGCGCGCTTTGCACACACAGACACACTCTGCCTTACACACAAACTCCGCTCTGTCGCGATTTAGGTAAAATGCTGGTTCATTTCTTTGTTTGTATTTTACTTTACAGCAGTGATTCCGATAGTATGCGCTCACGCGAGTGTGACTAGTGATGTTCCTTGCTAATTCTTAAAATAAAACAGTCTCTCTGGTAGTGTGTGTGTGCGTGCACGCACATTATACACACACACACACACACACACACACACACACACACACACACACACACACACACACACACACAGCGCCTACATGCACAAACGGAAACACTTATCTGTCTGGATTTATTTTTACTTTTTTTACAGATAAAGTGCCGGTTAATTTATTTTATTTTAACTTTGTTTTGTATTAATTATTTTTATGTATTTTTTTTGGGCTGTAGAATGAATAATTTGAGTTTCTATTATTTCTTATGGGAAAATTTAATTTGGTTTACAAGTGTTTTGGAATACGAGCCCACTTCCGGAACGAATTATGCTTGTAATCCGAAGTTCCACTGTAGTAATAAGACATTACAGCATTCAACAAATTATGTCCTGAGTTACATATGACAAGGTCACTCGCTCTGCAGTCAGGAACTAGTATACTATATTTTTAAAATTAAGATTATGTTAATTAATGCAGTTCAAAATAACAACCCTAGATACAACAACATTTACCTTTTATGCCCATGTGATATTGTGCCCAATGTGCTCTATCAAGTAAGATTTAAGCCAGTTTTTCTTATTAATGCCTTTTTCTAGCATCTAGAGTGAGATTCGTGGCTTTTGATCTGCCTACCAGCCAGTAGCAATAGCTTTGGCACAGGACATGTGAGGAAGAGAGAAGACAGGCCTCTGAACCAGCCCTCCCAATACTTCTCAGTCTTAGACAGCTCAATGCGCCAGGTGTAGAGACTCTCTTTCTTCACCTAAGGACCAAATTCACAATTATTTACATGACAACACACTGAACCCTTTCCATTGACATGCTTGTGAGGTACAACGCTTAAAAGGATCCGTTATATGGTGAACAGCATACATCAATTTTTACTAAGCTGTTGGCACCACCTAGAGTCAAAGCAGTTAGCTGCAAGTTACCTCCCTCTTCTAGTTAAATAACAGTACAAACGTACACTGACTAGCCCGAAAACAGTCACAGTTTAAATTTAAATAAGCAAGTAGCTAAGTAGCCATTTTGTTTGGATAATTACTGCAGTGTTTGATGTATTTCAGCTGGCAACAATTATTTTAATACCAATGAATCAACTACGGAGATGAAGGCATAATACTATACTAAATACCTAATAATTATGATGTACTGAAAGATGTGCATCCATAGTGCAACATATGCCAAGTTAAACAACATTTTGAATTTAATCTTTAATCAATGGTCAATGTTAATCCATTGCTTTTCATCTTTCTTTAGTCCAGAGATGTACTTAAATCACAACAGATACTATACAAATCAGCTTAGTTTTAAATTAAGCACCCCAAAAAGGAGGACCATCACACCCATATTCTGTCTGGAATTCTCGGCGAAAATGACTTATTGTTTTCAGGTGTGACATCTTTTGTGAGCTGAGCTGAACACTATTTATAATTCCAAGGAACAAACATGTTAATTTAAACTTACTTTTTAAACAGTAACTAAAATTTAAGTAAACTGTAAAAAATTTGCTGATATTAAACATGCCCTAGTTGCTATTCCTGTTTCTCTTGTGTTTTTTTCCCTCTTGCACATAAAGGTAACACATTGGCTTTTCCAACGCTGATGTTGACTTTGACATAAGAGAGAGGCAGGGCTCTTCTACACACAATTCTCTATGCCAAGATGCGCTATGCACGCTCACTTCTACAATTACCTATTACTTATAACCTGCAAGAACGCATGTTAGCAATTACTACATCCTAACACTATAACCAGTGGCGGCTGGTGCAAAAAAAAAAGGGGGGGGGCATTACTACTAGTATAAAATAAAGGCATGGAAAAGCACTCGGTCATGTGCCAGCTCGGCCATGATCACTTGACTGCTACTTAATTAGAAGATCAGATCGATCTGGTCCAAGCTCAATAACTTATTTATTTCTTCGTCCGATCGCCTTGCGACAGAATTTCCTCTCATATTTAGCTGGCTTCCACGTCAATCACTATTCAATACATTAACAATCTGCTGACCGTTATTTAAACGGTTATTTAAGACTGGTCAAATCACCCGAGCCCAAATGTTTAAAAACAAAATTGATGTGCTAAGAACAAAAGTGGGAGGGTTCGGGGCGCACAGTGCTGCGCCCCAAGGATGATTTGAAAGAATCCAATTAGAGCTCAGCCTCAAATGACATGCTTTTCAAAAATTTACTAGCCTACATAGACACTCATTTGTCCGGCGCCCCACATACACGAACACAAATGAATGTAATACAGTTTAGATTATTATTTTTTATTGTGAATAAATTATTTTAAGAAATACAGAGGAATATTGTGACTAAATGACTTTCATTATTAAAATAAATAATTATGTTAAATAATTACATGTTAAAGTGGTATACTTCTCTGCCTAACTTTAAGAGGGCGGCACCCCTGCGCCCCTTATTGACCGGCCACCACTGAGTATAATTCAATTTAATGCACACATTTATCCCTCACATTTTTAGCAATGCCTAAAAGGCATTAAAGTTCAAACTGTATTTTTTTAATTATTTATTTGCTGTTCATCAGTATACTGCATGACTTCAATAATCATCGGCTGCTACCTCTTGGTCGTCTTCTTTCTTCCGTTTTTGGTTAGACTCGCCATCTTCCTCCTCTTCATCCTCTTCCTCAATGATCCCTTCACTGATGCTCTTAGAAACACCAGGACTGCTCAAAGGCTCATCACATCTAAAATCACAAACTAATTTTACACTGCACATATGAATTTCAGAAGTTCCTAACAGTACGGAAAATAAATGAGTAAAGAACTTACTTTTTTACTTGTCCAACCATAGACACACGTGCAGACTCGATATTCCTGATCTGACCACTCTTCACACTTAAAGAAAAAATTAAATACAGTATAATTAGTGAGCAAATCCTAACTGCCGTGACGTATAATCAAAAATAAACACATTACAAAACAGCTAGTTTCAATACTTTTCACATATATAATGACAGCAGCCAGTCAGCTCTGGCTTGGAGACAGAACTGAACACCTCAGGAGCAATCAGAAACCCTAAATAAACACATTTATAGCACAAATACATTAATTCACATGAACTCGTGAACTGGATCTGTTATATTGTTTGGGATTCACGAATCCTTCTCTTCATTTACTCGGATCAGTAAATTTAAAGTTATTTTGTTGCTAACAACAAAAAAAAAATACAAACTGAAACTTACACCATTCAGTTGTTCTAAGTAGTTGTTAGCTAGTACAGTAACTATAGGAAGCTGTAGCTGACTGACTAGTTTAGAAATCTTCCTCCCTGGTGAGAAACAAAAGAGATTCAAAATTGCAGGTACTGATTCGTGTGATTCGGCGGATCTGCCAAGCTTGTAATGCAAAAAAAAGTCAAACAGCCGCATCATAAGGACTCAATGTGTTCATGTGTCCAAGGATTCAGTTAATTCAGTCTCCCTCTAATGGAGGGACCTGGCAAAAACAGAATCCATATCACAATGACAAGCAGCTTCACTTTTCAGAGATTGTGTGATTGGATGTAGTGCTCTATAATCTGCTTTCATTAACACCAAACATATTTGTTACATGTTGGTGTGATGCTGATGTGCATTATAACAAACTGGGATAAAAAATTAATGGCTCTGGCATTTGTACACCGGCCATCGCCACACACGACACTACCCAAAAGGGAATATTAGGAGAGTGATGCTTTGGCTCAATGGATACAGTGTGTCCGTAATATATGCATAAAAACTCTAGCTCATATTCCGGGTTTACCACCGAACCCTCTAGTGGAATACCATAGGAAACGATGTCAGAATCCTTACTGACTTAAAAGACTTGTAACGCTTGGATTTAATTAAACCACTAGTTACTTTGCTACGGGGTCGAGAATCAAAATATGGGCTTGTAAACAATACTTCCGGTATTGCGCAACCGAGGCGGGACAATATAAGACGTGACACAAAAACAATTACCAAACCAATCCAGAGTGTTTTATACAAAACAAATAAATAAATAAACCAATCCAATAAACAGTATAATTAGTGAGCTTACCTCCATTCAATAGCATTCTCCACTGACTTGAAGGTTTTTGGTCGACTCCTTAAAAAATTCTGCATACTGTTTAAGGCATCCATCGCTGTACCTACACAGGATGATCAGAGGAAAAAAAAAAAAAAAAAAAAAAAAGCACAATGAAGAGTGCACAAACTTGAAGCAAAAATGTAAAGAGGTAAGAATGGCCTTAACTACATTGTCTTACAAAAATACACTTCACAAAATAATGAGAATTAGACGACATCTTGCTTTAATTTTCTGAAATGCAGTACAATATCTTCTAAGTTATTATTATCCATCAGGAATGAGGGAAAAAAAATCTACCTTCCACTACATCAATCACACACAGGCCTAGCAAGGATGGCACGTGATTGGCTGCGGCAGTGTGGACTGCTATTGCTCCGCCCATGCTGTGACCAATCATCATTACTGGGGGTGGGTTTTCACCATAAAGAGCTTCCACAACTTTCCCAACATCCCTGTATGATGACAGCTCATATATTAGTTCAAAAACACAAGGACCTTTAATACTTTCCAATTTCTAAAAAATAGTCTTAGGACTCACTTGGCCATTGTTTCAGCTGACAGGTCTTCTGGGTTTTTCACTTTTGTGTCTCCTACAAAGTAAAAATAGGGCATGTGAAGAGAATAATGGAAAACTTTACACAGTTCTCAGACAGTCTGCATAGGAGGAAGAAGGAAAGTAAAGGAAAGGTGTATTGTTCATAATCATTACTCACCATGTGCCCTGAGATCCATAGCTACAATCCTGCATTTAATTCTGCTACTTATCACACCCTGAAAAAGCCAATAAGCAGCAAATTTAGAGTTAACCTTCATTTTGAATGCCCACTCTTCACACTTAAAAAAACATATACAGTATAATTAGTGAGCAAAACAGCTAGTTTCAATACTTTTCAGTGCTCATGCACATTAATGTTATAAATGAGTCACCAATTTATAAGATTATTTCAATGATAGAATATGGATAGAAGGTTTATTAAACGCTGGAGGCACGTACAGTGAAGACAGCCCAGGAGAGAGCAGAGTGGCCTCCTCCATGAAGCAGAAGCAGAACCGGACCCTGAGAACCACTGCTGTAGATCCTGAATGTGTGCACCGGAGTCAGGGAAGAGTGAACAGGCCAAAGTGGGCAGCAAAGCATAATGCTTATAACTAATCACTAGCCTAGACTGTACATCAGGTCTGTTAGTTTTATATCCATAAATTATATAAAGTTTGATATCCAAAATAGTGATGCGATGATGCCCGTATACCACTGTATCTATTTTTATAAGGTCCACGGGTTACCAGACAACCCGCGCATCACTAATCCAAAAATTAAAAGTTAAATAAAAAAAAATGCAGTGTCTGCTTCTTGATCATCAATCATATTAATAAAAAGGCCATGTGACTTTGGAAATATTTATGTTCCAGGTGGTTTCTCTGTTTTATTAATATATTTCAAAGACATTATTGGGAGAGAAAGGACCATGGGTATACAGTATTGTCCATCATCAAGAATATGAATTCACTTAACTAGATAGAATACTAGTACTAGTAATATAATTATAGTCAAAAGAAATGTTGCACTTTTTAAATGTATTTTAATCCGTGGATTTTGTCTTTACACCATCATGCCCTGCTTAGACAGTGCTAGCAGAACGAGGGGCATCAGAACGCTTCAAGTTGGTGGAACACAAGCAAATATGGCTAGTTTTTAGGAATACCATTTCAAAACGATGAAACATATTGTTTACACTGGTGTTAGCCTTAGGTCTGGAATGCCAAGAGTGACAACGTCAAGACTAGACAACCTAATTCAATGGCATCATTTGAGAAATCATACAGAGAACTTTGCCTGCGTTGTAAAGTTGTGATCCATAACAGAGAATTTCCATGATCTCTGGACATGAACATTTAGAATGTATGCTACTGGTGGGAAAATAGATTTCTTAGAATATAAAAAGAAATAAATGTTGGAACAAATATACTTTAAAAAAAAAAAAAAAAAATTTTTGTCCGTGAGCTATACAATGTTAGCTGATGCACACTATACAGTCTTATGCAAAAGTTTGGGCACCCCTTGATAAATAACAGATTTTGGTGTTTTTTTTTTTAATTGAAAAGATATTAACACAGTCTCTCTTGGAAATGGAAAAAATTTACAATATTTTCAGCAATATTGTGCATATTTGCATGAATATGTGTTGTTATATATATATATATATATATATCACTATACCCATGAAATACTTAGAAATGTGCATCATGATGACAAAATAATGAAAAATATTTACTAATCTAATGTCATCACATCTCCCAGGCTTACGTATTTTAACATGTGGCCCATTTATTTATATATTTATTGTTTTATTTTCATTCCCTTTATGACTCAAAGCCTGATAGGATGTGCTCCAGTGACACTTTACATAACATCACATCACAAACCACACTAAAGTTAAATAAAGGATATGTCTTTGCTGGTTTCATTGTCCACTTCCACATCTTCCATGGTTTCAAAATAATGACTCCATGGCAGCGGAGAGAAGTCACGCTTTCTTCCAGGCCTGGGTGATTAAAAAATGAAGAAAGTACACGTGTCATAAGGGATTTAAAAACAAAACAAAAAAAAAACCTCATAGCAGCTAAGGACATTTATTTTGCCTGTACTCCACTGCAGATTTGTAAGCTTAGGCCCCTGTTACCCTTCAACGAAGGTCATGAAAAGTCCTAAAATATTAAATACCCCAGGGGGAGCAGGGTCCAAATGGAGAAATATGCATTTATGAAGTTCATACTACTTTTTAGCCACATCCCTGTCAAGTTCTCAATGTGTCCACTGCGTCAATGTGAACATGCTCACAATGAGATTGAACTGAATTGTTCCTATGCCTGATCAGATCGGTAGCCAATCACGGCACGTTGGTATGAACACTGCGACACATACAGTGCTTTTTTTTTTTTTTCACAAAATAATGATGGGAGGAATTGGATTCAGTGTTCATACTTATTTTTCTGAACGTGCTGATAACCTGCTGCATGGGGGCGAAAAATGTTGTAAGCACTAGAAAAACACAATATGAACTTAAATCAGTTTTCTACAACAGTTTTCTCTCAATGGAGCCCTCACAGGTAGGTCCATCCAATGTTACATTTAGGCCATCCAATGTTTCCCATCTGCACCATGCTTGCAGTAAATCAATGAAGAGGTGTTCGTTACGCCTGTAATTGGCCAGTTCCATCATTACTATGTCTTGCTTTGACCCCATTCTTATCAGTTTTTTTTTTAATGCAAAGAGTTGCTGCATTGGAGGCAATCCTACACAATTACTAGTTTCTGCCACAACCCTGCCAAGTTGTACAAGTTCTTACTCTGTTCACGCCGCTTTATTGTAGGCAGAAATGTGTTGTTCCACATGTAATGGAAATGTGGCTCATTGTGACCAGAGAGTTAAGATGGAAGTTTAGGAGCCGTTCACCTTCCAATACGATATTACCATGATACCTCGGTGCACATTCAATTAAAATTGCGATTATCTAAATATTACAATTTTATAAATATCCTGATTCAATATAAAATTTTCCCCAATTTTAAACCTATAAGGAAATTTAATGGTTAATTAAATGTAGGCCGTTCCTTAGAACATTAATTTTCACTCTTAAAAACAAAGTAACTAACATTAACTAACATTAAACACAAGTGGTTATTTAACTGAGCAGCGCGCATCTCTGACATTTGCCATAATTGTTATTTCTGAACAAAACTAGCAAATAATTCACTCCTACCACACAGGATGAAAATGTATATTGTAATAGTTCAGTGTACCTCCTGTAGGGATTATAAAAATAAATAAATAAATAAATAAATAAATAAATAGTAATAAAAAATAAAAAACAATAAAACATTTAGCCTCCTCAAACTCCTTCAGGGTCTACAAAACAAAACTTGACAGACAATGCACGGGTACGGACAGCTTCTAATGTGTGCACATGGGGCTTCTAATTTTTGACTAATTTGCACACGCAGTGTTTTGAGACCAGTGCAAGTGGGTGTAATGAGTGGGTTTAAGACTAATTTGCTCACAAGGTTGGACTAAAAGGCAGATTGGAGGCTTTTAATGCACGCAATTTTTGATTAAATAATGCCATAAAATGTGTTTAAGAACTTGGCGGGGTTAAACAAGGCGAGGTACACCCTGGACAGGGTGTCGATCCATCGCAGGGCGCACACACCTACACCAGGGCTTGACATTGGCACCCGCCCACCCGCCAAATGGGGGTAAAATTCGGCTGTGGTGCGTAATAACTTTAGTCTCACTAGCCACTTTGGCGGGTAGTTTATTCTTTGGTATGACAATATGTTTTTGTTGTAGTTTTCTCTAAAGTCATCCGATATAATAAACGCATTGCAACGTAATATTACGCGCATTAAACGCGCATGAATGTAAAGATGACATTTAATGCCTCTCTCTACACATGTTCACACATGCATTGCCACTCAGAAATGTAATACTGTCCCCTAGTGGTAGGGTCATATGATTGTCCTGACTACCAGAAACCCTGTCCAGAGGTTTGAAATAAATAGTGACAAAAATATGGTGCATAAAACTATATATTAAAAAGTATTCTTTACTCAATGGAAGTAATGGAAGTAGAGCCTTAATGGAAGTAAAGCCTTTATATTTGGCCATACATGGGGCTGACATAAGGAGCTTTTCTTTTATTATCGCTATTTTTATCACATTTGTTATACTGTATATGGTACATATTTCACTGTCTGAGTTTGCTTTAATTTTTGTCATTATATCAAGCACTGAGTGTTAGAAAAATGACAATATTAATAGATATGTCCTTAGATAATTGATAATTTAATAAGCACCAAAACACTTAATGTCCAGGATATGTTACTTGTCAGACAGTGAAACAAATAATTGATGTGAAAAGTCCTTTATTTAGTCCCCAATTATTAAATAAAATGATTATAATTTCTTATCACACACACACACACACACACACACTAGTGATGCGCGGGTCGGGTATTTTTCCAACCCGCGGGTCCAGCTTTTATGAAATTATTTGGCCCGCACCACTGTATCTATTTTTACAACCCACACCATTAAATAGAGATACTTTGGAGTCCCAAACATTAGATGTAGCAGCCTGACCTTTTTTTTCTTTTAATGATGTAAATTCCCAACCTCAATTTCTCCCGCACCTCATCTTCCATCTTCACTTTTATTTCTTTGTTTTTGTTGTGACTGGCCGCGATAGCTGCTTGGCGCTTTCGTGACTTGTCACGTGACGTAACCTTATCAAAGAACTTAATAAAATATGAAAATAGATATTCCCAAATATTTAATATAGGCTATAGGGAATTGCATGCAATATACATGTATTATTTTATTTTATTTAGTTTTTAATGACCCGCCCCAACCCGGACAAATAAAGTAATTTCTTTACCCGCGGTTACCAGACGACCCGCGCATCACTAACACACACATACTTTTACTTCCTGTTTGGGTGTGTGTATCATTTCTTTAAAGGGCTATGGCTTCTCAACAGGATGAGATTGTTTTCCCCTTTCGCATAGGTTATTTACTGATTATATAAAAAAGTAATCACTATTAAAATCTATTTAGATTTCATGTTGAATGATAGAAAATTCATCAACTGATTGAATTACCTCACACTATAAAGTGTCAACACTACAAGATAGACCAGAGTCCATTATCCTAACTCAGAATTCTGATATAATAATACATGGTAATAGTACACATAATACACTAAAATAATAAATGTTCTGAGTTGCTGTATTTTTAATATCAGAATGAGTTTAGTTGTACTGAATCTGTTATTTCTCAATTTCATGTGGTAAGAGGCTTGAATTTAAGTTCAATAAGCAGAATATACTGTTCATGTTTGCATGTTTTTATATTAGGAGTTATCTTAACAATACTGAATACTTGACTACTACTATCTAGATATGAATCTAGATATAACAAACATTAACATATCATGGTGAAGAAAAACATGCGATCTTCTGGTAACAAAATTGTGGCTAGTAAAAATCCGGAAATCCACTAACCACATTGGCCAGTGGGCAAAAAAGTTAATGTCAAACCCTGACCTACACACTCATGCATTGTGGGAGAAAATTGGAGTACCCGGAAGAAACTGACCAAGCACTGGGCAACCAAGCTGGGCCATAAATCTAACCCGGACCCTGGAGGTGCAAGGTGACTGGGCTAACCACTAAGTCATTGTGTCACATTCATCTCTATTATAAATGTAAAAAGAAAAAAGATTTTGGTGTTAGCGTGGCGATATGTGAATTGCTGCCGAACAAAATCGAAGAGAATTCCCCCTCATCTCTAGGGCTGACTGCCATACACCTACGATGAGATAAGGAAGGAAGGATTTTAAATGTCCTGATAGTTTGAGGGTCAGTGATTCTTGACACTTAATGCTGCCTAACTTGGCAGAAAATTAAAAAATATTTTTATGAATGGTCAGAGTTATACACTCTCAAAGGGGAAATATGTAAAGAAAAACAAATAGAAAGCTTTGGCTGTGGTCACAATTGTCCATTCTGCAAAAGAACCTAAAAGGTACAATGCAGCACAAGTACATGACAGATTTGCTGCATATGAATCTGACTGATTTCTTTTGACTTCCATTGGCTAATGTTTAAAAAATATCATATATCATTTTATGCATATCTGCATTTATTGCAATACATTAGTTTTATTCCAGCAGAAATTGTCTGGTATTCAATGTTACATTTTCATGTTTACAAAAATAAACACCAAATAAAAGAAAACTAAACAGCAAACAAATATATTATGACATCCAAAAAAAATTATTGTTGCAATTAATCGATACCGTCATCATACTGCCCAGTCCTAAACATACACTCCTAGGCCTGATAAATAGATAGATAGATAGATATTGTGCCAGTTGTAAAGTCGTGACATTAGTGTTTAAAAGATAGACAGCTAACTAAGCTAGCTAACACACACGCATGAACTCACACACGATAAACGCGCCTGGTATCTCAGCTAGCTTCGTTGGATAATGTGCAAACGTTCATGTTTATGCGTTTCTTTATATATATATATATATATATATATATATATATATATATATATATATATAAACTACAAACTCACCCCATTTTCATTTTAGATCCCGACTGTAACCCTCCTGCCATCGGAGGTCTGGACGCTAATAAATTCAAATGCAACTGTCTCTCCATTCTGTGATTAAGTCAAACACCTTTCCTTAGCAAAAGCTGCTTGCAACAT
Organism: Channallabes apus; assembly: GCA_030522415.1. Classification (NCBI taxonomy): domain Eukaryota; kingdom Metazoa; phylum Chordata; class Actinopteri; order Siluriformes; family Clariidae; genus Channallabes; species Channallabes apus. The sequence continues at coordinate 10,752,911 of CM060125.1, forward strand.
ATAAGTGTAATTAAATAAACCGTGTATCACTAGTTTAAAGCTAGTTGATGGCTAGTTTACAAGGGGAGCTACAGAAACCTAACCAAACCCCACACAGAAGCAAAAGCCACCGCCTACCAGCGGGCTTTCTCAGCGCGGCATTGTGGGAAATAGTGTCAGCATAGTGGCATTTCATAGGCGCCGTGGCTGTCTGAGAACTACATTTCCCATACAACCTGGCGATCAAGGCCCGCAAAGACGTTGCGCCCCCGAATGAGGATGACGTAATGCTGGAGTGACCTGCTGAGCTTCTGTTTTTAGACCAGGCAGTGGAGACTTTTTCAATCTGCGTGGTGCTAAATTTACACCTCGTTTGAACTCATCGAAAGTATATTTTTTAATGCGTATTTAATTATGATTAATTTTTGTACAGAAGCTTAAGAGCGTCAGACTAGTCCTGAGTCATGTGTCGTTCGAAAACGAGTTGATTCTTTGAACCTGCTCTTTTACTTTGATAGCGGATAAAAGATGATGCAGTTTAGTTAAACAAACTAACAAGCAGGTACAGAAACCGTCTATTTTGTTTGCTCTGATCAAATAACTTGGGTATTATTAGAGATTTGGAAAATGTGTATATATATTGTAGCGTTTTTCGACGCTAGCAGGGATCTTGGAGAACGAGTGAGCTTACTTGCTCCCCAATGCAAATGGCTGGGGAGTAGTTTATTACTCTCAGCACAAGCACACATACACAGGTCAAGCACACACACACATACAGTACACGCACCCAACTTGGCTGAAGCCACTAACCCGAACACCCACAATATATATATTGTTTTGTTTATGATAGAAATGAACCGGTCGATTCAGTTTGATTGGCCATGACCCGTGATCTTCTGATCAACTTCCAATATAACAGATTCTTTACCGAGCTCAGAAGCTTCCAAGTGGCACCAGAAATGCATTTTTAAGGCGTTACATTATCAAAAATTGCGAGCATTAAAAACCTCCAATCTACCTTTTTTCTCTAGACACTGTGAGCGAATTAGTGTCAAACCCAATCATTACACACACACACAAGACTCAAAACGCTGTGAATACCAATTAGTCGAAAATTGCTAGAAGCCCTGCATGCTCACTGAGTTTCAAGACTTCAAGCAGTCACAGCGGTAAAACCTCAACTGTTTCTTTAAAATCCTTCAGGTGGCACACTCTGAACTATTTATACATTTTCATTCCATGTGGAAGTAGTGAACTATTTACTAAATTTGTTTAGAAATAATAATTGCGTAGGAGGTTGGGAATGCTTGCTGCTCAGTTAAATGTTAAACTCTTGTGTTTGAAGTTATTTTGTATTGTTTAAATGCTACATGTAAAGGAATTATTTTATATAAAAGAACATAATTCTACTCTTTTGCTCTCATCCTCATAGATCTGATCTATTCCATGCTGCTATCTTCCTGTCTCCTCTTGCATCTGTTCTTAATAGTGCTTACATTATTATAATATTTCTATAATATAAATTGCTAGGGCAGGTGATTCTAGTATTTAAAGTGCAACTGTTATTTTTAGCTCCACAAGGTAAATTAGAATACATTCATTCATTCATCTTCTATACCGCTTAATCCTGTGTTCAGGGTCGCGGGGGACCTGGAGCCTATCCCAGGAGACTTCGGGCACTAGGCGGGGTACACCCTGGACAGGGTGCCAATCCATCGCAGGGCACACACACATACACACACTCACACACCCAATCACACACTACGGGCAATTTAGGAACGCCAATTAGCCTAACCTGCATATCTTTGGACTGTGGGAGGAAACCGGAGTACCCGGAGGAAACCCACCAAGCACGGGGAGAACATGCAAACTCCATGCACACAGAGACGGGAATCGAGCCTGGCCGGGGAATCGAACCCAGACCCTGGAGGTGCAAGGCGACAGTGCTAACCACTACACCACCGTGCCGCCTAAATTAGAATAATTACATGTATTATCTTTATTACATTAATGCTTGTGCTTACATTAATAAAGGAAGTTTTATATATAAAAACGTTTGCATAATAGAAAGAAAACAATGTTTGGAATCCATAATGGCATTAATTTGTTTAAGAGTATTTGTAGAATCATAGAACTTATGAAATTCATTTATTCCTTCCTCTTCTATACCACTTACAGTATATTGTTTCAGAGTCACTGGAGGCTATTTCAGGAAGCTTTGGGCACAAGTCGGGGTACACCTGGACAGAGTGTCCATCCATCACAGGGAACACTATATATATGTAAACCAAATTTAATTTTCCCATAAGACATAATGGAAACTGAAATTATTCGTTCCACAGCCTAAAAAAATAAATACATAAAAATAATTAACACAAAATATAAAGTAAAAATAAAAGAAATTAACTTGCACTTTACCTTTTTTAAAAAGAAAAAAGAAATCCAGACAGATAAGTGTTTCCGTTTAAGCGTTTCACGCTGTGTGTAGCCCCTCCCGTCCCGAGAGAGAGTGTATTGTGGCGTGGGCGGGGCGGCGATTGACGACCATCATGCCTTGCGGGGGTTCTCTATTGCCTCTTTTCCACGGCATAGTACGGCACAGCACGGTTCAATACAGCTCACTTCAGTTCGGCTCGGTTTGTGCTTCCACTGCAGTGTAGTAACGCTTTAGACTGGGCGGGATTATTCACGTGTCGTTATAGTTGCAGCGCCTCTACTGCGGTGACATCATCGTAAACGCGCCACAAACAAACACACAACTATGGAGCATATCGACAGCATGGTGTTCTTCATTCTTGGCATGTGGATGTTTTTAATAGTGAGATGAGTTTGTTTCAAAAGAGGCTGATGGCAGCCAAAGAAAATTTTTGGTTAATACAAAAAGGTGCGTACGATCCTTCGCTGGCTGTTCTAAATATAGCGGTTCTGTTGTGTCTCGTGTCGCAAGCTCAGTGACGCAGTAATGACGATTTTCTCCGGCCAATCAGTGACCAGCAGAGTTTACACGTCACGTTTTGGTAACGGTTCGGCTGAGGTGGTACTAAAAAAAGGTCCAGGTACCATGTACTGTTCCCAGTGGAAAACCCCCCAAAAGTGAGTTGAACTGAACCGTGTTGTGCCGTACTATGCAGTGGAAAAGCGCCATATGTGTCCACCCTGTTGGGGAAGGGTGTTTGGGTTAGTGGCTTCGGCCAAGTTTGTGTGTGTTATGTGTGTGTGTGACCTGTTGAATGTGCTCTGGTTCATGCTAAGCCTGAATTCCCATGCATACTGCTCTTGGTCAGACACAGACAATGGCAAACAGGAACTAAGCTCTTAAACAAATGCACTCCACTTCTGACACCAATGTAGTGTTTTACTACCGATCAAGAACATCCCCTTCGCCCACCTTTGTGGGGGCACCTATGGAGCGTATGGGCGTGGACACTCACAGCCGGGGGCGAGACTTTGCTACTGAAGAGCAGGTATGGGTGTATTCCTCCGGAAGGATGAGGGGGCTCTTGGCCAAGCTTATGTCCCACTGGGTGGGCCCCTGTACGGTAATTGCTCAGCTCTCCAATGTCATCTACCGTTGTGGTTGGCAGGGCGGGCGCGAGTTGTGCTCCACCGAGACCGTCTTGCGCCTTACCAGCCGCACGCCGGCGAAACATCGAACTCTGCGGAGGCCGGACCGTCTCCGGGACAATGTTGCTCTCCTCCACAAAAGGTCCCCGGCGTTCACAGCGACTGATGACCATCATGCCTTGCGGGGGTTCTCTGTGTCCACCCTGTTGGGGAAGGATGTTTGGGTTAGTGGCTTCAGCCAAGTTTGGGTGTGTTACAGTATGTGTGTGCTTAACCCAGTTCTCGTGCACAACAAAAAATATATTCACAAAAAAACACATTCACGTGCATAAAAAATATACATATTCATAATATACAATTCACATATGTACAACTGTGTAAAAAAATTTTGAATGTTTAAAATTTGAGTGCATCATGGGCTGTGCATGTGAACATCAACTTACCTGTGTGAATATCGCTGACACAGCCACTGAACATTGACTACCTACAGTTCATTTGCAGACAAGAGCTGGTAGTTATTGGTTACCTGGATGAAATTATACATATTCCAGAAGATGTCATGACAGCCCTGTCAAATCTAAGCAACCTCATACAGCGTCAGTGGATCAGACAAAAAAAAAAAAAAAGATATATTTATATATATAAAATAAAAATCAGGAACAATCATGGAGTTAGAAAGTGACCCCAAACTTTTGAACGGTAGTGTATATATATATATACAGTGGCTTGCAAAAGTATTCGGCCCCCTTGAACTTTTCCACATTTTGTCACATTACAGCCACAAACATGAATCAATTTTATTGGAATTCCACGTGAAAGACCAATACAAAGTGGTGTACACGTGAAAAGTGGAAAGAAAATCATACATTCAATCATACAACATTTTTTACAAATAAATAACTGAAAAGTGAGGTGTGCGTAATTATTCAGCCCCCTGAGTCAATACTTTGTAGAACCACCTTTTGCTGCAATTACAGCTGCCAGTCTTTTAGGGTATGTCTCTACCAGCTTTGCACATCTAGAGACTGAAATCCTTGCCCATTCTTCTTTGCAAAACAGCTCCAGCTCAGTCAGTTTAGATGGACAGTGTTTGTGAACAGCAGTTTTCAGATCTTGCCACAGATTCTCGATTGGATTTAGATCTGGACTTTGACAGGGCCATTCTAACACATGGATATGTTTTGTTTTAAACCATTCCATTGTTGCCCTGGCTTTATGTTTAGGGTTGTTGTCCTGCTGGAAGGTGAACCTCCGCCCCAGTCTCAGAGGTTTTCTTCCAAGATTGCCGTGTATTTGGCTCCATCCATCTTCCCATCAACTCTGACCAGCTTCACTGTCCCTGCTGAAGAGAAGCACCCCCAGAGCATGATGCTGCCACCACCATATTTGACAGTAGGGATGGTGTGTTCAGGGTGATGTGCAGTGTTAGTTTTCCGCCACACATAGCGCTTTGCATTTTGGCCAAAAAGTTCCATTTTGGTCTCATCTGACCAGATCACCTTCTTCCGCATGTTTGCTGTGGCCTCTTGGCTGCATTTCTGATCAGCGCTCTCCTTGTTCGGCCTGTGAGTTTAGGTGGATGGCCTTGTCTTGGTAGGTTTACAGTTGTGCCATACTCCTTCCATTTCTGAATGATCGCTTGAACAGTGGCTCCATGGGATGTTCAAGGCTTTGGAAATCTTTTTGTAGCCCAAGCCTGCTTTAAATTTCTCAATAACTTTAACCCTGACCTGTCTTTTGTGTTCTTTGGACTTCATGGTCTTGTTGCTCCCAATATTCTCTTAGACAACCTCTGAGGCTGTCACAGAGCAGCTGTATTTGTACTGACATTAGATTACACACAGGTGCACTCTATTTAGTCATTAGCACTCATCAGGCAGTCTATGGGCAACTGATTGCACTCAGACCAAAGGGGGCTGAATAATTACGCACACCCCACTTTGCAGTTATTTATTTGTAAAAAAAAAAAAAAAAAAAATTTTTGTAATCATGTATGATTTTAGTTCCACTTCTCAAGTGTACACCACTTTGAATTGGTCTTTCATGTGGAATTCCAATGAAATTGATTCATGTTTGTGGCTGTAATGTGACAAAATGTGGAAAAGTTCAAGGGGCCGAATACTTTTGCAAGCCACGGTAGATCTTAGGAAAAGCAGTAAGGGGCTTTACCTATTGGGCAATGTATAAACAGTATTTTGCCACCTGATTAGCCCATTTGACCTGCAACCCTTGCAAATACCTGTCTGGTTTGTTAGCGGAAAGATAATGAATAGTTATTACTTATGTTTAACAAAGCACGTTTCGCCCAAGAATACTGTTCTATTGCGACATGCTATGAATGCCTAATAGCTGTGATGAAAGTGTGAGAGTCCATAACCTGTTATGCAGTATGGATGCTGAGAAGTACACTGAGTCTAGACTGAGTGTCTTACATATAATGTATTCTTGTAAAAATAATTCCCCTTGAAGGTAGCTCGAGCAAACAACTTTGGTTTTATCCAAACCTCTGTCTAGAAGCTTTTTATAACAGAAATTTGCTGTTCAGGACACCTGTTGATGTGTCCTCAGTCATCTCATTGTCCACGTTAAAAGTGTCCATCATTATTCACAGTTTATCGCTAAACTATTAAGAACAATATAATTTTAATAATTAAATTATTAATGTAGATTCAGCTAAACTTACATATAAAATATAATACTGTATACATTTTTAGCACTGTGGAGAGGACACAAAGCAGCTGGAGAGAAAAACATGGCTTGTGAATTATTACTGTATTTACCCTACATATACCCAAAGAAAATGCACTTCCATAATTTACAGTACATATAGTAGTAATATTGGTATTTTATATTCTATCACATCTCTGTACACTTAGTCTAGACTGAGAGATTAGACAGACACACACACGAAAAACTTTAATAAACATTTTAATCCTAAATGTATTGCTATACATTATATATTGATAATAATATTGGCATATTACCATAATATCATGTATATTATATTAATAAAATCAATCTTACTATTTTTCTGATTTATGTATACAATATTTTGTCTGACTTAACTTATATTCAAATAAAACTTCTGGTCTGTGTATGTGCATTTTCCATGTTCTCAGGCCCTGAGGTTGTAGGCTGACTGAAGTTTCCAGATTGTTGTCCAAAGTTTTTGACTATAGGTGTGTGTGTGTGCTCTTCAATGAAATACCAAAAAGCAATCCCACACATGAAAACAGGTATGGAAAAAAAAAAAGGAATAGTGTTAATTAAATATAAAATTTACTTTAACTGTGTAACGTTTTTCTCTTTAAAAAATTTCTTCATAAGTTGGTTGCACTGAATCTTACATTTTAATCCTCATCTGCTCCTCCAACAAATTTAATTTAAATATCTGGGAAAATAAGTCTGAAAGACATGACTGATGCCACAAATGTTCTCTCCAAACTTCTTTAATAGATGCTTATCACTCTGATGACCATATTGAATTTTCAGAGCAAGATTACTGTGTATTTACTGAAATAAAATCAAATAAATAAGTTCAATGAAGCACCTTAATATTAATCATGAAAGTAAATATGTGGGAACTACATTCAGCCTTCAGGTTCAGCCTACAAATGCCTTTTTCCTTCAAAACACACACTCCAAACACACACACACACACAAAAAAAAAACGTAAAAGGAGCTAATCTTAAAATAAAAAAAATTCACAGTTTAGCAAAAGAAATGTAGAGCAATGTCTGCAACTGGAGAACCCTTTTCCCTTTTAACATAAATGAATCAACAATACTATTAACTTTCCAGTGGGTCAAATCACACTCAAAGCTCAGTAAAGATTTAAAATCGGGAATAAAGCTACCGTATAAAGCAGAATTTATCATAAAAGCAGAATTTATCATAAAAGCAGAATTCAAACAGTTTCTTGTCAGATTGTTCACTGCACTCAAGGTGAAAAACAAGATTAATCCTGTCTAAACACATACATGCTTGCACACACAGTGGAACAGGACTCACTAGAGGGCCACACAGAGAACGGTCAACCCTAAAAAAATAAACGTACAATCGTCGCATGGTTTCAAAAATCAAATTAAAAACTGGAATCTAAAAAAGAAGGGCCCAGAGGGACAAAAGAACTAAACAGTACATGGAGAGGTATGTGCATGTCTCCCATCAGTGCATCGAACGGTGTGTCTTCAGCAAGCAGAGACAAAGTGTTATTTCTTCCAAATGGTGTAGAACATCCACCTGAGGCAACAATATTAAGGCCAATTTCTAATAAATATAAAGGAAAATATGTAGATGGATCCACATCCACAGAGTTGTGTGGATGTGGCCAGTTCTATAGAATATCATTGTTTTTTCAGGTATCTTTTTTTAAATATTATAAACAACAAGCTTAGTTAAGTTCAGGTAGCGAGTTAAAGGATACAGCTCTAGGTAGGAGGGAACACAAACCACTTCTTTGGAGAAATCCACCTTGCATGAAAGCTTTCTCAGCAATCCTTCATACTCACTAAGTGCCTCAGTGAGATTCACACAGTTACCCTATAGAAAAAAAAAACATGTTAAATAAACATGGTATGGAAATAATACATCATCGTATTTTCTTTCGAAACAAACTTTAACATCAGCTTAGTGATTTTCAGCATTTAAAAGGGGAACAAAAGCAGGCTGTAGTAAGGAGGGGGAAAAAAGTGTATACGTATACACTTTCAATAAAGATCAATAATGATTATTGCTTGGCTTCACAAATTGTAATTAAAGATATTCCCATACTTAGTATATTACACAAATACATGTCATTAACTTCAACGCCTAAGCCATGTGCTCACCTGGGAGAAATACTTGCCGCTCGGTCTGAGAACCTTGATCGATAGATCAAGAATGAGCCTCAGAAATTCCCACATTGAATCTGCAAAAATGCAGATTTTTAGAAGCAACATTTTAGTGCTATTACAGTTCCAAAAGCACAAAATCTTTTACATTTAGTCTAAATTAGGTTTATACACATATGTATATGGACACAAACCCTCCTCAGGTGCTGTAGAAATAGGGATCGCAGTTAAATCATTGATGACAAAATCAAATGTTCTTCCCTCTTCTACAAACTTTTTAAGTATTGGAACACAGTCCTCCACTAGAACCTGTGAATAATGTAAAGAGAGGAAAAAGATGAAAGGAAGAAGTCAGTTAGATGTTGAAACCTTTGGGAAATAACAGAAACCTAGAAACTCAAATGTCATAGATATAGTAGATAGGTACAGTACATTAGATAGATAAATACAATAGATATGATTATATGATATGATAAATGCATTCAATTAGAAACCCTAGATGGATAAGGAGGTGTTCAAGTTAAATCAGGCTTGTGATGAAATTTCTTGTGAATGGTGTAACACTGACATTTACAACATTTAGCACAGTATGGCGATGAGACTCTTAGCTGCAGGAAAACATTTGAATGGTGCAAATGTTTAAAGAAGCCTGTACATCTGTGAATGATGATCCCTCTTAAGGAGACTTGGAGCACTCTGCTTTCGCTCCCATGAACATTAGGTGGAATGTCTGATCCTTGAAAATTGATGGATAACTTAATGACAGAAGAGATGTCTCTGTCTGCGGTACACACAATCCTTCACAAACATCACTGTACCCTACAGGAAATCAAAGTTATTGCGACATCAGCGTACAGTCCTGGGCCCATACTTACTAAGCGTCTCAGAGTAGAAAATCGCTCCTGAGGGGCCAAAAAGTATCTGAATGATTCCATTTTGGTCCTAGTTTCAGTTGTAGGAATAAGAGCTATATATCAAAATTCTCATACATTTCCCACCACGCAGTATGAAATCAAAGAAAAACAAACTGCATTCATGGAGTTGTGGGCATCATCCTTGGCACACACGTAAATATTAAATGTTATATTTTTATAAAAAATTGAGTACAGTATACACAACTGTTTATTTAAGAATCTCTGTTATAGGCAGAACTTCATAATCCTCAGGGACACATGTGACAAACTGAGACTAAACTCTCTTATCCTTTCTCCAGTTTCACTTTCTCTTTGAAATCATTTTGATCAGATTATGATATTCCTACACAGCTCTATTATCTGGGCTTTAAACAGGTGTGATTAGAGAGGTCTGATTAGGATAACGTCACGCAGCTGAATCATGAATCTATATCTTTTTTCTGTGTGCATAAAGCTTCCACACAACTGCCGCTTTTCCACTCTTTAAAACTACAAAAACCTGTGAAAGCATCCACTATAACGTGCTGCCTACTTTGCGGCTCTTTCCTTGGAGCAGTCCAACTTTTATGTCCTTCTCTAAGGTAAGTTCCTGTTTGACATGAACACCCCTTGTAGGGAGACAGACAGAGAGATAGTCTAGAGAGATTGAAACAACTATCCATTTCTGGTCAGCATTTTAAAGCCTTGATGCTAAGGAAAGCTGAATATTTAATTTATCCTTCTCCATTCTCAAAACAATGAGAAGGTGCGTCTTGTTCAACTCATGATTATAAATATGTATCATGTGGTCTTACTTCATAACAGTCTCCTTTCAAGTTGTCCAGAACATTTCCACAAGTCTTCCTCATGTGCTTCCGACACGCATCAATCACCATCTGGTCTATGTGCTGCTGTTATTAAAGAAAAACTTAAAACACTGAATCTCTTAACTACACATCTTTACAGCTCCATGAATTATGGAATTAAAATGTATAATTATTTGGGCTTTGGTATCAATACCATCGTTAATATCTGCATCATCATTCTAAAAGTACAAATAGAAATGTTTAGAAATTTCACACAAGATGGTGAAGGGAGAAGTTACACTCTTTCAGTTTTATCATTCCAATTTGATCTTCCAAGTTCTAGTCTTGAAGAAGTACTAACCTTATAGCTAAAATGTAAATGGAGGATACATTAAAGTGACTTATAAAACAAAGCTGCATAAACTTGAGGGTGATTAATCATACAAATAATAAAGTATGCTTAAAATATGTAGAAGTCTAAAGGATATTTCCACCATGGTGATCATCTTTGGTTTGAGCTTGACTGCTTCACAAAGGATGCCTCCGTCTCCTCCTCCTAGGATCAAAATCTCCTTTCCAGCATAGTGCTCCCTGCCATTGCCCATGATGGCCTGCGTGTAGGGCAAATCGCTTTCTGCTAAATCTACAAAGAATTTGTTTACGAACATGTCAACCTGTTCAGACATGTCTGTTAAAAAGGTCATTATGAACGCTGCAAAAACAGTGTGACACGTGCAACGTACTAACGTCTCCGTTGAGGATGAGGATATTGCCGAACTGTTGCGAGTGCAGAATTTTGATGTTCTGGTAAGCAGAGTCTTTATCGAATACGACTTCGTCGATATCATACTCTACAAGTCTGCCATCAGCTGTCGGCCAATACCTGTCCACCTCTGCCCCTCTCTGTAGTGCAGGCAGCCTGGCATTGAACAAACACACAATAAACAAATTGTTTTTTTTTATCCATTTAGCAACGTAGTAATACAGGACAGAAAATGAGGAGAAATTAGCAGAATACTGAATCAAGATGTTTATCAAAAATATAAACAGCAGCTGTCATGGTAGTGCTAGACTACCACACCTACTAGTCACTAAGCCAGTTTATCTAGTGTGTGCGTGTTTTTCTGTACATGTTTGATTGATTGGTCTATTATTGTTGAGTTGTTCATGTTGGGTTGCGTCAACTGTGTTTGATTCATACTAGAGTTAAGGTCATGCATAGGTCCATAGTCATAGATTCTGTTTTGAATTATTGTGTTTTGTGAATGATATTTATTAAAGAAGCCTGGTATTGCATCTCTCTCGTCCTTGAAAACCGATAAAATGTGAGACTCCTACATGAATGCATTGATGGCAGCCTGTACAACAGCATTTAATAGTTCTCTCCATATGAACTATTGCAGTGTGAATTCTAGTGGAAGTGCCTGACGGATCCCAAGCCCAGGGAAATTAATTGCTTGGGGCTATGCTATCTCAACTCACCAGCTCATCATGAGTGGGTGTCCTACAAAAGTCAGGTCAATGTGGCGAAATACACCCAGCTCCTGATGGAGGCCTAAATTAGATGAGAGGGTGAGAAAGTTTGTGCCCTGTAGTTCCTGGTTTTCCAAATTGGGTTGTCCCATCTTCGAATCCGGAATGGTGAATGCAGCAGAATTTTTTCGTTCACACTACTACATTGATAAGACATCTTGTTGAGCTCATTATTCTACAAATGCATCTTGTGGTCTAACTTCATAACAGTTTCCTTTCAAGTTATTCAGAATTTTTTTTTACACGTTCATCTGACACATATCAGTCACCATCTGGTCTATTGGCAGCTATCATTAAGGAAATAAAATATGTTTAAATTTTTTCAGCTTCACGTGTGATGGAATGAAAAAGTAAAACAATATTAAAGGATCCTAATAATAGCATTAACCCTGTACAACCAAACGTATGTAGAAAACTGGCCATTAGATCCAAGCATGCTTGTTACAAACACGCCATTCCAGCTTTACACTTCCTTTTGCTGTTATATTGATTTTCTTCTGAGAAAGATTCCTCTAGATTTTCACTAGATTGTGGGAATTGAAACATTCAGCCATAAGGGCATTACAGAAATCAGCACGGGTGTTGGATTTATATTTTTTATTTAGATCTTAGGAAAAGCAGTATGGAGCAATAATTTTATGAAAAGCTTTCCAGGTGAAACATCCTTAAATACCTAAACCAGACAGCAGTGCCTTCAAAGTGATTGATGGCTGTCGATGATCGCAGACACTGAACGGTATGTTGCAACCTGATTAGCCCATTTGACCTGCTTCCCCTTTAACCCTCTAAAGTCTTTATTCAAATCTCGTTTGAAAGATCATGAATAGTTATTACTGAGGTTTAACAAAGTTTCGCACAAGAATACTGTTCTATTGCGACATGCTATGAATGCCTAATAGCTGTCAAGAAAGTGGGATAAAGAGTCCATAACCGGTTCGGCAGTTTTGTGCAAGCAATAAGGAGACTGAGTAGTACAGTGCGTTTAGACAGAGAGATTAGGTCCGGTGTTGAACTGTACTTACAGATGTTAGGAAAGTGGCTTGCTCCTCTCACTTACAAGAGAACTTGCATTCTAGATTTTACCTCAATGCTCTGAATGTCCCCAATTAATGGTGCATTTTTAAACAATGACAGAGACATAGAATGATTAGCATGGAAAAGACATGCCAGTTTTATCTGCATTTTCAATTCAGTCCGAAGTTGTTGTTTAGATAAATCCAATAAAGTTGGTCAGGCTACCTGTGAATGTAAGTAAAGCTTGTATGTTCACTGTATGGTTGCTTCAACATAGGTGAATGGGTCAGTCTTTCTAAGACTCTCTCACTCAGTATGTTTATATGCACAGGTACAGTAAGTTAGGCTACAGTATAGTTCAACTGGCTATTTAATTGCACCACTGTCCTTGACCCACTATACAAGCACAGCAGGGGAATCGGTAGATGGCAATATGGCAACTTTCAGTTTGTCAGTATTGTATTCCCGGTAGACTTATTAAATCACAGGTCAAAATAATTGACAACCAAGTTAGCTAGCGGCAAACTGGTAGCATGCCAGGTGATGAAAACATGGACAACTTCACAACTCATTTGCATATGGGCTGTATGCTTTACGTTTTGTATAAATGAAGTGAACATTATGCTTTGTGCTTATGCATGACAGACGATACTGCTATATAGCTATTTCTGTGGTTACACATTTTGTTCAACTTGGCGGTCAAAGCCCGGGTTGGGAACTGTGGAGCCATCTAGGTTGATTTTTGTGTCTTACTGAGGTACATGTTCAGAAGGAGCTTGGCTCCCAACCGCATTATATTAGGGGGGTGTGGTAGTCTAACTTTGAGAAGTTTGATTTAGCACAATTTCAGTTGGACATGCATGCTCACATTTATAATTACATGACATTGTGTTAAAACCAGACTTTTAACACAATTAGTCACATTAACATACTGACTGTCACAAAGCCACCCTGTGCTCACACAAAGAACACCCCAGTTTAGACCCACAGATTATTTAGATCTGGCAGTTTAACTAGACCCCAAATTTAGTCAACATCAAGCTTCACACTGGCCTTCTTCCTGACGCCAAGTAAGGCTCTACATCCACTGCTCCACTAACTGCATCTTGTGTCATTTTACAGTAGGTCCTGAAACATGGTGTGCGCGGTTGTTGAACATGCTCAGTGGGTAGGATATTTGTGTGCTGGAGCAGATCCATATTATATTTTGGTACCATAGGTCCACCTCCCACTGTGGAAGTGGAGTGTGCTCAAGTCAAACCATGCTTGCACTTAATTCACTGTTGTATTATTCATTTAAGTAAGTGCATTCTGCTCAATATGGACATTGGAAAATAGATGTACTTTAGGTAGTGCAATTTCTCTAATAGCTTTCTGCTTCATGATAAGGGGTAGAGGAAAGCTGTTAATCAGATACAGCCTGGATGTGAACTCAGCAAAGATGCCATTCACCAGCAATGTTAATTTTATGACCAAGGAATGTGCATGTTTCATGGAGACATGCCACAGTTAATGGTTATGCTTTTTACAGTATAAGTACAGGGAGTGTGTCAGTATTTAAATCATACCATCAATTCCCCTGCACCATGTTTTTCTTTTTTTTTTTTTTTTTACTTCTAAGCAAATGAAGAATATACCTACCCTGGAAAGCTTTTTTAAATAAAGTCATCTCCATTTGCATTATATTTCCATTTTACACCATTTGGCAGATGCCCTTACCCAGAGTGACTCATTTTTATTGATTAATGTTTTAAAATCTATTCTCACCTTTTCACCCTCTGAATGGTTCCATTCAGCAGAGCCTTCATTTTCTGTTCCAGTGCATTCAGTAGCTATAGAAAAATTTCAACCAGAAGTTAACTTCATAAAATACTTTTAGGTAACATAAAAAGGCATTTGTCTAGATAAGATTTGGTCTATCCGAGAATATTTTAATCAAATTCAGTGGCTTAAAAGCCAAGAAATGCCACTATAAACATACAAACAGCTAGTACTAATTTAACAGAAGGGTCATGAATACCTTCGCTATCATGAGCTTTTACGGTTCTGTATGTTAGTATTAGCTGTCATTAAAACTGATATTTTGCTATTTTAGCTCTGACAAATCTACCATTCTCTGGAAACACAACAACTCGAGCATCTTGAGCATCACACCCTGGAGACAGCACACTGTTATGGAAACGGGAGCCATGCTTACTCACATTGTCCACTTGTGCTAAATCATCTGCTTCACAGCACTGCAGATCAAACGTCACCAGACCATGAGAGTACAGTCTCAGGATAGCAAGCCTGTTCAAAAACAAAATAGCAAATTAAACATTATGGGCATCTTAGGAACCAAAACACTCACTCATTCACCCACTATCTATGCTGCTTTATCCTGTATACAGGGCCATATGGGCCTGGAGACTATCCCAGGAAACCTAGGGTATGAGGCAGGGTATACCCTAGACAGGGTACCCCTCTATACACACACTGCAAGCAATTTGGGAATGGCAATTAGCCTAACCTGCATGTCTTTGGACTGTGGGAAGAAACTGGTAACTTTTTACTGAAATGAGCGCCTCAGAACTGACAGGAAATAGATTAGTTAGCAAGTTATCCATTTTTAAACTTTTAGACCTCAGCTACAGTTAAACCAAAGAATTTGAACTTTCTGATCTAGTGATGTTTATTGTAGATTCCAAACTTCACCCATGTCTGCAGAATCTACTTTTTGTCAAGTTTCAAGCTGACAGACGGATATCAAAATCAGAAATGTAATTAACATAATTTGCTTCAAACGACATTCAAGCACTTGCAATCAAAGCACTGACTACTAGCTATGGCAGCCATCTGTGATGTTAATTCTTAAACATACATTTGAAAATAGCAGACTTAGGGCTTGACAGCAATAGAAGCTTCTAGATATTTTTTTGTTTGGTGATGAGTATATTTGTAAGCCAAGTTACTTAGGCAAGATGGTCATCAACTGATATCTGTACTGATTATACTTGGCACAGCTACAGAGCATAGTATAGACACACCTTTCTCCATCCTAATCCAACCCTGAGAAAATTGGATGTTTTTTCTTTCCCAAAAAAGGTCAACAATTGTAATGATCTATGGGTCCTTTTTTAAGGCTCTCAAAAGAATGTTGTCAGAAACAAAATGTGGTCTGTCCCAGTCCAGCTCCATTCCATCTAAGGTCAACAAAAAGGTCTGTGTTTACTACGAGTCACGCACAAAACCGGAAGTATGTCTCAAAGCCCTCAAGCCAAAAACACAAAGGCCTTAAAGTGGCCCTGTGCCCATTTAAACATATCCATTGTTGCCCAGAGGATACACTTAACTGGCCAATTCAATTGTTGGGTTATCTCAAAGAGGGTTTGAACATAAAAACACACCTGTTTTGTGTGCGTGTTTTTTTTTTTCCCCCCAGAGAGGGGCCATGGGAGCCAGAGGACATTTATACTCTCAGGCAAAGCTGCATCCTAGTCAGTTAACATTTATTCGGCTTAGCTTAGTTGATACATAAAAAATGCAAACCTTCTAAAGAATGGAAAGTTGAAGGTATTTCATCCTCATATTACCACAAAATATTATATCACAACATATTAACAACATTTTAACCACTCAACAGTTTAATTTATGGAATAAAGGAAACCAGTGACTGTCCATTAATTCCACTAGTCCTGTTATTCTTTCACAGCAGATAAGTTGCTACTTGTTGGTTGCGTAGACAACTTTTCTGTGGAAAATGGGGGTATCAGGTGCTTAATCGGTGTATCGATTTTTCCTAAACTGCTGGTATTTGCAACTGGCTGGTTTTCTAGATCATGCCACTGAACTGGTATGCCACTGTCTGGCTTGTTTCCCCAACTTACTGTAATTTCACCCACTTCTTTGTGCTGCTGCATTCCCTTCTTTTACAGATTTACTAAAAATGGTAAATGTTTCTAAAGCCACTGCCTCACTCCATGATGGCAATGATAAAAGGTTGTACCAGCTTTATTCCCCATAAAAGCACACTGTAAAAAATCCAACTAGATAAATGCTAAATTTATTAATACTGTTGGACAAACTTCTTACAGTGCTATTGTTAAGCACAACAAGTAACATTGTGTTTTTGAAAACTTTGAAGACGCATACTAAATAAACTAAAACAAATGTACCTTCCCTGAGGTGTTTCCTCTTATCATTATACTGTGGTAACTTGCTATTACTGAGGTGAGCTTAACTAACGTTAGGCTTCATGTTACCGCACTGTACAAGCAAGCAAGCTAAACTTTCATAACCGTATCGATCTTTTCCCCCACTTTACCCTAACTTTTGCCCAGCAATGGCGTCCTGTTCCACCCCAGCACACACGGCCACGAGAGCACTCAGGTAACGAAAGTTGTGTTTAACAGTTAGAGTAGTGGCGCTTCAGTACTCGGCAAGTTAAGGGATATAAAAATGTACATGCAAGTTTGGCTTCAGAGTCGCTAATGCTTATCCAAGGGTGAACCACAGGAGTTACAGGAGGAGGGTGAACAAGCTGTTGGAGGGGACTATAGCCCTTGAAGGTTGGGGTGATTATGCAGCAGCTTTAGGAGTAATATTTGGTCAGGTCTGTGCTCTTAACATCGAATTCCAAAAGGACTGGACGAACACCTATGAAGTTAGGCTAAGTCAACCCTAGACAAATATAGTTAACTGAGCCCAGAAACAATACTATTAGAGTTTACTTAAATATTTGAATAAGTTGAGTCAACTTAAGTGGGTACAAGGGGTACATGTGTCAAATAAACAGCAATGTGAAATATTTTGTTTGGCCAGCAAACTACTCTTAAAGCTGAGTAAACTAAAAAGAAAAAAGTTAAAGTTTATTACTGTAAGTAGTTGCACAGCTTTTTTCAGTGCACCAGTATAACTCGACATACAATGCCTGGTCAAATAGTCACCATTTCAGAAGAGTCATGTTATTTGGGTTGCATCAAGCAAAGAAAACGAAGGATATTTGAAATAACTGGAACTGAGTAGAGAACTTGAACCTTAAATGATCGTGCTGAGCCATCAACTTTGTGGTACGCGTTTAGTCAGAAAGAAAAAATCATGACTAGAGATCACGTAAACACTTGGTGAAGTTGCATGTGGAAAGAAATCAACAGTAAAACATATAGTAATGCTTATTAGTGAAAGCCAGAGCATTTCCATACACGTACAATGTGATGAGAATTCACAAGATTGGGAGTAAAGAGATGTGTGGCCATAACAAAATGACTTTGTAAGACTGATCAGAAAAAGGAAGCACTGCTAGGGAGCATAAAGACTGGACTTGTGCCCACTGTACAAGCCTCTGGGACAGTTTTATAATCTGGGGTTGCTTCAGTTGGCCAGGTCTAGGCTCAGCAACGTCAGATTTCCTAAATTACCAGGTCATCACAAGAACAGAATTTTCCTTTCCTGATGGCACAGATATTGACCAGGACTCAAATTATTATATTATATATTATTCTGGGAGCATGAGAAATTTTCACACATGAACTGACCATCACACTGTATTAAGAGATACATGTGTGTGTGAACTTTTGGCCACAAAACCTGGTAGATACAAGGAGACAGACATCAAGACTTGTGTCTGTAAAAGCATACAAGCATCCTTTTTTAAGGAAAATCGAGCACTCCTGTAGGTCTCACCGAGTATGAAGCATCTGGTGTGGTGTGGTGTGTGTGATTGTACTTACCTGCCATTCTTGCCAATAAATGTAGCCAAGTATCCATGCCCCTCTGTGTCATGGACAGTTTCTGTCATTTCCTGCTCTTGAAATATAGACTGCAGGCCACGAAGAGTCGCAGAATGGTCAGCTGGAACATGAGAAGGCAAAGCGGAGAGAGGAGTCAGAGGATATGCTGACAAAGTAGTAATCAGCCTTACTTTTGTATGACCTCTCTTTCAGAAAGAATTAATGCTACAGTCTTACTAACCCAGGGGGCAAATCTAATATTATACAGTGCAAATTTCTCAGACACTATCCATACAAGCATACGAACACCAACATTTATTGTGGTAGACAAATTCATCTTAATAAACTGCTGGGTGCATGACATTACATTTCACTTTTGGGTAAAACATTTATTTTTTATTCTGCTTTCGTCTGCTCCCACTGAAGATCAACACAGCGGACAATTACTCTCTATCTAACTCTTCCATGTCTTTCCTTGTCAGTCCAACCTTCCCTCATCACTCCAATTTTTTTCCCTCTTGCCTGACGGCTCTAATTCTAACATTATCTCCCGATATTCCCCCATCCCTCCTCTGCAAATGTCAAACCATCTTAAACTGGGCTCTTTAACCGAACCATCCTACCTGCACTGTCCCTCTAATATACTCATTCACAATACTGTCCATTCTTGACAGTCCCAAAGCAAATCACAGCATCTTCAGCTCTATTCTATCTTCTTTTTATTAATGGTTCACAATGACAAATTCTGAGGTACATTTTGTGTAATCCTAGAGACTCATCATTTGTTGACATTGAGCTGCACTATGACTGCAACCGTGAAGGCCATTCTTTCATTTTGCATAAGGCAAATAAGGCCATCTCTGAAATAGGGTTGGGTATCGTTTGGGTTTTTTTCGATACCGGTGCCAAATCAATACTTTTAAAACGGTACCGGTGCTAAAACGGTGCCTGAACTGATACTTTAGAAAAGCCACAAAATTATGGTGGATGACTCAAAAAAAGAATTTTATTGAACAAAAAATGTAATGCTTAAAATTCAACAATATATTAAAAGTTTCAAGTATATATGAATATATAAGCTTAAAATTTTAGCAATTCTTTTGCAGAAATTTCACCATATTTGCCTTTTCTGGCAAAATACGACACCTTTCCTGACTTATTGCCCTGTACAGGACATGCACAGCCTTCTTTGCAATGGTAAATGGGGTCACTGTTGTAGTACTACTAGTACTAGCTGGAAAGCCATAATTATAAACAGAATCCATGTTACATTAGTATTTTACAAATCGTTTGACTATTTGTTAGCATGAATGCAAGATTTGCATTTTGCAATTAACATTACATTATCCTACTACTAACCTGCAGAAAGGCTGTTGATTTCATCAAAATCGGTGGACTCCTTTTTGCTATGGTTGGTATGACTGAGGCTGGGGTCGTCCACACCGATAGCACCAGCTTTTATCCACAAGCTGTTAAACACGGTGCATCCCTCTGCTTTTTATTTTATTCCGTGTATTTATTCTGCTTTTAACTTTATTCCATCTGCCCTCGAATGTTTCATTAGATTTGACGTGTTTCCCTCTTTACACGCAACTGCAGTAAAACATTTGCTGCACGTCGCGGTGTCGGAATCCTTTCTTGTGAAATATAGCCACACTTTCGACCGTTTGGTTTTAGGCATTTTAATGAAAGTTGTTTAATTTAGCAAGCTAAGATAGCGGTAGACCGCCTGCTGCCGTCAGAGCGAGTGTAACGTTAGTTGCTGCATTCACACGCATTTCGGATGGTCTCATTTCCTGATGATTTGTGCTTTTAATTTTTTTATTTAATCTAATAAACTATTAATCTACAAAAATATATGAATCTAGAGAATTAGCACCGGTTTTCGGTACCCAACCCTACTCTGAAATGAGATCACACAGAAATACAAAAAAAAAGAAAGGAAAAATGTTAGTGCAAAAAACAAACTACCACTTTGTCTATAGACCTTTTGCATCTGATGTTACAGTCTGTCTGCCAACGTTGTCATCTTACAGTATACAACACTTCTCCTTCTTTAGTAACTGCTTCTAAATTGTTCCAAATTGCCTTTGAACCATCCACTTCCGCCAGCCTGCTGAGAGGTTCACGACTCACCTCATCGATTTGTTCAAGATTAATGCAAACTAAACAGAACAGTGTTGTGAAGCTAGCTATCTTCTAATATTAGGCAGAACCCCGAAATCCCTCTCTAAATGCTGGACAATAGCACTACTTGGTGTGCAGAACAAGGGCTTCTACACCCTACATAGCACACTAGGTTTAAATTTTCCACTATTTGGGATTCAACCTCAGAACAGTCAGTCAGTTAACTGAAGATATTCTTCTTCTTTGTCTTTCGGCTGTTCCCTTTCAGGGGTCGCCACAGCGAATCATCTGCCTCCATCCAACCCTATCCTTTGCATCCTCTTCTCTCAAACCAACTAACTTCATGTCCTCTCTCACTGCATCCATAAATCTCCTCTTTGGTCTTCCTCTAGACCTCCTGCCTGGCAGTTCCAACCTCAGCATCCTTCTAACAATATATTCACCATCTCTCCTCTGAACATGTCCAAACCACCTCAATCTGGCTTCTCTGACTTTATCTTCAATACATCTCACATGGGTTGTCCCTCTGATGAACTCATTCTTGATCCTATCCATCCTTGTCACGCCCAAGGAGAACCTCAACATCTTCAGCTCTGCTACCTACAACTCTGCCATCTTCAGTGCAACTGTCTCTAAGCCATAGAGCATCGCTGGTCTCACCACTGTCCTGTACACCTTTCCTTTCATTCTCGCTGATACTCTTTTATCGCACAACACACCTGAAACTTTTCTCCACCCATTCCAACCTAATATCTGTGATATTTATCTAACTGAAGATATTCTAAAGCAGGGGTGTCAAACATACGGCCCACTAAGGCATCCAGTACGGCCCGCGGGATGATTTGAACAATAATATTAAATATCAAATCTTTTTTATTATCATTATTAGTAGTTGTAGTATTAAATAAAGTCTAAAAGAGTGTTAATGAACAGTTTGAAGACTTGTTAAATTCAGTTTTACAGAATATAGTGTATTTGTTGTAATTTGATGCACTATGATTAAAAAAACAAAAAAATAATTCGGCCCGCACATGGTCACATTTCTTCTCATCCGGCTCTCACCCTAAAATGACACCCCTGTTCTAAAGCATAATAAATGGAGATGTAAAGGGGAACTTACGAGATTTACAGTTATATCATAGTCAACCACCTCCATGGTTTATTATCCTCTCTATTAAAATTCTGTTTAATATAAAAAATCTGAAAAGTCCTGAATGATTGAAAAAAAATCCTTAGATGCGCAAGAGGTCGCTCCTCACACAATGCTGTCATAGTACTTGGGATCTAATGATGGCTTTTAATGTCTTAGGCACTTGCACAAACCAAACCTGGTATGCATGAACTTATTTTGGTCATTCTTTTTAAACATAAAGAACATGCATAGCAACAGATTACTGGTGAGGAAGTAGTACAAATTTCCTTTATAATATGTATCAATCAGAAACATTTTAGTTTTGTTTATTTTCAGCCTATATACAATAATGAAGGGGCAAATGATAAGTAAAACAATACATTTATGATAATTTATTGACCTGATACACAAAAAATGTCCTATATATAGCGTGTTTACACATTTTTATTTATATATTTTCTCTATTTGAACATAGATCCCTGCAAGACCGACTGCTGCATGTAGTAAAACTGACACGAATACTGCATTCTCCGTAAATCAGACGCGCATAACATTCTCCACCATGATTTTGCTTTGCAAATGATCCTGGCGATTCACGAAAAAAATAATTACTGCCTGAAGTCATCAGGTAACTTCAACAGACTTATTTTCTTCCGGCATGTGTTATCTCTTTTCCTTTGAGAACGCCTGACAAACAACACGGATAACTTCCTCTATTCCAAAGCTTTCGTTTGCATTGTTGTTGTTGGTCATTCGGCTGCTCCCGTCAAGGCATCACTGCTCTAAAAGCCAAATTAGCTATGACGTCATAAAGGACGTTTAAGCGCAGCACAATTCGCTTTATTAGGGGCCCAAACATTATGACATCATCGTGTACGAAGGGACCTCTTGTTTTATTGGTTTTTCGGTTTTAAAGACAGTTGTAGCAGATGTGTGTGGTGGTGATGATGATGATGATGATGATGATTAAAACGTATGCCATGCGTAGGTGCCAGGCTCCTGGTTGCACAAAGACGCAGACATTAAATCAGATCAACAGGAATGGGTTGAATTACTGGTTACATCCGGGAGACTTTACCTGACAGTGAGCGCTATCATCTGATTATGTAACCATGTCGCGTACACGTGCTTAATATAGCAATTATACCCAAATATAGACTCCTGCTAGCAGGACGCCAATTACTTTACAGTCTGTATTACCTATATTATATGACGAAATGTTGCAGCTAAATGCAAAATAGCACGGAGTTTGCAACCGTATAAATGTGATATGATCCAGTTTCACTTGGCGAGCGTGTGTTTTTGTATTGAGAAGAGAGCTAGCCTTAGCACGCATGCTACCCTTCCTAAGGTCAACCATACTACGGTCATGAATACAGCATGTTTAACCATTTTAACCGAACAGCTATTCTGGTATATTATAGCTGGTTTGTGTCGCAGTTATACAGTTCATGTTATACCCCACGACAAACCGGCGTTGCGGCTAGCCATTACTGAAACAATACACCGGCTTTGCGAGAGGAGAAGAGGCCCGTGTTTGTGCTGCGCCGCCGCCTCCTCTTCTTCTTCACCATTCATTTCATATCACGTCGCTACTTACCTGGTGCAGAGAGCTTGAAGTCGAGGGTGTAATGTCGCACTGCCATGATGGGACAAGGCCGTCTGCCATGCCTGGAGAAGGCGGCCGGTATGGAAAAGGGACGAGTGTGTAGCGGTATTTAAACACGAGCTGTGGTGCTCTCCGCAGTAGAGCTAGGGAAGTAGGCGGAGGGGGGCAGGTCCCTCTACACACTGCGGGACGTGGGCTGAGGAGGAGGAGGAGGAGGAGTGCACTGGTGTTCACATTGACGGCATTTGGCAGGCACAGGTGTCATACACAATCTGCATGCGCCATGGACGGCGAATAGTGCTGTTGTCTTGTCTTACACTGGCACGTTTGTTTGAGTTGATGTCGTCTGTCTGGTGATTTACTAGTTATTCATACACCGATCAGCCATAACATACTGATCATCCACTTAATATTAAGTAGGTCCTCCTTTTGCGCTGTGTGTTCCTGACACCTTTCTGCTGGAACCAGCATTACATGTTTCAACAATATGAGCTACAGTAGCTCGTCTATCAGTCCGTACTACATGCACCATCCTTGGACTACATGGACCAACCTCCCCATGTGCATCAGTGAGCCTTGGCCACCCATTACATTGTTTCTGGTTTACCAGATTTTCTTCCTTGGATCACTTCTGGTATGTCTTGACCACTGCAGACCTGGAATTGTTTTGGAGTTGCTCTAGCCCAGTTGTCTAATCACAATCTAACTATTACAATGTATCCTTGTCAATGTTATTAAAATCATTAAGCTTGCCCATTTTTTCACATCAACATCAGGGGGAAAAAAGGTTCACTTGCTGCCTGATATATCCCACTCATTTCCAGAAGCCATTTTAACAGGATTGTAAGTGTAACTACTAAATTAGGGCCAAATTGTGATGGTGATATGACTGAATAAGAGCAACTCCAAAACTGCAGCTCTTCTGGGATGTTCCCAGTCTACCAAAAGTGATCCAAGGAAGGAAAACAGGTTAACCTGCGTCAGGGCCATGAGCAGCCAAGGCTCACAGATGCAAGTTCGAAGCAGAAGCTGACCCATGTAGTCTGATCTAGTGGAAGAGCTGCTGTAGTTCAAATTGAGGCAAAAGTTAATGCTGTTTCTGAAAGAAATGGTGAGAACACACACACAACACATTACTCTCTCAACACTTTCATTTCACACTCCATGAGCACCCATACTGCTGCTGTTCGCATATTGCACACATTGCACATTTCATATACTTTATACAGTTTATTTATACAGTGTATACTTTTATATTTTTACATATTTCTATGTTATACTTTATTTTATTTGTAGATTTCCTTTCATCTTTTTCTTTTCTTTACACTATTTTCTATTTGGCAGTTTGCCTCTTATTTTCCTTTCCCTTTTAGGTCACAAACAGTCGTGTAAGCATTTCACTGCATATCATACTGTGTAAGGTTGCGTATGTAATGAAAAACAAATTGAATTTGAAATATTGATGTTTTGGTGGCAGGAGAAAAAACACCAAGCACGGTGAGAACATGCAAACTCCATGCAAAATTACCCCGGGGCAGGAATCCCAAACCCTGGAGAGGCAAGGCGACAGTGCTAACCACTTAGCCACCGTGCTGCCAGTAGATCAATTGTCTACATTAAATGCACCCTATTTCTGAATTCATTCATTCATTCATTCATTTATCTTTATCAGGATGACAGTGAGGCGGCGCGGTGGTGTAGTGGTTAGCACTGTCGCCTTGCACCTCCACCTCCCGTCTCTGTGTGCATGGAGTTTGCATGTTCTCCCCGTGCTTGGTGGGTTTCCTCCGGGTACTCCGGTTTCCTCCCACAGTCCAAAGACATGCAGGTTAGGCTAATTGGCGTTCCCAAATTGCCCGTAGTGTGTGATTGGATGTGTGAGTGTGTATGTGTGTGTGCCCTGCGATGGATTGGCACCCTGTCCAGGGTGTACCCCACCTAGTGCCCGAAGTCTCCTGGGATAGGCTCCAGGTCCCCCGCGACCCTGAACACAGGATTAAGCGGTATAGAAAATGAATGAATGAATGAATGAAAAAGGATGACAGTGGTCTAAAGGGCACATAGTATGAGCACGAATGCACCATGGATGGGATGCCAGTCCATCACAGGGGACCATTTATAAACAAATCCACTCTTAGGCCATGTTCACACTTGCCATTATCATGCATCCTGGTCCAGATGTACAGTAAGTAGGGTCAAATTACGGTCATCACCTTTAAATAATAATAATAACACAAAACTGACTGACTGGCAGTCCAAAATACTGACAAATGTAACATATTTTTCATTTTAATTTTATGAGATATCTGAGTTTACATAGGCCTGTAGTCTCTTTGTGTGTTAAAATTATTATTATTTTTTTTTTTACAATAAAATGCTTCAGAAGATTCTGTTTAGAAATGCCTGAATCAATCTCTCTCTTCACTTACCCGCTGGGTAGCTCTATATCCGTGAATTGCACCTAGACATTAAATGTATGTAATAAAGTCAGTTATTGTGTGTACTATAAAATATAATCCTGTCAGCACCCCTGATGCTTTTTAGTTGCAGCATACACACTCAAAGTTGTTCTTCTCTTATGATTCACCACGGTTTTTGCTAGGCATATGCTGTATACATTAAAAAAAAAAAATCAATAATTTTTAAAAGAAGTAAAGTATTACCTTTTCTTTTTCACAGGCCTGGTACTTCCACCATCCTGTTCCTCTGACTCACCTTCAAAATGTAAGTTTTTATTGTTGAATAGGCACACAATGTTAACGATGTTAGCAACCTTACCAAAATGACTAAAATAATTATTGCTGTTTAGTATTTATTCTAAACAGAATGATGATTATAACTGTTCATCATGAGTAACAAACAGCTGCCTGCTAGAATCCTGCAGCACACCAGTATTGTGTTTATTGCCATCTAGTGGGGCACGTTCAGAACGGCCCCATTCCGATAGCCCTGATAGAATATAATGCAAATCGATGAACACTCACCATCTTTAACACCCTATGACACTATAAAAGGCAGCTAGAGCATCAAGTTGGTGCCATTGCCTAGTGCCAGTGTTAATGGAGTGGATTGTTCACTTCAAGATATGGGGAATGTGATTACCTTTGCTCACCCACATACTGTATTATCAAAGAGGATGCGCAATCGTGTGAACCTCTCCAGATCACATGTGTGCATGGAGATGTGCAGCAGGTGCCGTGGCTTGCGTCATGCTGGGTGATTGGAGAGGGAAGTGGATGATCATCATTGGTCCTATTCCTGACTTTCATGTGCTTACTTGTGCTGGGGTGAGACTGGCCAGGCTTCTGGTAGGAAGAAAATTAGTTTCCCACACTGGCCTCATGGCCCTGACGACAACTGTGACAGAGCCATGACGCTCTGGAGGACAGTGGAGATGCTGAGGCATAAAGTGAGAAAAATATTCCCTCTAACCCTGTAATGTCCTTGACTGAGCAGGTCACTTACTCGGGCATCTTCAGGAACAAAAAGAGAAAACCTGCCTAAAGTACTGCTGGGAAAAGCTGTTTGAAATGAAGTCCAAGTCGGAAGCTGTCGAAGATTTGTTTCATACTTCGTAATAAAGGATGGGCTGCTTCCATATGAAGTGCCAGATCTTGAAGTGGAACTCAACAACTTCTGAGTGACAAACCATTAGTGACAAATCATTAATCCACTTGTCCATACTAAGTGGATTTGATCTCTTTGGGCCATGTTGTAGCTTGTTCGCAGCGCTAACCGCAAGATCCTGCCCCAGTGTGAGGGACCCTGTCATTGAATGACTGCAACAGCAGGATAAGCAGTGCTGAGCTATATAATCTTAGCTTACTGAAAAAGTGTAATGAACCACTGTCGGCTGTCTCTATTCTTGTTTTTCTTTGTTTTCCATGTAACTGCAAATGTACTGGAGCACAGGAACAGGTCCAACACAGTGAGGGTGTCACTCCATCCCAGCACTCAAGTCCTGGTGGACCATGGTTATGCCATCAAATCAGAGCTGGCCAAAATGTTCCATAATGGCACCATACAGGAGTCCACCAGCTGTCATCAAACAGCTTGTAAGGGCAACCCTGGATTTAATTAAGGGATGGCAGGTTGCCCTAACCCCTGAAGCGAAGGAGAAAAAACAGTGCCTGTTTTCTGACAAAAGAGATATGTTCAACTCCTACATTTCTTGTTAAAGTCTTGTTAAACCACAACGATTCCAGTTAACTATCTAACTAAACTGATGCAGACAACTAGTGGTTTGACACCTGCACTGCAACTGTCACTCAACGGGGCCATGCCCCAATTATACGTAATATTAGGGCTTAATATAATTTTTTACTTAATTAAGCTTAATATAATTTTATACAGTTATAATGAATGGAAAATATTTAGTACTTGACTGCAAATATTGATTTCTGTGTGAAGGTTTTTTTTTTTCTTTTTTTAGCATTTTAACATGGAGATATGGAGATTGACTCACTTTGATGCCAGCTCCCATTAGACATTAGAGAAAATGCACGTTTTGGCACTTTCACATTGGCTCCATTTTTCAGAACCAAAGGTTGCTTGGTTTCACCTGATTGCCTACATGGTGGCATTGCTTAGCAACCAGAATTGCTGTTGTCCGCAAATCTGCCTGAGGTGGTAACCTTGGCATTACAGCAATGTTTTTGTAATACAGTTTAAATTAAGACTAAAAGTCTACACTTCAAATCCATTGTGCGAGGTTACAGATACAAAATTACACAAATTGTGTCCTTGTCCAAAAAATTATAAGTGTGGCTGTATATACCTGTATAAAAGCTTTCTTACATGTAAATTTCTTCTTTATCACATGTTAAGCTAAATGAACATGTTCTCCTAACACTTCAGAGTTGTTAATGAAAAATGCATAATTCATAAATCAGGCTGTTAAATTTCACTCATATCAGACCTTGAGCTCTTTCTTTCTCTCTCTCTCTCTCTCTCTCTCTCTCTCTCTCACACACACACACACACACACACACACACACAACAACAACAGACCAAACCTGCCCTTGTCTAAGGCCCTGGAGTCCTGGAATATGCACAAGTATAAGCATATGAATATAGGAATATGCATAAGTGGGATAACCTGGGCATCCAGTGCATTCAGGTCATCACGTGACTTTATTTTATTGCCACATAACATTGCTCAGCCTGATGCACCTATTGCTTTGGAATAGGGTCAATCTGTCGCCTCCTAGAAAACTCCTTAAAAAAATTGTTTTTCTTTGTTAAACAGCAACACAAGATAACTTATTCGAACAAATGTATTAACATAAACCTGTGATTTTCTTTGCAGTAGGAAGTGCCATTGTATACATTTAATCAACATCTTCTCATGAGTCATAATCCAGTATTAGACATGATGGCATGAGAAACATTTAGCAAAACATCAAACTGTTTATTGTTAAAATTATTTTCATTTCAGAGATACAGTACAACAGGATAATTGCTTATAGGTTTCATCCTGCCAAAGGGATCAACACCATCAATTATCTTCAGTTAACACACATCTCAGAATATAAAACCACGTACAAACCGGTGGATAAATATCATGCTTACAAAAATAGACAGCGTTTCACTGGTTAACCATTTTAGTTTAGCACTGTTGTGTATTTAACACTGAAGCCTTAAATGTTTAACACAATACTATGGGTTGATTCCAGAGTCAAAAGTCATAAGCCACATAGAAGACAGCCAGATGAAAGCAAGGACAAGGATGACATGTTAGATATACAACCATCGTCCTCTCATTGTTTTACAACAATTACACATAGTCATTCCATATGTTATAGTAATTGACATACACAGTTTTACAGCTATAAAAGTTAAAGAAAATTCCATTTCCAGTTAAGAACCTAAAGCAAAAACACAAAAATCATAACTTTAACTGTGGCCATGCAAAGTAAAATAACACAATCAGTAGTTGAGAAACATCTATACCAGCAGTTTCATGTTTCTTCTTCAATCAGTTTACAAGAGCAAAGCTCAAAAGGATGTGCAGTCATTTGGCATCTCGAAGGCCAATGTGTTAAACAATACATAAACTTCAAAGGTTTCAACAGACCATAATTTACCAATATACAAAATAATGCCTTCATATCCACATATTCACATTGTGCAATTACAGAAACAAATCAGAAAAAAGAAAACAAGGAAGACATGACAAAAAATTTTGCAAGGTAAAAGGGAATAGTAATAAAGATCAAATAAAGATCTAATAAAACCACTGTCAGTCAAAAGTTTTTAAGCAATGTACTGTATATCAACATTTTTGGTGGCACATCAGCATGTGTTGATGCCTTATAGCTAAAGGGTCCCTGTTTCAAATCTGTGCTTGGGTTAATATACAGTACCAGTCAAAAGTTTGGACACACCTTCTAATTCAAAGTTTTGTTTTTATTATTATTATTTAAGTAAACATTTTTTAACAAAAATGTGTTAAGTAATATATATCTTCAATTCTTTGAAATAGACACATTTTGCTTAAATACCAGGTTCAAGATGTATTCACCTGGAATAGTTTTCCAACAATATTGAATGAGTTCCCAGAGATGTTAAGTACTTGTTGGCTGCTTTTCCTTTACTGTCAGTTCCAACTCATCCTAAACCGTCTCAACTGGATTTAGATTGGGCATGCTGGTTAAATGCCTGTTAAATACCCTCAGTTTTGACCTCTAACAGTGTCACCAGCAAAGCACCATCACACCTCACAACCACACATTTAGGAACTATCTGTTCACTCTCTCTATGTCTAACAAAAACATTGCAGTAAAAACCAAAAATCTTAAATTTGGACTTAACAGACGAAAGGACAGTTTTCACTCATTTAATGAGGTTTCTTGGCCCAAGCATGTCATTTCAGCCCGTTATTCTTTGATTTCTTTGCCACATAATCGACAATAATCGCCTGACTCCCGCAGTCTCCTCTGAACATGGGTGCATGTTGAAATATGTCTGCCTCTTGAACTCTTAAATGCATTTATTAATTCATTCATTCATCTTCTATACCGCTTTATCCTTCTATTCAGGGTCGCGGGGGACCTGGAGCCTATTCCAGGAGGCTTAGGGCACAAGGCGGGGTACACCCTGGACAGGGTGCCAATTCATCGCAGGGCACACACTCATATGCACATTCACACACTCATTCACACACTACGGTCAATTTGGGAACACCAATTAGCCTAACCTGCATATCTTTGGACTGTGGGAGGAAACCCACCAAGCATGGGGAGAACATGCAAACTCCATGCACACAGAGACGGGAATCGAGCCTGGCTAAATGCATTTATATGGGCTGTAATCTGAGGTGTTGTAAATGAGTGGTTTATAGGCTGGTCATTCTAAAAACATAATTTGCAGCAGAGTTAGGTCCTCAAGAGAGCCAGTTTCATCATATTTTTGGGATTTACTGACCTTCATTTCTTAAAGTAGTGATGGACTGTCTTTTCTCTTTACTTAACTGAGTGTTTGTTGCCATTATATAGATTTGTACAGTAGTTGTAATCGCATTAAAAGAGCAATTAACCCTTCCTGTGCACAGATTGTCTAAATCACATAAAGATGGCAAGAAATGTCAAAGATAGCATCTTGACATACACACCTCTGGATTGAAAACCACTCCAGGTGACTACCTCATGAATCTGATTAGAGAATACCATGAGAGTTCCAGGCTGTCATCAAAGCTAAATGTAGCTACTTTGGACAATCTAAAATCTAAAACATATTCAGGATTGTTTCACACTTTTTTGTTTAATACATAATTCTATACATGTCCTTAATAGTTGGGATGTATTCATTAATACAAGGTACGATGTTGAAAATAATAATAATAATAATAATAATAAACATAAAAAGGAAAAACCATTGAATTAGAAGTTGTGTCAAAACTTTTGACTGGAAGTGTATGTTCATTTTGATTAGTTCTTCCTGTGTTTATGTGGGTTTCTTCTGGATTCTCTGGTCTACAGCCACCTGTCAGAACATGCGTGTGTGCATATTGCCCTGTGATGGAGTGGCAGACCATCCATGTTTTTCTGCCACATGCCTAGTGTTTACACAACTTCACCCTGGCCAGAGTAAAAGTAGTTACTGAAAATGGATAAATTACTTCCTATATTAAATTTTTTGGGCTTTATACAATGTTATAATTTAAAATACATACGTATGAAAGGAATGGGTACAAGTGAACTTAGAAATGTTTCTGTCTTTTTACTTTAATAAAAGTATATACCTATACAGTATGCACTTAACATACTGTACGTCAATTTAGATTCCAGTTGATAATCATTTACTCATGCATCACAGGGCACACGCACACACATGCACACAAACATTTGCCTGCAAAAGCACACCCAAGCACATCTGTGGTAAATTAAAAAGTTAAGAACCCCTTGTAGACGTGGTCAGCAGAGGGGAAGCTCTATACATACAGTAGATTACTCTCTAATGTAGGACATGAAATAACGAAATGTGGGTTACAGATAAGATTACCACTGTCTAATAATTAGTTTTACCTACTAAGGCCTTAGATGGAAAACATGCTTAATATATTCTTTAAAAACCGTTGACTGGTAGTGTACATGTAAATCAACCTCCACAAGAAAGCAGAGACGAAGAGAATAAAACTAGAGCAGAGGTAACGCTCGTCCCACATTAATATACAGAATCTTTATGTACAGATGTGAAGACTACGGTTTACTAGGCTACTCTCCTGATTGCCACTGGCCTTCCTCACACATCCCGATGAATGATCTTTGTCTCAGCCTCTTTGAGTGGAACATCCTGTGGGAAGATAATTTGCATTCATTTGTTTATGTAGGTAATCATATCAGAGAGAATGCAGTCCAGACTTTGTTTATATACGGTATGAATGGAATAGTCATTTCTAGATATGCTTGAAGAGGGAACAAATAAAACTCATAATAATGGCAACAAATTTTGGTTCATACATTTTATCATAAAACTATGGGTGTCAAAACACAGGTGATATTGTAGTTTAAAGTAATGCAGATTACTTACTTGGGCCTCTTCTTATTGGACAGTACTTTAAACAAATAGGAATATAATTATAGAGCTATATGGTTTTTCCGTAGTCTTTCGGCTGCTCCCACTGCAGGTGACACAGGTTTTAAGCCAGATGACCTTTCTGTCACAACACTACAATTATACCCAAACTTGGGACCAGCACTGCATCTAGTGGCTGGGGTTTGAGGGCATTGGGTGAGAAATCGACCCAGCAGGCGAGAAACCTGACAATGAGCCACTTTACATTTACAGTACAGAAGTTACAGTAGAGCATCTAAACATATAATAGTGAATCCATTCAACATAATAACCTATGCGCTTAGATCCACTCATATTTTATTCCTGTTAAGACATCCCTTTATAAGAATTTTTTAATCATTTAGCTTTCAACCTAAAACAGTATCTTAAGTCGATGACTTTTGGCTTAAGAAAACGTAAAAACTTTGTTACATCATTTTGAGTATTTATAGCAAATGTGTGCATGATGCAGTATTTGAAGAAACTGAGACCTATTTTGTGTGTGTGCAAGTGTGCATATTTAGAAAGGTCATTTATAGATATACAGTATTATTTCACTCCCTCATGTTAAATGATAGCTCTTTTTGTCTCTCGACAGGGACGCCTGGGGAAGAGGGAAAAGACTGCTGTATAATGTGAATATGCAGCTGGATAGTTATAAAAGGATGTAATAATGCAGTATAATCTATATAAATAAAATAATTGTTTTGTCCGTACATTGGTCAAAACTTTGCATGTTATACATTGGAGCACCAGAAACCAGTCTCAGAAAAATTTCTGTCTGAATGTCTGTCCAGCAGATTTTGTCACAGCGTCACGCAAAACTGGCTAGACAGAATTTAACAAACCTTTGCCAGTCCTTCTGTATTTTCATGAAGTTAAATCTGTGCCATAAATTAAATCAAAATGATGAGTAGAAAGGAGGTTATGAGCAGTTTTGTGCCAGATCATGTCACAGCAGTCAGCATTTTTGTTTTGTTTAGTTTTTTGACAAAGATAACGCTTTTGCTCTTGCAGCCATGGCTAAATTATGTGCTAAAATAAAAATGTTGTGTAAAAGTGATGTTATAAACAATCATTTTCTGGATTTAATAATCTGCTTTAAATACTGTAGGGAGTATATTTGGCTGATGATGAAAGAAGGCATGCAAGGCATAACAAGGCATAAGACACTCAACCTTACAAAATTTTATTTCTTTATAATAAATTAGGCAAAAGAGTTCTGTCGTACAGAAAGACAGACAGACATGTACCTGAAATAATTATATCACTGATTACAAAAAAAGCTGATCAGCTTATTTTTAGCTTCAACCTTTTAACTACTGTATTTCTAAAAACTCTATATCCGTTAACGACGGTTACAAACGCTACTATCTTATATTAATCGCTAACGTATCCAAATATTTGCATTACCTTGAATGTGTTCTGAAGTATGCGCAGACGGTGCAGCTTCTCATTGAGCAAGGGGTCGTTACCACGCCGGACAAATGAGCGCTTGTACTCCAGGCGATTGCTGGGCATGTGCTCATTCACAGGGGACAAACTTGCCCTTTCTAGAGCCCGATACAGGTCACACAGTGAATCAGCCTGTTGCCTGCGTTCCCGCTCCATACCTGTATTGGACACCACAGAGGAAAGGTAATGAGCCATCGGTGCTGAGCACTGTCTGCCAAAGTGAGAGGTATAAAGTAGTGGGACTTTATTTATATTCCAGCATTTAAAAAAAACTCATACATGTCAGAATGTGTGTAAGTCATGTTTCCCTGTGCGTCAATGTTACGCCCAAAGAGGATGAGTCAAAAACTATCCCCATTCAGGCTGTAGAAATAATTGTAATAGAATTTTCCAAAAGACAAATACATGTGCAGATGTGCATCGTCATGCAAGATCATAACCCTCTTGGATAGCAGTCCTCTGTGTTTAATCTGAAGTTGGTTGACTTTTGAACCAGTAATTGAGGATGTTTCTGTTCCGCACTCTGCCGTTTACTCTCAGGCTTGTACTGATGAATCCATGTCTCACCACAAGTAATGATTCTCTTAAAGAAACTTTCACCTTTCTTAAAGTATCGATTTTCTTTTTTTTTACAGATACCCAAACGCTTCATTTGACGCTCTTCTCTGAGTTGTTTCGGCAGCAGGTACATCCTCAGACCACAAAAAATGCTCTCCATTTGTGCAAATCAAAAAGGAGAATCCATTTCTGCTCACAGTGGAGTTACAAATTAAACTGTGGAAACAAAGTGCTACCGGAATCCGTATATTTTTTAACTCACCCTTGCAACAATACACACTAATAACACAAACTAATTACACACATACAAAAAAAATCCAGCCAGTGGGTCTGTGGAACGTT
This sequence comes from Channallabes apus, assembly GCA_030522415.1. NCBI lineage: Eukaryota > Metazoa > Chordata > Actinopteri > Siluriformes > Clariidae > Channallabes > Channallabes apus. The sequence continues at coordinate 10,787,517 of CM060125.1, forward strand.
AGCTAAGATCTTCAAAATTTTTCATAATCAAACTAAATCTGTCTTGACCATCACAAAAACAAATATAAAATTAGTCCAAACATGATGAATAAACTACTTTTCAAAAAAGGTTATTATAGCATTGGCCAAAACATTGAGTAAGCAACTGTTAATACTTATTATTGTTATTATTATTAAATGATAATAATTAATTTTGAGAGTTCTCCATTTTGCAATGTCATTCCCCAAAACTACACTTTATAAAAGTAATGATACCTTTGGTTCTACCTGAGGAAACCCAAATGTATAGTTTGATGTCTGTTGCCTGCCCGTTAACACACACTGGCAAGGCTTCCATATATTGTAAGCACATATATATATATATATATATATTTTTTTTTTTTTCGTCATTGACTTGTGCTGTGTTGCCGGCACAGATCTGTGCCGATTTGGTTTTAAGGGATTTGTTAAGCAAAGACTCTCTAAGTCACCAAGCAATAATAAAGCAGAAAATTCAACTGTATAAAATAATGTTCAAATAGCACAGATAGCTATACATACATATAAATGATAATGCATATAGCATTGTGTGTGTGTGTGTGATGAGAAATTATAATCATTTTATGTAATAATTTTATGTAATAATTTTCACAGGACTTTTCACATCAATTATTTGTTTCACTGTCTGACAAGTAACATATCCTGGACATTAATAAGTGTTTTGGTGCTTATTAAATTATGAATTATCTAAGGACATATCTATTAATATTACCATTTTTCTAACACTCAGTGCTTGATATAATGACAAAAATTAAATCAAACTCAGACAGTGAAATATGTACTGTACCATATACAGTATAACAAATGTGATAAAAATAGCGATAATAAAAGAAAAGCTCCTTATGTCAACCCCATGTATGGCCAAATATAAAGGCTTTACTTCCATTAAGGCTCTACTTCCATTACTTCCATTGAGTAAAGAATACTTTTTAATATATAGTTTTATGCACCATATTTTTGTCACTATTTATTTCAAACCTGGACAGGGTTTCTGGTAGTCAGGACAATTCTCAGGACAATCACATGACCGTACCACTAGGGGACAGAATTACATTTCTGAGTGACATCTGTTACATCACGGAACACAGTGAATATGCAACATGATTACTAATGCTTACTGTACATTGTTTCATTCACACAATAAGGCATGATCCACTCTAGCCTACTGTTAGAGATTTAGGGAAATGAATAATGCCACTAGAAGAATCGTCAGAAGTTGCTGTTTAGAAAAACAAAAAGAAGGTAGAGAGATGGAGATGAAAAGACATATACATGCCCTGAAGGGGGCATAAAAATATATTAACAGAGGCTTGAAGCATTTCCTCGTGTGCTCTGTGGCACAGTGTTTTCTCTGACAATGTGTATGGGGATGCGTGTTTTGGTGGGGGTGAGCACACAAGCAAGTTAGTATGGACCATATTTTTATATAGAGATGTTTGAGACTTACAGAAATGTATGACTATAAAAATATACAACTGTGAATCGTGAAATGTATCATAATACTCAGAATTTGTGGGAGGATATACAGGCTCTTCTAAATCAATTTGAAAGTGATAATTTCCATGTGATCAGGTCAGGAGGTTAGAAAAAAATATCAGTAAACGCAATAATAGTCAAATCCGGTCCTTAGTATTATGTACAGATTATGTATTTGTGCTTTGAGGAACGCTTAAGTTTAAGAGTGGAAGAATTGATTACCAGAAGGATTCATTTTGTAAGGTGGCATTAAGGGGAAGAGCTCCATTCATCAGTGACTAACATGGCACACTTGAGCCATATCTTCGATCATATATTATTCCATCCATCCATCTACCCATTCTGGTATCTATACATATCTGTCTTTTAGGTTCGGTTTTAGGTTCCCTTGAAGGTGCAATGAGACAGTGCAAGCCACTAAGCCACCCATACTGTATATTAATGTGATCTCTATTGCTATCTATCTCCCCCTTCAGCTGGGAGTTAAAATAGTGTGTGAGCTGTGCAAAGGAAAAATTCTAAGCAAGCTGCAAAGCTTCCAAGTTATTTGTGTTCCTTTACATTATTAAAACCCTACCATGCCAGAGGCACCTATTGAGTCTAAATCACAATGGAACTGATGTGCTGATTCATTTGCTTTGGCCTTCACATAATTCACTAAACATGTAAGCAGAAAAAAATGTCTTAGGGGTATATGCTCTATTTTTGAGCATTGTAATGCCAACATTGTCACAAGCTCTTTTCTCAGCTTTATCATTAAACTCATAAGAGCTGCACACAAGTCAAAATGTTGCTAAATAAGATGCCTGGCATAGAGCTGTGTGATGCATGATAGCTGAGCGCTGAATTCACTTGGAAATAACAGGTATACTTTCTCTTTTTTCTTATACAGTATTAGGTAAAAATGGGTGTTTTTTTCTTAAGGAGGATGCTCAGCATGATTCCAAAAAATCTTATTCAATGTCTGAGGCGGTGGTCTAAAATATAATAGGCCAGATTAACGCATTTATGCATATGCATAATTTTCTCTCACATTGTAGTCCTTTATGGTCCAAATTACAAAACAATATAATTTCTAAATATGGTGTTTATCTCATTGCCTGTCAAATGAAATAAAATCAATCAATCAGTCATTCTTTCACACAGTGTGCGTATGAGTGTGTGGCCTGCGATGGATTGGCACCCTGTCCAGGGTGTATCCTGCCTAGTGCCCGAAGTCTCCTGGGATAGGCTCCAGGTCCCCCGCGACCCTGAACACAGGATTAAGCGGTATAGAAAATGAATGAATGAATTCTTTCACACTTAATGGATTCAACTCCAAATGTTTTTTTCACTATTCTACACATAATACATCACAATTGCAAAGTAAAAACAGGTGGTTGAAGAGTTTTGTCACCTTGGAAAAAAATAAAATAAAGACAGCTGGGAGTGCATTATATGCATTATAGCTGGGAGTGGTATTATATATCATAAAAAGTCTTGCTCAAGCTGTCCAAAAAGACTGGTTTACTGAGTTGTGAATAAACAGTGAGCAAACAGTGCCAATAATGTAAAAAAATAAAATAAAAATCTACCCTATTTAACAGAAGAAGATGTCTTACACAGCCCCCAAAAAAGTAAAAGCTAGTGCCCCATGTGTTACATTTTACTGAATGTTTAAAAAAAAATAATAATAAATTTTGTTAATGTTTTTAAAGGTGAATTTTGTAAAAACATAATTCATATCATCTGATCATAGTGGGTCTTAGTATTTGGCAAATACTACCTCAGACAAACTGTTATTTATTTAACCACCCCGTATTGCTTCAATGGGGTAAGTTGCAGTCAGGTGCTGCTAATAATCGGCCCTCGATGACCTCTATAAAAGCAGACGTGTTGTCAGTTTGCTGCTCTGAAGCATCCTGGTGTGTTTTAACACAATGCCAAGAGGGAAAAACATATTCAATGATCTTAGAGAAGCGATTTTCCATCAATCTGGAAAGGGTTATAAAAACTTTTATAAACATTCTACAGTGAGAAAGCTTACTGTATTCACAAGTGAAAAGCATTCAAGACAGCTGCCAATCTTACATGGAGTGGACATCCATGCATATTTACCCCTACGGTATATATACATATACAGTATAAGTTTTATGCAAAAGTTTAGGCACCCCTTGATAAATAACAGATTTTGGTGATTTTTTTAAATTGAAACTATGTTAACACAGTCTCTTTTGAAATTGGAATAAATGCACAACATTTTCAGTAACATTGATGCATAGTGGCATAGTTACTTATTATGTCATAAATTGAAAAAAAAAAATTATTAAACGCTATTGTGGCACTATGCAAAAGTTTGGGCATCCTACATAATCAGTACTTAGTAACACCCCCTCTGGCAGATATCACAGCTTGCAAATGCTTTTTATAGCCAGATAAAAGTCTTTCAGTTCTTGTACTTGGGATTTTTTCCCATTCTTCCTTCCACAAGGCTTCTAGTTCTGTAATATTCTTTGGTCATCTTATAGCTCTTTTAATATCTACCCCCAAATTTTCAATGATGTTTAAATCAGAGGACTGTGATGGCCATTCCAAAACCTTCAGCTTGCATCTCTTGAGGTATTCCATAGTGGATTTCGATGTATGTTTAGGGACATTGTCCTGTTGTGGAAGCCATCCTCTTTTCAGCTTCAGTTTTTTTTTTTATAGAGGGTGTGATGTTTGTTTCCAGAATTTGCCGGTATTTAATGGAATCCATTCTTCCCTCCAGCTGTGCAGTGTTTCCTGTGCAACTGGCTGCAACACCCATGCTTAATAGTTGGCAGGGTGTTGTTTTCATGAAATGATGCTCCATTTCTTCCCCAAACATACCTTTGCTGATTGTGGCCAAAGAGTCCTATTTTAACTTCATCAGTCCACAATATTACATTACGTGGATACGTTTTCCAAAATGCATCAGGCTTCTGTAGATGTTCTGTTGCATACTTCTGATGTTGGATTTAATGATGGAGACGCAGGAAAGGTTTTCTTCTGCTGACTCTTCCATGAAGGTCTTGTGGAACCACCACTACTCAATAGTGCACCACCACTCCTGAGTCTACTAAACCTTCCTGCAGGTTCTTTGTAGTAAAATTGTGGTTTTGATATGTCTTTCTTACCAGCATACGAGAAATTCTTGGTAAAAGTTTTCTTGGTATTCCAGATCTCATCTTGACCCCCACAGTTCCCCTAAACTGGCATCTCAATTACATTTCTCACTGTGGAAACTACAAGCTGACAATGCGTTGCTATCTTCTTGTAGGCTCCTTCATTGTGGGCATCAACGACTTTCATTTTCAGAGTCTTACACAGCTGCTTAGAGGAACCCATGGTTGTTGAGTGTCCGCAAGTATGTGCACAAGGTTTGAAGAGTCAAAGTATTTGTAAAGCTTTGAAATTGGCATTTATTAATGACAGATGTTGCCATGCATCAGATCTAACAAGCTGATAAAGATCTGAAACCTTGTAAAAACCCAAACTTTTGCACAAAGCCATAATAATGTTGTTTTTTTTGTTTTGTTTTTATTTATGGCATAGGGAGTAACTATGCATCAATGATTGCTGAAAATATTGTGCATTTTTTTTCATTTCCAAGAGAGACTGTGTTAACATCTTTTGAACTTTTGCATATGACTGTGAACCAGAGCTACATCTTACAGGCTTTAGTGAGCATGTTAAATGTTAAAGTCCATGACAGCAAAATAAATTTTGTTTAAATGGCTCAGTTGTTCATCTGATTTCAACTCAATTAAGCATGCTTTCAATTTACTGAAGTTGAATCTAAAGGTAGAAAGACCCAAATCAGCAACAACTTAAAGCAGCTGCAGTAAAGACCTGGCAAAACAACTCAAGAAAGTAAAAGAACAATCTGTCCATGGTTTCCAGAATTTTCATCCAAATATTAAAAATTATTTTAATCTTTATCATCGTTATATCTTTATTATAAATAAAATGTTAGTTTGTCCAATTATTATTTTGTTAGTTTGTCCAATTATTTTTGAGTTTGTGAAAGTGGAGGGAACTATGTATTTTGGCTAATTCTATAGGTGAATGATGGCTTTACCACACACACACACACACACACACACACACACACACACACACACACACACACACACACACACACACACACACACACACTACTACTACTACTAAAGAATGAAAAAATTTAATCACAATTGCATTTATAACCAATTGCAAAACAGGAATAATGACATGGGTGAACAAAAAAATTTAAGCACATTGGGTCTGACACTATGGTAACCACAATGCAAAGGGGCAATCTGTGACATCAGGCAATTTGCTATACATACTTCAAATGCCAGTCAATTCATGGCCCTTCCCTATCCAAATATGCTATCAAATATCACTTCGACATGTCACATTGTTGGAACTTGAATTTGCATGTCTTTAAAATATTTTAAAACCAAAATAATATTTTAGGAAAACCAAATATGTGCTCGCCGAGGTCGTTGCCTCATTTGGATTTCAGATTATTACCTGTATCTCTGTACGCCTGGCCCAGATGGTGCTGCTGGACATCTCTGTGTTCAGGTGGCCCTGCAGTGGCTGCTAGTATGGCGTGCAGGCCACTGTCACGTGGCAGAGTAAAGCTGCGGTGCTTTACTTCCCTTCCTATACGGGCTGCGGGAGGTATTGGGCTGGGGGTCAGTGGTGCATGACGTTCAGACAGTTGGCATCGCTGAGGTGGCAGTGTGGCCTGCCGCCGAAGTTCCACAGGCATAGCTCCATTGGGTTCCAGGAATACAGCATCCTCCAGTGGCAGAGACTGCAAGTAGTGTAAACCCGAACTGGTGAGGGGAGTCTCAATCAGGTCCTGCCATGACCGTCGCTGGCTGGATGACTTTCGTGCAGGAGAGCTGGAGCCACTCATGCTGGCACGCTGGTTCTCACTCTGGAAATCATCATGGGGAGATCGGGGCTGCACAGTCTCTGTGGATGGAGGCCGAATGTGTTTGGGCTCAGGATAGGGGCTTAACTGCTGTAGTGAAAAGAAAATTCTCAATGTAGGTTATGCTGAACATGTTCAGTGGGCATATTATAAAGAAGACCACTGAGATACTGTTATCACTATAACGTGCTAGCTGCTAGTATTTGGGCTCGCATTTGCCATTTAGTCTTTTTTTTTTTTTGCATTAGCATTTTAAGTCGCACCATTTTTATAGCAATTTAGAGTGCAATGTGAATTTACTATAATAGCCTATTTTTAATTGCTAGGATTACATAAATTAGCAAAATGACTATCTTAGCATATATATACAGTAGTATGTTGCATGGGTAAACTGTGCTTGCTAGAAAGGCTTGCTTTGACTGACCCCTGGGCAAAAAGACAATCCCCTAAAGTGGTTGTGCTTATTGTAACCACATATGGATAGCTTTTGTGATAATTATGCAATTTATAAACAGTATTTATAAAATCTAGTTGAATATAAAACCATATAAAAAAGAAATCACAATGTGTCATAGGAAACATATACTGTATATGTTTTCTGGGACAGGTACAGTAGTTAAGAAAAAAGAACAATCCTGGGAAAACCAGTACAGATGGCACCCCTATTGCTAGACCATGTACATGAAGTTTAACCAGGTTTGTAATAGCCTTTCAGGGTAATTATTACCTATTTTAATTTTACAATGTTGTGAACACCAAGCTAGCTCGATATTTAACAATTTATTCACTTAGTGTAAAACCCTAACCAGATCTAACCAGATGCAATACATAATACCTTGTTTCATAATGATGTTAGTAAGATAGCTATTTTTTTTAAATCAAGAAATGCATGGTCATAAGATATGCAGAACAAATGCATGGTTCTCATTAATTTCTATAAATTGACAAATTTCAGGTGGAAACAACAGAAAATGTAGATTTTGTTCTTCAAAAAGTAAAATAACATTCAGAAATAGTGTGAGTTTAGAAACAAATTCATCCTAAACCTTTCTTTCATATGTTAGAGAACTTTTGGTTCAATCTTGTTTACAACATTGCTTTAATTTATTGATGTTGACAGCATTCTCTATGCACAGCTCTCTTCCCGTCACAGGTTTTCAATGGGATTGATGTCCGGACTTGGCCTTTCAAACACCTTGAATTATTTCTTGTTTAGCCATTTAGATGTCAATTTGCTTGTGTGCTTAGGATCATTGTCCTCACGAATGACAAAATGTCGGCCCAGTCCTAGCAGCTGGACAGATAGCCTTTACATTTGAATAAAGTGGAGCCAATTGTTTTTCCATGATTGCAAACTTCCATGTCCTGTGGCTGCAAAACAAACCCATCTCTTTCAACATCGTATTTGACAGTTGGTATGAGGTGTTATGTTTGCTTTGCCAAATAAGACACTGTGCATGATGATCCAAATTCTCCACCCTGGTCTCTTCAGTAGACAAGATATTGTTCCACAAAATTTGCAGTTTGTTCAGATGCTATTGTGCGAACCTACATCATATTATTTTCTGGAAAGGCTGTTTTCCTTGCCACCCTTCAATGAAAACCGTACTTCTTTGGCCTTTTTCTGATTGTTCTGATGTGAATCTACTGTAAATGTATAATTTACTTGCAAAGGCCTATAGACCTTGGGTGGATTTGATTGTCACATGTACCTTACAGCACAGTGAACTGATTTCTTTGCATATTCCAATTAGGAAGCTAGGTCAGTGGGCAGAGTCAGCCAGGTTCCCTGGAGCACGTAGGGTCAAGAGACTTGCTCAAGGACTTGAGCTTGGCGGTGTTTGAGCCTGACTCCCCAACCTACCAATTAGTAACACACTGCATTAACCATTTGAGGCATCACTGCCCCATGTATGGGGCATTCGTGGCATGAAGTAGACGTGTACTGACTGTTCCAAAACACCAAAGTTCCAACAGTCCTTTGCTGATAGTGGTAGTCAGGATCCGGCTTTGATTCCCGCCTTGGAGTCTGTGGGTATGGAGTTTGCATGTTCTCCCCATGCTTGATGGGTTTCCTCCAGGTACTCCAGTTTCCTTCCAAAGACCTGCAGATTAGGCTCAAATTGGCTATAATGTGTGAATGCTGACCGGAGGTCCTATCACGGTTGTGAAAATTGGAGTAAATACAATGGACACTACTGGCCTTGACAATACCTAGTTGGACTACAGAGGTTCCTAGATGATTTAATTAATCATCTCTTGTTAATTTCGTCAACAAAAATAATGCTGAAGAATATTCGTTGACGACCTTTTCTCCTCTAACGATGACGAGATGTCACGGATATCAAAGAATAGTGACAGTAATGAAATCAACATGCAATATTGTTGTTGAAAAAAGACAAGACTAAAATGTGTTTTGTTTTTTTTACCCGGATTTTTTCCAGATTTTCTCCCCTAATTTCGTCGTCTGTCCAATTCCTCCCAGTCGCTAGGGGGCTCCCACATTAAGCTCATACCGCCACTCAGTCGGGAGGGCCACAGACCGCCCACGTGTTTCCTCCGACCCACGTGACGTCACCGACCATTTCTTTCGAACTGCACACTCTGAGGAACAGCGCTATCCGCTCCCTCCGCTTACGTGAGCTCACAGACGCCCCTGACTGGCTTGTAGAGCTGTCGTTAATGTGGGAGCACGAAGTACCTCTCACCCCCCCCTGAGACAGCTCTCTCTAGGCCTCCGGCTGTGAGAGGAAAACAGCATCACCCGGTGTTCGAACCAGCGAGCTCCGGATGATAGGGCGAGCACTTTACCACTGCGCCACTTGGAGGTCCTTAAATATGGTTTAAAATTTTTTTTGTCAAAATTTTTTTGTCAATACTGTATATAATTTTCATCACAATCCACTGCAATACGGTTTTTATTCATTATGGCATGAGCAGCAGTGTTTACCGGGTAACGGCACGCGGTAAATCAGGAGTAGGTTGCGTGAAGTGAAATAAATCTTTGTCATCACAGCAGTATTATTTGGGCGAATGAGAAAAGCCGATATTTGGGACCATTTTCTTCATATTGAACCGGGGGAAAAAGTTGATGTGTCTTAGGAGGAAACAGTGTGAGCACACAATTGCTGGGAAAAATACCACAAACCTGAAGAGATGCATCAAGGCATACCATAAAAATCACCCAGTTTTACAGCGTCTTTGTGGTAATTATGTTACCACATGTTAACATAATTATGTTGTATTTTATTTTATTTTATTTCATAGTTAAACCACTGCCAAACACATCAATGTAATATGTTAGGAAATTATTCTAAAGTGCAGGTTATTTTGTTTTATTTTTAAATCATATTTTGTATTCATTATTTTACATGAATAGTTTTGGGTTGTGGAATGAGCCATCAGAGGTTCCATTATTTCTAATGGGAAGATTCGCTTTGATTTACAGTACAAGTGTTTTGATATATAAGCGCGCAATTATACTCGCGATCCAAGGTTTAACTGTACTTATTTTTTCCCACCTAATTTATGAATATTGGTTTACTTTTTGGGAAAATCCAATGACTATACAGTATATTAAAATACATTGTGCATTTTTTTTTAGTCATCTGATGTTTTTTGTTGTTTATTGAAATTGATATGGTCGACACAACTGTGATTTAGTCCCTGTCAAAAAAAAAAGAGAAAAATTTATATGGTGTATTTTTTTTTTCCTTGACTGCATATCTATTGCCGAAGTACACAGTTTGCTAATTTTAGTAATAAAAACATTATTCCATTTCCATTTTCAAGTTCAAGTTCACTTCACTTGATTTTAAAGTCAAGTCAATTAAAATTGGAACTCTGAGTGCTTTTGAGTAATTTGAGATTTTCTTTCTTATAGTTTTACATTTTATTTCATTCTGTTGAATGTGAAAGTGGTTGAAATGGCATGATAAAAAGGAAATAGAGGACACTAGCAGCACTGAAAGAAATGTAGCTTGCCTCTGTGGTGCCTCAGAGCTGTCACCACCTATTAGTCTTTGAATTTGAAACAGGAACACACATTCACAAACACAGAGAGAGAACGAGAGAGAGAGAGAGAGAGAGAGAGAATGCTTTTCTCCATGGTCTTATAAGTTGTCTGTTTTGTGTTTCCCTCAATAAGATTAGCAGGGTCTGCTACCACAGGATCTTATTTTAAAAAGCCTCTTCTGTCTCAAAATCTATGGCCAACAAGCTGGTCTTCTGGGCTTTAATAATTAATAAGTACTTCATCTGTCTTCCTCTTTCATGCTTCTTTTTTCATCTTTCATTTCTCCTCTGCTCCCCACTCCAATTCATCTTCCCTTCCCATCTGTTCAGTTACTGTACTGTATATCCCTTGAAGAGCTGGTAAAGATAAAGGTTTTCAGGTATAAAACCTTTATCTTTACCAGCTCTTCAATGGAGATAACAGAATTTAAAATGATTGTCATTTATAATAATAATAATAATAATAATAATAATAATAATAATAATAATGTGTGGCCTTATTATACAGTAAGCGTTCTTCCCTTTTAACATTAGGGGAAAAAAATCTGACTTCTGGTATTCCTCACAGAGGAAGGTTGTGTGACATACTAAGGCAGGGTAGGTGTCGTATGGTGGTGGAGGGCTGTTCTGTTTAGAAGACAGGTTCTCGACATCTTCGTGGTCACTCTCACTCCAGTAGTCTGAGAGAGGACAAGAGACAGAAGAGAAAACAAAAAACATTTTAGCCTCCAATGACAGGAATAGTCCATTACTTCAACACTGCAGAGGTACGTAGGAGGACCTCATGTACCTGGTTTCTAATGATACTTTATATAGTGGGTAATACTTTCTTTTCACTAATTCTAGTGAAAGCTCATGACAGCTCGCTTAAATGAAAGGACAAGCATGTAACAAAAAAGACTGTAGGTTAAAAATGTTAGTATCACTAAATACACAAATAAAATAGAATATAGTCATTGTTCCTGCCAGCAAGATTTTCTGTTTAATGGTTGTATTTTATTGTTGCTTTTGCTGATTTTTTTATGTTCAGAGTATTTGGCATGTGATGTCCCAAATAGTTAGCCTAGGTGCTCAGGAGCACCTGCAGGATACAGTATAAACCAGACATATCTATTTAATTATTGAGTGCTCCAAAACTAAGAGACAGAGGTACTGTATTTTATATGCAGGTAGACGCAAAATAATTTATAACTACAAACGTGATATGCGTTTTTTTTTTTTTTTTTTATATCATTGAGACTTGTAAGGTTTTGTAATATGCTGTGTACTACACCATGCCCACAAAACAACCCCATCATTGTGCTTCCTAATTCATTATATCCTAACACATCCTGTACATCTTCATACAGCTCGTGTCCGCTGGATCCTGTTTGTTTAACTGAAAAATGCAATGTATTTCCTATCAAGTCTCTTTCTCCCCAACTTTCTTTGATTTATATCTTAAAGACTGCTTCTTCCGATGTACCTGTTCAAATTGCTTAAATATGCTCTCTTTGCTGATAATAAACAGAGATCTTCAGACACATCATGCATGCATGTATGTTTGTCCCTCTCTCTCAGTTCGGAACACAGTCCAGTAAGTGTATCAAGCAATAATTCTTCTTCTTTTAATTAATCCCAAAACATAACAGTTTGGTCACTCATCTTAAACATAATAAGACCTGAACAAACAATCTATAAACTTACCTATTATTCAGGTCTTTATTTTTAATTATATTGAATATGTATATAATGTATCAAATATGTTTAAAAGGAAATATAAAACTAAAAATACTCAAGTTTGTGTGAATTTCTACACCGTTTAGTCAAGACCACAGAGAAACTGATATGATCAGTGAAGTGTGAAGGCATCCTCTCACCATGATCCTGCCGAATCCTCTCCTGCTCCGAGTGAGCTGCTGCTGCCATGTTTAATCGACTCAGCCATCTGTGTATCGACAGAAAGAAAAACAGCAGTCACATACAAAGCTGCTAAATGCTACCAAACTGTCGCATTATGGAACCACTGATGGGCAGTTATATTGAGTGGGATTTATATTATACAAGTACACACACACACACACACACACACACACACACACACACACACACACACACACACACACACACAAACACACACACACAACCATTTTTATTCCAAAAAAACAAAGCAAAACAGAATAGCAATTAAATAAGGCAGGCATAAGGAATGTTTTTATGCCAGTTTTTAGATAAAACCCTAATAAAACGCACTAATGTTCACTTTAAAACATAATTATGCGATGTGACTCAGTGGTTAATTTAGGTGATTTTGGCCGTTACCAATTAAATTAGATCCATAGTGTTGCAATCAAGTAAAGTCATTTCTATTTCTATTAACCGAGACAAAACAATAAAAACAGGTTTAATCTCATTACACCTTTAGCCTGTTAAAAAATTTAACAGTTCCAGTGATTTCCTACCTGTTCATGTCATCCACATTATCTGCTGCAAAGTAGAAACTCTTGATCTTAGGATGACATGCCTTAAAAGCGCTTTAATAACAAAGATAAACAAGTTAGCACCTTGTGGGATATGCCAGTATTAATAATGACTTATAATTATTAGTCTGAAGACAAATAATAAAATATACGTACAACTTCTTACGGCATTCGTTTGCTTGGTCAATTTTGAAATCAGGAAGACTGACAAAGCCTTCGGCCTTCTCGTCCTGCAAAAAAAAAAAAAAAAACACTTAAAAAGCAGAGACTTCTTCTCTGAGATCCCAGTAGATGTTCATAGCAGTCAAAGGAGTGTGTAAACAGGCACGTCTTTGGGTTCATATGTACAAATGAATGCAGCAGTTACTAGGTGTTTTCAAGTGTGTCATGGCGAAACACACGGAAGTTCTCCTGTTTAAAAGAAGCGTCCTACTGTAATTAGCATCAAAGAAGATAAAACTTTTATTTTCTTCTTAAATACTCACCTCCTCATTGATGTACCAATACAGGCAGGTGTCTTTCAGCACCACCCAGTATTTCTTCCATTTTTGAGAAAAGTAACTCTTGGCATCCTTCTTTTTCCAAAGCCAGCCTGCACAATCTCCCTGTCCCAGGTCTTTACAAGAAATCCTGCGCTTACTGATGGAAGATAGTGAACCAGCTACAAAAATACAGAAAAGGGGGAAAAAACATTTGTGGGGATAAAAGTGTGTGCTACTGTAAATAAGTACAACAAGCTTATACTTTAAACAGTGAAAAGAAGGGAAGATTCAGTGTCACACCTCTCAACTTCTTCTTTGATTTCGACAGCACTGAGGACTGATCAAATGTCTGTATTAAAAAAATTATGCAGTTACTCAAAGAAATATATGTTCAAAGCAACAATTGGTGAAAAATCTGATGATGACAATTTCATTAAAAATATGTAATGTTACATTTAATTAAACATTCTTTTTAATTCCACAAATAGTCTGTATTTGTTTATAATGCAACTACAGTATATAATCCATACTGTATAACAGCCAATGACTAGCTAATAACACTACAGTACAGCACAGCAATATTCTAATTTATTTATTTATTTTTTAAATATTACAGTAACACTTACTATGTCAAACAACAACACTGTCAAGCATCAATACAGAAGAACATAATCTGGTTTCAGGAAGATATACACTATCTGGCCAATAAAGTCACCATTTCAGAAAGATCAATTTATTAGGCTGCATCAAGCAGCCCAATAAAGAAAACACCTAAGAAGATTTGAATTTCATAACTGACTTACGAGTCCTTCAAAACCTGGAAAGATAGTGCAGAACAGTCAACTTTCTGCAACAAGTGTGGTTGAAAATAAAACCATGAATGGAGATCACATAAGCACTTGATGAAATAAAAAATAAAAATCAATATTAAAAACCATAGCTATGGTTAATAGTAAAAGTAAGACCCTTTTAAGTAAGTAAGATTTCTCTACAGACACAATGTGATGTGAACTGACAGGATTGGGACTAAACAGCTGTGTGGATATAATAAAAACACTTGTTAGTGAGACTAATCAGAAAACAGTCTTTGCTAGGGTGCATAAAGATTGGACTTGTTATGAGTGTACCGATCTGCGGTTGCTTCTGTTGGTCAGATCTAGACTTAGCAACTTTATGTGGTAATTAATTGAGACTAGCTGCTGACTTTAATGCACTGAATGACCAGGTTATATCATATTCTAGGACTCAAACTGTGAAAGAGTTGTTGTGGGAACATGAGGAATCATTTACAAACATGAACTGGCCACCATATTGTGTGCTCTAATCAAAGCTAAAGGTGATTCAATGAATTCTTAGACTGTGTGACTTTTTTTGGGCCAGGCAGTGTAACTTCAACTCGATCAGACAGTTATTCACAATATCAGACTTGTTAAATAGATTAGTATATCATTTTTGCAACAAAAAATCTAAACTAAACTCCAAACATGAATGACTACATTTGATAGTACTGTAGGAGAAAACTGTGTAAGTTCTGAAGTTTTCTACAGCTTCAGGTGTCACTCACGTGATAGATGGAGGAGGTATCTGAGGTGGGTGTGGTTACTGACTCCTGTCTCAGCATTTCCATCTGAAGGGCTGGAACCAAGGCATAATGGGCAGGGCTACTCCCTTTGTCATTCTTCCTCCTGCTCCGCCTACTGCTGCTTCGTCCTATGGCGTACTCCTCAGCACCCGGCTTATCCTCACCAACGTAACGGAGCATGGAGTTCTCTGTGTTGCACAGTGATGTGACAATCAATTATCGTGAATTAGTGCAATGTGCAGAAACACCACTGCCATGGCCGCTCCAATTAATCTGCATGCCTCATCAGAGAGCCACGGATGATTGATACAAGTGGTCATTGTGTACTGGTGACAAAAAATGATGACATACTTCAGGCTTATGAATGCAGATGCATACATTCTGCAACTGTGACTAAATAGACTGAATTCTCGCTGCACTTAATCACTTTGCCATTGAGGCTTTTCCTGGCCAATCAGGCCTAAGCATCTTGCCAAGAGTTTCCATGGCAATGGGGTAGCACAAAATTCAGAATTCTTCAGACAAAGAGCATTACACACATGCAGAGCAACAGCGAGGCACACTGAGGAAAAACGGGAGAGGGCAGGGAGGGAGGATCGACACAGAGCAAAAACCACAAATTACAAAGCACGATGAGAAGAAGTATGAGGGTCGGAGTTTCAGAGAACTGGACGGAAATCCGAATCATTATTTCTATGTTCAGCTTAAAAAAAAACATTCGCTGCCCTCCTACTGCTTCTGTCTCTCCCTCCTCCCTCACCCACCTCTCCTGAGTTCTTTCTTCATCTTGGCTGGGTCTTCATAGTCGCCCACCCAGTTATACTCCACCGGCATAGAGATGGGCCTCAGTTTGCCTGGCTCACACATACCGATGAAGTTCATCAGAAACACACAATGCTAAACAGCACACACTGCACCACACACAGCACACAACAGCACCTATTTACCTGGTAAAGAGTAAGACTATAAAAGGAATGGATATTTTCTGGAAAACTGTGGCCTAAAAATATTCAGTTTGGGTCAGTATAAATGACAAAAACAGATATAATCTAATTTTTCAATCTAATTCAAGACAAATTTATATGTGGTTTCAAATCCAATTAAATCCAAATTCCAGATGTGCAACTCAAAGATGCTTCCTTTTAGGTTGTTCAGTATGCTGTATTCTTTCAGAATTTCAGAATTTTGTAACAGAACAAAACAGGGACAAAAACAGCATGAAAAACAGGAATGATTTCCCCAAAAGCGCTGGAACACAAAGTCCACGGCTAAATGGGAGCGCAAGCATCACTCTGAAACACTCCCTCGCAATTAAGACATGTTTGTTTGTTTTTCTTGCCCCATTTACTTCCATTTTAGTGATAAGCAATGCAATGTAATGAGCAAATGGGAGTAATTAATTACTCAAAATTTGATTACAAATCAAATTAAAGGACTAAGTTAAAATCATTTGCTGGGTCTGAATTAGAGCATAACTGATACTTTGGCTTTATTTGTCATACAGTGTGCCTTTAAATGGTACTATAAAACGTGTGTGTGTGTGTGTGTGTGTGTGTGTGTGTGTGTGTGTGTGTGTGTGTGTTTGAGGGTGCATAAGTTTAAAAATAAATTCTTTATTTCACTGATCAGAAATATGTTGATAGGAAAAAATATTTAGCATAAAAAAAAAAAATCAACCAAGCACAGAAAATGAGGATGATTAAATAATTCTATAAATAACCTGTGTTTCAGTCGAAGAATTCAGATTGCATCACATTTCTGCAATGCTATAACACTGTCCTTTGGCTCAGTTTAGGAGCTCGCAACGAGAAAAATAAATAAAACCTAAAATACACGCAGGCTTTGCCTTACATCCAGCAGTTTTATCGATTGAGGCTCAAATCAATGTCCACTCAAAGTGAAATGCTAGAGTTCACTTGGATCCGTACAGAGAACACATCACTCAGACTATCTTGGACTAATTATTTCACTCTCCGCGCCAATACGTTCGCAAGTATCCTCACCTGCCAAAATAAAAATATAAAAATAAAAAAACACACCAAATGGCAATAAGGCTTCAAATCAGAAGAAGTAAATGCAGCATGTGTAAAGGCCTCCTCAGAACAGGTGCTTTAGTGAGTTTGGTTAAAAAGGCTGATTTGTGGTATCAAACCAAATCAATATAAACCTGAATGAAGGTAAGAAAAGAGCAAAGCATGTACCATATGTCATAGTACCATCCCTGCGCACAGGAGGAGGCCCCCGGTTTGCGTCATACTCGTAACAGTAGAGGACCGCGTCCTCATCCATCATTGGAAAACGCAGCCGGCACTCCTGGTCTAGAAAAGAGTTTGGCGACTCTGAGCGCTTAGCAACCTCATGCTGGGAAGTGTCACTGACTTTGCTGCCCTCTCTGCAAGAAAAAATTAAGTGTTTAGAGTTACTCTTTCATGAGGGTATAATTTGGACAGACTGTATAATGTGAGCCTACTGTATGTGCTACACTGTGTTTATGGTTTGTCTGGTGGAGCAGATATTCAGTATACAGTAGAATAAAAATATTATTTGCCTTGGAACTGTATTAACGTACAGTAATTGTTCATTCTGGATATAAAAATGTATAGGGAAATCTAAGGAACTGGAGTTTAAGATGGGCAAAAATAAAAGAGTATCCAGATGCAGATAATGCACTGCTATTACAGATAAATCGCCATTAAAGTGTCCTCAGATGCATGGATCCCCTACCACCATCACTATTTCCACCTGTTATCTTAGTTAATACCATCTGTGAATGTCCCTCCATGAATGTCCTTCACTATGCTGGAATGAATATACAGTATGTGTGTGTGAGTGTGTGTGAGAGAGAGAGAGAGAGAGAGACAGAGAGAGAGAGAGAGAGAGAGAGAGAGAGACAGAGTACCTGGGTACATACGGCTCATCTGGTGGCGGGGGAAAGTAGAGATCTTGGAGGGCACAGCTGTCTCGTTTGGACGGTGTGCTGAGGGTGCTGGTGGGTGTGGCTCCACTACTGCTCGGGCTCGTGGGGAAGATAGGCTGAAAGAAGTATGATATCATTAGTATGATATCTTTTATATTTCGTATAAGTGTCCCCGGATTACATTAGAATTAAAATAATAAAATAAAACATGACTATTAGTGCATAAATTAAAAACGTTCACTTCTATTTTGATATGCGGATTCTTAAGTCAAAAGTTTAGACACATCAGTCAAAAGTTTGGACACAATCCTCGAACAATATTGGAGATTTCTAAACAAGCAAAAACACATATGGCATTATGTAATTCAATTCAATTTAATATGATTTGTATAGCGCTTTTAACAATGGTCATTGTCGCGAAGCAGCTTTACAGAATCAAAAGGAAAGTAAGTCGCTAGTCATTTATACACATAGGGATACACAAAAGTTAGCTGTGGCAGCACAGTGACTTAGTGGTTAGCACTGTCGCCTTGCACCTCCATGGCCTCTTGGTGGGTTTCCTCTGGGTACTCCGGTTTGCTCCAACTGTCCACAGAATATGTTATTTGGCATTCCCAAAGCGTGTGAGTGTGTATATGCATGTGCCCTGCAATGGATTGGCACTCCATCCAAAAGAGTGTACCCCGCCTCATTCCCTAAGTTTCCATTGATAAGCTCTAGGCCCCACATGACCCTGTACAGTATAAACGACAAGTGAGTGAAGGAGGTCAGCTGTTCTGGAATAGTTCGGTATTGTCAAGTGCATTTGCAAAACCCATCAAGCACCATTATGAAACTGGCTCCATGATAACCAGTACAGGAAAAAAAGAGTAAAACTTGCCTCTGATGCAGAGGAAAAGTTCATTTAGAGTTACCAGCCTCGGAAATCAGCACCTCAGTTTGGAACCGTTATGAAGGCTTCTTTAGAAAAAAATTACGTTTCATTGTGTTATCTATGTCTAACATTCGCTCTGATGACAGTCACATTTAATCTCCTTTCCCCCAGCATTTTACAGTTGATTTTATGTAATTTAAAAGAGAATAAAAAGACATTGTGATCAATACTGTGCACCCAACCTGTGAGAAGAGGCCATAAATTACTTGAATTATTAATTATAAGTATGTCTGCTACACAAACCTGTATTTATTTATTTGTTTTATAATATGACCTATTTTTCACTTGCTTAAAGAACCACAAAAGAGAATGAGTGCATAATACAGGGAAGACATGCAGGAATAACAAAAACCGAGATCAGACTTAAGGAAATAAAGTACAGGCAGGAGGAAAAGAAAGAACATGAAAATTTGCCACGCACTCCAGTTGGTTAGCGCCCTCAGGGTGGATCATCAATTTGTACATGCCATTTACACTACAGTACACTCCTATTCACGGACACAGAACCCAAAAGTACCTGCAGGGCCAGGGGCTTCCATCTCATGTTCTTCAGTAAGGCAGGCGTAGAAGTAAGAGTGCTTTGAGGACGTTTCTTCAGTGTTAAGGAAACTCCAGCAGGGTCACTACGTAAAGAGTTGACTAAGTTCTTTAACTGCCAGCCCACCTAAACAACCACAAAAATACACACCGTTTCAAACCTAAATACCCCAATATTCAGGTTGCAAAGTTATTGCGATATATCTGTGAACACATGTTTTTGAGCGTGTTACAGTATTTCCAATGTTATTGTATTGCCAATAAACGCCTAGAGCGAAACACATACGTAGAAAGGATGCTGAACTTAAATGTGAAAAATGGACACAACACGTACCACTGTCTGATGATTGACTTGAATAACTTCATCGCCAGCATGGATTTTCTTACAGCGGTCGGCTGGAGACTGAGACAGATATCGAGACAGGATAAGAAAAAGGAAATAAATAGAGCGAATGGGTGTTATATATATTTTTTTTAAAAACTATTCATTGTACTGTATATACATTATCATGATTCAAAATCATCTCATGCTGGTTGTGCACAATACTGTATCGTGTTTTAATGTCTAGATGTGATTTCTTCAATTTACAAAATTGCATTTATGCTTCACTTAATTTGTTCTGCCTATAATTTATTCGCAGCTTACTAATATGCCAGGGGAGGCTAAAGGTCCCTAAATGTATCCAGAACACATCCCGTTGCCAAAGTACATTTTAATTAAAGAATGTCTATTTATAACAAAGATTAATTACGCCCACCTAAACAACGCTATTTGTGGCTGTCTTGTCCGTTAACGCCATGTTTTTTTTAAATGTTTCTATAGGAGTGCATTTGTTCATAAGCAAACATGAGCAAAATAACACCACTTGTCTAAGCAAAATGCAAAATGTGACTTCAGAAAGAGAAACTGCATGCATAAACACATACGACAGAAAGCAATGTATACACTGTGTTCCAAATTATTACGCAAATTATATCTTTCTCTGATTTTCATAATTAGTCAATGCAAATGACAGTCAGTATAAATTTCTAGTCATCAACTATTAGGGTATAATTTGAATTTTATTGAACAAACCTCCTAATGATAACAATATTTATTTTAAAAATTAAAAACTGTTCCAAATTATTATGCACAACAGAGTTAAAAAATTTTATAGGTTGTAAAGAACTGAAAAATTTGCAGGCATTAGGAGGTCATATTTACTGAAATCAAAAACATCCTAACAGGGCATGGTACATCTTAACATAGGACCCCTTCTTTGATGTATTCTTTGCAGCATGAGATGGTGCATTGTCGTGCATGAAGATGATTTTGTTACGGAAGGCTCTTCTTTTTGTACCATGGAAGAAAGTGGTCAGTCAATATACTTTGCAGAGGTCATTTTCACACCTTCAGGGACCCTACAGCGGCCTATCTAATGTTTAATATCTAATGTTTTCATACCTTGTCCAATTTGACGCTTTTCGGCAGCAGAGAGATCCTTTTTCTTTCCCATATCGCTTGAAACCTGTGGCCTGCTTAATAATGTGGAACAACCTTCTTCAGTACTTTTTCTGTAATTGGACTTATCTGGCAAACTAATTACAGTATCACACGTGTCTGAGATTCATTTCAGTGATCCAAAGAGCCCTGAGACGCAATACCATCCATGAGTTTAATTTAAAAACTAAACATTTAATGTTTATGACACTTACATCCAATTTGCATAATAATTTGGAACACAGTGTAATATTTCTTACAGTCCTACTAAATGTTATGAAAATTTTCAACCTTCTAAGATTATCTTGATATTTTTCTGTGGAGTCTATATTAGGTGTTCACCACATATTCACATCTCTGAAGCTGAACAGCGTTTACTTACTAAAATGAACATTTACTGTCAATCTACCCTTTTATTCTAGGTCCATATTGTATTTTTAAAATATGCAATCTGAGATATGCAGCCATCCTGTCCTGAAAGTGCCCATGATCTGAAAGGACTGATCCCCAGAGTGAAGGAGAAAAGTGAACGGATTGGCCTATGTTTGAACGTCATAAAAATGAAGATCATGACAACAGCGAGTGACGACTGTGATTGATGATTGTGCAGTCCACATTGCGATTGATTGTGAGGAGTTCGAATCAGTCCAAGATTACATCAGCCTTGGATTACAGGAATGATTGTGACAGCGACTGCGAACCCGAAATCAAGCGGAGAATTGTACTGGGTCATAGCGCGATGGTGAGCATAACTAAGATATGAAAAAGCAAAGACATCAGCCTTGCCACGAAGCACAGGCAGACCTCATGTTTTCCACCATCACATATGTTTGCAAGAGCTGGACAATGAAAATTGTTGACAGAAGACAGATCAATGTGTTTGACCTGATGTTATAAAAGGCTGCTGTGAATTACCTGGACTGCGAGGAGATCCAACATGGAAATCATAAATCAAAACAGATACGTTGTTTGAAGCTAAATCACCAGACAACAGTTAACCTTCTTTGGACATGTCATGCAAGCTGATTCATCACTGGAAAAATCTATGATGCGGAGAAAGATGAGTGGAACACGCAGAAGAAGCTGCCCAAAATCACACTGGCTTGTACCATCCTGACGAACACTGGCATTAGAATGAGAGAACTCAAGGAAGTAGTCCAGGTATGGAAGATGCCAGGGGGTAGCTCAGTGGTTAAGGCATTGGACTACGGTTCGGAAGATCCCAGGTTCAAACCCCACAACCACCAAGTTGCCACTGTTGGGCCCTTGAGCAAGGCCCTTAACCCTCAACTGCTCAGATGTGTAATGAGATAAAAATGTAAGTCGCTCTGGATAAGAGCGTCTGCCAAATGCCTAAATGTAAATGTAAATGTAAGATGCAAGTGGATAAAGTAGCCAAAAGTCAGACACTAAAGAACAATGCTTCATTGCTGTAGCCTATTAGAACCTAATACAGGTGTCACAAACCCTTTAAATGTGCTTTATCCTTCACTTTATCACTTGTCCCTAAGTGACAACAAAAGAGCATCCTGGTGCAATCTTGTGACAATCTGTGAATTTGTGTACCCATGACATAATTTCCAAAATAGTGATGTGCCTGGATAGCACATGTGATGAGCTAATTTTAAAAATCTTGTTTTTGTAAAGTAAGTTTCATCCTACTGCACAACTGTAATTATTTAATAACAAGTCATATTTTATATTTATTTCCATATTTCTGTCCTCACTGCATTTCTTGAACAGACTGACTTAGCTGTGACTTACAGTATGTCACATTGGGCCTTTAACTCAAAAACTGTCAGGGTAATGTGATGCCATACCGATCAAGCACGTATGGGGTTCACTGGATAAACAATCCTGACCCAAGAGGCACCACCACATAATCCACAGCACCCAAAGCATCCATTGCCAACGTCCGAGTGCCAAACACAACAGCACCTCCCCAGAGACCTTTGCAGAGCTGCCCCGGTGCCACAAAGGGAACCTAGACAACATTGGGCATAATACTATGCATTGCAATGTCATGGGTGCTCAGTGTATTCTTAAGTTTTAAACTGAATTCACTGTTCCTGAATTCCAAGAAGCATTCTATTACTGTAAGACGCATTAGCACGAGCAAACATCTACATATTGTTTCTGCCCTCTACTTTGCATATCATTTAAACAATTCTTTGTAAATCATCTGTAACATACCCATTAACAGTGCATGTAACATACAGTATGAGACATTGTTGTAGTTTGAACAGAAGGTGTGGTTGTTTGGGAACAGGGAAGGCATGTCATTGTTTTTTTTGCACCCATGATTCACCATGTAGTCAGAAGAAACATCAAAAACAACAAACTCCTCCTTTAAATCTTTCTAAGGCACAGCACAGATTAGTCACAACATGAGCGCAATTTTATTATTTCAGGTTGACAGGGCTAACCCGTCTGGCAGGATAGTAATTACCAAATTATTAAAAATGGCCTCTTACCCCCTCTGTGGTCCCTGTGATGACATGCAGGCCATCATATGTCGACTTGATGTACATGCCCTAGGGGAAGGGTACAAACACTTTACAGCTGATGCTTGGAACACTAATCACATCTACACATGCACGCTTTAATAGACTTTGACACACAAGCTTCAGACTGGGGAGAGGGAAAAGAAAGAAACATTGTGTGTGTGTGTGTGTGTGTGTGTGTGTGTGTGTGTGTGTGTGTGTGTGTGTGTGTGTGTGTGTGTGTGTGTGAAATAATGTTTATTTTTATCTGCCTTTGCTCTGCCTTCTTTGGCATGGACAGAATCCACTGCAGCATGCACCTCTGTGTTTGTGTACATGTTGGTATATATGTGCATGTGTGGGTGACAGCATTACTGCTTAGGGCTCCCCTCAGCCGCTATTTATATGCAATCAAAAGTTTTAGATCTCTTAATGTACAACATGCCATTTGATGATTTTTAGGAAAAATTCATTCATGTTCACCATTGCAGTAAATCCTGGCCTATCCCAGGAACACAACAATTGTGAAAAAGGAGTACTGGCCACTAAAAGACATACTGTACAGTGAGGCTACAGTTCCTGCACCAAGACTGAAAGACACATGCCATCTTCATTGGAATTATTGCCTAGGCATTCTTTACTGGGAAGGATAGGTATAAATGTCACACTTCTTCCTGTGATTTACAGTCACAGAGATCACATCTTCCTAACTGGAACTGTACTATAAGGCATTAACAAGGACAAATGCACAGTAAAATTTTTTACTCATACACTCACTCACTTATTCTCTATACCATATATTTATCATGTACAGGTGATTCTGGGCAAAAGGATGGAGTGAAAATTTATTGCAGAGTATCTCGTTCACACTATGAGGAATTCGTCTTTGGACTGTGTGAGGAAACTGAAGCACGCAGAGGAAACCCACCAAGCACGAGGAGATTATGAAACTCCATGCCCCACAGACCCAATGTGGGAATCGAAATTCATAATACATGAGAAAAATGCAGAATACAGAGAATGTCCTGACACCCACCAGCCCCTCTGTTGATTTGATGTTGTCCAGTTGCACCACCTCCAGGTGAGCAGCCTGGGACACCATAGGGTCTGAGGAGAGTGTGATAATGTGGTCACACACATCAGACAGCATCTTACACTTAAGAGAGACAAAAGAGACAGAAAGAGGGATTGAGGATGAGGGTAAGGCAGTGAAAGAGACTTCATGATAATCTTAAAAGCGTCTTACAGTCTTATAGCTTATAGTTGATGTGGAGGCAAAAATCAAGTCCAAATTGCTGTTGTTTTCTGAAATTTTGCAAAGTTTATGCCTAGAATATTCTCCAACTGATGTGCTACAGTTTTTTAACTGCAATGAGAGTTTTTCTTACAATGCTTAAACATGTACTGTACAGAACAAATACAAAAAAAGTTTTTTTTTATTACAAATTTTAATAATGTTTTATTTATTTAAATTCTATTTGTATACCACTTTTAGTAGTAGCATTGTCATAAAGCAGCTTTACATACATGTGCATCTTGAGAAAATTATATTGAGAAAAAGTTTTCTTTTGTAATGTAATTTAAAAGATGAAACTGATATATTTCAGATTTTTTTAAACATAAAGTGAATCCAAAAATCCAGTATCATAAAATGTAAAAATATATTGTAACATTAGACAGAAAGATACAATACAGAAATTCTAAAATAAATTTTTTATTCAGTTAATCTGTAATGAAGATATCTGTGCATAGTGGATCGTGATGCTGTAGACTGTAGCCTCACTTCACTCCTTATTAAGCTCACTGAAGGTCTTTAATCGGCTTTGCTTGACAATCTTCTTTAAGCTGTGGTCAACCTAGTTGCTTTTAAACCATTTCCTACTACACTTTTCCCTTCCAGACAAGTTTCCAAGCATGTGCACCTTCTGTGGCTTACCTTCATTGTGGAGGATGTTATCTTAAGGACACCTGTGAAGTAAACAGTCTTCTCCATGCGTGTACTGAACTAGACTGAGAGATACATTGCATTTATATTAAACTGTATGAACAGTAATCTTCTTAAAGTTAAAATTAAATATTCTAATATTTTGAGATATTGCATTTTGGATTTCCTGTAAGCCGAAAGCCGTAATGCTCGAAATGAAAACAAAAAAAGCTTAAAACATTTCACTTTATATGTAATAAATCTAGAATATATGACAGTTTCACTTGTTGCATTAAATTATGTACTATAAGAAAACTAACTTTTTCACGATATTAACATTTTTCAATATGCACTGTACTGTATATAAAATAAATATCAGATCAGTTAATAAAGGGTTCAGCTAATGAACCAAGCAGTTTAGCTCTTTCTCTCCCTCTGCCATGATCAAGAGCCCCTGCTGTGTTGCAATATGCTGAGCTTTAGACTGCATGGTCATTGTGACGCCCCTCAACACCATCTGTGCTGAAGATAAAAGATTCTGTGTGATCGCAGCATCGTCATGAGACAGACTGCCTTTGCCTGCATTACATCATTACATCCCTTCACAGTATACCACGGACCCGTCCTCATACCATCCCCTATTCATCCATCTTCCTCTGATCTTTAATTTTTGTCTGTCCATCTCTTTTCATGAATGCACACTACTAAAACAAAAACAATCATGCTGCGGCAGCTTAAGATTTCTTTCCGTTGCTCTCAGAAGGCACGTGGTTTTGTCATGTATTTATAGCACGAGGGCAGTGGTGTCCTGACCAGCACTGCAGTGTCGCACAGATGAGCTATAGTGCTCTTAAATAACATGCACACACAGACAGACATACATAGACCTCTTCTCTTACCACGTGCAGTATTTTATTCTCTGTTTCATACACTGTGTTGTCCTGAAAAAAATAAGGAAAGAATAAAACATAAAAATGTACATAATATCTAATAAAAATGACATTTTCAAGACATGTATGGGGGAGAGATTGATGTTCTCTGTTATTGCAATGGCTCATTTAGCTAGCCATAGAAGTCTATATCAAAGATGTGTTGATGTGCAAAATCTTCCCGTGGTGTTCAAATGCTTCTTTAAACCAGACTAGAACTGTCTGTGGTCCTGTAGCCAGTAGGAAATGCTAATTATTTTATAGATCTGGTGCTGGTCCTGTAGCCAAATCACCTTTGAGGTGCAGGCAATGCTTGAGTTCCCTCTCCCACTCAGACAGAGGAGTGTGGTGTGAGTGAGTCAGCCCTCCCACACTATGCCTGGGCTTATTCCTCTCTGTCTCCTTTGCTTATTTCCTCTTTTTCTCACCTCATCCTCTCCCTTCCTTGCACCACCACTCTGAGCTGTCGGCTCTGTACAGCCGCTCTCAAGCATGTGGGTGGTGGCGACTGCTTTCTAAGAGGAACTCCGCTGTCCAGTTTAGAACGTTTTCATGACTAACAGCTGACAGATTTGAAGTGTTGCTTAGCCATAGCCTTGCAGTAATTAGGACTATTATATAACGTATATTTACACAACAAGCATGTCAATCAACTTTAAAAATACCCAAAAAACATCTACCTCATCACACACCAACACATGCACACACAAACACACACACACACACACACACACACACACACACACACACACACACACACACACACACACACACACACACACACACACACACACACACATCCCATAATGGCCTAATTCTAAAATGCAAAGTTCTGGGACATCAGTTTCTCCTTCCTCCCACAGGATCCGAGCTGTCATCATGCCCCATGCTGCAGATACACTATTTCAGTCCAGAGCACAGAGCTGTAAGTGAGAACGAACATCTCTGTCCTCCTTCTCCAGAATCCTCTGGCCTGAAATAATCACCCCACTCCCAAACCTGTGCCCTTTAAAAATTCCTTAAAATACTTTGCCAAGTGAGTAAAAATAGCAGGTTGAGAAAAAAACTGAGAAAGTTGTAGATACGGTGTTTTGTACCTGTTGCACTATTGTGGTTAGTTCTAGACACAGCTGGATAACGTTGTTCCTGGTCAGGGAATAATCGGCCACTGCGGCAAAAGGAGACCTGAGGAAGACGTGACACCTGGAATTAACCAGACGATCATTCTTACCCACAGCCTAATTAAAAGGAAATCAGACTCAAAGTGCCTGTCATGGTGCGTGCATGCTTGCAACTGCTTTAAATGTGATTTTAACCCTTAAAACGCATTAAACGATAAACGATAAACGCATTGTTTATCTAACATTCGCACAAACAGAAAAATTTAAAAACTTTCCATAACAGTGTGAAACCATTTTTGACAATAAACAAAGACAACATTAATAATGACATAGCATCAAACAAATGAATCAAAATTCTTAAGGAATCTCATAATAAGCGGCCAAGAGTTATACATTATAGTTGACATTATACAGTCATATAACATACTGTATAGTCTAGCAGCAAATTTTAAGCAGGTTTTTCTTTTATTTGTCAAATAGTGTGAAAAGAGCACACAGAAGAGGTCATATCATTAACCATGATTGTTCATTTATCACTGACATTTCCCATTTCCCAAGGTTGGAATGAAGGTGAAGAGTGAAGGTTATTATAACAACAAAAGTGAGGCTACAGTACGTTTGAAATGGGATACTTAAAACACACACACACACACACACACACACACACACACACACACACACACACACACACACACACACACACACACACACACACACACACACAGACAAACAGCTACAGTATGATGGTCAGGTTTCCACAAACATTTGGCCATACGTGCTATGTCAATAAATGTTTATATTAAATGTGTTGCTGTTGCCTATTAGTGCAAATTTGCTTTGAAACAGCTGTGTGCAATATGTGCTTAATCAATACACTTGTTTTCTTTCGTTACAGTCAACTGCATGGGCTCACACATCTCGGCGTAAAATAAATTTATTTTTTAAATGACTGTATATTTTGCTGCATTGCACTGAATTTAACTTGAAAATTATTGTATATATTCTATATGTGCGTTAGAACAGAAGAAAATGAATCAAAAATGAAATGTAAGTATGAATATGTTTCCAAAACAGCACTGTCGCCTTGCACCTCCAGGGTCCGGGCTCAATTCCCCGGCCAGGCTCGATTCCCGTCTCTGTGTGCATGGAGTTTGCATGTTCTCCCCGTGCTTGGTGGGTTTCCTCCGGGTACTCCGGTTTCCTCCCACGGTCCAAAGATATGCAGGTTAGGCTAATTGGCGTTCCTAAATTGCCCGTAGTGTGTGATTGGGTGTGTGAGTGTGTGTATGTGTGTGTGCCCTGCGATGGATCGGCACCCTGTCCAGGGTGTACCCCGCCTAGTGGCCGAAGTCTCCTGGGATAGGCTCCAGGTCCCCCGCGACCCTGAACACAGGATTAAGCGGTATAGAAAATGAATGAAAATGAATGTTTCCAAAACACATTTTTGAATGCTGCTTTCACAGTACAGTATTATCCCATCCTGTTTTGGATAAAACTACATTGGAACAGCTTTTATACATTCATCACATTTCCTCTCCTGTCTTGTTTCATCTCAATTCACCTTTATAGTAGAACGAATATACAGTACGATCGGTGTTCAAATCAAACCGGGACTTTCTTTTGCAGCAAGGCGTAAAACCGATTAAATTTACAGACGACTTATTGCATGGTGATAAAATTCTTAGCTACAGTAAAACATTTGAAAGATTCAAACATTTTTTAAACCCATTCATCAGTGGATGACCCTGGCTGAAGTAGCTCAGAGCCCAATGCAGTCGTTCCAGTGAGCATTCAATGAGTAGAATGCCTGATGCTTGAAAATTGATGGACAACTGAAGACAATCGTGTGGAAGAGACGCATCTATTTGTGGGAACTGTACACAGAATCATTCACTAACACCTCTTGATTGGTCATTACAAGAACTCAGCTGGAAGTTATTGTCACATTCCCTGTACAGTCTTGAATTGCTCCAAGCCATTTCAACATGTTTGGTCCATTAAAGGAGTTCCTGGGAAGCATTTTAGGCATGAAGAAGGCAGTCCAATCATGTCTCCAGCATATTGTGAAGACTTGGTGGTATCTAAGCATTAGTGAAAGGTTGTGAAAAGTTCATTAGTGTAGCAGGGGATTATATAGAGAAATGATAGTTGTTTTACTCTCATAACTTTTGTTATTCTGCACAGTCAGTCCCGGTTTCACTTGAACATACATCATCAGTTTGAATCTGTATTATATAGTATAGAATTTTAAGCATTTAATGATTAAATGTACCAACTGCCCTTTATCTTGAACAATAAGTGTTTTCAAGGTACCATGTTCTCTGTTTTTTCTCATTACATGGAAATGTGTGGAAATTATTGTCTATAGTTTTCACACATACTGTATGGGTGTCCTACAGATGGAGTAGAGAAACGCGAGGATAAAAACAGTATTATTTTAATGGCATACAGCGAGTTAATTAGGAAAAAGAGAGAAGGACAAAGTAAAGGGCGAAAGAAATAGCGTGAGCAGTTTTCTTGGTCCACTGCACATTTTTATTGAGGACAGGTCAGTGGAAGAGAGCTCAGTATGTGGTGGCAATTATACAAATCATAGCCATTACAGTGAGTGTTATTTTGTCACTAGAAGGGCACATTTCCACTGAGGTAGTAGAAGTCAGCAAATGACTATAATGGTACTATCTCAGAGGAAAAGCTCGAAATAGCAATAACTAGACACCTTGATCAAAACAAAGATCCTTCTCTGCATCATCATCATATCATGTTGCTATTCCCATGATGAAAACTGCCATACGTTTTTGTTGTCGTTTCCAGTCTCGATCCTTGACATGTTATGGATTTGTTTCCTCTGATGGTGCATCTATTCTTTTCTGTACCTATATAATTTAAACTTTGTTGCTCACATTCTGAAAAAATTAAGCGGCCATTTAAAAACTTACACAATTAATTGCACAAAAAACAAAACCACAAAATGGACCTGTGCAGTTATGTAATCGCATAAAGCTGCAATTTATTACGTGTAACATACACAGAGTCAAGAATTTATGTATAGTATATCAATAATTATATATATATATATATATATATATATATATATATATATATATATATATATATATATTATTATTATTATTATTATTATTATTTATTTATTTATTTATTTTTTGGTGTTAAATAAATACAGTGAAACTTTGGATTATGAGTAACGCGGTTTGCGAGTGTTCCGCAAGACGAGCAAAGATTTTTAATAAATGTTGACTTGAAAAACGAACAAGTCTTGGTTTACGAGTACCGAGTATCATGTATCACGCATGCGCTTCTTGTTTGGACTCCGAGAGTCACGTGATCACAACTGAGCCAATGAGACGGGAGGGGCTAAACGTAAGACTCTCCTCTTACTTTAGCTTCTCACAAACACACACACACACACACACACACACACAGCGCCTGCGCGCATAAACGTAATCACTTATCTGTCTGGATTTATTTTGACTTTTTTTAAAAGGTAAAGTGCAGGTTAATTTTTTTTTTTACTTTATATTATGTATATAATTTATATTTATTTATTTGTTTTATTTATTTATTCTTTTGGGCTGTGGAACGAATAATTTGAGTTTCCACTGTATTTGTAAATATCCTCATAATGAGATTATTTCTGCCATTCTTTCCTGTTAGTCTAAATAATTAGATTTGAAAACAAAATGGTACAATTTAATAGTTTTCTCCACAATTTACGCCCACACTCCCAAATGAAGGCTAAAACCACCAACCAGAGCAGGTTGAAGCTGGCATTTGTTTCCTCTGAGCCATGTGAACCGCATCTTTTCGCACCATTAATGGCGGCATAACACACTCAGAGGACTGCGTTATCTGCCCTTTCCGCTTTAGTGAGCTCACGGACGCCTGTGATTGGCTGTAGAGCTGTGATTGATGTGAGAGGGTACTAAGTGCATCCCATCCCTCCCCTGTGAGAGAGTGCAAGTAAGCAGCTCTCTCTAGGACAACAGCTGAGAGAGGCTACAACTTTGACTGGGATTGGAACTTACGAACTCCCTATGATAGGGCAAGCACTTTACTGCAGCGACATTTGGGGACTTTACCTTTTTTTATAATTATTATTTATTTATTTATTTTTTTTTTTTTTATCAAATCATGCAAGGCTGTTTAAAACTGAAGTGATTAAAAAAGCTTTACAATGGAGGACCCTTCATTGGTCTTTGTTCAATGATAACAACTGATAGACACTTTGGGTCCTTACTGTGAAGGACAGACTCTTTAGAGGCAGTAAGATGAAGTCATAATCATAATTCCGAATAGATTTCAGCCTTTTATGTCTGAACCCTGTCCCTGGGTTTTCATATTGTGTGTTCTGGTTTTGACCCCTGCTTGTTTATGCTGTGACCTATTATGAATACAATAACCTTATGTGCCTGTATTACGATCTGCAATCTGGATAATGACAACGATGTGCAGGATCAACGTTTTTGAGTCTGTGTCCTTCCTCTACAGCCCACACAATATACTGTATTATGCCTTTCATCAATGAAAAAGAGGAGCCACAGGACCATTGCTGACCAGATATTACAGTATTTATGGGTTGGGCCACTCTCAGTATAGCACTGACAGTGACATTGTATCGGGTGTTGAAATAAGGGTTACTGTTTTGAGAAGCCAGTCGTGACTGGAAACTGAAATTTTGCTGTATAATGCTCATAACTGAAAAAGCTTCCCTAATAGTTCCTAAATATAATAACTGAAAAAAATAACTGAGCCAAACTCCTGCTGGCATCATGTCAGCAATGAACAGTAGCTAAATGAGAATGAGATCCTGCCTGGCCAGCCGTAATCAAGGGGCACAAAGCAAAAAATTATCAGCTGGAATTATGGAGATGCACATTTAGGCAGAAGAGCCAAGGGACTGGACTAATGAGGAGCTGTGTCTAAAACTAAGAGCTCGAATGAGGACAACATACAACACTATTACTATCTAAGCTCTAAGCTTGTATGTGCACTCATCCAAACGCCTTTATGTAAGAGCTTTAGTCTTTTGTTGTGCTTTTTGTTTCTCAACTGATTGCACAACATATTTCACTTTACATAATGAAAATTAACATGTGGTTATTTTCTCTTATCAAAAGAGAACAGCTGCTTAAAAATTACATTATTGAAGGAACAAGGAAAAGGAATTAAAACCTAAAATAATTATTGCATTGATAACACTAGTACAAACATGATTATGAATAACTGTGCAAAAATGCGGTGTTTGGGCAGAGCTGACCTGTCTAGCCAGGCCAGGAGGCTTTTCGCTGCAGCGATCAGATCCACCACGGAGGTGAGGAAGTCGTTCGGGAGCTTGCGTGTTGCTCGGCCATCATAGTGACCTCCTCGCCGGCGGCCCGTTATGAAGTTCTGCAGGTTTTTAGCAGAGGCGTTGAGTTTATGGGACAGTGTCTTCAGATTCTCCGTCTCCAGACCATAGTTCTGACAGCAAACACATGGAATGGTTACAGAACAAAGATGGACTTGATTGAAAAAAAAAATAATCTAACAGACACAATGTTTCCTTTACTACAGATTGAGTCAATCAGCTAAGCTGTTGTTTTTTCCCCCCTAAAAACTAAAGCCACAATGTTCCTATGGGTAGTGTCACGCTGAAGTATATTGACAACCTCCTATGTATTTTTCATATGTTCATTTTTTATATCCATTAATCCTAATTAATGTATGTCATTTTTCTTTCTAATTAGAGGTTACATTAATAGAGGTAGAGAGAAAGAGAGTAATGGGAAAAAAGCAGACGAGCAGATGAAACAAATTATATAGGGAAAGAATGAGCAGAAAAAATTATCAAAATGCCCTGTGGTGCTTTCTGTCTAGCTTTCTACTCTGTAATGCAACTAAGTGTACTAGGAAATCTTTCAAAACATCAACATCCTTACCAATTTAGAGACCTAATGTTTTTAGGTTGACAACAATAGCCAACTAATAACATTTCAACAGACTGCCTGGTTTTGGGGTTTGTTACATTACAATAATGGTAACCTTTTCATCATAAAGCCCAAATATTTTTCTTTTAATACTGATGGAGAATGTTCCTTCAAGAATAAAAAAAAATATGTGATATAATCTCAGGCCAGTTTGTGCTGTAAAATAATTTTTTTATTCATATGATGTTAAATAACTTGACTTTGCATGAAACCTCCCGTTCGTAAAAGCTGCTGAAAAATATATGTACTGTAGGCCTATCTTTTATTATATCAAAGTATTCATACACAGTTAGTCCTTCCTTAAGAGGCGGCAGTGACAGCATGGTGTGTAAATTCAGTTTCTGACATTTTTACATCAGTTGATAATTAGTCTCAAATACAGACTGCTGATGGTGAAGCAGCAGATGCCAGAATGGACAGTTGAGGTTATGAAAGTATTAAGAAACACATTATCAAGTAAAAAAAATAAAGGTCTTTGTCTGTGTTATTCATATATGTCATATATACCAATCAGCTATGACATTAACATCACATACAGTAACATGAACACAATAACATTATACGATTATAATTTATATGGCAGTAAATTGAAGACAGGATGACGGGCACACTCAAAGCTCACCACATGCCCGCAGGGACCAAAGGACAGCCTGTCTGGTCCGATCCCACAGAAAAGCCAATGCAGCAAAAATTGCCAAAAAACAGTCTTATGGCATTATGCCCTAAGGAGCTAGAGCTGCCTAGGCGTCACAAGGGAAACCTACGGGATACTGCTCATATTGTTTCGCGTTACAATGTTATGGTTGATCGTTGTATACTGTATGCCTTCCATTTATCTCTGCACCACCCCATCACTCAGATTTGAAGAATGTGGAAATTATTCTTCTATTCCTTCTACATGGAGTCCAGAGAGCTTTTAGAAATAGTGGGGTTGACAGAAATACTGTCATTTATTCATGCTGCTGATTTGATGGCATGTTTTATTGCTCAGGAGGAAACTTACCAACAGCTTCCTTAAGGAAATGTTTACAGTGTATTGAGCAAAAGGTTGTACATATCATTTCCCCAAAGTGTTTTGTTCACACAATGGGTGATGAGTACCAGTCTCTGTCTGACTCACAGACTGTAGTAGAAGAGTTACTCATGCAAAATTACTAGTCAT
Source organism: Channallabes apus (assembly GCA_030522415.1). Lineage (NCBI taxonomy): Eukaryota > Metazoa > Chordata > Actinopteri > Siluriformes > Clariidae > Channallabes > Channallabes apus. The sequence continues at coordinate 10,821,973 of CM060125.1, forward strand.
GCTGGATCAAACAGGCACACAGATTTCTGCAGACAAATTTATGGGGAACAACTCCAGGCACATCAGCAACACCGGAAGATCACAGGATCACTGTCATGTAGGATTTACAGAAGGATTTCGCTAATGCATTGCTTCCATGAGAGCTGTGAGCTTATCCCTTTACCACCCCCCCTCCCCCTCGGCATACCCAGGCTGACACTGTACTGTACATGTGCACGACTTTCAATTCCTACAACTTTACACATGCAAGCCCCATTAGGCATGTGAGAGTCATAATGCTGAGGGAAAATACATGAGTAATCATAACTGTACATGGTGCCATGCTGGAATAACTTAAAACAGCATTGCATAACGGGATTTAGTAAAGGGACCTGGCTAAAGAACATGACTGATGAATGGGAGACCAAACTGGCAGATCCACATTCTCATGTGGTTTCTATTTGCTATTCTTTTCAAACCCTAATCATTCACAAGCATATTGCTTTTTCTAGCATTCATTGTTGTTATTCTTCCCTCTCTTCTAATCCTGTCGCACTTTCATCTACTCGCTATGCTTATGTTAATTTTTGGTCAATTGCTTTTTTCTGTCTTGTCATTATTCACAAGATGGCACACAGGAGAATGAGACAAGAATGTGAGGTTAGGGGAGTTATTAAGAGAACTGATCTAAATGTCAGAAGACATATAACTAATAATAGGCTAAGCTCTCATATCCTGTTCTTAGAAAAAAAAAAAACTCTAGTATCTGCTGCAGGAGCATCTGTTGTTGGCTCTCAGGTCTCTCTGATATTATAATTCAGGATTTTAAACCTGGCTTCATCTCCTATCACTCATGGAAGACATTCTTAACATTACCTAGCATTTTTATTATGATAATTCATATGTACCTTGGGTCACTAGCTCAAATGATGCTCTTAGGAAAATACTGTATTTATGACTGAAACTGTCATAAATAGATTAATCTGCAGTCTGGGCTAGAAAGAAAACAGCTACAGCCTAACATCTTTACACTGTTCTGTGCATTTGTATTGTGACCATTTGTGTAGCTGTTGAGCTCTGCATAAATAGAAGGAGCACCTAAGGATAAAAGAAAAAAGCATCAGGATAACCATGACTAATGTATTAGATATTATGTACTGTAGGGTAGAGGTCAGCAGTTAGGTTTGCCACCAGGGTCTCACTGTCACTGAGAAAATACTGTCTGTGTATGTATGTGTGTCGTCTCACCAGTGCACACAAAAGGTCCACGGCTTCCAGGATGAGCTCCTGGTGGCCAATGCGAGAAACTCCGAGATCTTCCAGCTCCTGATGGGTGATGCGCAGCAGCTGCTCGCCTCCGACTTTCTCCTGCTCAAAATTCTTAATGTACTGCTGGAGACAGTCATCCAGACCTACGGCCAAGAAACACAGGTAATGTAACACAAATACAACCTACAAGAAAATGGTTAAAACTTAAAAAGAAAAAAATCTAACAGATTTTCGGGCAAAATATATTATTATAAGGGGTTATGTTTAGAGCATACATACAGTACATGTATAAATTTTGTTTGAAATTTTAATTGACATACAAAGGCCTTGCCTCACAAATTTTGCAAGAAATTGCCTCAGCATACAAAGCATTTTTGCCATACAAGCGACCAAACCAAGCCAAACTGAAGGTCCAGGAGACGTTCAAAACTACACGACAGTGCGTCAGTGAAAAGCCAAACAAAGCGAGTTTACATACTTTTTGTGGTTTTATTTGTATTTTGTTCAAGATTTAGTGAAGACACAGGGCTATGATCTCAAGAATGTTAGCAAGGACAGAAGCAAAAAAATTTTTTTAAATCAGCCATGCCAAAAGAAATCATAAATTAAGGTTAAATGAGGTTTAATGTCTATTTATTTCATGTTTTATTTAATTTACATTTCTTTTCTTAATGTTTTGATTGTTTTATATGCAGAAATATGATTATAGTTTTGGGCATTTTTTTTGGGTGACTGCAACGGATTATCTGCATTTACATTATTTCACATGGATAAATGCATTTTGCAATATGAAATTTCTCCTTAAGAACTCATCCGCCAGAATGGATTAAATTTATATGCCAAAGTACCCCTGCACAGAACTAATTCCATGAATTATTCCATGGATAACTGGATATGGAAAAAAAGATTCTTGTGAACTGAGTGACAAGTAACGGACAAAATTCTACAGCATTAATAAGTATCAATAACTTTAATTATCTTACTCACTATTTTAATGTCTATAGTTATGCTAAAAGCTAAATTAAGTAGCAAATGAAGTAGCAGATAAATTTCACAATTTAGCTATTTATACTAGTGTAACATTTGATGAGCTAAAATGCTAGGGTAAAATATGTATCAGTATAAATTTAGGCAAAAAAAAAGACTCGGATTGTGAAAAAATGAAAGCTCGGATTGTGAGTCTTGGTTTATGAGGACCGAGTATCATGTATCACGCATGCGTTTCTTGTTTTGACACCGAGCGTCACATGATCACAACTCAGTCAATGTTTTTTTTCTCTCTTGCGCTGTGGAATTGTGGGTAAGCGTCTCCCCTGCTGGGTCTTAGTGCGCATCTCTTACTGGTATAATCAACATCCGTGCACGCGTGTACTGTTTACTATAACACTGTGACCACATGCGTGTGTAAAACATATTTTATTTTGTGTTTGTATGGTTGTGTTTACAGTGTGCGTGTACTGTTCCTTATAACACACATGTGTGCGCGCGTGTAAAGCAATAGCAAGTTTCATTAGAGGGGTTAAAGATCCATTTTCTTTCTCCCTCTCTGTGTCAGCCTGCCGTTTGTGTGTGTGTGCGTGCGCATCATTGGACATTGTGCCCCTTCACAAACACACAGCTCCATTCGCCTTCACACACACACACTGCTCTACACAGAAACAATGCTCTGTCGCGATTTTTTTCAAAGCTAAAGTGCAGGTTAATTTGTTTGTTAGTTTTTTTTACTTTACAGCAGTGATCATGAGAGACTTATTATTAGCTCCTTGCTATTTTTTCTGATAAAACAGTCTTTCCGTTAATGTGTGCATGTGTGTGTGTGTGTGTAAAACTCAAATAAGAGAGGAGGAAGCTTTTATGTGTAAGATGAGAAGATGAAGTGGGGAGGGTCTGATTCCTCTTCTCCTCTTACTTTAGCTTCACACACATACACACACAGCGCCTGCGCGCATAACAGATTTATGCTTGTAATCCAAGGTTCCTCTGTAGCCTATTTGCAGAGGTATTTTTTTTGGAGTGGTACCAACCCACAGATAGCACACACGTCGCGGAGACGTCTATGCGACGTCGTCTTTTTTATCTGGCAGATGTCTGGCAGAGGGCGTTTGCTCATCTGGCATACGTCGCCGAGACGTCAGTGGCCAATGTTAGAACGATGCTTAGCCTACGTATTTAAGACGTAAATTAATTAAAACGACCCTGATCCGCTCTTTAGATGATGTTAATCAGATGTTTATACATCTGCCAAAGGTCTGATTCATGTCGGATAGACGTCGTTTTATTAAAACACCCCCCTCCCATTATTTTAATTAAATACACTCGGTTAATTATAATTAACCATGGTCAACAGAATTCTGTGAAGGAAGAAAGCATAAAACAAAGGGGATAAAACAGAGAATTTTATTTTATATTTAATGTTTTACACTGAAAAGGTGTACAAAACATAAAACATCACAAATAAGTATTAATCATAGAAAAAAAATAATTAAACACCAACAGAAACGTTTTGTACTTCGTTATGACTTTATAATATTTTCCGTTAGATACGGTTGGACAGGAAACTCGAAGTCAGATGCAGACAGGACACTTTTCAGTCACAAACTGCTGTGAAAAAATACAGAAATAGATATTCAATTAAAATTCATGATACTTAATTTAGCAAATGAACAATATTTATACTTTGTTACTCTCGCTTCACAACTCATGAGAACAGACCGAAACCAGAACCGAACCGCAGATTAAGCACGCGCATACAGTATAACCGTCGGTATTTTAAAGTGTGATTAATAATACAAGAAATAGCTTAAACCAAAATAACGTGACTTAATATCGCTAAACAGCAGGTGACATTTATGTTCAGTATTTCGTTTCTATTTAGAAAGATATGTGGTTGCTAACGCTAGCAACCTAACTAAATGCCTGCGTCCTGCTAGCACTACAGTTAACAGTTTAACATTCATTCATCACTTCACCATCTTCACCATCACCCTGCAAACATTTTACAGAGAAAGCTAAAAAGCTCAGACATCTTAGCCGTTTCTTTCATACACAGGTGGGGTTCTTTGGCTAACTATAGCAGCTATTCTCAGCTAAATTATCATACCTCAGGCCAGCCTGAAAGTGTGTGTGTAACCTTAACACGGTAACAGTAATAAATGTCACATATAGTAATAATTTTTCAGTCATATGTGACTTAGGTGAGTTAACATGTGTATGCAGACCTTCTATTTAACGTCATTTTCCCTTAAATGCCCAAGGAGGATGAACCATCATCAGCGGTGTGGGAGCTCAAAGAGAGACGAAGCTGACTGACAGCCGCTGAATACACCAGTGAACTTTGGGGGAGGGGCCAAGCAAACTTTAACCCAGCATCTGGGTTACACAAAAAACTACCCAACTCTCTGTAAATAACCCAGAAAAATTACCAAACAGCGGCAACCCAGCGTTTGGGTAGAAAAAACAACCCAGCATTTTTTAGTGTGTACATGCATAACAAATAACAAAAAATTACATCCCCGCTGGGGCCAAGCGAAGGAAATCTTTGATGAATTTTTCAGCATCTGATTCTGTCTGAGACTGAAGGATTGGATTCCACATAGCTGAAGCCATAAGTTAAATGAAACAATTACACACTCTAAAAAATGCTGGGTTGTTTTTTCTACCCAAATGCTGGGTTGCCGCTGTTGGGTCATTTTTCTGGGTTATTTACAGAGAGTTGGGTAGTTTTTGTGTAACCCAGCTGCTGGGTTGAAGTTTGCTTGGCCCCTCCCCCAAAGTTCACCGGTGGATTCAGCGGCTGTCACTCAGCTTCGTGTCTCTTGAGCTCCCACACCGCTGATGACGGTTCATCCTCCTCGGACATTTAAGGGGAAATGGCGTTAAATACAAGGTCTGTATACACATGTTCACTCACCTAATTCACATATGACTGAAAACTTATTACTATATGTAACATTTATTACTGTTACCGTGTTAAGGTTACACACACACTTTCCGGCTGGTCTGAGGTACTGGATGATAATTTAGCTGAGATTAGCTGCTAGCCATAAACCCCACCTGTGTATGAAAGAAACGGCTAAGATGTCTGAGCTTTTTAGCTTTTTCTGTAGAATGTTTGCAGGGTTACGAAGATGGTGAAGTGATGAATGAACGCTAAACTGTTAACTGTAGGGCTACCATGACCAGGCATTTAGTTAGTTTGCTAGCATTAGCAACCACTTTAGAACTTTATTAAACTCACTGCTTGAGACAATAAAATGCTGGTGTGTTACAAAACACTGACCCTCTCACAAATATACAGACCTGCTAACCCTCCCGTTTTTCACTAGCTAGTAATTTACTCTGCGGTCAAATTTCTCCTGCATTTCTCCCGAGTTATAACAATATTTTACACCTTTTCCCCTTTGGCAAGTATGCAAATGTATCACCAGTAATAGCATGTAAGCTAACCAGGTAGCTCTCTTTAACCAAAGTTAAATTAACTATCAGTCAGCGCGCCAACTACAGGAAAAAGTACCACAGCGGTACAGGTAACTACTAGATGAAGTATTAATATTTTGGTGATTGTAATGTACCAGTATGACACCAGCTATGACATTTTTTCGGTAATTAGCTTAAAATCAATGCAGACTACAATATCAACTAGTCTGACATAAAGAGTTGTATCCTAAAAGCCATGCTTATTCTGCTGTTTTATTTTTGGTAGTAGCTGTCTCCATGTTTTTGTTTCTGGTTACCTATACACTATCTTAGTGGGCAGCTTTGTAATTTTTTAGTATCAATCGTATTTCACACGAAATTGAGAGTCTTATTCAGTTTAATCTTTGCTATTCAACAAAATTTTAACTTTTTCATTTCTTTCTTTCTAAGGTTGGAACCAACATGGTGGAATACCTCCAGCGGGCTGAAGTGTCGAGGCCGTACCCCTACATCCTGACGTTGGGAGATAATGACCAGCGATGCTCTCAGTAATGTTGTAATGTTGCTATGAAATAGCGAGACCTACCTGAAAAGTCATAGACAGACAGTGTTTGTATGTTAAAATGAGACCAGGGCTGGATAGTTTTGATCCTGCTCTGTAGAAGTTGCTTCAGCCTATTTGTTCAATTACTCCATTCTGCTCTTATCAGTAATAGTATAGTAATGATGTCACTGTTGATTATCTGTTCTTGTGCTTTTGAAAAATAAATGTTTTTTTCTAAGAACATTTAATAGGATGATGTTTATTGCATACATGTATGTTTTTTGTAATAGACCAGTATATCAAAGTAATTTAACTGTTTAATAGACATGCGTGTTTTTTTTTTTTTTTTTTTTACAGATTCACTGTAAAACATGAAAATAATAATAACCTATTTGTGAGGTAGAATTAACCCAATTCTACCTCACAAATAGACCAATTTATGTGGTGGAATTAACCCAGCATTATAGTTAAATATGACCTAGCATTTGGATTGAATATTTAACCCATCTTGTTGGGTTAAACAAATAACCCATCTTGCTGGGTTACATTAACCCAGCATTTAGTTAGTCCTATATTTACCTAGCAGCTGGGTTAAAAACAACCCAGATTGGGTTGTTTTTAACCCAGCATTTTTTAGGGTGCAATAATTTAATAAATATAAACCAGTCTTTTCCCACTTACACTTAATTAACATTAGATATTTTTTCTTCATGTAGTTCTTCTGAATAAACCTATGGAAGCCCGTTTCTGACACAAAAAAATATATATAAAAAAACGAACACGATGTTTACCAGATGATACGCTCTTTAGCAGACATCTCTGCGACGTACCTGTGCTATCTGGGAAGTGTTGCTTTCAGGAAGTTAGCTTGTCAGAAGTGGATAGTTAGCATGTTTTATTTAAGACTTTGCTTCAAACCACTCTAGGTGTTAAAAATACAGTGAATTTCTGTCCAAGTATGTTATTGTCAATACAGTGAAACCTCGGATTGCGAGTTACGTGGTTTGCGAGTGTTCTGCAAAACGAGCAAAGATTTTTTATTCATTTTGACTCGGAAAACGAGTATTGTCTTGGTTTATGTAAGTAACGAGCATTGTCTTGGTTGCAGTAAGTGGTCTACACAAATGTCAGTCTTTTGAGCTAGCAATTAGTAACCGCTAGGGTAGCCTATCAGGTTTGAGTGGAGGCAGGGTTAAATGAAAGAGTGCTGCTGGAGTTTTTCACAGAGAGGAGTGGAGAAAAGGGCCTCAAACGGGGGAATGTATTTTCTGAGAAACAAACAAACAAAAGGAAAAACTAATCCCTCCGAGTCAATGTTTTGGACAGAGAAGAGAAAATTAAAACACTAAGAATGTACTGTAACATAGTTGCATGCTTGGCAGGTTTATGTGTGCTAGCAGGACTTTTTGAGAAAGAGTGAGCTGCTGTGCTAAAAGAGGGAGCGGAGTCTGAGGAGCACGTACGGCTTCAAACTTCTGTGTGCTTCGAATTCTGCTGCAGTGACATACTTGAGGACCTGCTGTTACAGGAATCTGCTGGATGGTTATACACGTGGATACAGCTTCAGAATTTGTTTCTCTGTCAAGAAATATAGTTGCTAAAGGTGGTGAGAACTTCAGGAAACATTAAGTACTACCAAGGCATTGGAACAAGGGTTGTTATGAGCTCCAACATGTGCGCCAACATTATGGTACCACAGACTGGTTAGGGCACAACTTTGTGGTTGTGGAAGGTTGACAAGATCTCGCGACCCCCACTATCAAAAACAAGCTATAAACATAAGCTGTTCACAGTATTTTGACTACATTTACTCTACAGTATATATGTAACAGCGGAAAAAGACTGCTCACACAAATTTGAAGATCCAAATTGAAGCAGTATATCCATTGCTGCACGGGACAACTACTGCAACTTAGTGAATACTGATACTGCACTTTATGAATTCTTCCTCATACAGGTCCTTCTCAAAAAATTAGCATATTGTGATAAAGTTCATTATTTTCTGTAATATACTGATAAACATTAGACTTTCATATATTTTAGATTCATTACACACAACTGAAGTAGTTCAAGCCTTTATTGTTTTAATATTGATGATTATGGCATACAGCTCATGAAAACCCAAAATCCCTATTTAAAAAAATTTGCATATTTCATCCGACCAATAAAAGAAAAGTGTTTTTAATACAAAAAAAGTCAACCTTCAAATAATTATGTTCAGTTATGCACTCAATACTTGGTCGGGAATCCTTTTGCAGATTCTTTTGTCTTGTGTCTCTCAACTTTCTCTTCACAATATCCCACAGATTCTCTATGGGGTTCAGGTCAGAAGAGTTGGCCACCCAATTGAGCACAGTAATACCATGGTCAGTAAACCATTTACCAGTGGTTTTGGCACTGTGAGCACGTGCCAGGTCATGCTGAAAAATTTAATCTTCATCTCCATAAAGCTTTTCAGCAGATGGAAGCATCAAGTGCTCCAAAAGCTCCAAAAGTCCACTGCTTCCGCAGGTCCCCCAAGGTCTGGAATCGATCCTTCTCCACAATCTTCCTCAGGGCCCGGTCACCTCTTCTTGTTGTGCAGCGTTTTCTGCCACACTTTTTCCTTCCCACAGACTTCCCACTGAGGTGCCTTGATACAGCACTCTGGGAACAGCCTATTCGTTCAGAAATTTTTTTCTGTGTCTTACCCTCTTGCTCAAGGGTGTCAATGATGGCCTTCTGGACAGCAGTCAGGTCGGCAGTCTTACCCATGATTGCAGTTTTGAGTAATGAACCAGGCTGGGAGTTTTTAAAAGCCTCAGGAATCTTTTGCAGGTGTTTAGAGTTAATTAGTTGATTCAGATGATTAGGTTAATAGCTCGTTTAGATAACCTTTTCATGATATGCTAATTTTTTGAGATAGGGATTTTGGGTTTTCATGAGCTGTATGCCACAATCATCAATATTAAAACAATAAAAGGCTTGAACTACTTCAGTTGTGTGTAATGAATCTAAAATATATGAAAGTCTAATGTTTATCAGTACATTACAGAAAATAATGAACTTTATCACAATATGCTAATTTTTTGAGAAGGACCTGTATTTACAATGTTTCCTACTTTGGTCTGATGGGGTCTTGCTCTTTTGCTTGGTCGATGTACATGTTTCCAATGACTCAATTTGGCGAACAATTTCCTTAACATTTTTAGATTTGCAAATAACAAATTAATCCATCTCGGCAGTTGCGGTATTCACGTGCAGTTGTGCGCTGTAGCAATAACTAGTGAGCCAGTCGCTGCACAGTGATGTCATATCTTTGAGTCACAAATTTTTTGTAAACACTCACACTCAATCAGTAATATCTTTACAAATCAGAAAATATGTATTTATAGCATTTACTTGTAAAACTGAAAAGTATGTATTATAATCACAAAAAAAAAAAAATTAATCCCTCTGGGTTAGGGAAAGAAAAAACCCGGGTATTGGTTAAAACAGTTTTTTTGGTTGTTTGTTTTTTTAGTGGGTTCAAAACTACAAGTGACATTTAAATGTGAGGACCACATTTAAATGTCACTTGTAGTTTTGAACCCACTAAAAACCACAAACCTTTTAATTTGCTCCATGTACAGTTTGTGTCTGTATTTAATTTCAAGCCACTAAGGATTTTGTGTACAGGGTTGGGGTACTACCACTGTTAAAAATTAATTGCATTTGTGCTCGCATTTGCAACATTAGCAAAATATTTGGTCATAGCAAAATAAGAGGGAGGTGTTTAGGACACAATAAAAGGAGCCAATTAATGCTAATTTAGACTTCCAATCATAAGATCAAGGTTAACATACCTGAACAGTTTGTACAGGTAGGTGGAAATGGGTTGGGGCATTGGGTAGCTAGTACTGGGCAGAAAATAAGCGCCTCCTGAAAACTAAACAGGGAGCAGGAAACTCCTAAGGGGCACAGGAGGGGAATGGCGTTCTACTAAGTGCAACATGCCAGAAAAAAGAAAGGCTGGTCTTCCTAGACAATCTGGGTAGGACCAAGCTCTCTTGTTTCTGTGCAAATTGAGAGAATTTATGCAAAAGCCTTACTTGATAGTGGGTCTCAAGTCACTCTAGTGTATCGCTCTTTTTACAACAAGTATTTAAAGCACCTGCTATTGACACCTATTGAATGTGTTAAGGTCTCAGTGGGTCTCAGTACAGACCAGTATCCATACGATGGCTACTGTATGTGTGCTTGAAGCTTGAGTTTACTGGAGATGCGGTTGGTGTAGCAGGGACCGTTGAGACACTGGTACTCGTATGTCCTGATCCGGTGATGAAAGGGGAGGCGTCCCTAGTGGTTGGAACAAATGTCTATAGTGAGGAGAATGTTTCATTCCTGTAAAACAAAATGTGGAGATGATTTCCTCAGCTCTCTTTCTATCCACCCAGCCATAAAGAAAGGTTATGAAAAGTTTCAGATAAGTCCAAATGACACAGCTGAGCTAAAAAGAGGAACGGTTTGGTTCACTAGAGCCAAGTCTTTTATTTTCCCACCCGGTGGAGTTGCAATAGTCACAAGCATTCCAAAGTTTCCCGGAAATTGCTGTAGTCAAGCTCTTATTTTAGACCGCCAAGAGGAGGGAGGTTTCCCTGAAGAGCTTTTGGTGATGCCTGTGGTAGAAAAGACTACAGCAGCTCATTGCAGACGCATCTCAGTCACTCTGAGAGACATGGCGAACCATGAGGTGAACTTGAAATGAAGAATTCCTATTGCTCATCTGTTCCCAGTGGAGGTGGTGAATACCGTACACGAAAAAAGAGAAGTCTAAGGCCCTAAAAGCTGAACTTTCTCCATCTTCATTCAACTTTGCCGATTCCCCTGTGCCTCCTGATTGGAATGAGAGACTATGTGAGAAAAGAAGTCTTCTCCTGCCATGAGTTTGATGTTGAGTGTGCAAAAAGTAGAGCACGCTATTCGTGTGACTGATGACAAACCCTTAAGAGAGCACTCCAGACGTCTACCGCCAGGTGATGTGGAAGATGTTTGAAAACATCTCAATGACCTCAAGAAGCGCTTATGCATCCCCAATAGTGGTGATTCGAAAGAAAAATGGAAACATACGAATGTATGTGAATTATACAACATTAAACAGGAGAACAATCCCTGACCAATACTCTGTGCCTCTTGTGGAAGATGCTCTGTCCTGCCTAAGTGGTAGCTAGTGGTTCATCGTGCTAGACCTTAGAAGTGGCTACTAGCAGGTATGGTTGCATCCTGCAGATAAAGAGAAAACAGCTTTCATTTGTCCAGTGTGGTTTTACCAATTTGAGAGGATGTTACAGTGAATTTGTGGGGCACCAGCCACATTGATATGAACCTCCTGGAAGTACTGGTGTACCTTAATGACCTCATTGTTTTTGGGGAAACATAAGCAGCGCCTTCCTAAAGTGCTGGATAGACTGAAAGAAGGACTAAAGTTGTCTTTGGATAAATGTCAGTGCTGTCACCTACTTTGGACATGTTGTGTCTAGTGAAAGCATTGCTACAGACCCTTCAAAAATTGAAGATGTAAGGTCTTGGCCACATCCTGAGAACATCACTGCTCTTCGCTCATTCCTTGGCTTTTGTTGCTACTACAGAAGGTTTGTGAAGGATTTCTCAAAAATTTATCCACTAAATCACCTGCTACATTCTGTGGTGTGACTGGAAGGCCCAGTAAAAAGGCAAACACTGATCCAAATAGTAAGGAGAGCAAGAAGAAAAAAAGGGACACAGGAGTAAAAGAATGGTACCATGCCAAAGAACCCTTTGGACACATGTGGCATGGAAACTGTGAGAGGGCTTTTGAAAATAGCCAATCCTAGATTGATGCAACCCAATCCAATGTCGATGCAAGCAGAGAAGTTTTAGGGGGTGACCTCTGTCAGGACCAAGGGGATGGTGTGCGATCAGTTGCATTTGTGAGCAGAAGCCTTACTCCTTCAGAAAAGAATGATCCCACACATAAGCTTGAATTTATGGCATTAGTTCGAGGTCCACATTGATAATAACCCATTGACATATGTCTTGATGACGCCTAAGTTGGATGCTGCAGGACACCGCTGCTAACTGAATTGTCTGAATTCACTCTGAAATACCACCCTGGAAAACAGAATGTTGATGCGGATGCATTCTCACAACGTTTTCATGTCAGTCACCATACTCATTCTGGTGGGGAGAATGTGTCTGCAGCCACAGTCCAAGCCATTTGTTATGTGACAGCGTCCAATCAAAAGAGTTTTCATACTGTACCCACCGTTCCTTTGACCTAATTGGCTCATCTAAACATGCCCTGCCAAAAGCTTACTGTAATATGTCTTCCATACATACTTCACAGCTTCCCAAAATTACATCAGAAGAAATCTCCCATGCTCAGCAAGTAGATCCCTGTATTGGAGAAGTGTGGCGTGCGGTCACTCAGAACAATGTAAGTGGTGGCAACTAGGGGTGGGCGATATACCGGTATACATGGTTAACTGGTAGAAATTTGTCAACCGATAGAGATTTTGGTCTATCGTCTTAATCACGGTTGAGATCACGTGACGTTGCACGTTACGTAACCACGCAATACACATTCACTTCTATGGGAAGCCAAACACATCTAAAGTGGGACGAAACCGTGGCCGTTTGAGCTGTTTGAGCCGGCGTGGGCAGACCAAATATCCAGACCCGGTGGATTGCGCAGCGCGGACCAACTTGTGCAGCGCTGCTCGAATCACAAACCTGAGCGACGCTGATAGATCTAGGCCGCGTCGACCATCAAAATACATTTTACCCTGCTGGGATGCGCATGTACAAACCAGGCATGGCAAGGCGGAAACAATATTAAACAGTCCTGACATTTTAAATAAATAGTTTTTAAGTAAAAAAACAGTGGGTCGCGCAGGTTTGTAATTCGAGCAGCGCTGCTCAAGTTGGTCCGCACTGCGTAATCCACCAGGCTGCCCAATCCACCGGGCTGCGTGAATAAACCAGATCATCTCTGCGCTATTCAGATTGTCGCGCTGCACTGTCCACTGGGCCGCGCAGATATTTGGTTCAATCGGGTGCCACGGTTTCGTCCCACTTTTGATGTGTTTGGCTTCACACACACTTCGACAATGGAAGAAGACTTTTCCAAGAGTTTGCTTACATGTGACAAAACTAACAATGAGTAGATTGTAAAGAAAAAAGGTGCATCGTCTGTGTTGTGGAATTGGTTTGCGTATAAGAAAAGTGATACTGTACGAATGAGACGAACGTGATTTGCAAGGTATGCAAGTGCACTGTTTTAACAAGTGGTGGAAACACGTCAAACCTTTTCTATCACCTGAAATCCAAGCATCCAAGCGAATATTGACAAAGTAATAAAATGCGGCAAACCTCAGCAATTCATAGTTTAAATAAAATTACATTTTATTTTAATTACATTTTTCTTTGTGTTTGAATTTTTTAATTCTTTCTGTTGCTGAAAGAATTGGAAAAGCTAAAAGTTAAAGTCTCTGTGCTTTATAGGGTCAGTAAACCACCCAACAAACCCAATCACCATCAACTGTTGCTCCCACAAGAGTTCCGGGGGAATTGTGTTGCAAAACTCACGTGATCAGTTACGTGATCAGTCTGGTCATCTAGGTTTTGATAAAACCCTTGGTCTGTTCAATGAGTGGTTTTATTAACCTTGTAGTATGAAAGCATAGGTTGAAAACTACTGTAAGAACTGTGCCAGGTGTATTCAAAGAAAAACACTGCACAGTGTTGCATATTAGCAGTGATGGGCCAATGGATTTTATCTGCATAAATTTTCTAACGATTGAGCCTGATTCAAAGAACATCTATAATATATTGGTGGTTACTGACCATTACACACGCTATGCTCAAGCCTTCGCCACAAAAGGCATCAACTGTCGCTAAGGTGCTCTGGGAACAATATTTTGTTCACTATGGGTTACCAATGAGAGTGCACTCTGACCAAGGCAAAGACTTTGAGAGTCAACTGATTCATGAACTGTTGGACATGTTCGGGATAAGAAAGTCCAGGACCACACACCATCACCCTCAGGGTGACCCACATCCTGAGTGCTTTAACAGAACATTACTATGATTGACATTTAAAACTCTCATTTATCTTATCAAACCTCCCCTTTATCTCTAAGATTCTGGAAAAGATAGTAGCGGAGCAGCTATGCTCATATCTACATAGAAATAGCATACAGGAACTGTGAAAGTTAGGATGTAGGCCTCATCACAGCACAGAGACAACACTTGTTAAAGTAGTAAATGACCTATTATTGGCCAAAGGCCAGGGCTACATCACTATGTTTGTGTTACTCGACCTCAGTGCAGCTTTTGACACCATTGATCACAGTATTCTTCTTCACAGATTAGAAAACGTGGTAGGAATTAAGGGAAAAGCCCTCTCCTGGCTCAGATCCTATTTGACTGATCGTTATCAGTATGTAGATTTAAATGGTGATTATTCTGCATATTCTCTAGTGGAGTTTGCTGTTCCACAGCGTTTGGTTTTAGGCCCACTGCTTTTTTCCCTTTAAATGCTTCCTTTGGGCAACATTATCCGTAAGCATGGTATTAGTTTTCATTGTTATGCTGATGACACACAGTTATACGTCTCAGCAAAAAACAGCTGAGAAAAACCAGCTAGCTAAAGTTGAGCAACGCGTAAAGGATATAAAAGACTGGATGCTTAACTTCTTTCTGCTTAATCCTGATAAGACAGAAGTTCTAGTCATAGAATCACACTGTAACTTTAGATGGCCTTTCTCTTCCATCAAGTACAACAGTGAAAGACCTCGGTGTGATTATAGATTCTAGTCTTTCATTTGAAGCTCAGGTGGACGGTATCACCAGGATTCTTTAATTCTTTCCTTCACCTCAGAAATATTGCCAAGTTAAGGAATATATTGTCACTAAACGATGAAGAAAAACTAGTTCATGCTTTTATCACCTCTAGGCTGGACTATTGTAACGCCTTACTGTCTGGTTGTTCAACTAGGTGCATATATAAGCTTCAGTAAGACCAGAATACAGCAGTGAGAGTCCTCACTAGAACCAGAAGATACGAGCACATCACCCCTATCCTATCTTCACTACATTGGCTCCCTGTGGAATTCCGAATTGATTTTAAAATACTACTTTTGAAATATAAAGCATTGAATTGTCTCGCGCCACAGTATCTGAATGAACTGCTAGTGTCTTATGATCCGCCATGCCTACGTTGAACAAAGGAGGCTGCTTGTATTATGAAACCTATAGAAGGGAGCAGTTTTTTCTTAAAAAGCCCCAAAGTTATGGAATATCCTTCCAAATAGTGTTCGGGACTCGGACACAGTCTCAGTGTTTCTAAGTCTAGGCTAAAAACCTATTTATTTAGCCAAGCATTTTTGTAAATACAGTGGTGTGAAAAACTATTTGCCCCCCTCCTGATTTCTTATTCTTTTGCATGTTTGTCACACAAAATGTTTCTGATCATCAAACACATTTAACTATTAGTCAAAGATACAGTAACACAAGTAAACACAAAATGCAGTTTTTAAATGAGGGGTTTTATTATTTAGGGAGAAAAAAATCCAAACCTACATGGCCCTGTGTGAAAAAGTAATTGCCCCTGAACCTAATAACTAGTTGGGCCACCCTTAGCAGCAATAACTGCAATCAAGCGTTTGCGATAACTTGCAATGAGTCTTTTACAGCGCTCTGGAGGAATTTTGGCCCACTCATCTTTGCAGAATTGTTGTAATTCAGCTTTATTTGAGGGTTTTCTAGCATGAACCGTCTTTTTAAGGTCATGCCACAACATCTCAATAGGATTCAGGTCAGGACTTTGACTAGGCCACTCCAAAGTCTTCATTTTGTTTTTCTTCAGCCATTCAGAGGTGGATTTGCTGGTGTGTTTTGGGTCATTGTCCTGCTGCAGCACCCAAGATCGCTTCAGCTTGAGTTGACGAACAGATGGCCGGACATTCTCCTTCAGGATTTTTTGGTAGACAGTAGAATTCATGGTTCCATCTATCACAGCAAGCCTTCCAGGTCCTGAAGCAGCAAAACAACCCCAGACCATCACACTACCACCACCATATTTTACTGTTGGTATGATGTTCTTTTTCTGAAATGCTGTTACTTTTACGCCAGATGTACTGTAACGGGACACGCACCTTCCAAAAAGCTCAACTTTTGTCTCGTCGATCCACAAGGTATTTTCCCAAAAGTCTTGGCAATCATTGAGATGTTTTTTAGCAAAATTGAGACGAGCCTTCTTGATGTTCTTTTTGCTTAAAAGTGGTTTGCGCCTTGGAAATCTGCCATGCAGACCGTTTTTGCCCAGTCTCTTGCTTATGGTGGAGTCTTGAACGCTGACCTTAATTGAGGCAAGTGAGGCCTGCAGTTCTTTAGATGTTGTCCTGGGGTCTTTTGTGGCCTCTCGGGTGAGTTGTCTCTGCGCTCTTGGGGTAATTTTGATCGGCCGGCCACTCCTGGGAAGGTTCACCACTGTTCCATGTTTTTGCCATTTGTGGATAATGGCTCTCACTGTGGTTCGCTGGAGTCCCAAAGCTTTAGAAATGGCTTTATAACCTTTACCAGACAGTAAAGATATAGATAGATCTCAATTACTTTTGTTCTCATTTGTTCCTGAATTTCTTTGGATCTTGGCATGATGTCTAGCTTTTGAGGTGCTTTTGGTCTGATTTCTTGATTGAAACAGGTGTGGCAGTAATCAGACCTGGGGGTGACTACAGAAATTGAACTCAGGTGTGATAAACCACAGTTAAGTTATTTTTTAACAAGGGGGGCAATCACTTTTTCACACAGGGCCATGTAGATTTGGAGTTTTTTTTCTCCCTTAATAACGTAAACCTTCATTTAAAAACTGCATTTGGTGTTCAATTATGTTATCTTTGACTAATAGTTAACGGTTTTTGATGAGCAGAAACATTTAAGTGTGACAAACATGCAAAAGAATAAGAAATCAGGAAGGGGGCAAATAGTTTTTCACACCACTGTAGATTTGCCTTAGGTAAAGGAGCAGATCTGGGGAACTCATGGACGTAGAGCAGTGGTTCTCAAACATTTTCTTTCATTCCCCACTTAAGGGGGTGGGCGAATTTTCAAGCCCCACTTGTCAACAAAATGATAACGAAATCAGCCAAGTTTACTGTTTATTGAAATATATAAATTTCTAAATCAATAAGATCAAATAACATCAAGTTCAAAACAGATCAAATACACATGCAATTGTTATAAAAGGCTTACATTGTCACTTATCCTTACATAATTGACCCCATGTTTATTAGCTGCTCAGCAATCATTAGTCGTTTTTTTGCGATGGCCAATTCTGTATGCAACTTTGAATGAAGCCATTTGTGCTTTGCTGTCCACTGATTCAGATTTTACCATGCGATTATCCTGCTGTATGTATTCTGCCAGCTTTCTTTAAAGGAAGTCGAGTGGCTTATTAACGTGACTGGAGTGTGTTGTCTCTAAGTGTCTTCCTAATTTGTTGGGTCTCATGCTGTCCTCTGCCCCCACCATTCCCACCATGAATCCAAGCTCAAGATAGGCTTCATCATGTTTTCCTTTCGGCTGGCTTTTTGGTTGATTAGGCTGATCGTGCTGAATTGCCTGCTTTTTTGTGGTCCATGTAACAAATGTATCCATTGACGTTATTATGCCCACTACATACAGTACGCTACTGACCCGGTTTGTGTCCGTGGTAAAGTTAGTTTTATATTCACATATTCGCATCTCCGGCTTCAATAGCTGCGTAAATAATCCCGCAAATAAGATACTGTACATACATTTCCAATTTGCATTGTCTTTAAGATACACCTGCCTTTTTTCTCGATTAAGCACCTAAATTATACATGTTTGAAAGCTTAACCATCATTATTCTCTACAGCGCAACAATGAATTAGGGATCATCGCAAAATGCCACACACCACAAAAAGCGTAGACCGATATTGATCTTCCCTTCTGTTCAGCGCATGAAGAATCAAAAAGCAACTTTGTTGCCACACTGGAAACTAGAAATGCCAGACTAGTACTGCCTGATAAAATTTTTATTTTAACAAAAATACAGAAACATCAGCATACACATTGGAATAAATAATGATTTCATATATAATACCAAAAGTTTCCTTATATTGTTCCTCTGCAATTAACATGCCGACGTTAAACTGTTATTGTTGCACTATGGTTCCACTTTTTCTCCCGGCCACCAACTAATTTACTTCCATTTCTTTGTTTGTGGTTGTTTAGTTGAGAGTACACTCTTCATTGTCAATAAATAAAAGCATGAATTAGAATAGGTACTTTCCTATTATTTTCCACTAATTTCCTCCCTTTCATTGCACCCCACCTGTCATGTCTGTATTTCCCACTAGTGGGGCGCGCCCCACACTTTGAGAACCACAGATGTAGAGTATTATGGTGAACTGGTATGTTTAGATGCTGTCTTCTCCACTCTCATTGATTACTCAGGTTTGTTGACGGTGAAGTGATTGGTCGCTTTACATCTCAGGGAGCCCATGTCTGTGTTTCCTTCTGGCTCTCCCTTTTAGTTATGCTATTATAGTTAGTCCTGCCGGAGTCCCTGCTTGCACTCTACACTAAATATACATTCTCCTTATACATTATGTGACTGTGACCATACCTAACTGTTATCTCTCCTCTCCTGCTCTCCCCTCTCCTGTTCTCGCTCCCCCTTTCTCTCTTTCCCTCTCTCTGTTGAGCTACACATGTTAGACCTGAGCTGCCAGTGATCCAGACTCCCTCTGCCCTCTGTCTGACTCATCCTGGTGCCCCGCTTCTGGTTGGAGATCTCGTCACATGGATGCCCTGTATGTCTCTTTGGGATGCATCTGGTGTCTGGGAAAGGTTTCACTCTACCATGAAGACAGTTCTGGCCTCAACTGACAACCTCATGTTGACAGCTGTTTCTCTGAGGACTTGACTTGGCTGCAAGTCTACCTGAGCCTCCAATAACTACCTGGACTCCATTTTAACATCAATTAACATCAACTGTTATGCTGAACTGCCTGCCATCTAACACACTGTATAAATGCAGATTAATTCCTGCTATCTGTTTCACCCAAGGTTCCTCTCAAGTTTTCTTCCTATTACCATCTGAGGGGGTTTTCCCTTGCCACTGTCGCCCTCGGTTTGCTCATCAGGGACTATCTGACCATTTTGATTCATACACATTCACATTCCATACAAACTTAAATAATGATTTTGATTTTGTAAAGCTGCTTTGCAACAATGACAATTGTTAAAAGCGCTATACAAATAGAATATAATTTAATTGAATTTAAATGTGAGTACCACTATGTCTAATTAAACCTTTTAATTTGTGCTCCATGTACTTGTTTGTGTCTATATTTAATTTCAAGCAACTAAGGATTTTGGGTCCAGATATAGGGGACTGCCACTGTTAAAAATTTATTGTATGGGAGTTTGTGCTTGCATTAGCAACAAAGCTATACTGTATAATAAGCTAACCAGGCCTCTCTGCTCCAAGCCGGAGACATACTGTATGGGCAGTTAAGGTATTATGAACACATCCCAAATTAAATTAATCTAGTAGACCCATCACAAATTCTCCTCCCATGCAAAGTGTGTTTCTTTTAGTATTGTTATGAGTGAAGCCATAACATTTTGAAACCCAGAGAACTGTGAGGGAGGGCTACATATTGATTAGAGGATAATAGCAAATACAGAAGTTAAGTACCTCTACTGTAACTTTTTTCACTTTCCATTCAGTGATCATATCTGAATATTTTTTTAAAACAGAAACAGTTATAAAGCCTGTTAAAATCAAGCTACAGTAATTCACATGCGTGTAATTATGGTACCATAACACTGACAATGACACTGACACTACATCTCATTCAGTGATAGCTAACCTTAAATTGGACTGCATGTAATATAATGTAATGTCCACAGCATGTTAAGTTTAGAATATATACATTATATATATATATATATATATATATATATATATATATATATATATATATATATTATGGCAAGCCGTTTAGGAAAATATTCATGAGAGAATTGAATGAAAATATCGATATATATTGAATGAAACTTGATATATATTGAATGAAACTCGATATATATTGAATGGATTCTGAATATATGGAATGAAACTCGATATATATTGAATGAAACTCGATATATATTGAATGGATTCTGAATATATGGAATGAAACTCGATATATATGGAATGAAACTCGATATATATTGAATGAAACTCGATATATATTGAATGAAAACTCGATATATATTGAATGAAAACTCGATATATATTGAATGGATTCTGAATATATGGAATGAAACTCGATATATATGGAATGAAACTTGATATATATTGAATGAAACTCGATATATATTGAATGAAAACTCGATATATATTGAATGGATTCTGAATATATTGAATGAAACTCGATATATATGGAATGAAACTTGATATATATTGAATGAAACTCGATATATATTGAATGGATTCTGAATATATGGAATGAAACTCGATATATATGGAATGAAACTCGATATATATTGAATGAAACTCGATATATATTGAATGGATTCTGAATATATTGAATGAAACTCGATATATATTGAATGAAAACTCGATATATATATATTGAATGAAACTCGATATATATATATATTGAATTGAAACTCGATATATATTGAATGAAACTCGATATATATTGAATGGATTCTGAATATATGGAATGAAACTCGATATATATGGAATGAAACTTGATATATATTGAATGAAACTCGATATATATTGAATGAAAACTCGATATATATTGAATGGATTCTGAATATATGGAATGAAACTCGATATATATGGAATGAAACTTGATATATATTGAATGAAACTCGATATATATTGAATGGATTCTGAATATATGGAATGAAACTCGATATATATGGAATGAAACTCGATATATATTGAATGAAACTCGATATATATTGAATGGATTCTGAATATATTGAATGAAACTCGATATATATTGAATGAAAACTCGATATATATATATTGAATGAAACTCGATATATATATATATTGAATTGAAACTCGATATATATTGAATGAAACTCGATATATATTGAATGGATTCTGAATATATTGAATGAAAAGTCTGAATATATTGATTGAACCATGACGTCATCGAAACAGCGCCGTCTTTAGAAAAGACGAGTGAGTCAGCGAGAAACTTGGTCGCTGCGATTCTGAGAAATGAAAAGATGGTTTAGTAATATAATCTGATAATATCAGATTTCCACATTCGAATACGTTTAAATCCGCCACGATTTGTTATTATATTTTCCTCCCTAATGTGTCACAGCTGCGTTTGGTTTTCCCAGTTAATTTGAGTTGTATTTAAGCCTAGCGTTTCGTCATGTACTAGGCCGTTATGGTCAGTTTCTTTATGGCTTGCTCTAATTAATTTAGCCCTCTGTGAATGTTCTTGGCTACCAGCTCGCCTTAGATCATGCGACGGGGGTCGCACGCGTTCAGATCATACGGGGGAGGGGGGGGGGTGCGCGCGTTCAGATCATGCGGGGGGGGGGCAGGGCGCGCGTTCAGATCATGCGATGGGTGGATGTGCAGCCTGTGAAATCTAATACCGTATTGTGTAGTGTCCTTTTTTAGGCGGATTTTTCCGCTACCGCAGATCATTTTATCAACTTGTTATAAATAAATTTTATGAGTATATTAACATGTGCTTTCTCAACATTTCAAAATTTTTATTGAGTAGAACCGGCCCTGGTTTGAATACGAATCAGTGAGTGTAACCGTCTTCACTCTCACCAAACATCACTTTATACAACACTAGTGTAAGTACTCGGACGTGGAAAAGAGGAGGAAATGACCATCTCTTCATTTCTAAGAATCGCAGCAACCAAGTTTCTCCCAGACTCGCTCATTCTTCCTAAATATGGCGCTGTGTTTCGATGACGTCATGTTTCAATCAATATATTCAGACTTTTCATTCAATATATATCGAGTTTCATTCAATATATTCAGAATCCATTCAATATATATCGAGTTTCATTCAATATATGTCGAGTTTCATTCAATATATTCAGAATCCATTCAATATATATCGAGTTTCATTCAATATATTCAGAATCCATTCAATATATATCGAGTTTCATTCAATATATGTCGAGTTTCATTCAATATATTCAGAATCCATTCAATATATATCGAGTTTCATTCAATATATTCAGAATCCATTCAATATATATCGAGTTTCATTCAATATATATCGAGTTTCATTCAAAATATTCAGAATCCATTCAATATATATCGAGTTTCATTCAATATATATCGAGTTTCATTCAATATATTCAGAATCCATTCAATATATATCGAGTTTCATTCAATATATATCGAGTTTTCATTCAATTCTCTCATGAATATTTTCCTAAACGGCTTGCCATAATATGTATATATATATATATATATATATATATATATATATATATATATATATATATATGGACTCCTATGGTTCATTAGGAATCATTAATCAGCTCATACTGTTTATCCTCTATACGGGGTCATGGGGACCTGGAGCCTATCCTAGGAGATTTAGGGCACGTGGATGCTAATTCATCTCAGGGCATACACACATACTCACATCCTCATTCATAGTGATGAATTGCAGCGTAGTGACTGCAGACAGCTTTTAGGTAGACAGCTAGTCCGAAGTTGCTACTTAGTATGTTTTACTTCAGACTCATGTTTTGAGTCTTCAGAAGTATGTTTTGCTTCAAAACAAATTGGATAGCTTATATCACAATAATAAAAATAAAAAATTTATATTGAATAAATATTAAATTACCCTTTAGTTGGCTACGTTGATTCACCCAATCAATGACGATTAATCTTGGTGCAATTTCTGTGCAGTAATTACATACCAGTAAAAACAGAGCTTCTCTGATATAATTTCAATAATGCTACATATGATGCAATAATCACATTACACAAGAAGCTTCAGACAGAAATACACCTTTGTCTGAAATATATCAATTATATAACATATACTGTATACTTCCCACTGGAATACTTCCAATTGGAAACTCTTTTGCCTTTCATGACTTGTGTTCTTCTTTTTCACTGAATTCAAAGTGTTACCATTATTTCCAAGATCAGAGGTTAAGAATCGTGCACGTGTACTGTATATGGCTGCACTGTGAACCTTCACCATAGTGTGCATATGCTGACTGTGTACTGACATGGATAGCGCTTGGAGGAAAAATCACAATCATCTGAAATGATTCATGCTGCCCTGACCAGACATCTTTGGAGCTTGTGTAAGTTTGTGTGTTACTGTCTGCAATTGTAATTTCAAAGAAGGGCAAGTAAATGTTAAATAGACATTTGGAAACAAATACTTTAAATGCAAAAAAAAACAAACACATTCAATATTCCAATAGACAGCAGGGTTAGATATTAGTGCATCAGGCAGCTGTTCAAACATTCACAGACAACTAACTAAAGACACACACACACAAACACATGCACACACACATAATGAAATGCTGAAATGCCTGGCTGTCAGAAACAGAGTTCCATGGATTTGAAGGACTATTGTCATTATTAAGGGTCCAAGTGCTTGGCAGAACCTCATGGTTGTCAGGGAAACACCCCTCAGTATCACCACCTTCCACACACTGACCCTCCTGAAGAATATTTTCTCTCTCATCCTAACAAAAAAAAAAAAAAATATATATATATATATATATATATATATATATATACACACCAAACAAGACTATATTTACAGTACAAGCCTAGTATATTCTGTGCAATCCCCACACACATTAAAAAAGGGAATTGTAATATCCTTGGAAAGGCATACAAAAAGCTCAATGATAATGAAAACAATCATGATTTTCAGATTGTTATGGACATTGCAGAACTCAACATACACCTACACACTCACATTTAGTTACTTTATTGTTCCTCAGATTTCAGGATGTAATTGAACAAAAATATGCTATTTGGAATTAAAACATACAATACAAATACAATTCAAAAAGACCATCCTGAAAGTGCTTCATATCTGTTTTCTACCAGTGTTTATTTCCCCCCAGTTTAGACGTTACCCACTTTAAATTTGAATATAGAAACAGATACAGCTATTTGCAGCACCAAACATACAGACATAGATAGTGGCACTGCACTGTGTCGCTACTCTGGTTACTATTTGCCTTCTCCTCCTCCCTACAGTACCTACTTTCATTTCCTACCTCACAAACCCTTCTTGTTTTCTCAGTGCCTGACTCTCTAATTCTTTATCTCATCTGTCTTCCTGAGAAATGCAGCTCTAAACAGAATAAGGCAAGGATCTATCTAATCAAACCTCAGATCCGGTACCTAATCTCTTTTAATATGTTAGTGCGACATAAAAAGCACAAATTTTTATTTTGTGCCTTTTCTTTCCACATGGGGTTGGTAGGCTTATTTTAACCTGGGCTGAAAGGAAGGAATCACTGTGGTCTGTCACTGTAGGTTGCTATAGAAACAGTACCTGGACAAGTAACTTTGATTAGACCTTCATTATCCACCAAAAACATGTGTGTATATCTGTGATTTATACTTGACAGCTAAATTATTCAGCAGCTAATGAGAGCTTTGGCAGCATAAAAGTCTTGCATCAGAGGGCTATTCAGATGGATTTGTGCTGTTTGTGTTGGTGGGCTCAAGCAGAAATGCTTAAAATGCTCAGTACGGCAGGTTTTAGAAAAATACACCTACACACATCAGCAATTTCACTTTTTAACATAAACTGGAAAAATGCAAAGAAAACATCACGTAAGTCCTATTTTAAACCTCATGGTTGTCATTTTAAAGAGTCTTGGATAGTAGATGCAGTAGCATGCCACATAAGACCTGTGTAAATAAATACTCTTGGTAAATACAAATTAAAATTGTAATAAACAATATGACAAATGTATATGGAGTGGATAATTATATTGTTTGTTATAAAAGCATTTACATTTTGATTTTATGCACATAATCAGTGGCCATTTTATTTTCTGAATATACCTACAGTACTAGCGATAATACATTGGGATTTTATTTATTCATTTATTTAATTCTTCCCTCTTTTTTTCCGAATTTTCCGATTTACTCCCCTAATTTTAGTCGTGTCCAATTCCTCCCAGTCGCTAGGGGCTGCCCACATTAAGCTTCTACCGCCACTCAGTTGGGAGGGCCGTAGACCCACGTGACGACCATCTTTTCGAACTGCTCGCTCGTTGGGGGCGTAACACACTCAGAGGAACAGCGCTATCTGCACCCTCCGCTTACGTGAGCTCACAGACGCCCCTGATTGGCTTGTAGAGCCGTCATTAATGTGGGAGCACTAATACCTCTTTTCCACTGCATAGTACGGCACAGCACGGTTCAGTACAGCTCACTTCGGTTCGGCTCAGTTTGCGCTTCCACTGCAGTTTAGTAACGCTTTAGAGAGGGCGGGATTTTTCACGTGTCGTTATAGTTGCGGCGCCTCTACTGCCGTGACATCATCGTAAACGCGCCACAAACAAACACACAACAATGGAGCATATCGACGGAATGGTGTTCTTCATTCTCGGCATGTGGATGTTTTTAACAAGACGAAGGAGTTTGTGTCAAAAGAGGCTGATGGCAGCCAAAGAAAATTTTTGGTTAATACAAAAAGGTGCGTCCGATCCGCTGGCTGTTCTAAATATAGCGGTTCTGTTGTGTCTCGTGTCGCAAGTTCTGTGACGCAGTAATGACGATTTTCTCCGGCCAATCAGTGACCAGCAGAGTTTACACGTCACGTTTTGGTAACGGTTCGGCGCGCTTGGAACCTCGGCTGAGGTGGTACTAAAAAAAGGACCAGGTACCAGGTACTGTTCCCAGTGGAAAACCCCACAAAAGTGAGCTGAACTGAACCGTGTCGTGCCGTACTATGCAGTGGAAATGCGCCATAAGTACCTTCCATCCCGCCACGCTGAGAGAGCTCGGCCAATCAGCTCTCTCTAGACCTCCGGCTGTGAGAGGTAACAGCATCACCTGGGGTTCGAACCAGGGATCTCCGGATGATAGGGTGAGCACTTTACCACTGCGCCCCTCGGAGGCCCACATTGGGATTTTAAATGAGTTGTGCACTAGCCAGTCTAATGCACGCACCAGCCACTGCCGAAATTAAACCCAGTCTTTTTCTTTTAGCCCAGAAAACATTCGTCACCAAAGTTTTGTAAATAGGTTTTAAGAAGTCGCTCTCAGAAAGGAACTTATGTGACACATTGGAAAAAACTCACTCACTCACTCACTCATTCTTTATATCGCATATTCTATTTAGGGTCACATGGGGACTTGGGGCACAAGGCTGGGTACATGCTTGATGGGCTGCCAGTCCTTAGCAGGGCACAAGCAAAGACACATTCACGCTCAGTGGTTAATTCATTGGACTATGGTTCAGAAGACCCCAGTTTCAAACCCTATGACCACCAGGTTGCCCCTATGGGGCCCTTGAGCAAGGCCATTAATCCTCAACAATGTAAGTCGCTTTGGATAAGGGCATCTGCCAGTTGTAGTACAGTAAATGGAAATGTATTTGGACTAAACCGGGATTCGATCCCTCTGCCCTGGATGTTCGGTCACAGTGGTAACCTCTAAGCCATTTGACACCCCACTGTGAAGACTAATACATAGTAATATAAGTTTCATTGTGAGTATGTCCTTTATGTGTTTTTACTAAAAATTAAATGTCTTGTACATTTTGTCCCCAAATTTACTGCATCCTGTTAAAACCATGAAATATTTTTTTTTTTGTGAATGAAGGCATAAAAATACAGTATGTGAATAGTGTCCCTGATTGAGGTTGCTCGGAGCCCACAGCAGTAATTCCCGTGAACATTCAATGAGTGGAATGCTGATCCTTGAAAATAGATGGATAACTTATCGCCAACCTGCAGAAGAGACGCATCTGTGTGTGGGAACTATACACACAATCATTCACAAACACCACCTGCACAATTCAGGTAATTAGCATGGAGATATTAAAACATCTCCTGTATATCTCTGTTCTCACTCCAAATGATTTTCACATTTTTAAAACATTAAAGGAGTTCCTGGGCGGCCAGCATTTCGGATGTGAAGGAAACAATCAGATCATGGCGTCGGCATTCTGAGAACACTTTCTGCCTTGATGGTATCAAAGCACTAGTGAAATACTGGAAAAAATGCATTAGTGTAGCAGGGGATTATATAGAGAAATAAAGGTAGTTTTGCCTCTCATACTGTAGCTGTGTTCTTCACTATCAAAGTTCCGGTTTGACTTGGACACCCTTCGTACTTGAGGGAACTGCTTGCTGGTGTTACAAGTTTTCTTTACAATCGTTGCCACCATCATTCAATTACTAATTCGTAAATTACTTTGTCTTCAGTTAAGTGCTTTCACATAATCTCGGTCATTTTGGGTCCAGGAACACATCTTAATACAACTGGAGTAAACCTGGACTGCAGGGCACCACCATGAAACGCAGTCACACATTCATTCACACTAAAGGGGATTTCTTGGCATGTTATTGGAGGAAATCAATTGACTGGAAGAATGGGAAAAACATGCAAAACTTCTCAGAGACAAGACCACAATGTCCTATAAGCTCACCCCTAATGTATAAGATAGACCCATAATATCCCAACAGAGAATGGTGAAAAATATTAAGCATGCACTTTGTTCACAAAAATGTCCTTAAAAATGTGCAGGACAGGGGTTAGTACAGGATTGAGAATGTGTCATCTATACAATGCAAAGCTGCCCACTCTTGTGCGCAATCATTCATCTTCATACACTCTCATGCCACACTTGCAATTTCTCAAGCTTTCATATTCAAAACAGTTGTCTCCAAAAAAATCTCCAACCTCTTTCAGATGACCCAGCTATAAACAACTTTTATTTAGAAGCCAAATCGTTTGCCCTCCATACAGTACATACTGTAGGTGTATTGCGTCCGGAGTGCACCGACATGAGGCCCTGCCCCTTTTTCCTCTCAGTGTGAAGAGACATAATATTTGCATAATCCGGTTGAAATTAACATTAATTTACAGCGGCATGAAGGCATCAATCAAAAGAAGGGTGCTGAACAAATCAACAATACAATAATATAATACTTTTATATTTGCTATCTTTATATTTCTTTTTGACTACTATATTCTCCTAGTACTCTCCTAGTAGTAATGCTGTGGTATTATTATTATTATTACTATTATTATTATTATTACCTTTACTTTTTGCTTTGCTTCTTTTTCAATAATTTTCATCACTAGTGTCACTTCATTTTGACTGCACAATTAAATTTATGTGTATTTTTTTGTTTGTTCTTTCTTATTTATTCTTTTGTTATTTTGTGACTTGATTCTGTGCTCTGGACATATACAATCTGTTTGTTTCATGGCTCCTGCATGACTGATGCATTTTACATAATATTGCATGCTTTTTGTTGTTTTCTCTCTGAATCAGGTGTGTTAGCCCCTGGGTGTTTTTATGAATATAAATAGTAATATATTGTTTTGTCTGGATGATTAAACTCAGTGGAAATATTGCCATTTTCTCTGTCTTAAATGTAAATAATATTACTGCCCACAGGAGAGTTATAGTGGGGGTGGGACTGATGACCCAGGGTTCCAGTGACAGTAGGGCCCTTGTAATGCAATTAATTATTGTAATCAATTAAATATGAGAGATATGGTTCATGAAAGGAAACGTTTCCAATGAGACAATTTATGTATAGGGCCTAGAGGTTTGTGCTATGCCCCTGCTACCTTACATGGAGCTGCTGGGGAGCAGGTACAGTAGGTGGTTTGGCTGGTGAGTAAGGTAGGTTCTATTTCTATTTCGTTTGAATGAACATTTCAAATGTCAGTTTTACCAATTGGAATAAATAAAGTCACATGTAACACTAAAGTATTCAGAACCTCAGGCATGCTGGGTATAAGCATGGTTTGTGTTAGACAAAATGGCTGGGCATGTGCAATGCTGCTTTGTGAGCGTCTATGCCCAGAACCAGTGCCTGTATTTTCAGAATCTTATGCCAAGCTTTTCTGAAAATTTGGCAGCTATGACAATATGCCCTTCAATTAATGTGCATTAATAAACCCTAGCATGTTGTTACTGTATGCTCAAATGTTCTGTGGACTGCTATAAAAATATTCAAGAGAAACAGAAGGGCTGTTAATTACATTTAGAACTTGCTGAAGAATCAACTGTTTCACACTGAAAATGTGCCATGCACCTGCTCTTGTTTCTAATCTGAACCTTCATCATAAATAGTCTAGCCTTTCATTGACTCTTTGTAATGTCTCACTCCTAGCAGTAGATGGACATTACTTACATTACAACCTTTGAGTTAGTGTTCATAGTTTCCCAGCATTAATTCGGTTCAATTCAGTTTTATTTGCATAGTGCTTTTAACAACGGCCATTGTCGCAAAGCATTAAAACCTGTTTAAACCTGTTCAAACCCATTAAACCTTTCTGTTTCTGTCTAGCCTACCTATATCAGTCTACTGATCTCATGCCACTTTGCTGGTTTTTCAGCTTTGATTTTGGGCAGTTTTGGCTTTGTCTGCATTGTTTCCAAACTACAAATCCTGTTTGGGCATGACAAGATGTTCAAGTAATATAGCTATTCGCTGTGGAGCATCTGGTAATATTGTTCAGATGCTTCAAACACTAGAAAATATGATTATAAACATCTCCAATTACAAATGGAGTATCTTAATGAAAATGATTCTAGCTTATTATTGCACCACAGAGCAGAAATTTCCAAAACAAAATATTAATTTATTCAGTAGTTTCAGTTCTCAGGGAAATTGTTGAACCATGACTGAGTTACAGAAAAGACCAGGCAATGGTTTGACTTTGAGATACCGAAAAGCCTGCAATATACTGTACAGTATGTCTACCTGCCACGACACTGTGTGCAAATACAGACAGCTTCTCCCTCTGCTGTTTCCTTTTAAGCATTTATTAAGCAGTCTTGAGGAACTATGGGTTTTGTGGCATTTTAAGGCACTTGAGCAGAGCTGCTTGTCCATGAGGCTACATCATCATGAACAACACTCTGGAGGTTAATCTTGGCTATGTGTGCTTTGCACAAACATGTGACCAAAAAAATTAACATTACCATTCATATGGCCGATTGTGTATAGTATAATTTAAAAGGAAGAGGGGGAAAAACAAGAAAAGTAACTGTATTTGTTCATCTTACTACAAATGACTAGTCATAATTCAGAGTCACTGCCTCACATCAAGTTTAATGTTAAGCACTTTTAAAGCAGATCCATGAGCTAATCCCAAACGTGCAAAGCCCATAAGAGCCAGCACATACAAACTCTGAGCTAACTCCTTAAGAGGATATTTACCAGTTGGCAATTGTAGCTACTCTGACAAAGCTATTAAGACTCATAGAAGAGTGTAGTGTGTTAAACTAGTAGATCATTAATCTCTGTTAGAAGATGCATAACGATCTCCCATCCAAAGCCAAAAATGAGCGAGCTGGTGAGTGAGGCAGAAGAAGGTACGTCAATTAATGCATGATGTGTACTGGGCAACAAATACATCGATTTAAGCATAAAGTAAAACCACATAAACTATTCATATGGAGAAGGCTGACTGATGCGTTTGTTTTTGCTTTATGGTGGCATGGTGGCGTAGTGGTTAGTGCTGTGGCTTTGTGACTCTAGGGTCGTTCCTGCCTTCAGTCTGTGTGCATGTTCTCCCCGTGGGTTCCTCTCGCAGTCCAAAGACATGCATTAGGCTAATTGGTGTTCCCTAAGTGCCTGTAGTGTGTGTGTGTGTGTGTACTTTATGTGCCCTGCAATAGATTGGCAGCCTGTCCAGGGTGTACCCCCTACTTGTACCCAAAATCTCCTGTGGCCCCACACTAACCTGTAACAGGATAAGTGGTATAGATGATGAATTAATAAATGAATATAAATCCCCAAGTGGGAAAAAAATGTCTTTTCATGAATAGCAGATTTTTCAATTACCGGTAGTTCAATTAGCAGCACATTTTCAATCAATTTTTTATTAGCTGTAGAGCATCTGCCAAACAAAAGTCCCTGTGATCTGGGATTTTTCTTTTATTTGTCTCCTACATTTTTACTATAGAAAATGCAATTTATAACAACAAGTGCATTAATATAAATCTGCGATTTAAATTACAGCTGGCACTTTAGTCAGAGCTGCTGTTATGTAAGCAGTAACAGCTCATGCTGTTATACAAAAACAATGCATGCAGAGGTAAAGGTATTGTTTTTGCTGTGGTGTGTTACTTTGATTATTCTGACAGCGATTTGTCAATGACTGGAGTGTTTAATTTATTATTAAAAGGCATGCATTTTAAAGGTTTTTAATTTAGATTAGGGGGTGGGGTTTGTGGAGAAAAGTTGAGAGCATTTTAGCCATTATTTGTTTTGCTGTTTTTTTTAAATAAACATACAGTATATAGGGATCAGAAATGTGGAGTATAGAGTGACATCCTTTTTTTTTCCAGTACAACATTATGATTAACTGAATTTTAGCTCATTTTAACTGACTACCCAAACATGACTGAGCGAAAAAGTCACATCAGCAAAGAAATAGCAGATACACATGATCACATGGTTTTCTCAGTTTTTTTGGGTTGTTTCTATGATAAAAAAAAAAATTCTAATATGCATATTTCGAGAGTTCACCTTTTTGCGACATCATTGCCATAATCTGGTCGTGGCACAATTTACCCTTTATAAAAGTACTGATAACTTTCGTTTTACCTGAAATATCCGAAAACCCAAATACACAGTTTGAAGTCTGAAGCTTCCCTTAACACACACACCAGCAAGGCTTTCATACAGGCACTTTAAAAAATATATATTTTATCTCCATTGACTTATGCTGTGTTGCCGGCACATATTTATGCCGGTTAAGTTTTAAGGGATTTATTATTAAGTTGCATGAGCAAATTAACAGTCAACCAGTAGATTGGAAGTTAGTGATAAATAAAATACTTAAATAATTCTTTTGATTGTGTAAAGCTGCTTTGCGACAATGACAATTATTAAAAGTGCTATACGAATACAATTGAATTGAAAATTTAACGTTTTAGAAAGTGCTACTAGTAGAGATCATATTCTGCTAATATTAAAAACATCATGTAACAAAGTGCTACCCAATGTCAGGAAATATTATCTCTGATAAAGCTTTAAAAAGAAAATTCTCAGTGCTACAACCATTCAAAGTGGATTCAACTGGAACAAGATACTGAGAACGTAGAATGGACTGAAATATTTGTGAATGGTAGGAAGTTGACCGGGTAGAAAAAACTAATAGAACACCGGAACTACCTGTGTTATTATATAATTTGCTTTTAACATGAATCATTTGCATTAATAAACAACTTTTGGCTAATAAGTTTGGGAGAATGACTCCATGGAGTGTCAAACAGCAAATTACTTTTCGGGAAATAAAAACTGATTAGCACTTTATTGAGCCAATTTCTGGAAATCATGTGAATTCTAATATTAATTCATAAAATGTACAGCATGAATACAGTGAATAAGCATTGGTCATTTTGCTATAAAATGTCATAAAGTTGAAACATGCACTTTTCTGGTTTTCTAGCCTTCTCACCATTGTTCTACCCAGAATTCCAAGGGGCCAGCTTAGAGAAAGACAGAATTGAGCTTTTTGTGTGAAGTCCATGGGCCTCTCTGGCTTTGTAAAACTTGCAGTTTGACCTTATCTGACCCCTTGGGGCATCAACCACAAAGCTGTATGCTAATGACTGTGCTGCAGTATGATAATTGTGATGCGCTTGGTGACTGAAAGTGTGAAACTATGTGATGCATCAGTTTTTTTTAATATTGTGAGATCACACAGAAATGTTTGAATCTGTAGAGATTTGGGTTTGTAGTGATGGTGTGCTAATTGCTATTCAAACACTGAAGTGTGTACTGAAGGCTGCTTTCTAATCTTCTGAGCCTGTTGCCGTTTCATTGATTTTCTGTTCACAGCAAGCGGCAAGTTGTGGTGAAGGGATTCATTTAAGTCAAACAACAATGAGATCGCGATGAGTCACACCGAAGCTTAACTTTGTTGGTGTTATATCTGTATACAGTCACTACAGCGCCTTTTTCTCTTTTACTCCCACCCTGTCTGCAATACCTTTTACTTCCTCTGTCTTTTCACTGTAATCTCTTTTTTTTAACCTGCCTCCTTGAGGTCACAGAAATTTAATATTCCTCATAATTAGATCACAAGACACCATTTAACACAGACAACAGATAAATTAATGTAGCGTGGCCTTGTGGTTAGCATGATCATGTTCTAATTGTGATTGAAAGCCTTAAAGAGGCAGTGTGCAATTTTTTCAGCTCTTTACTGCCAATGGGGCAAATTACAGTTAAAATTTCCACGGCATGTGTCAAAAGGGGCAGAGCTAATGAAGCTCTGTTCCATCGGGGGGTGGACCTAATTTCAGGACCAGGAAATTTTTAAGAGAAAATTAAAAACAAAAACAAAAAAACAGGTAGATCTAGGCAGGTATTTTGCCTGGTCACATTAATAATCACCAGTTTATGCAAGATACTCAGTGTTGCCAAATATTTCCAATGAAAAGTAGCTAAAGCCTGCCCGAAAAGTAGCTAAATGTTGCCAGATGACATCACACACTAATTTGCTTGTCTGTGACATCATCACGTAGTACAGTATCTGACAAGCCCGTCTCGTCTCTACTCTCTGAGGCGCAGTGTATAATATTATATTAAAACATTACATCCAGATGCACACTAAATAGGTTCTGATTAACATATTACTTTGCATATTACATATTACATTATCTTTATGTAGTATACAAAATAATTAATGTTTTCTCAAATTGACTGGCCATCTCAGCAAAAACATTATTTGAAATATGTGACTTGCCTGGCTGTTTAGACCTTAGGTAGCCCCACCCCCGCACTCTACTGAGTGAAGCCTGCAGCCACTGCTCTTTTGAGTCACTTTTTAAAAATTGCTAAAAGTAGCCAAATGAATGTTAAAAATTGCTAAATTTGTGGCTATGTCCTTTTTGAAAAATAAAATTGCTAAGTTGGCAACACTGAAGATATTACACAAGCGGTTAGGTGCAATATGAAAGACTGAAGTTTAGGAAAAACAGTGAGAAATAAACCAGTCAGATATCAGCACTTAGGAATAGAATGAGCTAAGCATGATGGCACACAAACTGTGTTATGATAGATCAAATGTTGTCACCATTCTGGCTAAAACATGTGAATAGGCACTAAAACAGATGGTTAACCCTAACAGCATTTCAGAAAAATTAAACGTGCACTTTTGCCTCGACACCCATTCATCTTCCTCAAAATATCCCAGATATGTAGGGCATGTGAAAACTGAACAGCATTACAACACACCCTTTGGGCATGGCTGAAGCACCGTATGTGAAAAGAAAAAACTGATTGTGCACACACAACACACATGGCGGCAGAGCCAGCTGTCGTAGACATTAGGATTACCAATGAGGAAGCATGTTGCACAGAGGCACTTTTAACATGTTTTAAATGTATTTCATTTTGGAAATGTGGGGATCCCCATGTTTAGGGTAAACCCTCCTTGTTAGGTTTAGGCCTAATCTTAACTCCTAACCATAATCCTAACCATTACACAGAAATAAACTGAAACTAGATACAATTCCTGGAGAAATGGTGAAGAAGGGGGCACAATGGCAAACTGCTTTCCTGAGATAAATGCTGAAAGTTCTCCGTCTTTACTGACACATTTGCTTTTCCATATAGCACAAGAATAAGTCATGGTTTTTTTGTCTTTCTCTTGCTTTTCATTTGTCTGAAATGAAAGATTAAAGTAAGAAGGAAGAATCTATCCGTCTAACATTAACGCCAGCTAAACACAGCAACAGCAACCCCACACAAGTTGTCGTTTTTAGTCTTTTGGCTAGACTAGGGGTCTGTCTAGGGGTCGCCACACAACTTGCCATAGGTTTTACGCCGGGCGCCCTTCTTGATGCAACCCTCTCATTTTATCCTGGGCTTGGGACCAGCACTGCATCCAGTGGCCGGGCTTTGGGCATTGCGTGGGAATTGAGAAATCTACCACTGAGCCACCAATGGTCCTGTGATCCCACACAAGGGCTAGCAGTGAATAATTTACATTTCCATGGTATTATGTGAATTGATATCATGAGATGTGTTGAAATTTATTGCATTATTATTATCATATTGCAATAAATTTCAACAGACCTCCTTAGTATCATTATAATTCGAAGTCAGTTCACATAATCCTGAGGTTACAATAAGTCAGAAATTCTATGTAAATGTATGGCAATGTGTTCAAGTATGTACATGGTGTATAATGTTTCATTGTACAGTATAGTGTTCATTGTTACACCAACCATTGATAAGACTGTATTGCCAGCCTGCCTCACCACAGGGACTTCTGAATAGACAATCTTTGTCTATTAACATTCACACACACATAGTTCTATGCAAAAGTCTTGAGCCACCTCTTATTTCTTTATATTTTGCATCTATAAGGCCTTTTAAAATTTTTATTGCAGTCTTAAAGAATATTTTTTTATTCTTCCTCAAGGACTTTTTTGTTCTCGTTTTTGGCTCTCGTTTTAGTCTAATCCCGAACAGTTTAGAGGAATGTTTTTGTTTGTTAAGCCATGCATATATAATATACTATAATATACTATAATATACTATAATATAATATAATATAATATAATATAATATAATATAATATAATATAATATAATATAATATAATATAATATAATATAATATAATATAATATAATATAATATAAGACACAAACCAGTGAGAAACAGGTACAGATAATGAGAGATGATCAAGTCATGATTGGTATATTGATGATGCTGAATACTGAGTGGTTGGAACAGATGAGTGGGGAAATGAGGTGGCTGTTGAGGCTGTTACATAAACAACCAATTTTTTTTATTGTATCTTTAGGCACTTTGCAGCCTGTCACAGTAAAACACTTGTTTCTATTTATTTAATATCATCTACATCATTTTTATTTTATTTAATATGAAGAAATTGGGGGGGGGGGGGGGGGGGGGGGCTTATACACAGAATCACAACCTTAAGGCTTTCTGCCCAATATTATCTGAATCCTAATATAATCTTGAAATTAGGACTTCAGCTCGAAGAAAATTTTAAAGAATGACCTGGTTGAATTTTAATTCAAGACCCCTGCTTTATAATCTCTGTAGATAGACTTTTTTAAATCCTATTTCATTGACTGGCAATATAATCTTGTTAGGCAGGCCTGATTTGATCTGAGGGGTGTCTGACACAAACACAGGCTAAACAACTTCACTGTGAGAAAGATTTTCAGAAAGAATACAGACTACTGAGTATGAGAGCAAGCAGGTCAATAACTCTATACTGTATCTATAAGCCACTATTATTGGTAAATTAAGCTAATCTGGATACACTTGCAGTATCACATAGGGAGCACAGTCTGATACATAAAAGCAGACAAGCCAGTGTGTGAACCAGCTAGTGTGTGAATCTTCTCTGACAGGATTAAGATATTGATCCACATTCTTCACAAAAGTCAATCAAAGCAACAGTCAGTACTGGTGTCCTAACTAAATTCTAGGAAAAAAGAATCAGAGGGATATGAACCAAGGCATCTCCAACCCTGAGTGTTTTGCTGTGCTTAAAGTTCAAATCTATGAATTCACTTTATTCGTGTCAAACACTGGTTAGGGGTGCAGTGGATCAAAAGCCTGTCCTTGGAACACTGGACAGGAGGTGAAAGAACACTTTGAATGGGACACCAATCTGTGACAGAATACTTTGCACACACTCACCCACACGTTCATTCACACCTAAGGGCAATTTTGCATATTCGGCTTATCTACAGGCAGATTTTTGAGGAATGGAAGAACCTGGAGGAAATCTGGAGAAAACATGGGCACAGGGGAAACATCATGGAACGCCACACAGACGTGTAACCCAAGCTAAATATGACCAATCTGATGAACAATCCACTGACGGTTCTGACGGTTGTCTATTAAGACAGGATGAACAACTGGTTATCACTGTCACCTTGCCTCTCCGGGGTCCGGGTTCAGTTTCCCGCCTCGGTACTCCGGTTTCCTCCCTGACATGTAGATTAGGTTAATCCTAAATTGCCTGTAGTGTGTTAATGAGGATGTTTGTGTGTGTGTCCTGCGATGAACTGGCACCCCATCCAGGGTGTACCCCGCCTGGGCTAGACTCCTTGACTGTGTATACAGAATGAGTGGACATCTGTTTACTCAGTACGTGACCACGTCATTAGTAATTCGGTGTGACGTCACGACACGAGGACATTCTGTTATCATTAATCAGTAGAATTATTATTTAAAAAAATACCAGCAATGTTATTATGCTGTCATGCTTGCGATGTATTGCCGTGGATTTACACTATAACAGGAGCACACACACACACACACACACACACAGCTATGTGCCACCATGTGTTTCAGGCATTGCGTCAGTGATTCAAACTGTAAACACTACCTGATATCAACCGTGCGTTAAATGCGCGTTACGCACATCAGATTACAGTGCAACCCTTCCATGTTTGTGTGTTTTATTTTCCCAGGCTCGCTGTGCCTTACCCTTCATCCAGTCCACCACTTGGTTCGTTGTCCACTTGCTTACAGGTTCCATGACCAAAGCCATCCTAGTGGAAGTTTTTGCAGTCAGTGCCAAACAAAGGCGCAAAGGGAGCGACTCGGATCACCCAGCTGCGCAATTCTGCTACTCAGACCTCAGATCGGATCTTTTCATTCTGATCGTCTGGCGCGTGCGTTCCATGGGCGATGTACACAAACCGAGTGTGCGCTGTCAAGTCCAAGTCATCCCTGCGTTTGTGTCTGTGTGTCTGCCTGTGCGTGTGTGTGTGTGTGTGTGTATGTGAGAGAGAGGAAATCTCTCCGGTTCAGCGCATTCCTCCGCACTTGAGTCCAAATGCTGACTTGATTTCTCACGAGCTTAAGGTTGTCCTTTTCTAGTCGGAGCGCGAGCGCAGCTCTCTAGCTCGTGCACGGTGGGCTGAACTACGTCAACATCGCGTCGGTGGATGAGGAGTAGTGGGTGGATGTGCGGTAGTAAACAGCGCGACACCCGTCTTTCCAGCTCTCTTTTGGATTTCTCGCATGGCTTGCCTCGTCATGTCACATATGGAACATAACGAACAAAGACGATCATTCTGCTCTGAGCTGAGCACAATCGCAATCCTGGATTTTATTTATTTATTTATTTATTTATTTATTTATTTTGTATTATATTA
This sequence comes from Channallabes apus, assembly GCA_030522415.1. Lineage (NCBI taxonomy): Eukaryota > Metazoa > Chordata > Actinopteri > Siluriformes > Clariidae > Channallabes > Channallabes apus. The sequence continues at coordinate 10,860,560 of CM060125.1, forward strand.
TATATTTATTTTATATATTGCACGGAGATGTGCAACCTCAAAACAGAGCCAGACCATTTAACTATTCACATCCATAGCCATAAATCATCTGTGAGTTTATGGACACAATGATTCATATTCATATGAATATATAAACATAATAATCATTTATTTAAAAAAAAAATCCTTTGGTAAAGGTAGAGATGCTATAAGGTGTGGCATGACTTCTCTATATCTACAGGGAATAAGGGTGTGGAGAATATCTGGAGAATATATGATTTGTTCATTAGTGCAAAATGAATAGCCATATACTGTACTAAGTAACATTATTGAATTTACCATTTCATTTCAGTTCCTCAGGGGATGTGGTAACAAGGTGCGAACATGATGTATCAGCATCCCAAGGCATGAAATTGTCTAACAGTGTAACAGTAATAGGTCTCAAGATGGAACAGCTTCACCATCCCTAGTTCAATTCTGAGCTCCGGTTACAGTCTGTGCATTCTCTCAGCATATCTGTGTGGGTTTCCTAAGGTTTCCTCCCACCTCTCAAAAACAATCAAATAAATAAATAAATGAATAAATAATAATAATAATAATAATAATAATAATAATAATAATAATAATAGTAAACTATTAGGTGGGTTGGTGGATTGAAGGCTGTATATGTGAACAAGTGGTTCCAATGGTTACTGCAAGTGTGTGAAAGGGTGAGGTATAGATGTGAAATCTTTTGAGGATTTAAATAGAGGTTACTTTACTCATCTACCCTACGTATATACATATGAATAGATACTGTAGATATAGATATATCATTATAGATACTGTAGATAGATAGATAGAGATAGATAGATAGATGGGGTCAGGGGTATCTCAGTGGTTAAGGCATTGGATTACAGTTCAGAAGATCCCAGGTTCAAACCCCGCAACCACCAAGTTGCCACTGTTGGGCCCTTAACCCTCAATGAGAGTGTAATGAGATAAAAAACATAATAAATGTAAGTCGCTCTGGATAAGAGCGTCTGCCAAATGCCTAGATGTAGATAGACAGATGCCATGTACAATACAGTATGTGGCTTCACACTTCATGTGGCATGGGTTTGATTCCGGCCTCATGTCTACAGTATGTGTGTGGAGTTTGCATGTTCTCCCTGTGCTTGGTGGGTTTCCTTCAGTTTCCATCTGATTTACTTGTGTGTTTTCTGCCCACGGTCCTCTGCCCTGTACATCAAGTGCCCTGGAATAGGCCCCATGACCCTATTTTATATCTTTTTTTTTTCTTTTATTTATTTGTTTCTGCTAAGCTTTAATGGAAAGTGGCAAAGGATATGCTTATAAATTACCCAAGACATTTTATTTTCATTTCACTCTGAGGCAAATGTTGTAAATAGGTAATAGAACATTTTGAAATGAAAGCATTGCTTATGTAAACTTGTTTGTTATTTTTTTATTTTTTTTGTAAATGACAGGATAAATATGAAACACCCACCACAATCAGTTATATAATTGTCTCAGAAGAAACATAACAAGAGTCCTTTGCATTATATGGAAAAGTGTTTACTGTATTAAAGACAATAAATGTTTTTTAAATCTTAAATAAAGACAGTCTGCCTTAAATGTTAACATAATAGTGGTCAATTTTAAGGAAATATTTTTAGAAACATGTAGCACTTTATTATCATGAAACTATGATGATATGACTAGTGAAAGCTCCAATTCATATAATTTGGATATTTATTGAGCTACTCTAGAAAGCAGTCAGTTATGGTAAACTCAAGTGTGTTACTGTTCAAAACTGCAAGTGGTATAACAGGTTAGTGGGTACATCTTTAGGTAAGATGTTTTGCACATTCATAAAGTACTACTCCAGATGGTATTCACAGACAAATGTTTAATTTAAAAGTGTGAAAAACACAGCAAGATATCACCATCCAAGATGTAACCATAACAACAATTACATAATGCTAACCTGTTAATATGTGAGACAGCAGCATGCAGGACTAAATGACTAGAAATCCAAGTTTGTTTCATCAAAAATAATAAGTAATGACAGTAAGTTTGACAGAAAGTATTTGCATAAATTGATTTTAAGGAGCCGTTGTATAAGCAAGAAAACATCTCAGTATTAGCAAATGACAAATTTTTCTCATATACACATTTGTCAATGCATTTTCAAAATTAGCAAGACATTGTTGGGTTTTTATTTCTTACATAACTAGTATAAATAATTCTCGTAGGCTTTGTAGGCTTAATCCTAGATAGTATAGCTGCTGTTTTATTTTGTTTGCTACTTTTTTTTTTTTCGCACACAGCTGCCAAATCATGCTGGTTCAGGCATATGCTGGGAAGAATTTTTGCTTGGATTATCTACAACAAAGAATTAAAAGCACCAGCACGCCTACATCTTTAATACGCATTCCGCTGCAGGAAATCTCCCTATCAGTTCAGTTCACTTTTCAAAGGAACCAGGGAACCAGTTGAATTATGTTTAGGGAGTCAGATATAAAGAATATCCACCTATAAGTAGGTTTAGAGACAGAGAGATGAGAGAGAGAGAGAGGAGAGAGAGAGATGCTAACAGATGTTTTGATCTTTATTAGTCTCAGCGCATTAAAAAGAGGCTTTTGAGGGGAAAGGGATTGGTGGGGGAGGAAAAGGTTCAAGACCTGTGCCCCTAATCAGTCTTTTACTATTCACCCAGGCTTCTTCACCATCTGTGGAGTGTGTGTATGTGCACATAAATGAGGGGAGTGATTCAGTCTCACAGTTCTTAAGTGATCACGATAAGCCCTACTACTTCCGAAGACTCCCTTTTACTCAGAAAGATCTCTGAAGTCTCCTCTCACAGAGGTCAAAAGTACCAGTCATTTTGGGACACACTATAATCTCATCACACAGAATCTGTTTCCTTGTTGCACCATCAATGACACTTATACAAACAAAACATGCACTTCAGTTCCATATGCACAATGAATATTAACACATCATGTGACCAAACATGCAGAAGCAAAAGAAATAAATACAAATACATGAGCTACAGTATATGGGTTTAAACTAAGGTGTTCACTTGACCTACAATTATGGAACTACAGCTATAGCCTTTCTGTTACACAGTGGGGTTTTTTCTCCTGAAAATATGCTCCACATGGTATATTATCTATAATTCTGTAATAATGTTAAATCTGTACATAACGACCTAGCGCAATTTTTACAGTGTGTCCAATTAAATGGACACAAGATCTAAAGCCAAATAAAAATACAATTTATTAAATTGATCACTGGTTGATTCATATAATTAATTAAATTAATAATCAAACAGGGATTATTTAAAGTTCTTTTGTATGAAGGAATTAAAACTGTTAACATTTACTTCAAGGACAGTATTAAGAAGGTTGTAGATCCACAAATAATGATCGAGACTGAGGTGACTCTAAGCCCACCGCAGTCATTCTCAAGCACATTCAGAAAGTGGAACACCTGACCATTTAAAAATTGACAGATAACTTGTCACCAACTTGTGGATGAGCCACATCTGTCAGTCCTGACCTCGCTCCAAACCATTTCCACATGTTTGAGGCATTAAAGGACTTCCAGGGATTTCCTGGAAGATTTTTTTTTTTATTAATCTGACAACCAAACCAACATCCAGCCATCCATCAGCCAAAACACTCATCCTGTGTTGGATCATGGGAGGCCGGAGCCTATCCCTATCCCAGGGAACTCAGGGTACAAGGCAGCGTATCTAAATGCAGGAACACACAGACACAACACACACACACACAACAGGGAATTTGAAAATGCCAATCACACTGCAGTGATTTCAACTGTGGGAGGAATCTAAAATACCTGGAAGAAAGCCTAGATTACATCTCATATCACTTAATTGCTTTTAAATCCATTGGCTTAATATTGATGCTGTCTCTTTTCTATCTGACAAAATGACCCGAGATTTAGGTTTAGGCTCTGTTGTGATACATGAGATAATACGGTACCTCTATTATCCTCTATTGTATAAAATATAGGATCCAAATGAATTACTTTTTCACATTTACATTCTACAGATGCATAAACAAGTCCACAATCATTTAAACATGTGAACATCTCATGGCGGCGGCACGGTGGTGTAGTGGTTAGCACTGTTGCGTTGTACCTCCAGGGTCCGGGTTCGATTCCCGGCCAGGCTCAATTCCCGTCTCTGTGTGCATGGAGTTTGCATGTTCTCCCCGTGCTTGGTGGGTTTCCTCCGGGTACTCCGCTTTCCTCCCACAGTCCAAAGACATGCAGATTAGGCTAATTGGCGTTCCCAAATTGACCATAGTGTGTGAATGTGTGTGTGTGTGTGCTCTGCAATGGATTGGCACACTGTCCAGGGTGTACCCTGAGTCTCCTGGGATGGGCTCCAGGTCCCCGCGACCCTAAATACAGGATAAAGCGGTATAGAAGATGAATGAACGAATGAACATCTTGTGGCCTCCGAGATCATAAACTTGTAGTTAAGACATTTCTGATTTGTGGGCAATGTAATAAAATATTATATAAAAGTACTGTGCAAACTTAGGCACATGCATATAAATGCTATAGAGCAATGATGCATTAAAAAAACCTATAAAGCTGAGGAAACAGTCATTAATGAAGTCAGTATTTGGTGTGACAATGCTTTGAGAACTCTTTAGTCTCAGGGACAATTCGTGCAGTTTTATAAGCAATTTAAGTGCAAAAGTGCAAAGTGCAAAACAAATTAACAAATTTGAAACCTAAATAACAAAAATGAAAACTAAATAACAAATACACAACAAAAGAGAAAAAAGAAAAGAAAACCCTAACAAATTCGAAAAAACAATATCACAAATAGGCAGGTATAGTTTTCAAATTAAATTCTTATTGCTAATTGGACAAGACATTTTGTTTCCATATTTGTAATTGTGTTTTCTGATTTGTTATTTTGTTTGCTTTGCACCTAGAGGTCTGCTGAGCACTTTGACTGTTGCACCTGCTTTCATTTTGTTTTGTGTCTAACAAGTGGTCGCTTATATAATATGCTGATTTCTTTTCTGGAAAATAAATATTTTTCTGTACCTTTTAATTTGTGGTGGAACACTGTTTTTTTGAAAATGAGAAATGTTTTTGACTTTGATTTAAATGTTTCTTGAAATATGAGTCTAAGGTTAGATGCTTATCAAATGCAAAATAATAAAAAGAGTATGAATGAGTTCTAGTGTAGCCTATGATTGCACTGTGGATTTGAAGTATCTTTTCATTTTGGATCATTTATTTATTTATTTATAAAACTGAAATACAGTCAATTTAGTAACACTTTTGCTAAACAGCCTTATAAAAAAATACTTTCCCTAAGTGAATTTACACATTTACGTTTAATAGGACATACCTATGAAACTATTTATTATGCATGTCGACGATTTGAACACAAGCTTCAAAGAATTAAATGTAAGAGTGCTGAATTTGGTAACTACTGCAAATTTCTAATCATGTATCACACATGCATGCTGTAAACGTGTACAAAAGGGGGCAGCAACGGTCCTAGGTAGTGAAACTGCCATAAAAGGAAGAAGACAAAGTAGCACCAACCTACGAGGGTTGCCAGGTCATCAGTAGACTTTTATTGTAGGGGTGGGATATTCCGAAATGATCATGCGCCCTCTACCACGTTTTATAGACGCAAAAATTATAAACTGATAGCTACTGATAATAATTCAGTTTAATGAATATCACAATAAATAAACAACCATTTGAATGTGATTGAATATGTTAATATATTGTAGCGTTTTTCGACGCTAGCAGGGATCTTAAAGGACGAATGAGCTTACTTGCTCCCCAATGCAAATAGCTGGGGAGTAGTTTATTACTCTCAGCAAAAGCACACATACACAGGTCAAACACACACACACACACAACTTGGCCGAAGCCACTAACCCAAACACCCTTCTCTCTCATGGTAGAGACAGAGAAAACCCGCGCAAAGCATGACGGTCGTCAGCCGCCGGCCCGCCCACGCCACAATATTATTATTATTATTAATTTATTTTATTACTATTATATATTATATTTAGTTAAATCATTTGTCTATCATGCTAAAAACCGTCCAAAAATAAGTGGATAGTTTTTTAAAATATGCCTTAAAAAACATCACAGAACGGTTCCAAATGGTGTAGCTAGGTCTTATAGAATTTATTGAATTCTATAAGACCTAGAAACAAACCACCTTGAAATTAAATTAAAAGATATCAATCGTGATTTTTTTTTATTGCAGAAAATTCAAAAGTGAATCGTAGAAAAAACCCGGCGTGCACATTTTATTATTCTTTACTATCATTATCATTATTATTATTATTGCATCATATTTGTTTCGTACCTTTATTGTCCCAAAATAGATTTTAAGTGTCTAGGTTTATGTATACATAAAAATCTTAGACGGTAAAAAAAAAAAATCGATAAGAAGCAAAGATAAGGAGAGTATATCATTAAGCAAGCACACTTTCCCCACTTGTGCTGCTAAACAGAGTTTGCTCAGGTTACGTGCCGTGCTGGATTCTGTCATGAGGCTCTGGCAACCAGACGCATTAAATCGAAAGTTCTGGAAATGGACACACCATGAAAGATTAATCATGTATTATGCTTTATATTATACTATTTACGTGTTGTACGATTATTTTTAGACGGATAATATCTAAATTGTTTTATTATAGCTGACTAAAATCAGCTTTCCATGAAATCTAAAGTCAGAACTAGTTTAACGGATTGACAGCTCTACAAAGGAAAAGAGAACGAAAGGTAAAAACATTAACACTCCAGTTTGTTGTGCTGAAATGTTTTTGTGCCGGGTGGAGCAGTGTAACACGGGGGAAGCATATTTGTTTTGTGTTGTTCCTGGTGTTTGTTGTAACCCGGAAGTTGACGGGAGAAACCTAAGCTCATGTATCGTCTTGGTTTTGTGTCCACAGATTATCTTGACATCTGTTATTTTGCGCCTCAGATCAGACGAGAGAGGTGAAGAATGGAGGATAATGAATCGATGTCGGATAACAGCGTGCCTTTCGGCTACGGAGCTTCAGCGTTCGGCAGTGAGGCAGAGGAGGAGGAAGATGTCGCCGTGCGCAGAGAGCTCGACATGGAGTGGCAGACAGTCACAGAGGGGTACAGCATTAAAGCACTATAGAGCAATATATCACCAGCTCAAAAACTCGCTGTATGGTCCCTTGTGACGTACATAAGCTTATTAGCATATTCATTTGGTCAGTCATGGTCATTTATATCGTAAGATTTTCTGGGCATTTAGGAAACAATACCAAAAAAAAAAACGTTTTTTCTTATACAAAGAAGACATCTCTACGTTGATGAACATGTGACAGAACATCTGGGGTTATGCGTTATGCACAGGAATCACCGATCACCTCCCGATTCGATATTATCATGATACCTCTGTGCCTATTCGATCGATTAAAATTCAAGTATCACTATTTTTATTAATTTGATTCGATAGTATGTTTCCCCTCATTTTGTTACAATTTTAAACTTTTAAAAGTTTAATGAGTAGTTAAATGTAGCCCGTTCCTTATAACATTAGTTTTCTCACTCCAAAACCAAAAGCAGCATTTAAACACTACAAACTAACTTCAAATACAAGAGCTTAGCAATTACCAGAGCAGCAATGTACAGTATCTCTGTTATGTTATCCGCAAACTTAATTTCTAAATAAACTTAGCAAATAATTCACTCCTACCACATGAGATGAAAATGTTTAAATAGGGAAGTCAGAGTGTCCTTTGTGTAGAATTATAAAGCATTCAAGTTGAGTTCCTGCAAACGATTTTTGACTAATCAGCGCTGGTGGTGTTTTAGGACCTGTATAAGAATGTGTCATGAGTAGGTTTGGAGAAAAAGGCAGGTCAGAGGCTTTTAATGTGCAACATTTTTTATAATGTAACGGCATAAATTTTTTTTTCTGTTGCACCACTTGTAAGTTTCTGCACTTTGTACAGACTCGTTTATATCTGAGGATGATTTGCCGATCACCTGTCATGGCCATTCAAACTGACAATCAGCCAGTTCTGGTTTCTGGTTTATCAACCAGTTTATCTCTATAATAAATGTAAAAACAACTTGAAAAATACATCACAAATTCAATCATCAACTTCAAGTGCGATATACGTAAATCAACAGATTATGAATTGTTTGTTTATTCAAGCACTCATTTTGCTCCACCAACATATACTTCTATAACTGTCGGAACTAACTAACCATCATTGATGGAACTGTCGACCGACAGTTAATGTTAAACTCTTACTGGTACTATGTACAGTCGTGGCCAAAAGTTTTGAGAATTACATAAATATTGGAAATTGGAAAAGTGCTGCTTAAGTTTTTATAATAGCAATTTGCATATACTCCAGAATGTTATGAAGAGTGATCAGATGAAATGCATAGTCCTTCTTTGCCATGACAGTGAACTTAATCCCAAAAAAACCTTTCCACTGCATTTCATTGCTGTCATTAAAGGACCAAGAAGAGTCAAGAAGAGCAGCAAAGAAGCCACTTCTCTCCAAAAAAAACCATCAGGGACAGATTGATCTTCTGCAGAAACTATGGTGAATGGACTATGGTGAAGCCATATTCTCTGATGAAGCCCGTTTCCGATTGTTTGGGGCATCTGGAAAAAGGCTTGTCCGGAGAAGAAAAGATGAGCGCTACCATCAGTCCTGTGTCATGCTAACAGTAAAGCATCCTGAGACCATTCATGTGTGGGGTTGCTTCTCATCCAAGGGAGTGGGGTCACTCACAATTTTTGCCCAAAAACACAGCCATGAATAAAGAATGGTACCAAAACAACAGCAACTTCTTCCAACAATCCAACAACAGTTTGGTGAAGAACAATGCATTTTCCAGCACGATGGAGCACCGTGCCATAAGGTAAAAGTGATAACTAAGTGGCTCAGGGACCAAAACGTTGAAAATTTGGATTCATGGCCTGGAAACTCCCCAGATCTTAATCCCATTGAGAACTTGTGGTCAATTCTCAAAAGGCGGGTAGACAAACAAAAACACACTAATTCTGAGAAACCCCCGAGAAGTGATTATGAAAGAATGGGTTGCTGTCAGTCAGGATTTGGCCCAGAAGTTGATTGAGAGCCCAGTCGTATTGCAGAGGTCCTGAAAAAGAAGGGCCAACACTGCAAATACTGACTCTTTGCATAAATGTCATGTAATTGTCGATAAAAGCCTTTGAAACGTATGAAGTGCTTGTAATTATATATCAGTACATCACAGAAACAACTTAAACAAAGATCTAAACGCAGTTTAGCAGCAAACTAGTGAAAACTAATATTTGTGTCATTCTCAAAACTTTTGGCCAAAAGATGAGGAGAATAAACCATGGAGGTGGTGGGCAGTCCTGTAAATCTTGTAAAGTTTCTTTTTATCTACTGATTACGCTTTACAATATCAGCTATATTAACTTTCAGCTGCCAGTGTTAAATGCCAAATGGGGCATTTAACATTTGTATTCAGGGCATTTGTATTCTAGGGTATAGAATACAAAGAAGTTCCCTTGATCAGGGGTTAAAGAGGGATTAGGGATTCAGCCTTGTGTTAGAAGCTGGTTAGCATTGCAAACCTGGTAAACCTTAGGCGTAAACAAAACAAGACTTAGAAGCAATTATGTATAAGAGACAAAGTGTTCTTTAAGATGACAGTTTTATCATATGTGTTTAATCGCTGAAAATGCTGGTGCTGTAATCGTTATTATCACCACTCGTGGAATGCCTCATGTCCAATCAGATTACTCGGTTGGAACTAGTTGTTGTATAACAGTTGACATGACTTACTTTTATTTATTACTTATAAATATACCCATAAAGGGAGTTTATTAAGTAAAGAATAAAGTGTATTGGATGGGGAAAAACTACAGTGATCATTAATTGGTCTGGGGAAACCTTGGTGAAAAGTGATTGTTAGGGACACTGGTGATCAGCAGTCGATCGTAGGAAACAGCGGCTTTACTTGTGTTGAGATGCTTAAGCCGATTCTCTTAACTCATATAAAAATAATTTCTGATGTGAGGTGGAGAGCTGTACCTATCCTTCCTGCATGTGCATATGTCTATAAATTATAAACATGATGAGTGCAAATAATAAGGTAATAAATGACATACTGTAAAACATTCTTCCTGAAACAGAAATACCCCTTTCTTATGAGTATTTATAATATTTTTACAATTGTAATACATTTTTTGAAGAAACATTTAAGAACATCATAAGAGGGCATTGGTGGCTCAGTTATGTGTTCAAAGTCACTGGGCTTACAGAGTGTCAGTTACAAGCCCAGATGAAAATGCTCAAGGATGTGCAGATCACATGATTAGCTGTAGTGACCCTAATGAGAGCAGCTAAAAGAACAACAACTAGGGAACATCTGATATTTGGATGGTGTCATTTTTATTTCTCCTTTCCTCTCACAGCTATCACGTGGAACGAGCCGCATCACCTGCTCCCAGCTACGAATCAATGCACAGCGACGACTGGGCAGGACAAGTGGCTAATAATCAGTGTAGAGTCCAGCTGAACAGACGGCCTTCATCATCATCAAACGATGGCTCATCTAACTCTAGTGAGATGCCAGGGGAAAAGCCCATAGAAGTAAAAGAAGAAATGTGAGGGCAGCTGTTTGGTTTCGTTAATTTTGATGGTTATTCTGTTTGTGCACACAGAGACTCTAGGATAAAACTAATTTCTTTTTCAAACACAGGCTAGAAGAACAACCAAGTGAAGCTCCGCCTTTGAAGCCAGAGTTATTAGTTGATCCTAGTGATGAGCATCCTTCCCTGGTTGTTGGGTTTGCCTTTAAGGTGAGAAACATCTCATTAAAGCTTTATTATTATATATATGTGTGTGTGTATACATTCCTCTTGTATAATGAGTTAGTGTTTTAACCTGCCAGCTTTACTCAAGAGAAATATTTTGTGTATATGTACGAGTGTACTTATGTGCAGGCCTGTTAATGTTATTATATTAGGACCACAAAATGACAGATTTCAGTAAAAAAAAATCACACTAGCAAAAAGCATGAAATACAATAAATATAAGACATTTTATTGCTTATTTTTAATTACATACAGAAAATGTTTCACAGTGAAAGACAAACCCACGAATACATTTCTGTCCTCCTGATCTCTTTAGTAAAAACAAACAGCATCGTTTATTCTACTTTTAAATAGGGTTATTCCGATACTGGTATCAGAAATGCTACCGATACCACAAAAAAATCTGGCATCGGAATCGGTGAGTATTTGAGTCCACGTATCGATCCGATACCATTTCCCTAAACATAACCTATTTATGCCCGCTAGCTTAGCTTACTTACAGAGTGTCACGGCGTGCGCCTGTGATGGGCGTGCGCCCAAATTGATATCGCTCCTCGCTCACTAGTTAGGCGGCCTCCCCCCTCTTTAGGTATGTGAAGGAGCAGGGCCGCAGAATCAGGCAACGGCCCATGAGCTATCGCCGCTAATGATCCCGGCGCTATAAAACACAGCGGGGAGTGTAGCTCGGGGTCTGACTGTTGGGAAGCTGGACTTTGTGACGCGGTGGATTTTGTGAGAGACAGTGGCACACACAGACACATACACACACACACACACACACACACACACACACTGTACAGATACACACCCAGGTATCGGATCAGTACTCGGTATCGGCCGATACCCTGAGCCCAAGTATCGGAATCGGTATCGGGCGGGGAAGAATGGTATCGGAACATCTCTACTTTTAAAACAATATATGGCTCTCTGTGTGGATTGTGTTTAAGATTAAAAAATGCAATAAAGACAGGTGAAATGCACACTACTAGCTATATTGCGTTTCATTAATGACATGAAGAAAATGTTATACACTGAGAAACATGATGACTTTGTGTCTGAAGTGAATTGACATGGGGTGTTCAAGTCAAATGAGGGCTTTTAATTGTGCTGAATTACAGAACTCAGTTATGAGAGTAAAAACGACATTTCCTGTATTAATATAATCCCCTGCTACACAATTGCAATCATCCCAGCATTTCTCTAGTGCTTGTACACCATCGAAGAAGAAAGTGTTCTCAAGATGCCGAAGCCATGATCGAACTGCCTGCTTCATGTCTGAAACTTTGGCCTCCAAAGAACTTCTTTAATGGCCCAAACATTTGAAAATTTTTGGAGCGAGATCAGAACTGTATGGGGGTTGTGGTCATAAATCTCAGCCAAGTTCCTGTAATGTGCAAGCGGTGTTTGTGTGTACAGATCCCTTAGACAGATGTGCCTCATCTGCAAGTTAGCAACAAGTTCGTAGATTTTGAAGGATTAGGGTTTCTAATCGCTGAATGTTTACTGGAACGACTACAGGGGGCTCCGAAGCCACCTCGGCCAGGATCGTCATTCACAGATCTTTAAATTGTGGTTTATCACCGTACTGTGCCTAAAGTTTTCTGTAAATGTTAATTGATTTTACACCTTCATTCAACAGAAATTTCATCACAAGACCCGGTTTGACTTGATCGTGCCTTGTAATTACTGGTTGCACTATATTTCCTTGTCGTTGTACCACACTGAAATGTATTCGCTGTTCTGTTTAATAACAGTCCCACATTCAGGGATGTGACTGAAATGCATGAAAGCATCTTATAAGTGGTGTTGGAGTCCATCTACCTAAATGCTCATTATAGTTGCTTATTGTTCCTTGCTGTTGAATGCTTAGTCTTTTAACATTTCAGAATTACTACTTTAAGTGAGAAAAGTGATTAATAACTTTGTAATAAGAAGAGAAACATCTTTCACAACAGTACTGCAAAAAATAACAAAAATAATACCTATGGTTACATGGGCAATATTTCTTCAATCTGATTAAAATCATCCTAATTAGAGATTTCAACTTAACTGTTTGAATGGAAACAGGTGGCATCTCATCTTATAGAGCTTATTCGAGGAGACAGGGACAAGGTAGGGTACACCCTGGACAGGTTGCTAATCCATCGCAGGGCAAACACAACACAGCTCTCAAGATCACACTGGTGCTGTTGGATCACATGAAATTTAAAAATGTTGCTGTCACCTAAAGGGAATTCACAAGAGAAGTAGGCAGAGTAAGCAACAATATTGAAATAATCATGATCAAGTAACACAGGTCAACACAGGTGCCATCAAGCTGTGCATGAATCATTTCACCAAAATACAACTATTTGCCATGCTCACAGTTCAACTAGGCTGCATTAATGCCAACTTGGGCTGGGAAAAGTTGGCAAGTTAGTCAAAAAGTACCATGTCTATTAAAAAAAAAAAACTCAAAGCTGAAAACTAAGCTAATAAAGCTACTGATGTTTGACAGGGTTTCCATCACTGCTTACGCAGGATTTTATCATTGTGAACTGGCACTCTGTTTTTAAAAAAATGTTTGTAAGTAAGGATGACCAATGTGGACCCACACTGTATGAGAATCGTTCTGCTATGTTTAAACAGGAAGAGATTGCAAGGAGACATTTATAGCTGTATAAACCTTTATAACAATCAGATCAAGTGTTTCTATGGCTAATATTTACATTTTGAATGAATTATGAAAAGTTTACAACACCCCTCTGATTCTGATTCATTCCAGTTGGGCTGGATCAGACTGTTCTGTTTGAGGTGCTTACTTGATGCATTTCTTCATGATTCTGATTGAGCTATAATTGTTATTAGTAGTGCAGTGTTAGGGTGCATGTAAACGCAGCTATTGTTGTCTGAACCATATTAATTAAATAATGAAGTTAATGTACATTGCTATTATAATGTGCAGCACTGTTACATTGATATAATACAGTCTACCTGAGCCTCCAGGAAGGAACTGGAAATCTCCTGTTATACCGAACTTCCCGTCTCACACAGTATGAAGCAGATCAATCCCTGCTATCCGTTTTCACCCAAATGAGGATGGGTTCTCTGTTGAGTCCGGTTCCTCTCAAGGTTTCTTCCTATTAACATCTCAGGGAGTTTTTCTTGCCACTGTCGCCGTCGTGCTTGGCTTGCTCATCAGCGACAGTCTTATCATTTTGATTCATACACATTCACATTTCATACAAACTGAACATCAATTGTTAAAAGCGCTATACTAATAAAATTTTATTGAATTGAAATTGAATAATACATTCAGATAATTTACACTGAGTCGAATCATCTCATCTCTATGTTTTTTATATGTGCCGAATAATTCAAAATAAATTCTTGTCCATTTTCAGGCCCTCCAGAGCAGCCTGCAACAACTTTCCAATGAGAATTTCCAACGTTTCAAGAGGATCCTGTGGGAACGTTACCCAGAGTGCTTTCGAGATCGGCTTGACAGCTTGGACATTATAGACTTGGTAGATAAAATCCTGGAGCTCTGCGGCATAGTGGTGTCTCTGAAGATCACATTGGTGGTCCTAAAAGAAATGAATTTTAAAAATGTTGCTGAGAACCTGGAGGCAATGCGCAAGAGACGTAAGCATCATAAACTCTAGTGAACTAATCATGATCAAGTAACAAACATAAATTAAATAATGAGGAAATAAATCAGGGAGCATTTTTTAATGCTAATTTAGAAAGAAGTGTTTCTGTTTCACTCTGAAATGGATGAGTACTTTAAGTAAGGTCCAGATTATGATGTTATCTGGCAGATTATTGGGGAGGGGAGAAATCATGCTCCTGAACAGAACAATCATTCCCAATATAACAATGCACTAAATCTTCTTGTTTTATTAATGCTGCTATATCATGGGGTGATTAAAATTGTTTAAATGTTTAAACCTTAAACCAGGTAAAAAAAAACCATTTGAACTATAAAAGCTTTATACCCACAAGCTTTATGCATTTAAATAATTCAAAAATAAACTATAAATATTAAATAATTTCAAATAGAAGAGTATAAAATTTTACTTAATTTTAAATTAGACAAGACAGACAGTTTTTTACCAAGCAGCCTATATTTCCAAATAACTATTAATATTTCAGATATACATACTGGATATAAATTTCAAATTCAATTTATTCATTCATTCATTCATTTTCTATACCGCTTAATCCTGTGTTCAGGGTCGCGGGGGACCTGGAGCCTATCCCAGGAGACTTCGGGCACTAGGCGGGGTACACCCTGGACAGGGTGCCAATCCATCGCAGGGCACACACATACACACACACTCACACACCCAATCACACACTACGGGCAATTTAGGAACGCCAATTAGCCTAACCTGCATATCTTTGGACTGTGGGAGGAAACCGGAGTACCCGGAGGAAACCCACCAAGTACGGGGAGAACATGCAAACTCCATGCACACAGAGACGGGAATCGAGCCTGGCCGGGGAATCGAACCCAGACCCTGGAGGTGCAAGGCGACAGTGCTAACCACTACACCACCGCGCTGCCCAAATTCAATTTACTTAAATAAAATAATTAAAAAAATAAAAACAATTTTGGAGTGAAAATGTGGAGATGCATGAAATGACACAGATAAGAACAGTGATAAACAACTGAATCAGATTTTCTTCCTAACTCTAACCAGTTACATACTAGTGTTTGTTCACTAATGTTAGGAAAGTCCTAGGTCATCCTTCTTTGTCCTAGTTTTATCAAAATTTTAAAAGTATGTTTTTCATTCTCCCCTACAGATGTGGTCAGTTATGAGTTGAAAAAGACACTGAAAAGGAAGTATGAGTACGTTTATGAAGGCCAGAGCCAGCAAGAACAAGAAATCCTCTTCGAGAATGTGTGCACAGACATTTATATAACAGACGGTGGCAATGCTGCAGTGAACAGCGAGCATGAGTTTAGGCAGATACAGGATCTACAAGAGGACAGCCGCAGCAAGAAAAGTCCACTGTCCATCACGGACATATTTGACCCTGGGGTTGTTGAGAAGAGGCACATAAGGACAGTGATAACTAAAGGAAGTCCAGGGACTGGCAAATCATTCCTAGTTCAGAGGTTTATCTTAGACTGGGTGGAAGGTAGATCACACCAAGATATAATTTTCCTGCTCCCCTTGCCATTCAAGGAGTTGAACCAGGTGACAGAGGAAACAATAGGCTTCATGGATTTAATCTGCAGATTCTATCCAGAGATGAAAGAAGTAGATAACCTTGAATTTGAAGGCTGTCAGGTGTTGTTTATTTGTGACGGCTTGGACGAGTACGCTACCCACATTGACTTTCGCAACATTGCTTATTGGTGTGACCACAACGAGCCAGCAAAGATGAACGTTTTAATCGCTAACCTGATCAGGGGAAACCTGTTGTATTCTGCCTATGTGTGGGTGACCACTCGACCCGTAGCAATCAACCTGATTCCTGCAGAATGCATCCACCAGTTGTTAGAGGTTCGTGGGTTTGCAAACGAACAGAAGGAAGCCTACTTCAGGAAGACCATCCCCAAGAAGGAGCTTGCAGAAAGAGTTGTAGCTCATATAAAGTCCTGCAAGACGCTCTATATTATGTGCCATCTGCCACTATTCTGCTGGGTGGTGCGCAGATACCTTGAGAGGAATCTCCAAAATGGAGATCTTCCCAGAGCTCTTACCCATTTCTACACCAACCTTCTGCTTGTGCATATGAACATGCGAGGCCAGAAACTGCTGTCAAAAGACTTCTACATGAAGCTTGGGATGATGGCCTTCCAACTACTTGAGAAGGGTGTGTTCAAGATCGAGAAAGAGCACTGGAAAGAGTATGATCTGGCGGCTGAAGATGCCGTGGTCAGTGCAGGCCTGTGCACGCAGTTCTATCGAGAAAAGTTTATGATGTATCAGGAGAAAGTGGACTGCTTCGTTCATCCAACGATGCAGGAGTACTTGGCGGCTCTTTATGTCTTCCTTTGTTTCAAGAATCACAAAAAGAATGTTCTGGTGGAAAGTCAAAAGTTTAAATTTTTCCAAGGCTCAAAAATGGATCTCACGGATTTGCACAAGAGCGCTGTAGACAAAGCACTACAAGCTCAAAATGGCAACTATGACCTGTTCCTACGTTTTCTCTTGGGCATGGCAGTAGACACCAATCAAAGGCAGCTTAGCTTCTTGCTTCCCTCCAGTATAGGGTCTGACCAGCACGCTCGGGAAGAGACAGAACGCTACATCACAAAGATCAAGGTCCATCCTGACAGGAGAGAAAACCTTCAGCGATGCATAGATGAACTTTTCCCTCATCCTCAAAGGAGTTGAGGATTTAACAAATTTTTCTATGTTGTTCTCTGCCCTCCATATCCATAAAACAGTTTGTCAGCACTAAGTGTATTATGTTTTTGATTTGCACTAGCACAGTGTAATCAGATTACCTGGGAACCTACACCAGGGAAATAATTCTCTTAACATAACTCTTAACACAACAGACACCCTGACATGGTATCAGGTGGAACAATGTTACAGCTTTAAAAACGCTCAATATCAGCGCTAGGTTTGGTTGGTAGACAGAACCAAACAGCAGTGTTGTGGCCAGAGACTGACAAATGAACCCATGAAAAATTCAAGTGCTTCTGGTTCCTTTCCTTGCATCACAGCTCCTCACCCCAGGGACTCTATGTAATGACGCTAGAATCATGACAAGAAAAATCATTTGTTTTACTGGAATAGGTTTAAATTTAAATACACCATAGACCCGAGTGTCATACAACAAAATTAAATTAGTGCGAAACAATTCACACATGGAGACGATGTGGATAATTAGTGTGTTTCTGTGAGTCAGATTTTTATTTCTAGTTCTCACCAAAGCACCTGTTTTTAACCCTCTCAAGGCAGGCGTTGCAGATTTGCAACTACCTAAACAATATAACAAAGTGCTTTTCAGTGGCAGAACAACAACAAAAACAATATGGGATCCAAATCCAATATCTCAAATCCTCAAAACTTAATTTGAGCCTGAAAGGGTTAAGGAAAATTCACACACGCACAACTCCTGGCTGTTCAGCACTGCTTGTGCATTCTCTCTCTCTTACACTGTTGTAAGGTCCCACTTTTTTCAGCTCAGAAACACACTCCTTGTTGCTGGCATTTAAGGTCTGCACATACATTTACTCTCACTGTTGTGCTCTCCACTTCTTTTCAACTCACAGCAACACGTGCTAAGAAGCCATAGTCTCTCTTAGCTGCGCATCCCTTTCCCACCTACCTCACTCTCACCACAGAAGTCTCAGTTTTAACCTCCCCTAATTACCATCATCGTTATATTTTATTGTTGATACTTTGATTTACCTTGGTTCCTGAGTTTGGAAAGTTCATTAAAAGACATGTTGTTAGTGACATTAAATTTTATCATCTTGATTGTTAGTTACCATATGCATAAAACAACCTCTAGCTAAATAAGAGGCGCTGTAACCTGGCTGACCCTGTGCTCTGACCCCAGTTTCCTAATTGGGATATGCGAAGAAGGAATTTCACTGTGCTGTGAGGTACATACAAAGGACAAATAATTGAATATTCTTCTTCTTCTAAATAAGAGCTGTTGCTTTATTTGGAATCCAATTAACCGATTCAATAATCAACATTGAACCTACATACAATCTAACTGCAATGCTACCAAGATATCTGGCAGATCTGTTTCAGTGATATTTCCTCAATTTAAAAAATGGAGCTGGATTAAAAAATAAATTTTAATAATTCAGGAATTAGTTTTTGAACTTTAAGGTTGAAGGAAATCCATTATCTTTTTTTTGTATTATGACAGGGATGATTTTGTATGCTCAGTGTGACTCGCTGTTAGGCTTCTCATGCATAAAGCTTGAATTCGATTCCAAGCCAGTGCCCCAAACCCAACCACTGGATGCAGGGCATCCTTAGTGCCGGTCCCAGGCTAAATCCTAACTGTGTGAGGAGAAACTAAAATCCTCTATATTAGGGCTGCACGATATTAGGAAAATGTGTGATATGTTGTTGAATATTGCGATAACGATATTTCTTGCGATATAACATTTCCCTAGAGAAATGCATTTTTTATTATTGCCTATTTTTAAAAAATCATTTATATGTAATGATCATGCTAAAATAAACAGGTAATACATATTCATCTGATGTAATTAAATCTAATTCAGGCTAAAAAAAACTATACGTCAAGGAAGTTGCAAATATTTAGACTTCAAAACACTATGGATGACTTAAAACCCTCAGCAGATATTCTGATTTCTGGTTTGCCGTTACCATAGACCTGGCAACACAATATGAATTACTTTGAAACATTACTTTTTATTTACGTGTAACTATACACTCATCAATAGTGTCTTAAAATAAGAGCATCTTTTAAACAAAATATTTCCTTTGGCTTGCCTGTTTTTTTTTGTTTTTTTTATTAAAAATAATTATTGAACAAAAATTTAATAAAAGAAATACTATGTGTCTCACACACTCGCTCCGCGACCGGCAGGAAGTATAAGAGTAAACAAACCACGGCACATCGCTCAGTCATTGAGTTTGCCCGTGTCGTGAGTACTCACTTTCTTGGGTTTACTTTCTGATTCGAGTGTGTTTATAGGACGCGGGTTAAATTTGTGTTTTTCCCTTGCTCACCTTCTGTGAGAGTCCTTAGACTAATTCGCATAGTTATCCTGCCTACTCACTTGCTTCCGCGTTTGCACGCTACGAAAGGCTAACCGCTAATCGCTATGTCTTCTGATCATCCCAGGTTAGTTCGCGACAGAATTAAGTATAAAGATAAAAGTATAAAGATATAAGCGGGTATAAAGATTGGTCAAATTTGGACACACAAATGCTTGGCACATAAATTTCATTTATCGCAATGATATCTTTTTGCGATACGGATATCACGTATACCATTATCGCGATAACGATAATTTTTCGCTATATATCGTGCAGCCCTACTCTATATACAGTACTACATATTGCAATTTGTTTAGGTCTGAACATCTTTATTTTTGTTAAGATACTAGGAACATTTGTACAAAAGAAAACAAAACAAAATATATGACAGTCTGACTCTTGTTTCAGGCATTGATAGTTTACTGTTTCTTCTTCACTACATGCGCACAGTCATATTTGCCCCTGACTACTGTGAGCTTGACTCCTGGCAGATCCTGCGTCCTGCCTCCTTGTACCAACACAACATTGTGCTCCTGTAGATTGTGTCCTTCGCCGGGGATAAACACCACCGCCTCCTTGCCATTGGAGAGACGAACCCGTGCACATTTGCGGTTGGCGGAGTTGGGCTTTTTAGGCTTCCTGATCATAGTCTTCAGAACCACGGCCTTCAGCTGCGGTCGACCAAATGTGGCACCAAGCTTTTTAGGGGGCGGGGATGGTTTGCCTTGGCGATGCATCTGATTGAGTGTCGCCATCGTCCTGGTTAAGAGAGGTCCAGACCAGGGGAATG